>CM077155.1:105902134-106502134 GCA_039583875.1 Platanthera guangdongensis | reverse complement strand
CATAGTCCACCCATGGACGCTCTAACTCGTAAGCATACTCCTGCACAGTCTTCTCTCCTTGAACTGTGTCATCAATTTCTCTCTTCACCTAAAAGAACCGGAGGGTGTTCCACACTCCATCATAAGTACTTTTCAGCTTTTCCCAAACCTCCACGTCTGTCTCCAGGACATCTACAGTGGTAGCAATGGATGAGACTAGTGAGTTGAGAAGCCACACAAACACTATTATGTGGGTTGACTGTCAGTCATCTCTAGCAGTTAGGTTCTCTGGCTTCTTCAACTCCCTTATTAACATACCCCAAACTTTTGTGCTACAAGGTTTTCTTCACGCAGCGTGACAACCCTCAGATAAGTGGTCGACCCATCAAGCTTCAGATCAACCGGCAGAAGGTCCAACTTCAATGATCGAGGCGAGGAATCCAATAGTTACAACAACGTGGCCACTTCTGCGAGATCCAATTTCTTGAGAATATCCTCCATTAGAAGCCACAACAGAAGCTAACCGAAATCTTGAGAAGTGACAAAGAAGAACAAGAGCAACAGTTCTCTTTGCCAAAAATGCCCGTTATAAACTCTTGTACAAGACCAACAAATTCAAGATGACGACCTGAAATCGGCCACCTTCCCTCCTCGACTCCGACTGCACCTCCAGCAGCCGAGACCGACAAAGACGTGGTTGAAGCCTCTGAGACCGGGCTGTGTTTCCCCCGTGCTCCGCCTCTGACTCGCACAGACAAGACATCGAAACGTCAAACGAGCGAAATCTCGCCTGTAATCTCTCCTGGTCGCCTCTTGCTCTCTATGAGATGAGTAACTCTCGATTGGGATTTCTCCTTCCGTCGATCGATGGCGAGCTCCTTCACGGCTCCTTTCCCGACACCGTTGGCCTTGGATCCCCGGAACTCCCTTGCGGGTATGCCTTTGCCGCCTGCTTTGCCTCTCCTTCCCGTCAATCACTGCCAAGTGCCTTCAGGCATTCACGTAAGCGGCTTCCCAGTGGCGAGCGACAAACGAGCTTAATCGTAACCTAGCCGCTCTGATACCTTGTAGAAAAAAATTCTTAGGGCTTTTCATTTCTCTCTTCTATATATATGTACAAGCATGTTAATAACGAACCAATAAATAAACATCAACAAAGGGTCTAATGCAAAAGATTGTCATCTATAAAAAAATCCCAATATGGGCTTACAACAGTCCCCCAAAGCTTGTTTTGGGAAGTTTCATAAAACCATGGTATATTTAGATTATGAAAAAGTACATGCTGATCACACCCTCTTTGTTAAGAAGAGAGGAATCAAGTGTCAATGCTCATTATATATATATGTGGATGACATCATCATTACAAAGAATGATTTGGAGTAAATTATGCATTGAAAGACAATTGTGCACAAATTTGAAGATAAAGATCTGAAAAAGTTGAAATATTTCTTAGGGATTCAAGTGGCAAGCTCTAACCATGGGAACTTCATATTCCAAAGAAAATACATCCTCGACCTCTTGGAAGAAACATGGATACTTGGATGTGCTCCAGTGGTTCCCAAATTGATGCTAATCAAAAAAAATGAAGAGGGCACAAAAAGAGACAAAATTAACTCATCTAGCTTGTAGAGACTGATGGGTAGACTCACATACTTATCCTCATATTATGTAAGTCATATGCATTCTAAGTAGATTCATGCATGTTCCAAGGACCGGTCATCAAGAGGCAACTTAACGGGTCTTGAGGTACTTTAAGAAGTCTCCTAGACGTGAGATTCTGCTCTCAAAAAATCATCTCTTGAAAATTGAAGTTTTTACAGATACAGATTGGGCAGGTAGTCAAGACGACCAAAACTTTACTACAAGATATTGTTCCTTTGTAGGTGAGAATCTTATAACTTGGAGAATCAAGAAACAATATATTGTAGCACGATCAAGTACTGAAGTAGAATATAGAACTATGTCACAAGGCGTATATTATGGTTGAAATCAGTCCTTCAGGATCTGAGTCTCTTCGAGGACAAGCCTAGCCTATTACTCTCTATTACGACAGCAATACGACCATTAATATTACTCAAAACTCAGTTCGACATGATCAGACAAAACATGTTGAAGTGGATAAGTACTTCATTAAAAATCACATGAAAAGGGACAATATATGTACACCCTTTGTGAACTTCCAAGATCAATTTTTCGACATCTTCACAAAGGGTTAAGGCGAGACAACTTTCCTGACAATACGTTTAAGTTGGGAATGATTAACATATACTCCCAACTTAATGGGGAATTGTATGTATACTATTTTATGTTTCATTCTAACATTATCATGTGGTATGTCACATGTCTCATATTGGGTTGTTTATCCGAATATACAAGGGCTTAGGTCTCTTGTATGTTGACCTTTTTTGTACCTAATCATTTTTCCCTCCTCTCTGCTGTCCCTATTCCAAACATTCTTAACTCACCATTTTTCTTGAAACAATATAGAATATGTTACCGTTGGATGTGTAATGTGATAGATTTAGTGTATTTACTATATAACAGAGTTGCCTTATGCTCACCATGGGTGTTGTGAACACCCTCTCATGTACTTGTATATATATTACCTTACCTCTTGTGAATAGTATATTGGATTCGTTGTGTTCTCCTATCATGGTATCAAAGGAAGGTTCCTAGAGTTTTCGCCGCTCTCTCCCTCCTCTGAATCTCGTGCCCGAAATCCAGTCTGCTCCTCCTTTCTCGGTCCAGATCGATCCCGATTGATCGACCCCAGTCGTGATCAGACTTCCCTCCTCCACCTCGCCGGTGAAGGGCGGAGTTGTCAATTAATCCAGAAAGCGGAAGGATCGATCCGCCGCAACCCGTCGCTCGCAGATTGATCGATCCCGATCCCTGTTTCTCCCGAGCCCTGTTCGTCGCTCTATCCTGCTCCGCCTCCCGCTCCGCCTCCAGAAGTCGATCGATCCATGCTCGTCTGATCGATCCTGCTCCGTCTTCTTGATCTATCCCTGTTCATCTGATCGATCCTGCTCCGCTTCTAGCGCAGGCCCTGCTCTTTTCCTCTGGTGATCTGCTGGTCTGCTCCTCCAGTGGTTTCGTTCCGCCTTCTTAATGTCCTACGGTTGACTCTGCAGCCCCGATGCCCTCTTCCTTTCTCCAGAAGGCTGACATCATCCTCAATGGACAAAACTACAAAGCCTGGTCCGCCACTGTCGGTATGATCCTCTGTGGTCTAGATCTATGGGGCCACAATGACGGCTCTGAGCTTGCTCCACCTCCATCAATAGCCGTCTCTCTTATGGATGATTCTTCCACTATTAGCACTGCAGCTTCCATCCAGGGACATGGCGGCAACGGAGGACTCTCGTGCGATAGCCGTCATCTGTAAGTCCTACGAGCACCCCATTCACATGACCGTCTATCAGCTACCTACGGTCAAGGCAATGTGGGATCACCTGCGTCGTTTCTACCTGCCTTCTAGTCAGGCTCTGCACTACTCTCTATCCAGACCCTTGGCGTCTGCTACCAGCGTGATCGTTCTGTCCAAACATTCTTTGCTGAGCTGAGCTCCTGCATCTCTGGCGTCAGTGCAATGAGATGGCTCCTTCCCCATGCATTACTTGCCCTCAGTGTGTTGCTACATCTCAGGATCGTGACTTGCAGCGCATGTATGAGTTTCTCATGCTGTTACGTCCCGAGTTCGAGCTAGTTCGTGCCCGGCTTTTGCATCGAGATCCTCCACCTTCTCTCAGTGATACACTGGCTTTGGTAATCGCTGAAGAGACTCGTCTCCACTCCTTGGACACTACTGCGTCCTCTGGTGTGCTGCCACATGTTATCCTTGCTGCTCCCGAGCTTCCACCGCAGTCCTCCCTTGAGAACACTCCTCTGCTGCCTTCGTCGGGTTATAGTGCACCGGTGAGGCCTGTTCCTCGCCCTCCAGTGGCCTCTACTGTTCCGTCTGGTGCTCCTCGTCGCCAACCCGTCTGTTGTCACTACTGTCAGTGCATTGACCACGTAAAATCTGAGTGCCGCAAGTTTCAAAGGGCTCATCAGTCTGGTCAGCAATGTGCTCCTAGTGCTCCTCCAGATTATTTCTCTACTATGGCACAATCGTTTTCTGTTTCTGAGGTTGCCCAGCAACTATCTTACGGTTCACTGCATCGCTGCCCCCGTGCTCTCCCCAGATGATTCTGGTACCTCTGCCTTTCAGCCGGCTGCCCCAGCTCCTGCATGTATCTCCTCCTCCGACTGGTTTCTTGACTCTGAAGCCTCTTTTCATATGACCCATGATGCCACTCACCTCTTGTCCTGTCAGCCCGTCTCGTCTGCGCCAAGTGTTATGATTGCAGATGGTACTATTCTCCCTTGTATTGGTCGTGGACTTCATACCACCCATTGTTATATTCCAAATGTGACATACATACCAAAGTTATCCATGGACCTTATATCCGCAAGGCAACTCACGTCTTACAGTTGCTTTGTTATTTTTGATGAGTTTGCTTGTTGTGTGCAGGATCGTCTGACAGGGACACTCCTTGAAGTTGGCCGTCTCCGTAGTGGGGTCTACATCCATGATCATCTTCATCTTTCATCCATTCCATCATCACCAACACTCTCTTCTTTGTGTCTTTCTTCAGTGGGATTCTCTCAATGGCATCACAAGCTTGGCCATCCTAGTGGCTCGCTTCTTTCGCCACTCATCAGTACTGGTCTCCTTGGTCGTGTTTCTGTTGATTGGTCTCACTCTTGTACGAGTTGTAAGCTTGGAAAACAGCTACAACTCCCTTATCAGTCTAGTAAGTCCAGGTCTCGTCGTCCCTTTGATTTAGTTTATTCAGATGTATGGGTTCCCGCATCTTTTGTATCAAAGGGCGGACATCGGTACTATGTTATATTTATTGATGATTATTCTCGTTATTGTTGGATTTATTTTATGCACACTCGTTTTAAGTTTTTTTAGATTTATGTTGCATTTTCACTATGGTGCGCACCCAGTTCTCTGACTCCATACACATTTTTCGTTCCGACTTTGGGGGGGGGGGGGACCTTTCTCGTGCTTTTCGCGACTTGCTAGGTACCCATAGTACTCTCCCTCAGCTTGCTTGTCTCGGTTGCCCGCGCTCAGAATGACATTACTGAAAGGAAGCATCGTCACATCATTGAGACAGCTCACACTCTCCTCATCTCCTCTCATGTTCCTCCTCATTTTTTGGCTGAGACCGTCTCCACTGCGGTCTATCTCATTAACCTACAACCCTCCACTTTTCTTCAGGGTCAGTGTCCTGGTGAGTGTCTGTACTCCCAACCTCCACGTTATACTCATCTGCATGTCTTTGGCTGTCGGTGTTATGTTCTTCTCCCTTCACGTGAGCGTATCAAGCTTTCTGCTCAATCTATATCTTGTGTCTTTCTTGATACAGTACTGAGCACAAGGGCTATCGATGTTATGATCTTGTTGCTCGTCGACTTCGTATCTCATGTGATGTCACTTTTGATGAATCTTACCCTTTCTGTGTCCTACGTCTCCTCGACCTCGCACACATCGGTGATTCCCTCTGATGTGCAGTTCCTTACTCCTCCCACTCCACTTCTTCATTTCTCTTCCTCTCCACCGATGTCCACCTCCTCTCTTCTCGTCATCGCCTACACCATCTCATACCTCTTCCGTCTCATCTCCACATATTTCCCTTCCACCTTCCACCACTCCCTCAGACGCGCTCATCGTCCCCCCTTCCACGTCATTAGACTCGTCGTACTCCTCCCGCTCCTGTTCCCTCGCATCCGGTGCCCCCTGGATCGGTGCCTGCCTCATCCAGCGAGTGTCCTGTGGATGATCCTCCCGTGCATCGCAACCCACCTCGTGAGCGACGTCCTCCCGACCGCCTTATCCTTGCTACACTTCCGCTGGGCCTACTTGCTCTTCCCGCTACCTCTTGTAGCACTCTAGAGACGACTACCTACCATGAGGCTACTCAGATACCTGAGTGGCAGGTTGCTATGTCTGCTGAATTAGAGACACTTGAGCATACTCGTACATGGGACCTTATCCCTCTTCCACTTGGTGTCGTTCCGATCACTTGTATGTGGGTCTTCATGGTCAAGACTCGCTCAGATGGATCTGTATTGAGGCACAATGCTCGGCTAGTTGCTCGTGGTTTTCAGCAGGAGCAGGGAGAGATTATGACGAGACTTTTGCTCCAGTCGCTCACATGATTACTGTAGGGTATATTGGTTTAAATGTACCTGATTTGAAAAAGCCTCACCCTACTCAATGATATACATCAAAATGTATTTGATGTATGTTGAGTTTACTTGTGCAGGTTAAGTATTTACAGGAAAGAAGAAAAAGTTTCTAAGTACATGTGTCGACACCCAGGAGCAAAGTGTCGACACTTAAGAAAACTTGTGTCGACACCCAGGCAAGCAGTGTCGACACTCAGCAAAAGTCAGCAGAGTCTAAGTATAAGTGTCGACACCCAGAACAATGTGTCGACACACAGCAGAAGAGTCAACACTTGAAGAAAGTGTCGACACAAGAAAGATGTGTCGACACTCAGCTGAAGACTCAACACTTGAAGAAAGTGTCGACACAAGGAGCTGTGTTGACACTTAGCAAAGTTCAAAAATATTCTAAGTACAAGTGTCGACACTAAGGAGATGTGTCGACACTCAGCCAGAGTCTCAACAGAAGAAGAATGTGTCGACACAAGGAGCTGTGTCGACACTCAGCAAGTATCAACACTGAAGACATGTGTCGACACCAAGAAGAAGTGTCGACACTTAACAAGTACAACACATGAAGATGTGTCGACACAAAGAAGTTGTGTCGACACTTACAAGAATTCAGCAATATACTGAAGTACAAGTACTTGTGTCGACACATATTATCAGTGTCGACACATGAAGAAGAAGCTGTGTCGAGAAGTGCATTCTACAACACAAGAAGTTGTGTCGACACCTTGTAGGCTAGTGTCGACACTTAGTCAACTTGTGTCGACACTTAGTCTATAAGTGTCGACACTTAAAGACAGACAGTCTCGACACTTTCAGACAGTTACAGAATTTTCAAGAACTGACTGGATGACTTGACAGCTGCCATTCCAGCCGGTCTTCTGCACCTGTCAGAGTTGTCAGAAATCAGTTATGAACCGGACCAGCCGGTTAACATGAAAAAGGCCTATAAATAGGCTTACACTGTCTACAGAAACAAATGATTGAATAATTGTTCAAGTGATCATTAACAAGAAGAAGATCTAGCTATTCCTTGAAGAATCTAGTGAAGATCTAAGAAGTTGGAGAGAGAGAGAGAGCTCCATCCAAGAAGACAGCCGTTGGAACCAGGCTGAGAAGAAGGATTCAGATTGTGATCTGAATCTTAAGTTGCAGAGATCAAGGATCAACTGCAGAGGAGATCATTCTTATTGTGTTCTACATTCAAGAAGGTTTGAATAAAGCCAAGTCAGTTTGATCTCAACTGAGTTCTTCCAAGAACTCATCAAAAAACTCACAACTCTTCTCTCTTTTCTCTGAGTTGTAGAGTTTACATTTTTGTATTCATATTTTCTTGTAGGATCCTTAGAGATATGAGCTTGTAAGCCTGTAATTATAAAGGCTGAGTGTAGGGCAAGAGTGCCTGAGTGTAGGAGATTTGTATCTCTGAGTGTAGGCCTGGTGTGGCTGAGTGTAGGCCTTGGTGGCTGAGTGTAGGCTTTGTGAAGAAGCTGAGTGTAGGCTTTGTGAAGAAGCTGAGTTGTAGGGCCTTGGGCCTGAGCTGTAGGAACCTGTTTTGGGGTTCTGAGTGTAAGATCTGAGGATCTGAGATAGTGGAGGAGTTTAGCCGAATCTAGTTCACTACTAGATAGGCGAAGGGGGAAAGTGGATGTACCCAAACCTTGGGGAACCACTATAAATCTGAGTGTCTACTGTGTGCTTGTGGAATGCTGTGATTGCTGATTGTGTGCTGTGATAAAGGAGATATAATTCTGTGTTATAATCTGAATTCTGCCTAAAAACTTAAAAAGATTTAATCACCTATTCACCCCCTCCCTCTAGGTGATTAGGTACAATATCTTTCAAGTGGTATCAAAGCGAGGTTACTCAAAAAAAGGACTTAACTGTCTGAGTAGATCCTGTTGGCAGATTCAGTCTAAGTAAAATTACAGAATCAAGAAAATCAAGAACCATGGGTTCCACTGAGAATCATAAGGAATTGGGATCCATGAAGCTACCCATATGTAGAAAAGAGATCTTTGGTATCTGGAAGGAAAGGGTGAGACTGTTTATGGAAGCCTCAGACCCTAGGATTTATATCACAGTGAAAGAAGGGTCATATGTGCCCATGAAGGTTTCAGTCTTAGATGCAAATCAGAGAACACCTAAGGATTTCTCTGAAATGACAAAGGATGAGATAGTTCTAGCCACAATGGACAAGAGCGCTCAGAACATCATTGTGAGTGCTATAGATGATGCTACCTTTCAGAATTTGATACACTGTAAGACAGCTAAGGAGATGTGGGATACTCTTATTGTGTATATGGAGGGTTCTGAAGAAGTGAGGCAAGACAGAAAATCTTTGCTAAACCAAGAATATGAAAGCTTTAGGCAAGATAGAGCTGATAGCATAACTGAATGCTATAAGAAGTTCTATAGGATTGTGAATGAGCTAATGTCCTATGGAAGAGAGTTCAGTAACTATGAGCTTAATGATAAGTTCTTAAGGTCCCTTACAAAAGATTGGGACACCAAGATCTGTGTCATTAGGGAAATGACAAAGTTAGCAGAAATTCCTCCACCAACACTGTTTGGAAAACTGCTGTCTTATGAAATGCAGTTGATGGTGAGGAAAGAAGAGGAGAAATCTACAAGAAGTGAACATAAGGAAAGGACAGTGGCATTCAAGACAGAAGCCACCAGAAAGTACAGAAGTAAGTCACCTACTCCACCTCCAAAAGCAGCTGAAACTGAGTCAGATGAGTCAGCCAGCAGAAAGTCTGAAAGCAGTGAAAGTGATGAAGACTTTGCTGCCTTCACAAGACACTTTCAGAAGTTCTTAAAGAAGAAACAGTGGAGGACAAGGTCATCTACTTCACAGGGTAAAGAAGACTATTATCAGAATAAAAAGTCTTCAAACAAAGACAGGAAAAAGACCAAGTCTAGCAAAGCAACTCTTTCAAAAATTGTATGTTATTGCTGTAATAGACAAGGACATGTTGTTGCAGACTGTCCAGAGAAAAGGAAGGAGTCTAATGATAAGAAAAAGACTCCATTCAAGGGCAAGAAGGAAAAGTCTTTTGTTGCCAAAAATGATAAGAGCCTGTCAGATATTTCTTCATCAGAAACTGAGTCAGATGCTGAAGCATACATATGACTGTTTGCTGAGGAAGAAGAAGAAGAGTTCATTCAGATCATGAACTCTATATATGAACAAGAGGACAGTCAGTGCCAAGGGCTAATGGCATTGACAGAAAGTGACAAAATCCTGAAGCAGCCAGAACCTAGTAAGGTACAAAATTGTTCTTTCAGTTCAATTTCTTGTGCTAGTACAGAATCAGATTCATCATCATCAAGTGATGATAGTGCATCTGAGTCTGAAGAGCATATTCATCAATTGATTGATGAATATAAAGTTCTGTTGCAAACATTTAAGAAAAGCAAATCCTTGGCCAAAAGTCAAGTTAAGGAGATTGCAAGTCTCAAAGTGGCTGCAACTGATTATGAGAAGTTGTTTGATCAAAAACTTAATGAGATAGCCAGACTGAAGCACATAACTGTGATTCAGATGGGGACTATATCATTTAAGAATGATCAAATCAAGAGTCTGGAGATTAGTCTTCAGAAGGAGAAAGATTTAGTTGCTAGGTTTTCTAAACCAAAGTCAGTTCTGCCCTTAATTGATGAATTTGTTCATCACAAAGGTAAAGCTGGACTGAGGTTTACTAAACCAGCTAGGACTGTTCAGTCCAAGTCCAAGGGCAAAGCCCCAACTCTCAACAAGCCAGCTGTAGATAAAACAGCTAAAACTGTACCTAAGCAAAGGTACAATAAGTTTGAGTGTTGGTGCTGTGGCAAGGTAGGTCACTTTGCAATGGACTGTTGGCACAATGCTAGTGCCAAAGTGAGTAGCAAACTGCCTGTTGGAAAACCTGCAGGTAGCTTTGTTAGGAAGCAAACTAACCAGTACCAAGGACCCAAGAATTCTTTGGGTTCTAAGCTTCACTAATCTGTTTTGCAGGTGAGTCCAAGTGGCCATGCCCCAATATGGTACTTGGACAGTGGATGTTCCAGACACATGACTGGAACAAGGAGTTTACTAAAGGACTACACACCCATCAAAGATGGTCCAAAAGTCACCTTTGGTGGTTCTGAAAAAGGAATCATCAAGGGTTTTGGTAACATATCTAACTCCTATATTACAATTACTCAAGTGACATATGTTAAAGGTTTGAAACATAACCTTATTAGTATAAGTCAATTGAGTGATGTAGGATATGACATCTCATTTGTGAAAGATGGTTGTCATATCAGGAGGTCAAATGATCAAGAGATCATTTTGACTGGTTATAGAAAAAGGAATGTCTATTGCTTAGACATTATGGTTGAGAACAATGGTTCTCCTGTATGTCTTGTAGCTGATGAGAAAGTCTCTCATTGTGTCAAATGGCACAAGAGGCTAGCCCATCTAAATTACAAGACAATTGGGCAACTCTTTAGTAAAGAGTTAGTGAGGAATGATCCTCAAGTTAAGTGTATTAAAGATGGTATTTGCCCAGCTTGTCAAAAGGGCAAGCAGACTAGATCCACCTTTAGTAGCATTGAAAACAAAGATGCTGTGAGGTGTTTATACCTCTTGCATATGGATCTCTTTGGTCCTATGCCAGTTCACAGCCTAGGTAGGAAGGTCTATACCTTTGTAGTTGTAGATGACTACTCAAGGTTTTCCTGGGTGTTCTTCCTTAGACAGAAATCTGAAACACCTAGTGTCATCTATAGCTTTGTCAAACAAATTCAGAATGAACTACATAGTACAGTGGTCAAGATAAGAAGTGACCATGGTACTGAATTTCAGTCTGATAGTATGGCAAAACTATGTGAAGAATTTGGGATATTTCAAGAGTTTTCTTCACCAAAAACACCTCAGCAAAATGACATTGCTGAGAGTAAGAATAGAACCTTGATTGAGGCTGGTAGGACCCTATTAAGTGATACATCACTACCAGAATATTTCTGGGCTGAAGAAGTTAATACTGCATGTCATGTTATTAATAGGGCTACCATTACTAAAAGCCACAACAAGACCCCCTATGAGGTTGTGAAAGGCAGAAAACCAAACCTATCCTACTTCAGGATCTTTGGTTGTAAGTGCTTTATACTTAACAATGGAAAGTCTTACTTGACTAAGTTTGCTGCCAAGTCCCAAGAGGGGATCTTTGTTGGGTACAACAACAATAGTAAGGCTTATATAGTCTACAACTTGTCTACTCAAGTTATAGAAGAATCTGTACATGTAGTATTTGATGAAACTAAACTTATTAACAATGAGTTGTCTAGTAGTATTTGCAGCCCCACAGGTATAACAAAGAAGATGGACAAGCTCACTATAGAAGAAGAACCTACTGCAAGACAGCAAGTAGAAGATAGTGGCTGCTGTCCAGGGGGAGTACTACATGTACCTAATGCAGATGAAGTTCAAGGAGTACAGTAAGATGAAGAAGTTGAAGAAGTTCAACCTGAAGCAAGGATGCCTCCAGCTAATAGGCATCTTAGAGATCATCCAGCAGATCAAATCATTGGTGATCCAAGACAAGGGGTACAAACAAGGAGCAGAAATCTGAATGCAGTGCTCTACTCCAGTTTTCTATCCCAAGTTGAGTCAAAGAAGTTTGAAAAAGCCATCCTATACCCTCATTGGATTGAGGCAATGCAAGAAGAGCTAAATCAGTTCAAGAGGTGCAAGGTCTGAGAGCTTGTTCCTAAACCAAAAGACCACAATATAATTGGGACCAAGTGGATCTTTAGGAACAAAATGGATGAACATGGAGTCATCATTAAGAACAAAGCAAGATTGGTTGCTAAAGGATGTAGGCAGGAAGAAGGTATTGACTTTGATCAAACCTTTGCTCCAGTAGCCAGACTGGATGCCATAAGGATGTTCCTGGCCTATGCAACCTTTCAAGGATTTAAAGTTTACCAAATGGATGTAAAGTCAGCCTTTTTGAATGGTAATCTAAAAGAGGAAGTCTATGTGGAACAGCCATCAGGTTTTGTTGATTCAACTCAACCTAATCATGTCTATAGACTTAGGAAAGCATTGTATGAGTTAAAACAAGCCCCTAGGGCTTGGTATGAAACCCTGTCTAGTTTCCTCATTGAGAATAAGTTCACAAGGGGAAAAATAGACAAGACTCTATTCCTTAGGGAATCTAGAGACAAAGTAATACTAGTCCAAATATATGTAGATGACATAATATTTGGGTCTACTGAAAGCAGTCTTTGCAAAAAGTTTGCAAAACTAATGCAAGGACAATTTGAGATGAGTAGTATGAGGGAACTTAAGTTCTTCTTGGGTCTCCAAGTTAGACAGACTGAGAATGGATTATCCATATGCCAGTCTAAGTTCACCCTAGAACTCATAAAGAAGTATGGTATGGATTCATCCAGTACCATGAAGACTCCTATGTGGTCAAGTATGTCTCTTAGCAAAGATGATGCAGAGAAACCTGTAGATGAGACTTTGTATAGAGGGATAGTTGGTTCCCTATTATATTTGACTGCAAGTAGACCAGATATCATGTATGCTACATGTGTCTGTGCAAGGTATCAAGCATGCCCTAAAGAGTCTCATTTGACAGCAGTCAAAAGGATATTAAGATATCTAAAAGGCACTCCTTATCTAGGCCTCTGGTACCCTAGGAATGGGGATTTTGAACTAACAGGTTATTCAGATGCAGATTTTGCAGGATGCAAAGAAGACAGAAAAAGCACAACTGGAACCTGTCAATTCCTAGGTGGAAGACTGATTTCATGGAGTAGCAAGAAGCAAACAAGTATGGCTATCTCCACTGCAGAGTCAGAATATGTGGCTGCAGGAAGTTGCTGTGCTCAACTTCTATGGATACAACATCAGCTTGAGGACTATGGATTTCAGGTAAGTAGAACTCCACTCTTTTGTGATTCTACAAGTGCTATATCAATTGCAAATAATTCTGTTTCCCATAGTAGAACTAAACATATTGAAATAAAATATCATTTTCTTAGGGAACATGTAGAAAAAGAAGATATTTTACTGGAATATGTTAGAACAGATAATCAACTAGCTGATATGTATACTAAGCCCCTAGAAGAAACTAAGTTCAATAGGTTTAAAATTGAACTAGGTATGATAAACTTAGAATAAGTTTATAGAAATGGCTAAGTAAAAAGGTGTCGACACACAGAGATATCTGTGTCGACACAGACAAGTGGTGTCGACACTTCAGGGAAAAGGTGTCGACACATCTAGGAAGTTGGTGTCGACACTTCAGAAAATTAGTGTCGACACATGATAAGTAGGTGTCGACACATCCAAGGTGGTGTCGACACTTAGTGTTTACTCAGAATTATTTAAGTAAAGTCTCGACTAAATGTCGAGTTATGTGGTGTCGACACATAAACAAGTGTCAACACATATATTATGTTGACTAAAATTGTGTCGACACTTAGGTGTCGAGACATTATAAGTCAGTGTCGACACTTTTCCACAGTGTCGACACAATTTAAGTTAGTTAACCCGCCTTTTCATCTTCAAACCTAGAAAGGTATAAATAGAATTTCTCCATTGTCTGTCGACACGCTCACAAAAGTTTCGAGACCAAACTTGTGTGTCGACACCTCTCTTCTCTCCAGTCAAATTCTTCAAACCTTAATGGCGCCAAAGCTCGAGGAGAACGTCAATGAAGGCTATGAACTGGTGCGCGACGCGTTTGGTGATGCCGACCCAGAGATCAAGACTGTGGTAACCCTAGTTGCAGACTCAGGGTTATAATTTCTTGTTTCAGAGCCTACAAAGATCTGGAAGAAGGAAGTTTTAGAGTTTCTGAATGGAGCTAAAGTAGACGACTCTGGACTCAAGATCAAGTCTAGGGTTCATGGTGAAAAGGTGAAGGTATCACCTAAAAGTTTGAGAAAAGTCCTAAACCTGCCAAGGACAAAAGAAGAGGATGAGGTTACTGCTTCTAAGACCAGAGAAGCATTAACATGGTGTGGTCTGGATTCAAAGATGAAAATTGGATCTGTGTTTAATAGGAAAGGCATGAACAGTCAGGGAAAATTTCTATCAGAAATTGTTGGAAAAGTAATCTTGAGTAAGCCAGGAGGGCATGACAGGGTATCTGCCCATATGTTCAACCTTATGACAAGGATAATCTTCACAGTAAAAACTGATTGGTCTATTATTATCTTTGAAAAGATTAAGAAGAGTCTGAAGAAACCCAATTTGGGTAGAATAATAAGTCTATACTTGGCTGGTAGTATACCAGAAGTTATGGGTCAAGCTGCAGGCACTAAGATCAACCATATGAGGAAGATGAACTTGAGGATATTCTCTAGATGGGACAGAGTTTTGTCTAAGAAGATGCCAACCCCTGAGAAAATAACTTCTGAGAAAGTAACACCACAAAAGAAGAAGAAGAAAACTACCCCAGTGGCTCAGGATTCATCTAGCAGCTCTGATAGTGAAGAACAAGTTGTCTTTACTCCAGAAGAGGATGTAGAAGGAAATGCTGGGGAGTCTCCAGCTCAACAAGATGCTGCAGAGAGGCAGGGGGAGCTACCACCAGCTAGCCCCGTACACCAGGATTCAGTCCAGGGGGAGCCTCTAGTTGTAGAAGAGCCAACTTCTCTTGAAAGTGAGCAAGCAACACACATCATCCTTGAGGTAATCACTGAGCTTAATGCTTTAGATTTCTCTATAAAGGATAATGTATTGTCTGATTCCTTAAATAATGTTAATCAACAAACTCCGATTGATAGTCAAATCTCCAGATGTTGTCATGGAGGACACATCTGTTACAGTTCAAGTAGTATCTGATCCAGTTGTAGATGAGCCAAGAATTTCTCCTGCCCATTCTCCACAAGAATTTACCATGGAAGATCTTTTTCTCAATCTGGATCAAGCAGACCTTGAGAAGGACAGTGCTGTTGTTGAGGGGGAGAATGCTCCAGTTGAGGGGGAGCAAGTGCAAATTCTGGAAGAACCTGCAAGGCAAGAACCTGAGAAGGCACCAGAAGTGCAGAAGGAGTTACCTTCAAGCCCTAAGGAGAGGGTAGATATTGCCAGCACCTCAGCTTCTGAAGATGAGGAGGCAGCAAGGACTAAGAAAAGGAAGTTTCAAGTTTTCAAAAGAGGAAGTCAAACTTATAAGAATGCTCTACAAACTATTGCTCCACAGCCTATATCTCAACCAGCACCATCTGTAGATTATAGTTCTCTCATGGTTGCTATGCAAATAAAACTTGATGAGCACAGAAAAGCAATAGAAATCTATGTGGATGAAGGACATAAATCCTTACAGTTTGATATAGCCCAAGATATAAATTCTATAAGATTTGAAATGAATCTTAATAAGAAGGAAATGACTGACTGCTTCCACAAAGGAGGGAATGCAGTGGTGTACTTGGCTACCCATCAAGAAAAGATAAAAGCTCAAGTAGATGACATTGCACTGAAGCAGGGATATGTTCTGGAGAACCAGCTCAGAATGAATGATAATTTAACTGCCTCCCACAATGCCATAGTAACAGAGATGAAGAATATAGCCGCAGGACAGACTACTTCTACTGCTACTGCTAAATCAGAATTTGATAAAGCTTTGAAAGAGGGTATCACTACTGTTACTACTGCTATTGAAAATTCTCAGAAGTTGATCACTGACAAACTCCAAAGGTTGAAACCCTTCTTTAAAGATGGAGTCAATTATTTGGATAACCAGGTCAGATTTCAGAAAGATGATGTAAGAGATCACATAGAAAGAGAAGTCATAAAGGGGGAGTGAGTGTTAGTCAAAGCCAGCTCTGATCATGCCAAGTGGATATCTAATTCTATCAGAGCAACTCTTGGTTATCCTCCTTTATGTGATGATGACAATGTTGCAGAATCTGGGATACATCCTGCATATCTAGGAGGGGAGCAACCAGAAGTGGCTCAAGTAATCTACCATCCTCCAGATTTTGATATGGTTCAAGCTGATATACAATCCATGTATAGCCCACCAGGGGGACAGCAAAATGTCATCATAGAGAAGGTTGTTCAGCCAGTATCTGAGGCTATGCAAGAAGCTCTGCAGAAAGAAGAAGAAACCAGACTGTCTAAAAAGAGGTTCAGGGAGCAAGCTGAACTAAGACCAGACTTTGAGCAGTGGAGCCCCACTTCCAGAAACATTATTTTAACTGCATGGAAAGCTGCAAAAGATAATATACAAGACAGAAACAAGTGGTTTTCTGAATTGGAATGGAGAAAGCATGAGACAAGGCAAGAAGCCATAGTCCAATATAGAAGAAAGGCCAAGATGGGAAAGCTACCTCCTACTGCCCAGGAGCCTAGCAAGTACTTTCCCAAGGCATATCATTATTTTGAGAGGCAAAAGATTAAAGCTGAAGAGCAAAAGAAAAAGGATCTGAAAGGCAAGAAGCCTGCTGATACTGAAGTTACTGAAGCCCCTGTTCAAGCCAAAGTACAATCTGGAAAAGGAATTGTGATTAAGGAGGCTGAACAAAAATAGAATAGAATTTTCTTCAGTTTACAGTTGTAATATTTTGATTGTTAAACACCTTGTAAACTTTTGGAAAATGAATATGACAAGATATTAGAACAATGTGTTATATGTTTAATCTATTTCATAATTGTTCTGTGATGATATCTGTGTATGCATGTTTGTTTAATACATGTTATGTTTTTCCTGATTACATAATCCTGCTTTACATCATACTATGATTTTATTCTGTATGGTGTATATCATTAACTAAGGGTTATGACTTCTCCAAATAGGGAGAGATTGTTGGGTACATTGTTTTAAATGTACCTGATTTGAAGAAGCCTCACCCTACTCAATGATATACATCAAAATGTATTTAATGTATGTTGAGTTTACTTGTGCAGGTTAAGTATTTACAGGAAAGAAGAAAAAGTTTCTAAGTACATGTGTCGACACCCAGGAGCAAAGTGTCGACACTTAAGAAGACTTGTGTCGACACCAAGACAAGCAGTGTCGAGACTTGGAGTCATTGTGTCGACACCAGGGATGCAGAGTCGACACCAGACAGAAAGTGTCGACACAAGGAGCTGTGTCAACACTCAATAAAGAAAAGTGCAGTAAAGCAGTGTCGACACTTAGCAGTTGTGTCGACACCCAGAGGAACTGTGTCTACATCAGAAAGTGTCGACACTTGGAGGCTGTGTCGACACTCAGCAAAAGTCAGCAGAGTCTACGTATAAGTGTCGACACGCAGAACAATGTGTCGACACGCAGCAGAAGAGTCAACACTTGAAGAAAGTGTCGACACAAGAAAGATGTGTCGACACTCAGCTGAAGACTCAACACTTGAAGAAAGTGTCGACACAAGGAGCTGTGTTGACACTTAGCAAAATTCAAGAATATTCTAAGTACAAGTGTCGACACTAAGGAGATGTGTCGACACTCAGCCAGAGTCTCAACAGAAGAAGAATGTGTCGACACAAGGAGCTGTGTCGACACTCAGCAAGTATCAACACTGAAGACATGTGTCGACACCAAGAAGAAGTGTCGACACTTAACAAGTACAACACATGAAGATGTGTCGACACAAAGGAGTTGTGTCGACACTTACAAGAATTCAGCAATATACTGAAGTACAAGTACTTGTGTCGACACATATTATCAGTGTCGACACATGAAGAAGAAGCTGTGTCGAGAAGTGCATTCTACAACACAAGGAGTTCTGTCGACACCTTGTAGGCTAGTGTCGACACTTAGTCAACTTGTGTTGACACTTAGTCTATAAGTGTCGACACTTAAAGACAGACAGTCTCGACACTTTCAGACAGTTACAGAATTTTCAAGAACTGACTGGATGACTTGACAGCTGCCATTCCAGCCGGTCTTCTGCACCTGTCAGAGTTGTCAGAAATCAGTTATGAACCGGACCAGCCGGTTACCATGAAAAAGGCCTATAAATAGGCTTACACTGTCTACAGAAACAGATGATTGAATAATTGTTCAAGTGATCATTAACAAGAAGAAGATCTAGCTATTCCTTAAAGAATCTAGTGAAGATCTAAGAAGTTGGAGAGAGAGAGCTACATCCAAGAAGACAGCCGTTGGAACCAGGCTGAGAAGAACGATTCAGATTGTGATCTGAATCTTAAGTTGCAGAGATCAAAGATCAACTGCAGAGGAGATCATTCTTATTGTGTTCTACATTCAAGAAGCTTTGAAGAAAGTCAAGTCAGTTTGATCTCAACTGAGTTCTTCCAAGAACTCATCAAGAAACTCACAACTCTTCTCTCTTTTCTCTGAGTTGTAGAGTTTACATTTTTGTATTCATATTTTCTTGTAGGATCCTTAGGGATCTGAGCTTGTAAGCCTGTAATTATAAAGGCTGAGTGTAGGTCAAGAGTGCCTGAGTGTAAGAGATTTGTATCTCTGAGTGTAGGCCTGGTGTGGCTGAGTGTAGGCCTTGGTGGCTGAGTGTAGGCTTTGTGATGAAGCTGAGTGTAGGCTTTGTGAAGAAGCTGAGTTGTAGGGCCTTGGGCCTGAGCTGTAGGAACCTGTTTTGGGGTTCTGAGTGTAAGATCTGAGGATCTGAGATAGTGGAGGAGTTTGGCCGAATCTAGCTCACTACTAGATAGGCGAAGGGGGAAAGTGGATGTACCCAAACCTTGGGGAACCACTATAAATCTGAGTGTCTACTGTGTGCTTGTGGAATGCTGTGATTGCTGATTGTGTGCTGTGATAAAGGAGATATAATTCTGTGTTATAATCTGAATTCTGCCTAAAAACTTAAAAAGATTTAAGTCACCTATTCACCCCCCCTCTAGGTGATTAGGTACAATATCTTTCAATTACGGTTCAGACTCTTATTGCAGTTGCAGCAGTTCACTACTGGTCTTTGTCTCAGCTTGACGTGAAGAATGCATTTATTCACGATGATCTTCAGCAGGAGGTATACATTCTTCCTCCTCCTGGTCTATCCTCTCCTCCAGGCAATGTCTGCCGATTGAGGCGAGCCCTTTATGTGCTCAAGCAGGCACCCCGTGCATGGTTTGCTTGTTTCAGCTCAGCTATTACAGTTGCCGGTTTCCAGCTAAGTCCATATGATCCAACTCTATTTGTACATTCTTCCTCTCGCAGCCGAACTATGTCTGTGGTACTCTTGCTCCTTCATTTGTTCCTTCCGAGCAGCAGATTGCATCTTTGATGACTAAGTCGCAGACGAGGACGTAGCATGCTAATCTACTGTCCAAACTGTTGGGTATATTGGAATATATGTACCTGATTTGAAGAAGCCTCACCCTACTCAATGATATACATCAAGGTGTATTTGATGTGCTTTGAGTTTATGTGTGCATGTTAAGTAATTGCAGGGAAAGCATAAAAATTTCTAAGTCCATGTGTCGACACCTAGAGGTGATGTGTCGACACTTATGATGGCTAGTGTCGACACCCAGAGAAGCTGTGTCGACACTTGGAGTAATTGTGTCGACACCAGGAAGGCAGAGTCGACACCAGAAGAAAAGTGTCGACACATACAGGCTGTGTCGACACACTGTGAAGAATTGTCAACATTATCTGTGTCGACACTTAGAGGCAGTGTCGACACCCAGAGAAACTTTGTCGACATCAAAAGTGTCGACACAAGAAAGCATGTGTCGACATAAAGAAGATGTGTCGACACTCAGCAAACTTCAACAAAGTTAAAGTACATGTGTCGACACAAAGGAGATGTGTCGACACTCAGCAAAGTTTCAACACATGAAGGCATGTGACGACATAAAGAAGATGTGTCGACACTTAGCAAGTTTCAACACAAGAAGTTGTGTCGACACAAAGGAGTTGTGTCGACACACAACAGAAATCAACTAAGTATTGAAGAAAAAGTACTTGTGTCGACACACTCAATCAGTGTCGACACATTCAACAGAACGCTTGTGTCGACACACAGGATCAGTGTCGACACATTCTGAAGAAGCAGTGTCGAGAAGCTGTTACAACAACACAAGGAGTGTCGACACCATCAAGGCTAGTGTCGACACTTAGTCCACTTGTGTCGACACTTAGTGTATTTGTGTCGACACATAAAGACTATCTGTCTCGACACTTTCAGACAATGACAGTGATTTCAAGAAGTGACTGGATGACTTGACAGCTGTCATTTAAGCCGGTCAACTGCAACTGTCAGAGCTGTCAGAAGGTTGTTAGAAACCGGATCAGTCGGTTACCTTGGAAGAAAACTATTTAAAGACCTTTCTCCTTCGACAGAAGATGAGGTAATCAATTGAAAAATAACACAAAAGAAGAAGAACTTCAAGTGAAGATCTAAGAAGTTGGAGAGAGAGAGCTCCTTCTAAGAAGAATAGCTGTTGAACCAGGCTGATAAGTAAGATTCAGATTGAGATCTGATTCACAAGACAAAAGTTGATTGAAGATCATTTTTAGGAGATTCAACCCTACTGTGTTCTAATTCAAGAAGTTTTGAAGAAAGCCAAGGGAGGTTGATCTCTGCAAAGTTCTCTCAAGAACTCATCAAGAAGCCAGTCAACTCATCTCTCTCTTTCAGAGTTGTGGTTATGTACTTTGTAAACTTTATTTTCTGTAGGATCCTAAGGAATCTGAGCTGTAAGCCTATTTTATAAAGGCTGAGGTAGGGCTTTTGTGCCTGAGTGTAGGAGATTCTATTCTCTGAGTGTAGGTCTTAATTGAAGGCTGAGGTAGGACTGTTTAGCCTGAGTGTAGGTCTTGGTGAAAAATGAGTGGTAGGGCTTTGTGCCTGAGTTGTAGGAGTGGGGTCACTCTGAGTTGTAGGAACCTGTTTGAGGTTCTGAGTTGTAAAATCTGAGGATCTGAGAATAAGTGGAGAAGTTAGGCCGAATCTAGTACACTACTAGATAGGCGAAGGGGTAAAGTGGATATACCTAGACCTTGGGGAACCACTATAAATCCTGTGTGCACTCTGTGTATGTTTGATTGTATGATTGCTGTGTTGTGATAATTGTAGAATTGCTTTTACTGTTAAGTACTTCTGCCTTTAAAGTTAAAAAGATAAAGTTCACCTATTCACCCCCCCTCTATGTGATTAGACACTATTTCTTTCAAGTGGTATCAAAGCGAGGTTACTCAAAAAGGACATAACAGTCTGAGTAAGATCCTGTGGGCAGAAACATAATAAACAAGAATCAAGAAAATGGGTTCTAGTGAGAATCACAAAGAGCTGGGGTCCATGAAATTGTCAATCTGTAGAAAAGAGATTTTTGACATATGTAAAGAGAGGGTTAAACTCTTTATGGAAGCATCTGACCCAAGAATATACATCACAGTCAAAGAAGGGCCATATGTGCCAATGAAGATATCCATTCTAGATGAAAATCAGAAAACTCCTAAAGACTATTCAGAAATAACTAAAGATGAAATAATTCTGGCCACTATGGACAAGAGGGCCCAGAATATTATTGTTAGTGCAATTGATGATGCAATATTTCAGAATTTAATTCACTGTAAAACTTCTAAAGAAATGTGGGACACATTAATATTCTATATGGAGGGATCAGAAGAAGTAAGACAAGACAGGAAGTCTTTGTTAAATTAGAAATATGAAAGCTTCAGACAAGAAAAGTCTGATAGCATTACTGAATTCTACAAGAAATTCTATAGGATAGTAAATGAATTGATGTCATATGGAAGAGAATTCAGCAACTATGAGCTGAATGACAAGTTCTTAAGATCCCTGACTAAGGATTGGGATACCAAGATTTGTGACATTAGGAAAATGGCCAAATTAGCTGATATACCTCCTCCAACTTTGTTTGGAAAACTGTTATCTTATGAGATGCAGTTAATGGTTAGAAAGGAGTAAGAGAAGACTACTAGAGTGGAGCACAAGGAAAGATCTGTGGCCTTCAAAACTGAAGCCACTAGGAAGTATAGAAGCAAGTCTACATCTCCACCTCAAATAGTTGCTGAGGCTGTGACAGATAATTCAGAAAGCAAGAATTCAGATAGCAGTGAAAGTGATGAAAATTTTACAGCTTTCACTAGGCATTTTCAAAAGTTTCTGAAGAAGAAGCAGTGGAGGTATAAGCCTTAAACTTCTCAACCAAAAGATCACTATTATCAGAAAAGAAAGTCATCAAGTAATGACAGAAGCAGATCCAAGCCAAGCAAAGCTACATCTTCAAAGATTGTGTGCTATTGCTGCAATAGGCAAGAACATGTAGTGGCTGACTGTACTGAAAAGAGGAAGAAGTCAACTGACAGAAAGAAGACACAGTTTAAGGGCAAAAAGGAAAAGTCCTTTGTTGCCAAGAAAGACAAAAGTTTGACTGATCAGTCATTTTTAGAAATAGATTCAGAAGCTGAAGCCTATATTGGATTGTTTGCTGAAGTTGAGGAAGATGAGTTCATGCAGCTAATGAACTCAATTTATGAGCATGAGAACATTCAGTGCAAGGGACTGATGGCCTTATCTGAAGGAGACAAAATCCAGGATCAGTCTGAACCAAGTAAGGTACAAAGTTGTTCTTCTAGTTCAATTTCTAGTACTGAGTCAGAATCAGATACATCTGCATCAAGTGATATGGGTGAGTCTGAATCTGAAGGAGATATTCATCAGTTAATTGATGAATATATGGACTTGTTGCAGGCCTTGAAGAAAAGCAAAACCTTAGCCAACACTCAGACAAAGGAGATTGTTAGTCTTAAATTGGCTGCTGCTGATTCAGACAAGTTATTTGATCAGAAACTGAATGAAATAGCCAGACTGAAGAACATTACTGTTATTCAGATGGGTACTATTACATTTAAGAATGATCAAATTAGAAATCTGGAGGCTAGACTTCAGAAGGAGAGAGAAGTTGTAGCAAGTTTTTCTAAACAAAAATCTGTTTTACCTTTAATAGATGAGTTTGTACCTCAAAAGGGTAAAACTTGATTGAGGTTTACAAAACCTGCCAGGACAGCTAGGTCCAAATTTATGGGCAAAGCCCCAGCACTAAACAAGAAGGCTGCAGTAGAAAATCCAGCCAGTGTTGTACCTAAACAAAGGTACAACAGGTTTGAGTGCTGGTGTTGTGGCAAGATAAGCCACTTTGCCATAGATTGTTGGCACAATTTAAGTGTCAAGGAGAGTAGCAAACTACCTGCTAGAAGAGCTACAAGTAGTTCTGTTAAAAGTCAAACTAACCTGCACCAAGGACCCAAAAATTATTTGTGTTCTAAGGTTAAGTAATCTGTTTTGCAGGTGAGTACAAGTGGTCATGCCCCTATATGGTACTTGGACAGTGGATGTTTCAGGCACATGACTAGAACTAGGGGGTTGCTGAAGGACTATACACCAATCAAGGATGACCCTAAAGTTACCTTTGATGGTTCAGAAAAAGAAATCATCAAAGGCTTTGGTAACATTTCTAGTAACCAAATTATAATTACTCAAGTGGCTTATGTAAAGAGTTTGAAACATAACCTCATTAGCATAAGTCAGCTGAGTGATTTAGGATATGACATCTCATTTGTCAAGGATGGTTGTCATATCAAAAGGTCACCATGGGTGTTGTGAACATCTCATTTGTTCAGTATTTCTGCAGTTAAAGTTAAAAAGATAAAGTTCACCTATTTACCCCCCCTCTAGCTGATTAGACACTATTTCTTTCACAAACTCTCAGTGTATAATTCCCTGTGAGTTTTTTTGTGTGTGTGTGTGGGGGGGGGGGGGGGGTAGATGTAGTGTATTTACTATATAGCAGAGTTGTCTTATGCTCACCATGGGTGTTGTGAACACCCATTCATGTACTTATATATTACCTTACCACTTGTGAATTGTATATTGGATTCATTGTGTTCTCCTATCATAATGAGCATTTTATATCAAAACAACAACATAGCTCAAATGTATTTAGTATATTTGCAAAGTTAAGCACCACTTTTAATTAAGTATCAGACTAAATTGGATGGATTGTTTGCACGAGTCAAAGAGTCTCTTCTCTTCCCTATATTAATTCATAAATATTAATGCAAGTTTGAAAAATTACCCAAGAATATAAATTTATATGTTTTCGGGTGCTTCCTTTCTGTTGAAATTTGTGAAATGGAAGTGGTTGACGGGACAGGCCGGGCGGCCTGGGCGGACAGCTTTGGCGGACTAGGCGGACTGGGCGGACTGTGATGTGCGGCCTGGTGGAAGGTCTAGTGAAAAACCGGCTGACTTCTGAGCGGTTTGCACGGGTGAAGTCCGCGGACTATGCGGCTTGGTATCTGCGGATAGGACGTTTGCTGATTGGTTTTGCCAAGGAGCGGCCTGAGCGGATGGAGGCTTGCGGACTGGTGCATTGCTCGGTGGCCGTGGTGCAAGCTTGTGCTGATAGGCGGCTTGGCTCATGTTCGCGGGAAGCTTGCGGACTGGCGTGTCCACGGTTTGGGTTGTTGCGGACTGGGCTTAGAGTTTGGCTGAGGCCTTGTCGAGCTCTGGTGGTACAGCAGGTGCTTTGCTGTGGAGGTCATTGGCGGACTGGTTTTGGAGTCCGGAAGGAGGCTGCTGCAATGGGGCAGGAGTGCGAGGAGCTTGCGGACTATTGGCGGTCTGTGCTACGGTGTTTGGCGGACGGGTGTTTGAGTCCGCCATGCTCGCATTGGCCTTTGATGGTTTTGGACTTGGTCACATTCTGTGCCAAGATCATGGTGTCCGCCGTATCCGCCAAAGTCCGCTGTGACCGGGCGGACTGTTGCTATCTGCCTTTGGTCGTGAACTTGTGGCGGATTGAGGCTTGAGTCTTGCTGACTGCCTCGGGTTGTCCGGACAGCCATTGAAGGGGGTTGCTGTCCTGCAGTGGTTGGAAGCTTTGCGGGCTGATGCCTTGTCCGCATAGCTTGGACGGACTGGAGAGGGTTCGCCAATGTTGCCTTGCTCCTGGCGGTTTTCCTTGGTATCCGGCTAAGTCCTTGCGGACTCGGCAGACGGTGTTTTGCTATCGCGCGGGCTGGGGAGGTGTCTCTATCTCTAGGGCGGTGACCACACTCCTCACCTCGCCTATAAATAGGACCCCCTGGCAGGTCTACAGTAACTTGAGTGAACAGTAAGTTGGGTTGTGCAAGGAGCTGCGGTCTCAGTTTGTCTGTCCGCGCGGATTGATTCAGTGCTGACGTTTGTTGTGTGCGGGTCGCGCGGGTAGCTTCAAGGAGCCAGGAGTTTGGCTGTGACTTCGGTCAAGTACTTGGAAGTGTGCGGTCTCTGCGGATTTAGCAGGAGGTCGCTCTACAGCTTGTCAGCTCTGTTTCATCTTTGCCAGCTTCAATAACCTGTCCGCCGGCTTCAGGCGGGTAGGGGGTGTTCCTCAGTTCAGCTTCAGCAGGAGACAAATAACGGTGTGTCCGCGCGGCCTCGCGGCTTCGGCGGACTCCGTGGCTATTCGGCGGATTGCAGCTTAAGTTCGGGTGATCTCAGCGGACTCGGCGACCTCGGCGACCTCGGCGGTCTCGGCGGACTCCGGTGTTGTCCGCCCGGCTTGGTTTTTGGTGCTTTCTGTTTACAGCTGTTATACTAGCAAAATCATGTCTCGCTATGTATGCCTCGTGGTGTAAAGAAGTGAATGAATAAAAGATCTGCTTGTGCTTCCATTGTTTGTTGGGATTAACCTTTGTTCCTTGGTTTCCGCTGGTTCAACGTGAGAACTGGGTAGTTCCGAAGATATTAATTTAGCGTTTGAGCTATCTTGCTGACCACGTTGAGAAAATTTAACATGGTATCAGAGGGAGGTTCAGTTGCGTGAGCGGAAGTCAGCCAGTGTTGTTACTCAGTGACTGAGTGGTGATCAACCTGTGTTGTTGCTCGGAGCTTCTGAAAGGTTGCCAACAGGTGTTGCAATGGAAGGGAGCTTTGCAAGAGGTCTTGGCATTGAACTCTTAACGCCGACTAACTTTAAGAAGTGGAAGTCGTGCATGAAGAGTTATCTTCTTGGCGAGGAGCTGTGGGAAGTCGTCGGTGGTGACGACAGTCAGGAAGTCACTGCTGCTTTCGGTACTGCTGAGCAGGTTAGGCTCTGGAGAAGAACAAATGCTAAGGCGGAGTTTATTCTGAAGAGAACCGTGTCTCCGGAACTGTTTGATCACATCATTGCGTGTGAGTCGGCTGCTGATATTTGGACAATCATTGATGAGTTGTTCAATAGGAAGAATGTGGCGCGACTTCAGTTCCTGGAGAATGAGTTGGTCAGGGCAACTCAGGGAGACCTTTCCATCTCCAAGTACTTCTTAAAGATGAAGAGCTTGTGTGCTGAGCTGTCGGCACTGAATCCTGATAAGCCTATCTCTGAGGCGAAGATGAAAAGGCACATTATCCGCGGCTTGCGGAAGGAGTATGTGGCCTTTGTTACATCTGTTCAAGGGTGGGCTACTCAACCGTCTTTGCTGGAGCTGAAGAATCTGCTTGCATCGCAGGAGAGCTTGGCAAGGCAGATGGCTGGAGTGAACCTGAATCAGGAAGGCAGCGAAGCTCTCTTCTCAGGCAAGAAGAAAGGATGGGAAGGGAAGAAGAAGAAGAAAGTGCAGGCCGCTGGTGAGAATGAGACTTCAACTTCATATCAGCCGGAGAGGAGCAATGCTCCTAAGCACTGGAAGAAGAACTTGAAGTGCTACCGGTGTCATCAGCGAGGGCACTTCAAGCGGGACTGCAAGGTCAAACTGCAGCCTGAGCATGCTGCGGGAAAGGAGGAAGCTTGCTCGAGAAGTGAAGAAGCAGAATGGGGCAGAGCTTTCATGACGGGCACTTGTGTCCGGGCCTTGTCTGCTGAGGACTTCAACAGCGAGTGGATCGTGAACTCCGGGTGTGGTCATCACCTCACCGGAGACAAGTCAAAGTTCACCTTCATGCAGGCTTACTCAGGTAATGAAGCTATTATCACTGCTGATAATACTGTTTATGCAGTAGAGAAAGAGGGGGTCGTGTCTTTGGGTAGTGATCAGGGGCCACTCACGTTAAGGAGTGTGTATCACGTGCCGGGCATGAAGAAAAACCTCTTCTCGGGGACCAATGCGGTGGACGCTGGTTATCACGTTCTGTTTGGGCCAAGAGACGTGAGGTTCCTTCGCAACGTATCAGCGGTGAAGGCTGATGTTGCTCATGTAGGGAGGAGGGTGAAGAACTTGTTTGTTCTTGCCACCAGTTCATATGTTGATAGGATGAGGGCCAATGATAGCGCTGCTATCTGGCATGAGAGGCTGGGGCATGTTGGCATGGACAAGCTGAAGGCGATGGCGAGTAGAAGTCTGGTGAAGGGGTTGTCTAAGTTGTCCTCCTTTGGTGACGGGCATGTTTGCGCGGGCTGTCAATACGGTAAGACACATCGCCTTCCGTTTGATAAATCACAAACAAGGAGCAAGAAACCATTGGAGTGCAATCAAGGTGACCTGATGGGACCGACGGTTACTGCCAGCCTTGGTGGAAGCAGATACATGCTTGTCTTGGTTGATGACTACTCAAGGTATACTTGGGTGTACTTCTTAAAGGAGAAGTCGGAAACCTTCCGTTTGTTTGTGGAGTTTAAGGAGTTGGTAGAAGGCCGACTTGGCTTGCGGATTAAGAAGCTTAGAACTGATAACGGGGGTGAGTTTGTTTCCTCCGAGTTTTCTAACTTCTGCAGGAAGCACGGGATCCAACGGGAGCTTACTTGTGCTCACACTCCACAACAAAATGGGGTAGCGGAGCGGAAGATCCGTCATCTGACGGAGACCTGCAAATGCTGGCTTCATGCGAAAGATATCCCAAGGTCCTTTTGGGCGGAGGGGATGTCTTGTGCTGCTTACGTCATCAACCGGATGCCACTCAGCCCTATCAACATGAAGACTCCTATTGAGCTGTTGCTGAAGGAGAAGCCGAGTGTTGGACACCTTCGGGTGTTCGGTTCAACTTGCTACGTGCATGTCTCGGATGCTTCATGTACAAAGCTGGATGCGAAGACAAGGAAGCTTGTCTTTGTTGGCTACGATAAGCGGAAGAAGGGATGGAAATGCATGGACCCTGTGACGAAGAAGTTCGTAGTGTCAAGAGACGTTGTCTTTGACGAGCTGACGTCATATGGAGGTGGCTCGGTTGAGCTAACCGGAAGTAGCAAGGTTGATGAAGCACCGGTGGTGGCTGCTAAAGGCTTGGAAGAGGAGCTTGCTGTTTCACCAGTAGCTCCTGTTGCTTCTAAATCCGAGACTGAGCCTTCTGGCTCAGGAAGCAGGGGGAGCACTGCTCAATACTTGCCCCAGGTAGGAGTGGAGCCCGAAGAAGCAACAGAAGAAGTGAGCAAGGAGCCGATCCTTCGAAGATCGAAGAGGGTGGTTAATCCACCGGCTCGGTACTGTGATGAGAATGCAGTGAGCTTTGTCTCCTGCTTCTTTGCAGGTCCTCTAGATGAGCGAGAGCCTGCAAACTTCAACGAGGCCACTGGAGTGAAGGAGTGGGAAGGTGCCATGAAGGAAGAGATTGATGCTCTGAAGAAGAATGAAACCTGGGACCTTGTGCCCAAGGTTGATGGCATTACTCCGGTTACTTGCAAGTGGGTGTACAAGTTGAAGAAGAAGGCTGATGGGAGCATTGATCGGTACAAGGCTCGCCTGGTCGCTAGAGGATTCTCACAGCAGTATGGAGAAGACTATGAGGAGACATTCAGTCCAGTTGCGAAGATGACTTCAGTAAGAGTGGTGATCGCCTTGGCTGCTAGCAAGGCATGAAGGTTGTGGCAACTCGATGTGAAGAATGCCTTTCTTTACGGAGAGATTGACAAGGGCATCTTCATGGATCAGCCACTTGGTTTTGTCTCTGAAAAGCATCCAGACTATGTCTGTAAACTCAGGAAGGCTCTCTATGGGTTGAAGCAAGCTCCTAGAGCGTGGTATGGGAAGATTGCAGAGTACTTGCAATTCTGTGGATACCTTGCTTCCAACTCGGATTCAAGCTTGTTTGTCAAGAAGAAGGGGGAGCTACAAGTCTTGGTTCTGCTGTATGTGGATGACATGATCATCACAGGGAACTCGGAGGGGGAAGTAGCAAGGCTCAGGGCTGAGCTTGCTATACGCTTCGAGATGAAAGACTTGGGAGAGTTGTATCACTTTCTCGGTCTTGAAGTGGAGAGGAAGGAGTGCGGGGTTCTCATTTGCCAGAAAGGGTATGCTGATCGCATTGTGAAGCGGTTCGGCATGGGCGAAGGGAAAAAGTGCTCTACTCCACTGCAACCTGGGCTAAAACTTCGACGAGATGAGGGAAGGGTTCTTCATGATCCCTTGGTGTTCAGGGCTCTTGTTGGGAGCTTGATTTACCTGACGATTACAAGGCCGGACATTGCTTATGTTGATGGCCGAGTAAGTCGGTATATGGCTGAACCAAGGCATTCTCATCTAGTGGCGGCAAAGGGTATTCTGAAGTATGTCAAGGCTTCTTCTGACATGGGACTCCTCTATAGAAGGGACTCGGAGTTTGCGTTGCTCGAGTACACGGATGCTGACTATGGCGGTGATTCGGATGATCGGAGGTCTACTTCAGGTTATGTGTTCACTTGCGGTTCAGCTAGCATCTCGTGGTGTAGCAAGAAGCAGGACTCGGTGTCGGTTTCAACCACGGAGGCGGAGTATAAGGCTTCGGCCTTGGCTGCTCGGGAAGCCGTTTGGTTGAGGAGGCTTATAGAGGATGTTCATGAAGAAGTGCAAGGGCCTACTTTACTCCGGGGTGACAATGAGAGTGCTCTCAAACTGGTTAACAATCCAGTGTGTCACGCCAGGACCAAGCATATAGAGATTGATCACCATTTCATCAGGGAGAAGGTGTTGGAAGGATCTCTGCTGGTCGGGCATGTTCGGAGTGAAGATAATCTTGCTGACATCTTCACGAAGCCACTGTCGAAGGGGCCCTTTGAGCGCTTGCGCAGCTTGTTAGGCTTGGTCACCACTTCCCACTTCAAGGGGGAGTGTTGAAATTTGTGAAGTGAAAGTGGTTGACGGGACAGGCCGGGCGGCCTGGACGGACAGCTTTGGCGGACTAGGCGGACTGGGAGGACTGGGCGGACTGTGATGTGCGGCCTGGTGGAAGGTCTAGTGAAAAGCCGGCTGACTTCTGAGCGGTTTGCACGGGTGAAGTCCGCGGACTATGCGGCCTGGTATCTGCGGATAGGACGTTTGCTGATTGGTTTTGCCAAGGAGCGGCCTGAGCGGATGGAGGCTTGCGGACTGGTGCATTGCTCAGTGGCCGTGGTGCAAGCTTGTGCTGATAGGCGGCTTGGCTCATGTTCGCGGGAAGCTTGCGGACTGGCGTGTCCGCGGTTTGGGCTGTTGCGGACTGGGCTTAGAGCTTGGCTGAGGCCTTGTCGAGCTCTGGTGGTACAGCAGGTGCTTTGCTGTGGAGGTCATTGGCGGACTGGTTTTGGAGTCCGGAAGGAGGCTGCTGCAATGGGGCAGGAGTGCGAGGAGCTTGCGGACTGTTGGCGGTCTGTGCTACGGTGTTTGGCGGACGGGTGTTTGAGTCTGCCATGCTCGCATTGGCCTTTGATGGTTTTGGACTTGGTCATATTCTGTGCCAAGATCATGGTGTCCGTCGTATCCGCCAAAGTCCGCTGTGACCGGGCGGACTGTTGCTATCTGCCTTTGGTCGTGAACTTATGGCGGATTGAGGCTTGAGTCTTGCGGACTGCCTCGGGTTGTCCAGACAGCCATTGAAGGGGGTTGCTGTCCTGCAGTGGTTGGAAGCTTTGCGGGCTGATGCCTTGTCCGCATAGCTTGGGCGGACTGGAGAGGGTTCGCCAATATTGCCTTGCTCCTGGCGGTTTTCCTTGGATATCCGGCTAAGTCCTTGCGGACTCGGCGGACGGTGTTTTGCTATCGCGCGGGCTGGGGCGGTGTCTCTATCTCTAGGGCGGTGACCACACTCCTCAGCTCGCCTATAAATAGGACCCCCCTGGCAGGTCTACAGTAACTTGAGTGAACAGTAAGTTGGGTTGTGCAAGGAGCTGCGGTCTCAGTTTGTCTGTCCGCGCAGATTGATTCAGTGCTGACGTTTGCTGTGTGCAGGTCGCGCGGGTAGCTTCAAGGAGCCAGGAGTTTGACTGTGACTTCGGTCAAGTACTTGGAAGTGTGCGGTCTCTGCGGATTCAGCAGGAGGTCGCTCTGCGGCTTGTCAGCTCTGTTTCATCTTTGCCAGCTTCAATAACCTGTCCGCCGGCTTCAGGCGGGTAGGGGGTGTTCCTCAGTTCAGCTTCAGCAGGAGACGAATAACGGTGTGTCCGCGCGGCCTCGCGGCTTCGGCGGACTCCGTGGCTATTCGGCGGATTGCAGCTTAAGTTCGGGCGATCTCAGCGGACTCGGCGACCTCGGCGACCTCGGCGGTCTCGGCGGACTCCGGTGCTGTCCGTCCGGCTTGATTTTTGGTGCTTTCTGTTTACAGCTGTTATACTAGCGAAATCATGTCTCGCTATGTATGCCTCGTGGTGTAAAGAAGTGAATGAATAAAAGACCTGCTTGTGATTCCATTGTTTGTTGGGATTAACCTTTGTTCCTTGGTTTCCGCTGGTTCAACGTGAGAACTGGGTAGTTGCGAAGATATTAATTTGACGTTTGAGCTATCTTACTGACCACGTTGAGAAAATTTAACACTTTCAAGTCATCTAAATTTATATATTTTCTGGTGCAATGTTTGGTTTATTCCAGTGCAAGTGGAAGCGGGATTTAACACAAAATCACTGCGTATCCATAAGTGTTGGCTTTTCTTGATTTGTTGCAGCAATATGACGACTGTTTGTGAAAGTAAAATTTAATTAAATTTTTTATTTGAATAATATGTTTTGTATTAAAAAATAAATTGATAAACTTTTTTCTCTCTTAATAAATCTTTTATAAGTGTAATTCAGCCAGCATACTTTCCTCTTTATGTTTCAGCTTAGAACTCTCTGCTGGAAGCAAAAATTATGAATATATAACTACGTTTAACAGACCAAATTGAGTAATAAACAATGGGCATGGTAAATCAATTAAAAAGGAACGGCAATACTGCATAATAGAAAATGAGAGGCAGCAGAATGATACTACCTCAGCAAACACTGAAAGAATTTGTGGAAGATTATGATAACTTGGACCCAAAAGCTCGAAATCATACCTGTAAACATTAAGAAACTAATTACTGTTTCATCATGCATTCACACATTTGAACATTAGTATAAAACAGAAAAGAACATAACAGCACTTTACCTTTCTACCATTGAACAAAGTTGCTCGTGCATAATTTTGGCTTCAACCAGATCTGCTTTAAGTGGCAAGTAGCTTAACCATGCAGGTAAAATCTACAAAATAGCATTAAGAACTTGAAAATAAAATTGAAATTAACACTTTTATAGGTGTATTCTAGTTTAAAGTGTAGTCAAAAACATCCGTAAAGGAAAAAGAACAGAGAAAAAGTTATATCTGAATACTACACAACATGATGAGAAGTGCTCCCAAAGGTATAATTTTCACACTACTGATCAAAATTAACAATGGCAATTTGAATGATTAGAACACTGGTTAAAGTAGATGAAACCAACGAGTTCATCTGGTAAGTTTGATGAGGATCGGCGACGCAGACTCACAGTGGATCACGAGTTTTGTGCTCGTTCAGGGCGGATTGGCTACCTGTCATATTTCGCTTCTCTAGATCGATGATCCGACTCAACGGATGCGTCCGGGGTTTTGTTTACTTGCATTTTCATATATTATTCTGTTGTTTCAATTATTACTTAATGTAATCAGGTTCATTACATTAACGACTAATCATAATCATTGATGTAAGGATGTCCTCATAGTGACAACTCCGTGAGGACATCCTTATAATAGAGTAGTTCTATTATAAATAAGAGTTAAGGGGGGAAGCTGTCTTGTTACTGAAATTTGAAAACCACTTCCCCGATTCGGCGATCCACTCACGGTGACAACTCCGTGAGGCACTAGGAGACAACTTCGAGGTAATTGTTATGGGCCTACTCGGAGATTGTCGAAGGAACGAGAGGAGGTGGAGATGACGGTGGGGGAGATACTACGGAGTCTTGACCGCGACTGTCTAAGCGGAGATTGATTCATCGATCGATCGAAAGAGAGAGAGCCTCCAAGATCTCATTCAAAGACGAGAAATAGACTATTTCATTGCTCCCCATTACACGACTCTAAGGGGGTATATATAGAAACTCATATGACACAACTGTAAATACATCAATAGACGCAAAAATATTAAAATATAACGACGACTACGAATGGACTCATACGACGCTAATAATACACTCGACTCAATAAACATAATAGTTAATAACTGACGAATGATCCGTATAGCATGTGCCGAGTTGATACTTGTGTCGGAGAATGTAATACCACTATGTAAGAAGTGGCATGATTAATCGATACCAAGGACTCGGGCTGTGCCAGAAGCTGAGTTAGACGGAGGATGCAGCTGAGGCGCAGAAGTGGAATGAGAAATCAGGGACAACTGAGACTGTGGTGGAGTGTTGGCAGAGGGCGAAGGGATCATGGAATCATGTGCCTCAATGAATAGTGTCAAATCTTCCACGTTGAATATAAGTGAAATTCTCATACTCCGTGGGATATCCAGCTCATAAACATTTGTTCCAATTCTCTTAAGCACAGTGTAAGGACACATTCACTTAGCATTTAATTTTCGAGCAGTTCCTATGGGGAACCTCTCAACACACACAAATCAACACTTGTTCTTCTTTGAAGCTTTGCAATCTCCCGTGCCTATCAAAATAAGATTTATAAATAATTTTATTGCAAGTACTCTTACGTTGGATAGACTCATGCATGCGACGCAGTGACATTGAATGATGGTCAACAAAATTATATAACTCCTATGTAGAGACTCTACATCCGTCCAGATTTCATACCATGGGGCACATGATCAGGTAGGGGGTTCAGTGGGTGGGGTGTACAAAAATTCATCACGGGTGTGGTGATCATTTAAATAAACACCAGAAATGTCAATAGTAATAATGATGAAATCGAATCGAAGACTATCGAGAGTACTCTACCCTCAACTAAGTCAAAGATAATAGACTCATCCCTAAAAAGTGGCAGTTTATCTGGAGGTTCTATAGGTGGAGTGTAGAAATACCCGTCGCGTGTGAGATAAACATCTTGAAGACCTTGTGAAACTTTGGCACTGGGATGCCACTCTATGTTGTGTAGGATGCTTCCATAAAGTGAAAGCTCATCAAGTGGCTCACTAGGAGGTATGTGTGAAAAGACATTGCGAATGCGACGACAACCTGAGTCAAAACCATAGACATCGACAATAGCATGTGACTCTAAAGTGCGGCAAGTGCCCCTCACATGAAAGAACTCAATTGGTGGGTCAGAATGTGTTGTGTCCCAAAATCATCAAGAGTGTGAGTGGTTAGATGGTAAGCTCTCAAAACATGGGAAGTATACTCAAGATTTCTTAACGAAAATCTTACATATTTGATACTACACTCAAGATCCACTCTCTAAGGCAATATCGATCACAGGTGCGCAAATGGAATGGATGTCAATAACTCAATACTCATAAATGAGTCACTCACCTGAATCTCATCATCACAAGGACGCGGTGACTCAACATGAGGCTCAATAGGGGGGGGGGGGTGCCAACTAAGTTATCAAGGCGTGCTCCTGAGGCGCCGGGCGCACCGGGCACACAACACAGCGCCTGGACACGGGCGAGATGGGCGAAGTGGCTCGGGCGCTCCCCAGGCGCGCCTAGGCGCGGGCATTGCGGGCGATTCAGGCGCATGTTAGGCGCGCCTAGGCGTTCTCTGGTTTAGGAGCAGCCGGTTTAGGATTTTGTTTTTTTTTCTCATCATTATAAGAAGGGCTTAAAAATTCCGACTCACCGGGTTCCCGACGACGAATTGGTTTATGATTGAAAGCTCGCCACTCCTGTTCTTCGTTCGCCGCTCCTGTGCTTCGTTCGCCGCTCCTCTCCCGCTCGCCGGCCGCCACTAATTATTTTGGTAACTTCTTCTTCTCACTACATTACTTCTTCTTCTTCTTCTAGGATAATGGCTACCGGCTGCCAATTTTGTTCGTCGCTCCTCTTTAGCTCGCCTTTCGCCGCCCTGTTATAACATAATGGAAGCCACAGTTCACTGTAACAGTGAACTGAGCTTCCAGTTCACTGTTTTACAGTGAACTGGGCTCCAGTTCACTGTAAAAAACAGTGAACTGGCTGCCAAGTTCACTGTTTTTTACAGTGAACTGGAAGCCCAGTTCACTGTAAAACAATGAACTGGACGCTACAGTTTTCACTAATTATCTTGTTCGGCTGTTCTATGAAAAAAATTTTTGTAAAATGTTTTAATAGCTGGAAATGGACGCGAGTGGATCTGGTTCATCTAATGTCCAATATATGATTGATCCAGGTTGGAAGTATGTGCGTCAGACATCTGTCACTAATAAAAATGATTTAATTTGCACTTTTTTGTGAGAAAGTAACAAAGGGTGGAATTTATCGTGCGAAGCAACATCTAGTGGGACGATTTAGAAATACCAAAGTCTGTCCCAAATGCCCACAGCATGTAAGGGCAAAAATTCAAGATTATATGAAAAAGAAAATGGCTGTAAGCAATACAGAAAAACAAGCATTCCCAGACTTTGCAGATGTAGATACCTTTGGAAGAGATGATGATATGAATGACGTCGGTGCGAAGATTCATGGATACGGTCCAAGCGGTGCGCCTAAAAAGTCTAGGACCAAAGGACCGATAGATGTTTTTTTTGCATCTAATTTTGAGAAAAAAATGAAACAAAAAGACCAACATAAGCAAATGAAACAAACTTCAATCAACGAAGCGTGTAAGAAGGAACTTAGAGTGAGGGCTTGCAAGCATATAGCTCAATGCATGTATGATGCAACTATTCCTTTTAATGCAGTTACGTACCCTAGTTTTGCAGTGATAATAGAATCCGTTGGACAGTTAGGGGTTGGACTGAAACCAACCAGTTAGCATGAAGTTCGCGTGCTTTTGTTGAATAATGAAGTAACTGAAGAACAGAAGATGATGAAGAACTATGAGGATGAGTGGAGGTTGTTTGGATATTCTATTATGACAGACGGATGGACAGATAAGAAGCAGAGAACTCTTATAAATTTTTTGGTAAATTCACCGTGTGAAAAATGAGCGAGGAAACAGTCAAGAGGTAAATAAAACACAATTTTATTGCTCCAAAAAGATAATTATTACATAGATGTCCCCTTATTTATAGAAACGAGGAAGATGAGAGAATACAACAATCGATGTGAGACTAAATACAAGTCGGGCAGCTTGTGCGGTTTGACATGGTCAAACCGCACACTATACAATGAATAACAGAATACCCAACAGCTACTAAGGAAAACCGCCACAAAGCCAGGGAAGACCGCTGGTTCAGGCTGCCAGACCACAGTTGGGGCTAACCATCAGACCGCAGCTGCTGTAAGCTATCAGACTGCAATCGCGGCTTAACCATCTGTCCACTGCTGCGGCTTCTTCCAGATCGGCTGCGGTTTCATCCAGACCGCTGCGGCCAACATCAACTCTACCGCTGCGGCTTAACTCCAGACCGATGCGGCTTAACTCTAGACCGTTGTCGCGGCTTCCTGTCAGACCGCTGTCGCGGCTTCCTGTCAGACCGCTGTTGCGGCTTCTTGCTAGACCGCTGCTGCGGCTAACCCTCAGACTACCAGCTGAGGTTCACCGACAAAACACTGAGCCAAACCGCCAGGCAGTTGAGAGAGGCAGACCGCTGTGGTTAGACATAAGACCGCCCGGTCTCCTCAAGCTCCAACACTCCCCCTCAAGCTGGAGCATATACATCCACCATGTCCAGCTTGCTACAAACCTTCTCAAAAGAAGTAACTGGTTTGGTGAAAAAATCAACTAGTTTTCTCTCTTTGCTAACAAACGGTGTGCAGATCTGATTCTTCAAAATCTCATCTCTGATGAAATGACAATACACCTCGATATGCTTAGTTCTCTCATGAAAGACTGGATTTCTCGAAATATATATAGCTGTCTTATTGTCACAGAACATAAGTAGGGGATGATGATAAAACTCTCACAGATCAAGTAAGAGTATCCGTAAACAATACAAATCGCAAGCAGTCTGAGCCATGCTTCTATATTCAGCATCTACACTTGACCAGACAACTAAATCCTGTTTCTTGCTCTTCCAGCTGACTATATTACCTCCAACGAAAGTGTATAAACCAGATGTAGACCTCCTATCTTCTTTATTATCTGCGTAGCTAGCATTGGAATAAGCCTCAACCTTCAAATGTCCTATTTTCTGAAACAAGAGCCCTTTTCCTGCTGCACCTTTTACATACTCTAAAATATTTAGAGCTGACTGCAAATGATATTCTCTGGGGGCTTGCATAAGCTGGCTAACTTTCCCTACTGCATAACAACTATTTGGTCTTGTGACTGTCAGATAAATGAGTTTACTCACAAGATGCTTGTATTTGCTAAGATCTTCAAGAATAGGAGAATTTTCATTCCAACATTTGTCATCTCCAACAGCCATAGTAGTCCGAGCGGGTTTACCCCAAGAAGGCCTGTCTTTTTCAAGAGATCTAATGCATACTTACGCTGTGAAATAACAATAGAACCAGATTTTCGAGATATCTCAATCCCCAGAAAGTATTTAGGAGACCCCATATCCTTAATAACAGAATGCTGAAGCAGATGTTTCTTTGTCATGTCAATACCGTTTCTATCATCCCCTATGAGAAGAATGTCATCCACATAAACCACAAGAATAACAAGACCAGTCGAGGTTTTGCGGATGAACAAAGAATGATCTGCAGCACCTCGAGAAAACCCAATCATAGAAATAACTTCATTAAACTTATCAAACCAGGCCCTGGGACTTTGCTTAAGACCGTAGATCGTCTTTCGCAGTTTACAAACCTGAGACCCCCCTGACAACATACCCAGGAGGTTGCTCCATTTAGACTGTTTTCTGTAAATCACCATAAAGAAAGACATTTTTCATATCCAACTAAGACATCTTCCAGTCTTTGTTCACGACAACTGAAAATAGCACACGGATTGTAGTAATCCGAGCAACCAGAGAAATTATCAAACAAATCCACACCGTAGGTTTGCGTAAACCCTTTGGAAACAAGACTGGCTTTGTAACGATCAATAGTACCATCAGGAAGAAATTTGATGACAAAGACCCAGCGACTACCAACCACATCAACTCCTAGAGGGGTTGGAATAAGAGTCCAAGTATCCCGTTCAGTGAGAGCATTCATCTCTTCATCTATAACAACTTTCCAATGAGGAATAACAAGAACATCTTTATAGGAAGCTGGTACAACATTTGCCAATAGAGCTAGAACAAAGCTCTGAGACGAAGGAGATAACCGCGCATAAGAAACCACATCATGAAGAGGATGTTGAGTGCTTGACCGAACACCTTTCCGAAGAGCAATCGGAAGATCAAGGTTTGTTCGGTCTACAATATCAGTACCATCCGAAGAAGGGATTGCTGGCCCTGGAGCTGGTGGCAGCAGCTCAGGAGAAGAATCAAAGACAGTAGGAGAATCAGAAATAAAAGGAAGATAGGATGGCCATAGAAAACAACAACAAACTGCACGGTTTGAGAGACAAGCCGGAAAAAGACAACACAGAGAGAATCTGCCACCAAACAGGAGCAAAGCAAGAAGAGACCGTGCGAGTAAAGGCAACAACCCGTGCGAGAAGAGGAAAAAAGAAACCGCACGGTCACTGTGACAACACAAGAGCGGCAAGGAAGATGTCGCGACCAAAATGCGGAGCCCACAGGAAGAAACAACCCGCGGGAAGAAAGGAGAGAAAAAAGCACGAACAGAACAAGTCGTAAAGAAGAGCGACTAACAAAGAAGGCGGCTCGAACAAAACAAGCCTCACAATAAATCGCAAAGAAGAAAACCAAGCCGCAAAAACCAGCGACCGACAAAGAAGAGATGCGGCAAGAAACCCACAAAGGCCGCACAAACAAGCAGCCTCAAGGAAGAAAGAGCAAGTAAGAATGGGTAACAACAAAGGCCGCGCGAACAAAACGCGCGCAAACAAGAAATCACATGAGAGCGACAAGCAAGAGAGGGAATCAAATAGGAAGAAGCCGAATCGGGAAGCAAACCGGAAGAAGTTGGGGCGGTTAGACAAACAAACCACAATCTGATTGGAGCAAAGGATCGATTGCCTCTGATACCATGTGAAAAATGAGCTAGGAAACAGTCAAAAGGTAAATAAACCGCAATTTTTATTGCTTCAAAAAGATAATTATTACAAATATATGCCCCTTATTTATAGAAAACGGGGGAGATGAGAGAATACAACAATCGATGTGGGACTAAATACAAGTCGGGTGGCTTTTGCGGTTTGACATGGTCAAACCGCACACTATACAATAAATAACAGAACACCCAGCGGCTACTAAGGAAAACCGCCACAAAGTCAGGGAAGACCGCTGGTTCAGGCTGTCAGACCGCAACTGCGGGTTGCCACCAGACCGCAGTTGTAGCTAACCATCAGACCGCAGCTGCTGTAAGCTATCAGACTGCAATCGCGGCTTAACCATTTGTACACTGCTACGGATTCTTCCAGACCGCTGCGGCTTCATCCAGACCGCTGCGGCTAGCATCAACTCTATTGCTGCGACTAGCATCAACTCTACTGCTGCGGCTTAACTCCAGACCGCTGCGACTTAACTCCAGACCGCTGTTGCGGCTTCCTGCTAAACCGCTGTTGCGGCTTCCTGCCAGATCGCTGCTGCGGATAACCCTCAGACCGGCAGCTAAGGTTCACTAACAGACCGTTGAGCTAAACCGCCAGGCCGCTGAGAGAGGCAGACCACTGCGGTTAGACATAAGACCGCCTGGTAGCTCTAACACACCGAAAGGTATATTCTTCCTGGAATCTGTTGATGCATCTGATTACGCGAAGACTGGAGAGGGGATGTTTGAATTGCTTGATAGAGTAGTGGAACGTGTTGGAGAGGTCACAAATTTTTCCTGATAGTGCAAGCAATAATGTACTAGCAGGTAAATATATCGTTAATCATGCTCTTTTAATATTTATTTAATTTTAATGTCATATATTGACTATGAATGTGTTTATTATGAAATAGGAAAATTATTGGAAGCAAAACGACCACATTTATATTGGACACCGTGCGCAGCTAAATTGGTGATGAGGAGTTGAAAAACTCCATAGTTAAGCGTGCTCGGGCTGGAGTAGTACCGAGATGGGTGACCTCCTGGGAAGTCCCCGTGGTGCGCACTGACTATCGAGTTTGCCTCATCAAAGGGAGGATGTGGCCACCAACAACCCGCCTGGATGGAGAGGGATTGGGGTGCTTGGGCTGCAGCCCGATAACATATCCTAGAGCGGAGCCGTGACATTGTCACGTTGTATCGGCTAGGGTCGTTACAATAAAAAGCGCACACGGTTTAGCCCAAGCCGATCCAACTATGAAGTTCCTTCACTTGCTTGGGTTGCAGCCCGGTAGCGTCGCCTAGAGTGGAGCTGTGACATTGTCACGTTGGATTGGTTATGGTCATTACAATAAAAAATGCAGCTCAATTGGTGATGAGAAGTGAAAGAACTCCATAGTTAAGCATGCTCGGGCTGGAGTAGTACTTGGATGGGTGACTTTCTGGGAAGTTCCCGTACGACCCACCTTAACTGCTGAGTTCGCTCATCAAAGGAAGGTTGTGGCCACCAACAGCCCGCCCGTGGGCTGGAGAGGGGTTGTGGTGCTTGGGCTGCAGCCCGGTAACGTCGCCTAGAGCGGAGCCGTGATATTGTCACGTTAGATCAGCTAAGGTCGTTACACGCCCATTGCATCGACTTAATGCTGGGGGATATTGGAAAGATGCCTAGCATTAGTAGAACAATTAAAGGAGTAATGAGCGTCAACAATAATATTTATGTTCGGCCTAGACTAGTCAACATGCTAAGGAGCTTCACACGACAAGTAGAGCTTGTTAGACCTGCTGTTACTAGGTTTGCGAATTCATTTCTTGCTCTTCAGCTCATTCATAAGCAGAGGATAAATCTAAGGAAGATGTTCACTTCACCTGAGTGGACATCAAGCAAGTGGGCAAAGGAAACAGGAGGTAAGCAAGTACAGAGCATTATATACATGGTCTCTTTCTGGAGTACTATTGTATACATTTTGAAGATTTTTGGACCTTTAGTTCGGGTACAAAGATTGGTAGATGAGAAGAAAAGACCGGCTATGAATTATATCTATGAGACTATGGATAGAGCAAAAGAGACAATCATGAACTCTTTCAATGAGAAAGAGAAAAAAAATTTAAGGATGTTTTTGCGATTGTCGACAGGAGATGAAAAAATCAGCTTCATCGATCATTGCATGCGGTGACTCATTATTTAAATCTGGAATTCTTTTATTCAAAACCTGAAATGACATTAAATGGAGAAGTCATGAGAGATTTATATCAAACAATGCAAAAGCTCATTACAAGTCCTGAAATTCAAGATAAAATTATGCACCAACTAAGTTTATATAAAAATGCTGAAAGTTTATTTGAAATGCAATTTGCAGTTTGTCATATAAAAACAAAGTTCGCAGGTTAGTTAATTAAATATTATTCCAAGTTTCAAACAAACAATTTATTTACTAAGAATGATTCATTAATTTCTTGATATTCATTTTTTGGGGCAGCTGAATGGTGACACAATCATATGGAGCTAATACTGCTGATCTGACTAAATTTGTTGTAAAGATTTTAAGTCTCACTTGCACTTCATCCGAATGTGAGCGCAACTGGAGTTTTTTTGAGCATGTATGAATTTGTTTTGAACAAGTATGTAAATATTAATTTATATCATTATATCATTAATTATTTATTTGTTATGTTGTCGGTCCATAGCAACAAAAGAAATCAACTAGCACAGCAGCGCATAAATGATTTAGTATTTGTAAAAAAACAATCGTGTCTTGCGTCGACGATATGATTCACGTGATTGTATTGATCCGATCTCGCTGAAAGATATTGACGATAACAATGAATGAATGATTGAAAGAATGGAGGAAGATGAGGAGGTTGAGCAGGATGATGATATAGTTTTTGATGACGATTATTGACCCGGGGTACAGTAGCAAGGGCCAGTGGAGTAGAAGAAGACATCTACTCCACGCGCTTATCCAAAGGGAAGATGGTAGCTGACAAAGGGAGCATATCTAAGAAGAAGGCACCCACTCCAGCAATGCCAACAGATGACGTCGAGGATGAAGAAGAATCTGAGTTCAATGAAGAAGAAAAAGATTTTAGTGAAGAAGATGAAACCTTAATTGATTCAGACGATGAATAATTAATATTTAATGATGTTGAGATCATGAGACCGAGGAAAAATTGAAAAACTATGTGATGACGTGATGTTATGATATTTTCTTGCATATTAGTTTAGAGTTTATGATTGCTGACTTGGTATCTTATGTTTGTTTTTGCAATGTTGATTTGGTAGATTATGATTGCTGACTTGGATGATTGCTGACTTGTGATCTCATTTTATTATGCATGAATGTTTGATTCTAATATGTCCTTTGTGTTTTATGGAGAGATTTGACAATTCATTAGCTGAGTGGAAGCCATGATATATTATTAATTCAAGAGGGGTTGATCATTGATGTTCAAAAGGTACAAAGATTTTTACCCTAAATTTGCTTATCTTCGTCTAATTCTTTATATTTCATTTTGTAGTTTTTTATTTGATTTCTAGTTGCAATTTGTATGTATTCATTATGACTATCATGTATTTATATCACTTCTCACGTGTTTAGATAGACTATTGAAAAATATGAGCTTGAATGTGTAGAGTGAATCAATTAGTTTATTTTCTCTGTATGTAGACAAATTTCCATCCATGTTTTTGTTATTTCAAATTGTTTATCTTTTATAATCTGACTGAAAAATCCACTATAAATTGTTTATCAATTGAATGCGTATTTCTATTCAAAATGATTTGAAGTTGTATTGTAACCCTATGTCCCTAACTATAGATGAATGAAAAGAACCTAAAAGTTTCTTTCTAATAGTATTAGTGAATTAGAATGAGCAACTGACTTGCGTAAATAAAATTTAATAGAATATAATTACATTGATTTAATCAACTTGAAAACTATACAAAATGAGAACAGAGCTAGTTGTGTTTGTTTGCTTCCACATGTCCCTATAAATAACTCATAAGATGGATGTTTTCCTTGTGCGTGCTTCCTCAACAAACCAAAATTCAAAAAAGGCACTTATACTAACTTGATAGAAGAGAAATAACCCAATTCCAGCAAATTGGGCGACCAATTCGCTCAATTCCAGCGAATTGGGCGACCAATTCGCTCAATTTCAGCGAATTGGCCGACCAATTCGCTCAATTTCAGCGAATTGGCCGACCAATTCGCTCAATTTCAGCGAATTGGCCGCCCAATTCGCTCATTTTCCTTTTTTAGAGGCCTCAGGCGCGCCCCCGCGCCTTGCGCCTCGCACCTAGGGTCCAGAGACCCTTTGCGCCTCGATGCGCCTTGCGCCTTTAATAACAGGGTTTCCAAAGAACCTGTCAAAAGGGTGATAGTCCTCCAAATGCAAACCATCGCAAGGGGTAGTGTTCCCAAGATGGGTTAGACAGTCATCACGAGATCAGTACTATGCCCTTAGATCCCAGTCGTGATGTGGCTTGGGACAACATCGGGGGAAGAGCGGGAAAAGTTCGTACTCAATAGTGGGTTAATAGGTATATCATTGAGCACTGACTCTCTAACCAAAAGGGACACTAGCTCTAAGTGAGGTCAGACTTGTGAGAGATGGAAATGCCATCACAGTGTCACTGGGTCGCTCGCCCTTTCTCTCATGAACATGCTCACAGTTAGGGGTGCAACTCGGTTTGATTCGATTCGGTTCCACCAAAAACCAAGAACCGACTCATGTAGGTTCGGTTCTAAAATTTGGGAACCAGAACCGACTCGCGGTTCTAAATCATGGAACTGGATCCACATAATTCGGTTCGGTTCGGTTCTCGGTTCTACCCAGATTATGTAAAGTCACATTTTGCTCTTCTCAAATATTCAAATAATAGGATAAATTTTTATTACTCCAAATTTTGATGTGTTATCTATCTCAATGTGCACAAATTTATTATCTACGAGACTATGATTGAATCTCTGAATTTTTGAGTTTGCTATCTCAAGTAGCAAACAAAAGGGCAGGTTTACTAAATATTGTGATGTGCATAGCATAGGTTCAAATAATGTGCATGTGCTAATGACACGCAAATGGATTACATGGGCCATCAAACAAAGCAACATCGACGACTGTTTTTACTTGAATAATGGCTATCAATCACCGGATGCAAATTTCCTTAGTAAGCTAATAGAATGTTTATCAGATTCAGCATAGTTTTGACTTTTGATGAGAGAATTAAAGCGTTTTTAAGTAAATAATTGAATACTTTATAAATGTATCAATGCTGCCTTTAGATAGAACAAAATAAAGCTTAAAATCATCAAAACCCTAACTATATAATAATACTTTTTACGAGCGAAAGAATCCCTAAAACCCAGGACCAAAACCTAACGAAATCCCCGACGAAGCTAAACAAAGGCAGAGCAAGAGGAAGAAAACCTGGAGGTTGTTCTCCTGGATATAGACCCAAATCTGCTTCAGGGCTTGGGTGCGCGGAATCTCACGGACTCTTAGAAGGTTGTTCTCCTTGATGGAGGTCTTCGATGACGCCGAGCCGCGAAGAGACAACGCCGGCGAGGGTTCAAATTTTGGTGGAGGCAAGCTCGTGAGGATTCAGATTGAAGGAGCTCAAGCGCCGTCAAGGTTTAGGGCAAGCACTTCTACGTATGCTACTTGCTAGGGCAAGCCGCAAAGTAATTCAGTAAAGAACGACTGAACAACTGAGGCGACCCGGGAAAATAATCGCAAGGAGCGGCGGAGCACTGAACCTTTCCCGAGATAATAATATATTACTTTAAACTTTAAATTAATAATTTGGGTCGGTTCTCGGGTACACGAGTGTGAGAACGGAGAACCGACCCGAACCGTCGGTTCTCTAAAAATAGGATCCAGACCGGAACCGAATAAAACTGTAACCGACCCGAACCGCCTAAATCGGTTCGGTTTCGGTCCGATTATCGTTTCTTCGGTTCCTTTTGCACACCCCTACTCACAGTGTCACTCTCAACCTGTATTATACGATCATGATCAGAATCGACTCCAAAATCAAGTGGGCGTTGAATCTCCTCAAAGGGAGATGAATCAAAATCAGATGTCGGGTCACTTACGTCAATGGGAGCACCACTACATGCATCAGTGGCTTGACCTAAATCCTTAAGTTTTTTTTACAAATTCTCTCCAAGGCATTCTTCATGTGATCAAAATGAACATCAAATTGATCAAAATGATCACGAACCCATCGTTGAAATTCGGTTACCGACATATTCGTTTTCGGAACACTAGGAAGGCCACTACATGAGATGTTATCTTGATGATGGTGACCTTTATAAGGTTTTGATATTCCTCAAGATAATTACCTCTAGAAGAATCAAAATGTGTAAAAAGGTTAGCACGATTTCTACGAGTGGAGGGTTGGGTGTACAACCCGTATTCGTCGAGAGTGGGCCCTACCACAGCCATGTCAGCAGAAGTCAAGGTCAACAAGTCAAGGCAGGAGTCAAAGTCAACACTCAAGATCGCGGAAGGCCTGGGCGAGTATAGGCGAGCTCCCCTCGCATACTCGTCAGGTAGGCGACTAGGCGAGATACTCACCCAGTCCGTGCGAGTTCCTCTGGAAGTCCCCCCCCTCCCCTTGCATTTGCGTATAAATAGGACCCCAGGGGTACGAAGTGGAGCACTTGAAATCCTCAGCAGGATACTCGCGCGCTTCAGCTTCGGGATACTAGCTAAATTTTTGGATTCCTTTTCCTTGGAGAGTTAGTCGCGACCTTGCGACCTCGCCAGCTAGCTTCCCTCATACCCAGTTCGGCCATCCTTGTTTGAGCCACATTATTCCAATGACAAACCACATCAACATACACAAATCCATATTGTGGTTTCATCGATTGTGGCATATTTCAACTGTCAAATTGAAACATCTTCTATTTTTCCTAATTTACAAATAGTCACTCATCATGAATTTGAAATTTTCCCTTTGGCAAAACAATCAAGATTTTTTTCAATAAGAGTACTTTTTCTTCTACTGGTGTTTCTGATCTCATACATTGTGATACTTGGGGACCCTACAAAGTAGCAACCTTCCTGCCGCAACATCTGGGGTCCTGTTTGACCTGTTTCTTCGTTCTAGTCATCTTTGTCGTCTGATCTAGCTTCTGGGCCAGTAACCTTAGGCGGCTTTGGTCCGAATTCTGAGGTTGTGATTTTTCCTGGCTTCAACATTGGGAACGAACATGATCATCGTAATAATGCAAAAATCTCTCAGAAGGCACTCTATAGGATCGAGCAGAAACAGACTGTGGCTCCACAAATTGAGGATTAAGGTAGCAACCATGATAATGATAAGACATTAGGTGATATAGCCATTAGTCCCGCGTATTTAAAATAAGCCCAAACCCCGCTCTATACCAAACTAATGCAGGACGATCCTATACGATGAGGAAATAGTGGGTGAAATTTCTACATGCAATCATACATGAATCTGACGATTTATACTTGCAACAATAATGATTTATAAAATGCAAACAAAACCACAAAAGACAAAAAAACTTCAAAATTAGAGAGCATGCGTAGTAGTATTAATGTGCGAGTGTCAAAATATCAAACAAACAAATGAATACCTCACTTGCCACAATTGACAGAAATAAAATTTACAGCGAGATATAATGCAAAGTAGAAAATGATCACAATATTCAACTAAGAAAATGACAAACCAACCTTTAGACTCACTCAATACTGAAGGGGGAGGGCTGAAGGTGTATTTGGAGAGCTATAGACTACCTGCTATGCCTGGGGCTGGATTCAGGTCCCAATAGGGTGCCAAACTGCTGTCCATGACCGGAGGGGGGGGGGGCTGGAAGTCAGCAACCAGCTGCTGGATGACTTGTTAGTGGGAGTGTAAAGGGCCTGGACAGCATCTAGGAGTAACAGGGGTTGTAAGTCTGTAACTGCTGTCCAGGAGGTTCCCTACAAAAGAATGGTGGCCGGATGGGAGGGGAGGCAAAGGAACAGCAGGATTTGAGGGAGGAGGGGGTCGGTGTTATGGGGACGGGTGTTTGTGGCTCCAAGTGAGGGAGGAGGGATGGATTGGGAGTGGGCTGAGATGGGGGTTCAGTTAGATGAGTAATGGTGGCTCCATGTGGGGTTATAGAGAGTGGGATGGGGACTGGTTATGGTGGTTGTAGTGGAGAGGGGAAATAGTCTATATTTTAGGAGAGGCTTTGAGGGGAGTGGGGGGCCAGCTGTGAAGGAAGTAGTGGGCTGGGATGTAGAGGAAAGTAAGGGGGAGCCGGATGTAGGATTAGTGGAGAATTAAAAGGGTGGGTGGAGATAGTGGAGGCTATTATTTAGGAGGTGGTTCCTAAATTTTAGGAAGTGGGATTAATGGGGTAGTGGAGGGAGTTGGGAGGTGGTTATGGAGTGGTGGAGGTGGTTGTCGGCTGGTGGTGGCCGGAGGTAGCTGCCGGTGATGGTGGTGGTCGTTGGAGATGTTTTCCAGTGATCACCAGAAAATTGAAAATAGGAGAAACATGATGGATATGGCGGTGGTGGTGGGAGTCCAAAAAAGTTCTCCGGTGATTGCCGAAGATGAATTTTAGGGGGGCTTCTTTGGATTTTTTGGTGGGAGGTTGTTTGGAAAGTTTCCACAACAAGAAGGGGGATTGGTGAGAGGTCGTCAAAGGGGAAATGGGGGAGGAAGGGTGTCCAGGTGCTTGTGGGAGGGGGTGGAATGGGGCGGTGGTGGTCGGCCAAGAGAAAAATGGAGGATGGCCGGCCAAGTGGAGGGGGTAATCCCAGGCTTCACACCCGGGGTCGGCTTTCACACCGAATTGACCAAAAATAAGCTTCAATACTCCATTCTTCAATCTTTATACTATAAGGAAACCCTTAATCTATAAATGGTGTAACATTTATATCCCGAATTGCCCTCATAAAACCAGCTTTGGTGGATTAATTTTGGGGTATTTTGGTCTTTTTGGCGGATGAAGACTTAATTAATACACATCGGCACTGTTCCCCCGCCTCAAAATCCCGATGCCTGTCTTCTTATGCGCAGCTAGGGCAGCTCATGCGGCGCAACATCGCAACCCGTCGCAGCCCGTCGCAAGCAATGCGCTGTCGCAAGCAATGCGCCGTCGCAAGATTCTTCCACGCACCTCCTCTCGCGCTTCTTCCACAGCGCTAGGGCTTCGCACCTCCTCTCCATCGCCTGTTCCTCCCTATTTACCATGGTGGACTGCTTTCTCCTCCTCAAAAAGACCCAGCAGATCGCTACATCCCGCCGATGGTGTCTTTTCTCTGCTCGCAAGCAACCACAGGTAACACTTCCCCCCTTCTTCTTCCTCCTATTTCTTCCTGCAGATGCTGCGTGTATTTCCTTCTGAACGAAATTCTCTAAGTTCCTATACCAAATTCTCTATTATTTTGTGGTTTGGGTCTCACAGATCGTTGGGCATAGAAGAGGTACATATATTTGACAAGAATTATTTCAGCCTCTTCATAAATTTCACAGATCGTTGGGCTCTGTTTATCTTTGATTAATCAACAGTTCACAACACTACTTTTTTTTTTAGTTTTCCTTCATAAATTTCTGATGAAGGTTAATCTAAGAATTGATAGAAAAAAAACACAATATTTGACGAAATTGTAATGAAGGTTAGCCAAACAATTTAATCTATTTATCTAAATCAGATGGAAATGTGATGAAGGTCTAACTATGTTTTTTTGTGTGGATTCTTACAGGTTAGCCGAAAGATTTGTCAAACAATTTAATCTATTTATCCAAATCAGTCTCTCTTTTCATTAAAATATTTTATATCATGCATATTAGCAAACGTGACTATTTCAGTGGTATCTGTGAGCAACCATTTTATGCATTTATTGTCAAAGGTTAGGTCTTTCTACTCTGAGAGAAGCCACTTTGTGCATAGTGCCAAAGGTTAGGTCTGTTTCCAATCTTCTCCCGCCCATACCCCCAATGATTGGGGACTACATGGGTTCTGTTGCTGTTTGTTGTTGTTGTTATGCATATTAGCACACCATATTGTGGCTTTGTATAATTAAACTCTAATTGTGATGTTGAATCAAAAGTGCAGGCTTAGCTGACCATTGTCGCCGCCCCGACCATTGTCGTCGCCCCGACCAATGTCGCCTCCCCGACCATTGTCTCCGCCCTGACCAATGTCGCCGCCACGACCAATGTCGCCTCCCACAACCAATGTCGCCGCCCACGACCAATGTCGTCGCTCCCGAATAATGTCACCTCTCCTGACCAATGTCTCCACCTCTGATCAATGTCGCCGCCCCGGACCAATGTCGTCGTCCCCGACCAATGTCGCCTCCCCCGACCAATATCGCCGCCCCCCCAACCAATGTCGCCGCCCCCTACCAATGTCTCCCCTTACGACGAATGTCGCCATCATGAAAAATGACGCCCCTACGACAAATGTCGTGGGGCGACATTTGTCGCCCCCACGACAAATGTAGCCCCCTTGACAAATGTCGTGGGGCGACATTTGTCGCCCCCACGACAAATGTTGCCCCCTCGTCAAATGTCGCACCCACGACGAATATTGCTCCCACGACGAAAGTTGCCCGCACGGGGTCCCCCGTGCACGACTGCTTGTGCCTCTAAATGGGAGACCTCACCCTCAATATATAGACACTAGGGGTCATCATGGACAGTCATGATTCTCCGATCATGATAGCCCTTAATATACATGAAAATAAAAATCACAAAAAAAATTAAAAATCTTGGATCGTTGATCTGCATAGAATGGACAGCTTTAATCATCGTGCAAGTCGATCGCGATCCCCATCACACCTATACAACATGGGTTTGAATATTAAATAATAGAGAAAACACTGATAACAAACCATTGTTCAGGAAAATAGAATTGCAGATGAATGTGTATTAAACGAAGGATAAATTGTATTATGATTACATAAGAAAGATAATTGAAGAAACACTTAGTGAAGATAAGGTAGTATTGTTATCTTATTCTTATAGATAGATAGATAGATACAAAAGAACTTGGCTAGTTGATTGGAAAGGATGGATTCATAACAGGCCGCCTGGATTAAAATTTACTGGCTGATTTGTGCTTGCTTTGATAATATAGTTGGGCTTCATACTATGGCTCAGATGAAAATTATGCATGCTGATTGCTGGTTGCTTTTATGAAAGTGGAATGGATAAATTCCTAATGTGCCCCTAAGTGGATACACAGTGGCTTAGTTATATGCGTTGGATGGTAATCCATCGGCTGATGGTTGAAGGGGAATAAGGGAACTGTTAGCTGCAAGCTTATCTTCTTATCTCCCGCGATTTTGACAACCTACTGCATCATTCTTATGATCCCGAACTGAACTCTTCTTATCCCGACTGGTTCCTCTTTGCTAGGGATTCGATGTGAAGCTAGGGCTTTGATATACCCCTCTCCCTCTACCGATTATCGCCAGTGAATAAGGAGCCCCCTTCTCCCTCGAGGACAATTTTTCATCCATAGTTCCGATGTCGATTGAAGGCTGCAGCTTCTGTGTGGGATTGAGGATTTTCTTTTGGCTTCCTCCACTCGACTACAAACTCTCTTCTCTTCTTCTTTCTTCTTAGACTTAGACTGGACTGGTAATTTCTTTTTTAGCTGGTTTGGGCACTTCACTGTGATCATCTTCTTCTCCCCCTTCTTGGATTTTCTCCTATCTGATGGTGGTTTAAAAATGGCCAATAACCTTTTGTGTTTGCATGCACAATAGTTAAAGAGGTAAAATTTCAGACAGGATCCGTTTGGCGGGATGGATCTGTTCCAGTCACGAAGACGAAACAGCCTGGCCACGGTTTCCGTACGCTTGGCGGCGCCGCGGTCGGGCGGTGGGGCTCCGCCCCTCCACTAGCAACCACAAAAAAGGAACAAATCTCATCCGCGCCGCGGAAACCGCGGTTGCGGTCCTGCGACGCAGAAGAAATCTGCGCTCGCCCGACCACCCCGCCAAACGAGGCCTTAATCTTTATGACTAACCATTTATATTATAACTTTCTATGTTTCGAGCAGAATAAAGACCAACGCCAATAAAAAGTTATCAAAGGATGAGGAGAGAAAAATGAAGAGCGCTATAAATTGTGGGCATGACTTGAAGGTGGTAGAAGGACATGGAAAATGGTGTTGGTACCCGCACAACCTTGGAGGACGGATAATGAGTGTTATATTTGTTAGATACTGTATATGGTAGATATTGCATAAAGTCACCTCGGGTGTTGTGATCACCCTTGTAACATCCGAAAATCTGACGCGAAAAATTATTTAAAATTTGTAGGGGCAAGTCGCGGCGAATTTTGATCGAGACAGCGCGTCGTCAAGGTATAATGTTACTTTTCCTTATGTAAGCGGTCGTTAGTTCGTTAAATGCGTTAATAATAGTGCGCGACGCATTTTATTTTAGTGACGCGCGCGGTGAAAATGGGTTAATTTTCAAGGGAATTACATTGGGGTGCCAATAGCAATTTTCACCCTCTCACTTAATACGGTTATCAAAACCGCATCCCACTATTGATTTAAAATCCCGCATCTCTTTCCACGGGAATAAGGCGCAACACTTAAAATCCTGTAATCTATTCCTCACGGGAGAAGACTAAACCGCAAGCCCGACGTCCCCGTTTCCGCAAGCAGCGACGACGCCAGGCCGCGCCTTCCGCAAGCCCTAGCCGACGGCGATACTCCTCCAGAAAGCCTCTCCGACCACTCCTCCTTCCTCTACGAGCGCCGGTGGACATTCCTTTTCCTCCCTTGGCAGTGGAAGTGCCGGATTCAACCCTAACCGGTGGAGGTTGAGTTTCGATTTTGGTTCCGGTGAGTCGATTCCTTCCTTATCTCTTTTCCCTCATGGAGATACTTGCTAAACAAAATTTTGTTCCTAATGCCCAAAATAGGTTTTGGAGTTCGTAATCCTCCGCGGAATTTGGGTGAGACGCTTTGAGAGCCTCAATCACTCCACGTAAAGGTAATATCTGAAGTTTAGCACGTGAAATTTTGTAACCCTAGTGGTATATAAGTTTTCCAAGGAAAATAATAAAGGGAAAAATTATGAAATTAGGACTGCCCTAAATTGCAGGACTTTGGTGGAGTCAGGGCAGCATTCTGAAGGTCCCCAGCAGTAGGATTGCCTTCGGAAGAGAACATGTCGTCGCGCCGAGTGTACGAGCGCCGCAGCACCACTGTAAGAAATTTTAATTCTTTTTAGTTAGACATATCAAGAAATTATTTTATGCACACACGTGTAAACTTCGTACGAGCATCATAGTCAAGCACATAAAGGTGTTGCAGTGGGAAAAAGGTCGCGGAATTAGTTGTAGGGTAAATCCTTTTCCAAAACCCTAATAGCCAGATCAAATATACTAGCGTTAGGTGCGAAATCTTACACGTTTACGCAAGTGTGAGAATTTATCTAAGTGAGGGCGTGAAAGTCTCTTCTAGTCGACCATGAGAAAGTCAAGGGTCGCTCAGTAGTTCACCAAAAGAGATGTCCCAAGCAGAGTAGCATTTGACCAAAAGGTCAGTAAGCACACTTCAGTCTTTTCGTGCTTGGTAGATGCGCACTACCTTTCTCATAGGGCATATGGTATCCTATGAGTAGCAGTGTCTTGGGAGTTGACTCCCCTTGACACAGTTAGTAGATTCGAGACCGTGTCCGCGCGACACTAGAACAATTGAGTTCGTCAGATGGTCTCGGGTCGTCAGTTTCAGATGCGCGTTAGGAGCTACTTTGTCTAGAGCCTTCCTAGTAGAGGTGTAGGTTAGAAGTCACCTAGAACTCAAGTATAGACCTGACGTGAGACAGTACATTAGTTAGTAAACGCCGGGACTTGAGTTAGTGAACTGAAAGTCACAAAAATAGATCAGGTAGATGTTTTGACCAGGTAGTATTCTGAAGGCATGCATAACATATAGCATAAAAGTTTTTAATGCACGAAACCATATTTTCTAAAGGCATGCATCCATATTATGATAAAATGTTTTTAGTGTCACTAGTAGGAGTTATTTTTCTTTACTCTGATCCCTCGTGGGCAACGTTTTTATAGGTGACCCAGGTGGGAAACTACGCATAGGATGAGCGTTGGTGGCGTCAGTTTGTAGTGTTTTTCCCTTTCAGTTTTCTTTTACCTTCAGCATATACTTGTAGTTGTGAACAGTGTAACTTATTAATGTTTTATATATCTTGTATCAGACTTATTATGATAGTTCAGATTTTCAGTTAATTCAATTTTATTCATCTGTAGTGGCTCTGTGATTCCAGATATCAGGTACGTGGTTACCCTTAGTTTACTTTCTTTTTCCGTTGCTAGTAATAAATTTTTAGTAGCTTATACTTTATACCTGTTGTGTACTAGTTTTAATACTGTTTTCTAGTTCTCTTTATATCGCTGACCCGGTCAGATGGATGATTATTGAAAAATTGGGAAGGGGTGTTACAAATTGGTATCAGAGCCAGGTTTAGGATCCCTGGACCCTAGAAGGTTTTCACAGAGCTATAGGATGGTGTTAGAGTAAAGTCTTGTTAGTAGAGTATTTTAAGTTGCGTTTAAGCCATAGTTTTCGCTAGAGCACGAAATAAAGTTGCTAAGCCAGATTTCGCAGATGCTTGATAAATAATCAGATTTCTTTTATATGTTCTACCAGGCAACTCGAGTCAGTGAACCGGGTGAATCTTCACGTCAGGACCCTGTTCCTAACGCGTCTATGGGAGATGTTGCCGTGCCACAGGTACCACCAGTTCCAGCAGCTACATAGGGCACTGACATAGCGTCTCAGATTGTCAAGGCGGTTACTGTTGCCTTGATGGAGTTTCAGAGAGGACTGGATGCAGGGTTTCCAGTACAAGTACCAGCCCCTGCCCCTGCTCCTGCCCCAGCACCCGTGGACATGACCCTGGAGCGTTATTTGAGGAACTTTAGAGAACTTCAACCATCGAACTACAGTGGGGATGAGACCCCGATGAACACAGATGATTGGGTAACAAACACCAGAGACCTGCTGGATGTTTTGGAGTGCCCAGAGAACAAGAAGGTTCCTTTGGCAATTTTTCTCCTCCGAGGTGAGGTAAAGGTCTGGTGGGACAAGTACCGGGCAGATGATCCTGCAGGTAAAGTGTTATGGAAATTTTCTTTTATTTTTGGAAGTGATACGTTTTTTTAAATAGTATTACCATACTTTTGGCCAGGTCGTACACCAGATATGTTTACGTGGGGCGAATTTTCTAGAGCCATTGCAAGTTGGTTTGTGCCTCCTTCTGCACGACGAGATCTCCAGGAGAAGTACCTTAGGCTCTTCCAGGGGGACAGGGCTGTTGCTGAGTACGAGCGAGAGCTTACCCATCTGACTCGATATGCGGGCGTGATGTAGGGAGATCAGGCTGAGAAGTGCAACTGTTTTGTGGATGGTCTGCGTGACACGTTAAGGCAGCCGCTGATGACTATAATCAACGCTGATTACAGGAGCTTAGTGGATACGGCTCGCAGGCTGGAGGCTGATCAGCAGAAGGTTCAGAAGCGAAGTAATTTTCGTGCGAAGCGATCTCAGGATTCGCATCAGCCGCAACAGAGCAGGAATGACCAAGGGAAGAACTGGAACAAGAAGCAGAAGCCTGATGCGAGAAATAATGGTCAATCTGGTGACAGGAGCAAGGACTGCCCCCTTTGTCCCAAGTGTCAGCGTCGGCATCCAGTAGAGTGTTTGGCCAGCGCGAGCGTGTGTTACAAGTGTCGTCAACCTGGACACATAGCTCGTTTCTGCCAGGAAGTTGGTGCGAGTCAGGTAATCAAAACCTAGTTGTATTTTTGTACATTTATGAAATTACCGTAGATGGCAAATGTAATTTTTTTCCTGCAGTCGAAGTATGAGGTTGGTGGCCCTAGCAGAGTAGACAAGGACAAAGCTTTGATGATTACTGATGGAAGACCACAGCAGGCTCAAGATTTGGTGCAGCCCAGAGCTTATGGGCTTGGTCAACAGGAGGCAAAGGATCAGGAGAATGTAGTGACTGGTAAGTGCTTTATTTTGCTTAACAAGTTTATTTAATGCTCCGTAGTGACACTCTTTTCATTTTGTAAATCATTCATGTAGCCATCCTTATGATTCGTGATTTACTCTCCAAAATTCTGTTTGATACGGGTGTCTCGCACTCGTTTATCGCAGAATCACTAGTGCGTAAGCTGAATTTAGAAGTCTTCCCAGAGACAGTACCACTGGAAGTCATGATGCCTAATGGATCTCTTCTGCAGACCAGAGATAAGTGCAGGGTACCGATGCAGTTTGGTGATACCGAGATTATCGTGGACGCTTTGCAACTACCTATTGCAGGATTCGATCTGATCTTTGCAATGGACTGGCTTTCGGCAGTCAACGCCATAATTGACTGTAGGGCGAAGCGGATACAGTTTGAGGGCCCCAATCATACTGCGTTTTCTTTTCAGGGCTTGAAGGGAGTTGTGAAGATGATCATCTACGCAGTCCAAGCTAGAAGGTGCATCAGTAAGGGTTGTGAAACCTTCGTAGTACTGATGAATGCAGAGGCTAAGACTGACATGACAGAGGTACCAGTGGTGCAGGAGTTCCCCGATGTTTTTTCGGAAGAGCTCCCTGGTGCCCCTCCAGATAGAGAGATTGAGTTCCCGATAGACTTGCAGCCTGGGGCTACACCGGTAGTCAAATCCCCCTATCGGATGGCTCCGAGGGAACTAGCGGAGTTGAAGAGCCAGTTGCAAGAGTTGCTTGATTTGGGTTTTATACGTCCCAGTACTTCACCTTGGAGTGCTCCAGTACTTTTCGTGAAGAAGAATGATGGTAGTCTGAGAATGTGCATAGACTACCGTGAGTTGAACAAGCTGACAGTAAAGAACAAATACGCGAATCCCAGGATTGATGATTTGTTCGACCAGTTGGTGGACTCGTGCACCTTTTTCAAGTTAGATTTGAGGTCGGGCTACCATCAGTTAAAGATTCGGGACGTGGATGTTCAGAAGACGGCTTTCAGTACCAGGTATGGACACTTCGAGTTCGTGGTCTTGCCGTTTGGGCTGACCAATGCTCCTTCAGTATTCATGGACCTGATGAACAGGGTATTTCGGGAGTACTTGGATCGTTTTGTTATCGTCTTTATCGATGACATCTTAGTATTCTCAAGAAGTGCAGAAGATCATGTCGTACACCTCAGGATTGTTTTGAGCACCCTAAGGGAGAACCGGTTGTATGTCAAGTTTTCAAAGTGTGAGTTCTGGCTTTCAGAGATTATATTCTTAGGCCACGTCATCAGTCAGCAAGGGGTTAGTGTTGATCCGAAGAAGATAGAGGCCATTAAGAATTGGCCAAGGCCGACGACAGTTTCAGAGGTTCGCAGCTTTTTGGGTCTTGCTAGTAACTACAGGAGATTCATCAGAGATTTCTCAAAGATAGCCTTACCACTGACTTCCCTCACCAGGAAGGGTAAGTGTTTGGATTGGACAGTTGAGTGTGAATTGGCTTTTGAGTACTTGAAGGGCAGATTGATGACCGCACCGATATTGAGTTTAACTTCAGGGCCTGACGGGTTTCAGACTTATAGCGACGCATCAGGTCAGGGTTTGGGATGTGTTCTCATATAGCATGGAAAGGTCGTAGCTTATGCCTCGAGACAGTTAAAGATTCATGAGAGAAACTATCCAGTGCATGACTTGGACCTTGCAGCAGTCATACATGCTCTGAAGATTTGGAGGCACTATCTCTATGGCGTTCGTTGTGAGATCTTCACTGATCATAAGATGCTCAAGTATATCTTCGATCAGCGAGAGCTCAATTTGAGGCAGCGCAGATGGTTAGAGTTTCTATCAGACTACGACGTAGACATTCAGTACCATCCAGGAAAGGCGAACGTTGTAGCTGATGCCCTTAGCTGTAGAGGTTCGTGTTTCTTCCTTCTCACTCAGCAGGAGGAGTTAGTGCGAGAGCTGAAGAGACTGGATATCACCGTTGTGTCACGCTGTAGTTTTTGGTTCTGCAAGGTTGAATTGGATGGAGATCACCTGCGACATTAAGGATAGAATCAGGACAGCGCTACCGTTGGATCCAAAGATGGCAGAGATTTGGAGCTCAGTGCAGACAGGTCAGAAGGAGAGATACAGTATTCAGGATGATTTACTATTGTTTGATGGCTGGGTGTGTATCACCGATGTTAGTAGGGGTGCAAGCGGTTCGGTTTGGGTCGATTTGGACCAAAACCGAAACCAAATCGAAAAGGATCAGTTATTTTTTTCTCCAAACCGAACCAAACCTAAACCGATCGGTTCGGTTCACTAATCGGTGCGGTTTGGGGCGGTTTTCATGAGCGGTTTTTGGTTTTATTATAATAATTTATCGGACAAGCTGATATCATTATTTATTTATTATAGTATTTTAATAACGACTTCCTTTAATTATATAATGTATGATAAACTAGTGAAAATAACAAAATAATAATAACAAAATGTGTAAACAACATTTATATTGTTAGACACAAATTATTTTCATCATACTTTAATCAATTTACAGATCATATGATGTGCGCCCGGTGTCTTCATAATATATTAAAATGAAAAACATTAAGTATATGTCATGGTTATCCATTAGGATCATTAAATAAATTAGAATCATCTAATCACTTTGTACTATCATCTAAACTTTGATCCATCCAGCAGTCAAGATACTCTCACCGCTCGCAACAAAATAGTTACTTTAAACAACATTGATTTTCAATAGTGAAAACAAAATGCAAAAATATATAATAACGACATTGCTCCCAATCCACCAAGCGGCAAGTACCTATATAATTATAAAACATAAACATTAAATCATTTAAACTTTATAGTAGATCCGATCAAGTTTTGAAAAAAATAAGTAATTGATACTTAACTATTCGACAAAATTTACTTCATCTTCATCCGCAATAGTTAGACAATATCCATTGCATCTTCATCCACATATAATACTGCCAACTCTAAAGAATTAAGGATATAATTTATAAACAAATGTCATTTTGTTTAGTTTAGACAATCTTATACGTTCAATATTTTAAACTTAAATAATATTTACCTTTGTCAAGCTATTCGTATTTTCAACATCAATAAGCATCTCTTCCAAATCTATAAGGGTTGTCTTGCAACGAAGCCAATCACGCCATCACTCAATCAAATCATCACTCAATACTCAATAGTCAATATTCAATACTTCACTGAATTATGTGATAGGCCTAATTTTGATTGTTTCTAATCAAATAGTAATAATGCGACTTTTCGGTTCGGTTCGGCTTTCTCGGTTTACCGAAATTGAAAACCGCACCAAACCGAAAAGGGGGCGGTTATCCAAAATGAAAAACCACCCCTACACCGAACCTAGCGGTTCGGTTCGAATTTCGGTTCGATTTGGGCGGTTCGGGCGATTCAGACGGTTTCCGATTTTTCATGCACACCCCTAGATGTTAGTCACCTTCGCGAGTATATTCTATTTGAGGTTGGAGGATCTGCTACGGATGTGCATTTTGGACTTTGAAGGAAAGTGGGAGAAATATGTTACTCTTATGAAATTCTCTTACAATAACAGTTTTCAGACGAGTATTGGGATGACACCGTTCGAGGCCTTCTATGGTAGACGTTGTCGGACACCGTTATGTTGGGCTGAAAGTGAAGAGAGATCTACCATTAGGGAGTCATGGATTGATAAGACCACTGACAGGATCAAGCTCATTCAGGAGCGTATGAAGACAGCTCTGGATCGCCAGACCAAGTATCATGATCAGAAGCACAAGTCTGTAGAATTCAGAGTTGGAGACTATGTTTATCTGAAGGTCAGACCAGTCAGAGGAGTCTCTAAAATAAAGCGGATGAAAAAGCTGAGCCCCAGATTCTTTGGTCCTTTTGAGATGTTGGAAAGAATTGCTGAGGTTGCTTACAGGTTGACCTTACCTGAGGACATGAGTGGTGTACATGATGTATTCCACGTCTCCTATCTGAGGAGAGTAGTCAGAGATTCCAGTCAGATTAGCAGTACCGAGAAAGCACCAATCGAGACAGATCTTAGTGTTCGGGTTAGACCAGTCAGAATAGTGGATTCAAGGATACAGAAGCTTAGAAATAGAGAGATTCGCATGGTCAAAGTGCTTTGCATGAACTGTGGCCGTCCAGAGTATACTTGGGAGCGAGAGGATGAGCTTAAGAGCAATGCAGACTATTCTTTCCTCTTCGATTCAGGTATTGTTACAATTTTCGAGGACGAAATTTTTTGTTAGGAGGGGAGATTTGTAACATCTGAAAATCTGACGCGAAAAATTATTTAAAATTTGTAGGGGCAAGTCGCGGCGGATTTTGATCGAGGCAGCGCGTCGTCAAGGTATAATGTTACTTTTCCTTATGTAAGCGACCGTTAGTTCGTTAAGTGCATTAATAATAGTGCGCGACGCATTTTATTTTAGTGACGCGCGCGGTGAAAATGGGTTAATTTTCAAGGGAATTAGATCGGGGTGCCAATAGCAATTTTCACACGCTCACTTAATACTGTTATCAAAACCGCATCCCACTATTGATTTAAAATCCCGCATCTCTTTCCACGGGAATAAGCCGCAACACTTAAAATCCCGTAATCTATTCCTCACGGGAGAAGAGTAAATCGCAAGCCCGACGTCCCCGTTTCCGCAAGCAGCGACGACGCCAGGCCGCGCCTTCCACAAGCCCTAGCCGACGGCGATACTCCTCCAGAACCCCTCTCCGACCACTCCTTCCTCTACGAGCACCGGTGGACATTCCTTTTCCTCCCTTGGCCGTGGAAGTGTCGGATTCAACCCTAACCGGTGGAGGTTGAGTTTCGATTTTGGTTCCGGTGAGTCGATTCCTCCCTTATCTCTTTTCCCTCATGGAGATCCTTGCTAAACAAAATTTTGTTCCTAATGCCCAAAATAGGTTTTGGAGTTCGTGATACTCCGCGGAATTTGGGTTGGACGCTTTGAGAGCCTCAATCACTCCACGTAAAGGTAATATCTGAAATTTAGCACGTGAAATTTTGTAACCCTAGTGGTATATAAATTTTCCACGGGAAAATCGTAAAAGAAAAAATAATGAAATTAAGACTGCCCTAAATTGCAGGACTTTGCTGGAGTCGGGGCAGCATTCTGAAGGTCCCCAGCAGTAGAATTGCATTCGGAATAGAAGATGTCGCCGCGCCGAGTGTACGAGCGTCGCAGCACCACTGTAAGGAATTTTAATTCTTTTTAGTTAGACATATCAAGAAATTTTTTTATGCACACACCTGTAAACTTCGTACGAGCATCATAGTCAAGCACATAAAGGTGTTGCAGTGGGAAAAGGTCGCAAAATTAATTGTAGGGTAAATCATTTTCCAAGACCCTAATAGCCAGATCAAATATACTAGCATTAGGTGCGAAATCTTACACGTTTACGCAAATGTGAGAATTTATCTAAGTGAGGGCGTGAAAGTCTCTTCTAGTCGACCATGAGAAAGTCAAGGGTCGCTCAGTAGTTCACCAAAAGAGATGTCTCAAGCAGAGTAGCATTTGACCAAAAGATCAGTAAGCACACTTCAGTCTTTTCATGCTTGGTAGAGGCGCACTACCTTTCTCATAACCCATATGGTATCCTATGAGTAGCAGTGTCTTGCGAGTCGACTCCCCTTGAGACAATTAGTAGATTCGAGACCGTGTCCGCGCGACACTAGAATAATTGAGTTCGTCAGATGGTCTCGGGTCGTCAGTTTCAGATGCGCGTTAGGAGCTACTCTGTCTAGAGCCTTCCTAGTAGAGGTGCAGGTTAGAAGTCACCTAGAACTCAAGTATAGACTTGACGTGAGACAGTACACTAGTTAGTAAACGCCAGGACTTGGGTTAGTGAACTGAAAGTCACAAACATAGATCAGGTAGATGTTTTGACCAGGTAGTGTTCTGAAGGCATGCATAACATATAGCATAAAAGTTTTTAATGCACGAAACCATATTTTCTAAAGGCATGCATCCATATTATGATAAAATATTTTTAGTGTCACTAGGAGTTATTTTTCTTTACTATTACCTCTCGTGGGCAACGTTTTTACAGGTAACCCAGGTGGGAAACTACGCCTAGGATGAGCGTTGGTGGCGTCAGTTTGTAGTGTTTTTCCTTTTCAGTTTTCCTTTACCTTCAACATATACTTGTAGTTGTGGACAATGTAACTTATTAATGTTTTATATATCTTGTATGAGACTTATTATGATAGTTCAGATTTTCAGTTAATTCAATTCTATTCATCTGTAGTGGCTCTGTGATTACAGATATCAGGTATGTGCTTACCCTTAGTTTACTTAGTTTCCGTTGCTAGTTATAAATTTTTAGTAGCTTCTACTTTATAGCTGCTGTGTACTAGTTTTAATACTGTTTCCTAGTTTTCTTTATATCGCTGACCCGGCCAGATGACTGATTTTTAAAAAACTGGGAAGGGGTGTTACAACCCTCTCATGTATATATATGTACACACTATTGTTGAGAAACATTCATTGAATCTATTATTCATATCATGGTATCAGAGCTAGGTTCCCTACCCTAACCGCTCCAGACGATCAAGGCGTCTCCTACGCCCGATCCCATAGCAGGTTCGATTGAGCGCAGGTTACTCCGTCTTAGGTTCGATCGAGCGCAGGTTACTCCGTCGCTTCTGGTTTCAATCTCGTCGCAGGTTCGTGAAGGTAATCCCGCCGAGCGTGGTTGTTTCCAATCTCATCGAGTGATGTTGATCCCGATTCCGTCGCTGTCGAGCGCAGTTGTTTCCAATCCCGTCAGTGTTGTTGATCTAGATTTCGTCGCCGATCGTCTATGTCAGAGGAGTTTTTCTATTGAAGCCCGACGCTCGTGGCTCGTGCTACCGCTGCCTGAAGTGTTATGCCTGTGAGAGGGATTCCGCCGCCGGTCCAGTTGGTCGCAGGATTTCATGATCTAATTCGTCTGTAGATCGTGGTGTCCTGTGGAATTTTCTTGGCTGCAGATCTGAATCGCTGCAAATCAAGGGGAAAATGCTGCCCGTCTATGCAATATTCAGTGATCTTTTCGCGCAACCCATTCCTTTGCGCTACAATTTTCAGATTTCAGTAGTACAAATCAATTTGGGTCATGCCAAAATTCCATCTCATCATCGAAACCTCCTGCTACGATCTTCTCTGACTGATCCCGTAGCTCCGACTTTCCTCGGTTGATCATCTCGATGACATCTGGTCTTCTTCCTTCTCCGACACATTTTGCAGCACGGTCTGGTGCCAATTGTCGTTCGTCAGTCTGCTTGCCCCTACTGTCAGTGTTTTGGTCATGTCGACTCTGAGTGTTGCAAGCTTCAGAGGGCACAACAATCTGGTCAGCAACGTGCTCCTGGTGCATTTTCCTCTCACTTTTCGGCTCCGACAAAGACTCCATGTATCTTAGTTTGCTCAGCTGATTGTCCAACAGTTCTCCCACTAGGATTCACTGCCTCACTCCTCTTCCTCCGTACTTCCACTGGATGCTTCTACCGCCTCGGCCTCTCAGCTGACCGCCTCTGCCCCTACAGGTATCGCTCCCTTCGTCTGGTTGCTCGACTCTGGAGGCTCATTTCATATGACCTATGATGCCAGCCATCTCTTGTCTTGTCAGCTCGTTTCTTCTTCCCTTAGCATCATGGTAGCAGATGACACCGTTCACCCCATCACCAGCCGTAACTTCCTCCATACTAGTCATTTCCATGTTCCTGATGTTGCCTACATACCCAAGTTATCTTTGAACCTTATCCGCCAGCCAACTCACATCCCACTGTTGTCTTATTATTTTTTATGAGTTTACATGCAGCGTGCATGATCGTCTGGCTGAGACACTACTTGGAGCTGGTCGTCGTCGTAGCGGGGTGTACGTCCTTGATCGTCTCCACCTTCTATCCACTTCATCGCCACCTGCAGATTCCTCTCTTTGTTTTCCTTTGGTGGGTTTCTCTCAGTGGCATCATCCTCTTGGTCATCCCAGCAATTCACGTCTAGCTTCTCTCATTACCCATGGTTTCCTTGGTCGTGTTTCTATTGATCGGTCTCACTCTTGTTCGGGTTGTAAGCTCGGTAAACAACTACAATTCCCCTATCAGTCTAGTGAGTCCAAGTCTTAGCGTTCTTTTGATTTAGTTCATTCTGATGTATGAGGACCCACACCTTTTGTATCCAAGGACAGACAATGGTATTGTGTTCTTTTCGTTGATGACTATTCTTCTTATTCTTGGGTCTTCTTTATGCATTCTCGATATGAATTTTTTCAGATATATGTTACTTTTTCTGCTATGGTGCGCATACAGTTTTCTACTTTCATACGTATTTTCCGTTCTGACTCAGGGGGGGGGGAGTATCTCTCTTATCCTTTTCAAGATCTTCTAGCTACCCACGACACTCTCCCGCATCCGCCCTTACCTCTTTTGCTTTGCCCCATGAAATATGAATGAAGTTCACAAAACTTACCTGAAGCCACAGACTCTTTTGCAGAGACTACGACAGCCATCCCGAAGAAGCTTCGGGCAGAACTGGATGCCATGCAAAAGGAGATGCGGGCCTCGCAGGTGCGGATAAGCAAGATGGAGAAGGAAGTAGAGGCCCTGAAGAAGAAGAATGCTACACATACTTCTGGGATCATCCAACCGAGTGTTCCAGAAACCGGCGTGACTTCTGGATCGCAGATGCAACAAACTTCGAAGGAAGCATTCGCCATATACGTGATGAGGGTCCAGGAAGACGTGAGCTCTGCATGCATCTGTGCACACTGCGTTCGCTGAAATCACGAACAGTTTGGCTCACTTGAGTTTGGAGCGGGCACCTCCCCGAGAGAATTAGGTTGTGTGAGCTCTTATGAGACATTTTTACTCCGGTCATGCTGTAATCAATGACATTTTATGCTTTCTTGTGCGGTTACATGCTGAACTCTTTTTATTATCTACACTTTTAGTTCAAAATGCTGTGATCTGATTCTGGGATGCTTGTGCTGTGTTGTGGCGAATACATTTTCAGTTAACATGGGCAGATGTACCTCGGGTCAGAGAGGTTCTGAGTGTTAAACCTCACAAATAAGCTACACGGATGGCGGCCGCGGTTTGCCATCTTTAAGGGCTACTTTGGCGGGCTCCACACAGCTCTTGATCCATGTGACAAGGATACCTTCAGGCCACCAGAACTGTCGGCGATAGGGGAGCGGATAACGACGTTTCTGGAGGGCACCCCGCTTGATGTGATCCATTACGTCAGCCGCGTGCGGGAAGTCAAGGACCTTCCTATAGAGGAATGTAAGTATTAACAGTTAGAAAAATATGTAACCGCATGTACCTTTAGTAGCTGACAATCCTTTTCTTTTGCAGTCATCCTGATGGTGCCACCGTCAAAGACGTATGAGCGTCCTGAGAAAATCCAAACCTCCACCGAGATGCAGCGCGCTCGGGACATGAGGAGGAAGACCGAGCTCGCCTAGGCCGGGGCGAGTACCTCTTCGAGGAATAGACCAAGGTCTTCGCGGCTTGCTACAGGTACCGGCGAGGCACCCCCCCCCCCCCCCCCCCCCCCCCTTCTTGAACTTGGGAGAGGACCTGCTCGACCTCGAGGGCAGTCCACTACTATTGAGGGACACTGAGGCGGTTACTCTTAACACCAATCTCCTGTCCTGGAGGGAGTCTGTGTGGGCTTAGCCGCATGCACTTGCGGTCTTCTCCGCAGTATTCGTCCAAAAGGACTTTGCTGAAATGAGGAGGATCCGTATGGCAGATATCTCGAAGAAGGCTGCTGCAGCAAACCTGAGGGCGGTTGCATACAACTACACCGCCCTATGTGCCCTTGATGATGCCTTGGCGGAGAATTCCCTCCCGCGAGAGAAGCTAAATGTAACACTTTCTTAACTTGTTAGGAGTGATTAATCATACTTGTGCGCGGTCACTAATTCATTGTTGCTGTTCTTTCAAACGAGCTTAACCGCTGGTAACCCGAAGTTCCGAAGGATGGTGCTCCGACTCTCCAAGCGATCTGTGGAGGTCACTCTTGGCCTCTTGAAGAATCAAGGAGCACTAAAAGACGAATTCGCGGACATTGAATACGCAACCCCCTATGAAGAGTATGCGGATGCCGATGTCTCTGATTCAGAGGATGGGGACCTTGAGGGAGAAGCGAACACCGCCAAGGAGGTCACTGACGATGAGGCGGTGGAAGAGTATCAACAGACAGTGCAATCAGAGACTCACTCGAGAGGATACACCCCTTCCTTGGAGTCTCGTTTGAAGAAGATGAGAGCCGCCAAGGGTAAGAATGTAGAGTCATAGTCCGAAGAAGAATGAATGTGTTCTTATTTCTTTTTGGAGTGGCCGCTCTCCCCATACTGCATGTTTTTGAAAAGTAATGACAACACGATCCTTCTTTGTAACAATTTCGTCGTGTGCACCTGTAGATGGATATAGATTATGCATGTGCTTATACTTAGTAATTTACTGAGGACCTTGGTTATTTGAACTCCGCGAATGCACGACCGACGAATGTTTAATTATACTAATGTAAATTTATTGTTAGTTGTAATAATATGCATGCGCGGTTATAGAACAGTAATAACTTATCATGATAAAGATATGATCTGATAGGCTCTCCAGGATGAAATATCAGGCGGTGCGGTTAATATCATACGTTACCGCACAATTCCACGCACAGGGTTAAGGTCTTGCCATTTCAAAAATCAAACCGAGAGATCGTAGCGTGTGCACCCGCTACAAAAGGAAACCACACAATTTATTAAAGAAGCCTTGACATATTGAAGAGAATAACATAACCACAGAACCGAGATAATCATAACAATAGAAGTAATGTCGCTCCCGCACATAGTCAAGATGGGGCGTGATTATCCGAATACCGCATGGTTTCTCCTAGAATTTTTGCACTATTAGTATCCATGCCATATAACTTGTGGAGTTGAAACATTTTATGACTTGTGCGAATTTTGTATGAGTGTTCACACAGTACGAGTATTTCTGTCATGTGATAATATGGATTCAGAAATATAGCACCCCGTGCGATCTCCATATAGGTATCTGCACAATGTATTGATTCCACATACCTTGAGAACTCTAGAATAGGATGCCAACTTGGTACGGTTACCAATAGCATAACCGCCCATTGTATGAAGCTCGGAGAATAGAACTCGATAATTCACCATCACAAGGATACCTTGTTGATAATTCCGCTAATACCAACTTGAGTATTTAGAAGCCAGGGGCATGTTTAGATTAATTGGAGAGAAGATAAGGTGCTCGCGGAGCATCCCTCCGCCGAAATCATCATGTGAGGTTACAGATGCCTGAAGACAGAGAGTTCCTCCGAAAAGACGTCTTGGGGGTGGGGGTGGGGGTGGGTGGGGGTTGTGTGTGGGGGTCAGGGGTGGGGGGTGGGGGTGGGTGGGGGTTGTGTGTGGGGGTCAGGGGTGGGGGTGGGGGGTGGGGGTTGGGGTTGGGTGGCTATGGCTTCCACTACTCGTTCTAAGTGGTCTACCACCAGAGGTTAAGGTGACTAGTTGGGTTAACAATGTACATATACTTAGTATGATGTATCTAATGTTGCATCTTAAATATGTATGAAACTCTCTACATGACATGTATAATTAAACATTTGATGCAAATAAAAGGTTTTTATTATGTGCATTTTTGATACTCTCTGTCTTTATATTTTACTGTATTGCCGCGGTGAAATAAAAGTTCGAAACTCTGCTAATTATATCATATGTAGATTGTGGCAGTCTGCGAGCTGTTACAAGTATAATGGCTAAGGTAGTTTGGCATGTACATTGGAGGTAAAAGATCCACAAAGATGGGTAAATTAATTAATATTAAAGGATCTTGAGTGAACCCAAGGTAACAAAATGTGAAAGAAAATCAAAAAGTTCATAAAATATAGAAGTACCAACAGCACAAAATCTCATGCAGTACTTAGCATATAGGAACAGAAACTGACTTCCATAAGCCATTACGACAACATTGTTGTTATCAATCAGTCAATATAAATGCAGAATTGAATACCATGTGGATTGAACTGAAATGTAAAGAACAAAAAACTAGTTACTGTAAATCAATCTATGTATAATTATTAGATTCATTCAATTATAAATTTAACAACAATGACAAAAAAGATTAAAATAATCACAAAAATCCTTTTTCTATACTAGATTCACTGAGAATATGAAAGCTCTGCTGCCATTTAGAACCTGAGGTATGTTTGGGGGTTTGATCATGAATCAAACCCCCAAACATAGAAAAATGATTTTTGTTGAAGACAAAAGAAGAAAATGGCTACCCCGCTGGATGTTATGAAATGTAATTATTGCAGAGGGTAAATGTAATTTCAAAACTTAAAGGGGTGCAATCTGTAATTACGCAAACTTCGAGGGGAGGTCCGGGTAAATAACCCTATATATATTATTATTACTATTATTTTTAGTAGCTTTACACATTACAATACCACCTTTTAGTCCTAAAGAAACATTGTGCTTAAACATAACATCTCATCATTCAAAATCTTCAAAAAACGTGTGCAGAGCAAGAAGAGCTGATCTCACATACCTGAGCAGCATTAATATTACTTCGATGAAAATGGCATATTTTTCCCAGAGAAGAAACAGCATTATCATATGCCATTATATTGTCCGAATTCAAAGCATCAGCACGCTTTATCACATTATTCAAACTGATAAGAGCCACTACCACCACAAAGAAATGAAGTTTTCACAATATTGCAGGAGTTGAAAAAAAAAAGGTTATGTTTACTAACATACCTCCAATAAGAGGGCAAAAAACTGATCCACCGAACTCAGCACAAACACCAATTCCATAAACAGAAGCCTAAATTAATATATACTAAAACCTAAAGAAATATTCGCACAAGCAAGTCTTTGGTAGGGAAGAAGCAAGGCTCAGAATCTGAACCTGTCGCACATATCCATCTACGTCATTGCAAGCCTCGAGTAGAAAAGGAAGGTAAGTATCATAATATCTATAATTAAAGAAACGTAGTTAGAAATGAGGACAGCAGAAATATATCAGGTATATTAAGGCACCGAAATTACCTAAGGGCGGCTTCTTGGCATTGTTCTGCAACGTCATCAAAGATACGAACAGCTATCCATCTCTCCACTGGAGTTTTATCCTTACCCTATAAAAATAATAAATAATGTTATTGTGAGAAAATGTCGAAAGAATTTTATTTCATCAAGTAAACTTAAAAGAAAAGGCATGTACACTTATTTATAGCAATGAGGAATCATACAATCACTCCATTTGTTAGGAGGTAGGGATTGAAGGAGGGGGAAGAAGATGGAGGAGGGAGGAGGAGATTAGAAGAATAGATTCAGACCCTAGTGCTCTTACAAATTGATCTTAGTACAAAAATACTGCAAATAAGAGTCATACATATTGGAAGAAAGATCCGTAAAAGCCCATGAGAACGCCCATCTCAGGCCCTCTTCATCCATATGTATTAGTCCCACATCATAGTTTGGGATTCCTCTCTCTTTTTCTTTTCCTATATTATTGTACAAAGGCTTGTATTCAAGTGAGATTGGAGAAATTAATAAAGATTTTATTTTACATTTCTCTTTTGGTGCTATTCTCAACATGACATCAGAGCGATCCGATCCCTAGTTCCTTTTTTCAGGTCCTCTTGCTCGCTGTTTCTGGGAGTTTAGACATTGTCTAACAGCGGGTCTCCGCTTGTTTTTCTCTCCGTTGCGGCTAGCCCTTTTCTACCTGCTGTCTGCGCTCTGCTTCATTCCCCCGTTTCTTTCCCTCCATTTGCTCTCTTTTATAGCTAATATCCCCTTTGATAGTGGGCCCCTCGACTAATTACTTTCTACGGTCTTCTACGCTTTGCCGCACGCTGTGCAGACATTGCAGGCTCGCGTGGTCTCTGCCCTTACACGTTCTCTTTTTCGAGTGTGTGGTTCCATCCTCTGGCTAGCGACTTGTCGTTCCTATTCCTCTCTGGTGTGCTATCTGCCAGGCTGCGGGTTTTTCGCCCATCGATTCTAGCCTAGCCGCAGTGTGCGGTCTTCATTTCCTCCGGCTAGCGACTTGCCAGTTCTCAATTTTTCTTGGCCGTAGTTGTCGCTTGTGACTTGCGCCTTCCTACCTCTGCAACCTGCTCAGTTTTTCGTGCGGCCTGTATGTTGCAGTTCGCCCGGCCGCTGTGATCCTGCTCATTGTCGCTTGTCGCGTGCCTAGCCGCTTCTAGTGCAGCCAATGTTGGTTTCCTGGTCACTGCTTACAAATCACTCTTGTCGCCTACTTGCAGGGGGTCTTCCTAATTGTCGCAGTTGCCTGTATGCAGATCTTCTCCTTCCAGTAAATAACCTCTTGTGCGGCATGCCTTCTGCTTGCCTTCTACTTACCGGAGCCGAGTGTCCGCTGGTTTCTCCCCAGGCAATCGGCCTGCTGCAACTAGCCGCTGCTTTTTGCCTCTCCTCCCTTCTACCCGCACCAGTGTGCTGATCCATGAGCTAGTGTCGGACTGTGTCCTTCATGGAGTCTAATGTAGCGCCCTCTCTTCCCACTAGTACTGTGTTACCTATTCATGAAGTCCGTGATAAACTGCGGATCACCACTATTTCTCTTATCGGGAAGACGAATTTTGTTGTTGTGGTGCATTCTGTCCGTCGTGTTCTTCAGAAAAATGGTCTCTTGAATCATGTAACTAAGGAAGCGCCTTCGACTCCCACTGATGACTGATTTCGTGATGATGACCGTGTACAGACATGGATTCTCAACTCTCTGGATGGTGAGCCTTATCGTATGACCATGTATCATGAGATGGCTAGGGCGATGTGGGATGAACTTCATTCCCTCTATTTCAGCAAAGACAGCCTTCAACATGTGTTTGACATCATAACAGATCTTTAATCGCTCGACTCTGGAGGTGCTGATGACTTCACCTCCTTTGTTGCGCGGTCCAGAACGTTAGTTGAGCCATGGATTCAGCATCAACCTCCAACTACTAATCTTGTTGCGCAGTGTGCTCAGAAAGAAATTGTTGGAATTGCTACGATGATGGTTTGTGTTCCGCCTCATCTTCATAGTGTTCGGGCTCAGATACTCTCCTCCTCCACGGTTCCTTATTTCTCCGATGTTTGCTTAATGCTGTAGAAGGTGACACCACCCCCTGATGCTCCCGGTCGTCCCTCTCCGGCTCTTCTTCAGCACTCATCTCCATCTCAAACCCCTCCTCCCTCTACCCGAGGAGGTCGTATCGGCTACCGAGGGAGAGGTCGCACCGGCTGATCTAAGTTCAGGTGTACTCATTGTGGAATGGAAGGTCATCTCGAGGTAACTTGTTATCGTAAACATGGTCTGTCGTCTCCTCCTAATGTCTCTGTTGCTGCTAATACATCATCTACCACTTGGGCCAATATTGAGGTTATGCACCTACAACTCCAGAATCTCCAAGGGTTACTCCATCGCCCGTTTGATTCTGTCGCATCTGTCTCCAATGAAGGCATCACTTGCTTCTCCAATAGTCCATGTTGGATGGTGGACTATGATGCCACTCATCATATCACTTCACAACAACCGCCTCAGTACTTGGCTGATTCACATCCCAAGTTTATCATTGTTGTTAATGGTGACACTGCCTCTGTCTCCGACTCTGCAGATATGCCCATCACTGCCTCTATATCTCTACGCTCGGTTCTCCATGTCTCGAGCTCCCCTTTTAATCTCCTTTTTGTTAGTCGCCTTACTGGAGATCTTGACTGCTCTGTAACGTTCACACCTTTTGTGGTGTAGGATCGACGGACGCAGAATATCATTGGCAGATGACGATTGTGCAATGGGCTCTATCTTTTGGACGTATCTCCCACCATTATCTCCTCTGTCACATCTGTGTAGTGGCATCGACGCGCATGCTCCTCTTTCAATTCTCAAGAAGGCTCTACTTGACTTATCTCTTCCTGTATTTACCTGCGAGTCATGTATTTTTAGAAAACATCATTCATCTTTTCCTCCTCATTGTACTCGGAGTGATTCTCCTTTTGAGTTAGTGCATTCAGATGTTTGGGGACCATATAAAGTTGCAGGTTTATGTAGTTATCGTTTTTTCATTACCTTTATTGATGATTATTCTCGTATGACGTGGTTATACTTACTTCGTGATCAATCAGATCTAACTAGTATATTTCGGACGTTTATTATTAAGACTCGTACTCAATTTTCCCGCACAATTAAAACTCTTTGTACAGAAAATGCTCGCAAATACACTAATCATGCATTTGATGATCTTTGTACTGAGTTTGAGATCATTCATCATACCTCTTGTGCTTATAGTCCCCAACAGAATGGTGTGGCTGAGCGCAAAATAGACATCTTCTTGATGTGGCTCGCTCTCTCATGTTACAAATGCATGTGCACACATCTTATTGACACTTTGCAGTTTCTACGACATGCTTTCTCATCAATCGTCTGTCCTCCTCCATTCTCCATTATGCCACTCCATTTAACCTTCTTTTTCCCTCCACACTCTTCTCCGTCACGCCTCAGGTATTTCGTTGTACCTGTTATGTCCATAATCTTGGTTCATCCACTGATAAACTTTCTCTCTGAGCTACTAAATATATGTTTGTTGGTTACTCTCATACTCAGAAAAGCTATATGTGTTATTCTCCCACTGATCGAAAGGTTGTTATGTCTGATGATGTTACCTTTCTGGAAGATCAACCCTTTTGATCTGCTCCTTATCCTCAACCACCGTTATTGTCATGACCTGTCATCCCAGTTACCTCTCCTCCACCGCCACTCCTACCCACCCTAGTTCCTGTCCCGAATGAACGACCTCTTCTTAGTGTCCATGCTCGTCGTCCTCCTCACTCTGGAGCCCCTCAACAGTTGCCTTCTACCTCTAGTACGTCGCAACCTGCTGATCCGGCTACAATCTTCACGGCTCATCCTCTGGCGAATTATGTATCGTTGCATCCTCTCTCCCCGGACCTTCTGAGATTTGCAACCTCTTTATCCTCCATTTTTATACCTAACTCTGTGCAGGAGACTCTCCAACATTCGGGGTGGCGTGCGACCATGAATGAGGAAATGAGTGCCCTCTGGGCTAATCAAACATGAGATCTAGTTTCTCTGCCTCCAGGGCAGACATGTGTTGGCTGTAAATGGGTCTTCGCACTCAAACATGCTCCTGATGGAACCATTGGCCATCTCAAGGCTCGTCTTGTGGCACGAGGGTTTATCCAACAACAAAGTCTTGATTATGATGAGATCTTCTCTCCCATTGCAAAGCTGAACACTGTTCATGCCCTCATTTCTTTGGTTGTCCATCGAAGATGGCCATTACATTAGTTAGATATCAAGAACACCTTTCTCAATGACGATCTTCAAGAAACTATCTACATGCACCAACCTCTCAGGTTTGAGACCACGAGTGAGTCACTTGTTTGTCACCTCAAGAAATCTATCTATGGTCTCAAGCAGTCTACTCGTGCTTGGTTTGACAAGTTCAGTAAGTGTACAATCCCGTATTCGCGAAGAGAGGGCCCCAAACAAGGCGCAAGACTTGGTACACGTTTTTAAGCTTTTGGGGAGTTTTGCACTCCTGGAGGCCAATTTTGGGTGGACCTGCGTAAATACTTGTAGGGGTAGGAAATATTTGTCTCTCCCTCGGCCCCTTAGAGGAGTTCGTCCAGGCCGCAGCTCTCCAGGCCGCGTCTCGCCAGACCGCCGTCTCGTCAAGCAGGCCGTGTCTCGCCAGACCGCCGTCTCGTCAAGCAGGCCGCGTCTCGCCAGGCCGCGTCTCGTCAGACCGTCGTCTCGCAAGACCGTCGTCTCGCCAAGCAGGCTGCAGCTCGCCAAGCAGGCTGCAGCTCGCCAAGCAGGCCGCAACTCGCCAGGCCGCGTCTCGCCAAACCGCCGTCTCGCCAGACCGCCGTCTCGCCAAGCAGGTCGCATCTCGCCAGACCGCCGTCTTGCCAAGAAGGCCGCAGCTCGCCAAGCAGGCCGCAGCTCGCCAAGCCGGCCCCAGCTCGCCCGGCTTCAGCTCGCCCGGCCCCAGCTCCCCCGACTTCCGCTCGCCTAGTCGCCTCAGCCCGCCAGGTCGCCACTCGCAGGCCGCCTGTTCGCCCAGGCTGCCCCTCGCTTCTCGCCTGACCGTCAGCCCGCCCGGCTTGAGGGACTACCCCAGGTGGACTGCAATTAGCCGCTTAGTACAGCGGGATTTGGCTGTTGGCAGCCCATCCCGGGGGCATTTCAGTAATTTTCAGAGCAGCGGAGGTTGGTTATTTGCAGGTCATTCCCAGAAAACTATAAATAGGCACTTAGGGGTGCCTTGGAGGGAGTCACTTATTCACTCTCTCTTCATCCTACAAGGCACCTAGCTCAGCATTGGCTAGGGAGGGGGAGATCTTCAAGGTCTTCCGGGTGTGCGGTGGGACCTTCGCGCTAGAGCCGAGGGTCTGTTCCTAGTTTCCTGAGCCTTTGGTCCGTGAAATTCGCCCGAGTGGAGTAAGTGTGAGGTCACCCCTTTCTAGGGACCCCGAACTCCACAGAGATCGATTTCTCGGTTTTAACATCTTGGTGCAGTGAGCGTGGAGAGTGACCATCACAGAAGATCTCGGGAGAGTGTCATGGCTGGAGGTCAAGGAGGTAGTGATGATCTCGACGAGCTCCCCAACCCAGGACCCTTTGTGGGGAGGAAAGAGTTCATGGCATCCATCCAAGATATCATGGAGATGCTGCGAAGTATTGCTCCTCGGGGTGGCAGCTCCACTCAAACCCCCCAGGAGCTAGCTCCCCCTCCCCCTCTCGATGAGTCGACTCTCAGGGGTCTAGGTGAGGAGACCCCAGCAGGGGGAGAAGGAAGTGTGCCAGGAAGACGGCCTGGAAAGGAGAGGATGGGAGATCTCATTGACTGAGCTCAATGATAAAATCCTAATGTGCTTCACAAGCACTTGGGACTCAAGGATCTGGCCAATCAAGGATGCCGGAAGTCTAAATGAGATCACAACTGAAGCTCTCTTAGGCAAGCTCAAGTCTTATCAGCTGCTCATCAAGAATAGAGAAGAAAAACAGAAGGCTGCCTCACCAGCTACAAGAATGGAAAAATCAATAGCTTTCAAAGCCACTGAAGATCAGCCTGAAGACAAAGTCACAGGCAATGAGCAGCTGCTAAGCCTACTGGACAAAAGATTCTACAAAATGGCCAGAAAGGATTTCAGGAAAAGATCATACATAAAGCATGACAAGCCAAGATATGACAAATCAAATAACAAAGAGATTATTTGCTTTGGTTGCAGGAAACCAGGCCACATTGTGTCTGACTGTCCAGAAAATAAAAATAAGGACAAAAAGGACAGGAAAGAAAGGAGAAAAGAAAAAGACTTCAAGAAGAACAGCAATGGTAAACCCTCCTCCAGCAAGAACAAACATACAAGGAAGAGATTTGTTGCTGAAACTTGGAATGAGACAGAAGAAGAATCTGAAGATTCATCCAGCTCAAGTGATGATGAGGATGATGCTGAAGAAAAAGAATTCTGCATGATGGCTATCAATGTCTCACAACACAATTCTGATGCAGAATAATCAGAGTCAGAATCAGAGACTCAATCTGAAGAGAACCAGGTAATAAGTCCTTTTGATTTTAATTCTGAGGACTTCAAGTGTGAGTTTAAACCAATATGTTTAGATTTATTAAAATCTGAGAAGAAAATCATTTCTCTCAGAAATCAATTATCTGAATACAGTACTTTAAAATCAGAAAACCTCAAACTCTCTGAGAAGTTGGAATGTTGTAGGGAGCAGATAGGCTCACTGAAAAGTGAGCTATCATAGGCCAAAAAGCTTGAAGAATCCCTCAATGGGAGAAGTATCAAGCTAATGGACATCACAAGCACAGTGAACTCAAGATTCAATAGTACACTGGGCTTGGGTGCTTCATCCAGCCAACCTATAGTACTAACAACCCCAATTAAATTTATCTCTGATAAAAGTAAGAGAGTTGTAGAGGTAGCTAGGAAGAATTCTGACTTACCCAAGAAAACAAGAGTTCAACAGAAATCGTCGAACGGAGCTAGACGATCGTCGAATGCAGATCAACGATCTTAGGCTAAATCGTCGAACTCAGGTCGGCGATCTCTAAACCCTGAACTCTGCCACAGTCGATCTTCGAACGGAGCTCGACGATCTGACCCAAGATCGTCGAACTCAGCTCAGCGATCGTCGAGCAGAGATCAGAGTTTTGAAAATTTTTTCAAAGGTAAATCAAATTCCAAACCTAGGGGTCCTTCATCCCAAAGATTTAACACTTATACTGAATGGATAATACCTCCAAGGAGATATCATCCTGAAGGTTATAAGAGTCAACCAGGGATGTCTTTCATTTCTGAATTCAAAGGTTATCAACCTAGGCCCAAGGTGAATTGGGTCAAAAACAAATAAATTATTTTATGTGCAGCTGAAGACATATCCAACATCAAACCAACAATAGTATTTGGATAGTGGGTGTTCAAAGCACATGACAGGAAACAAGGACAATTTCACATCCTTCAAGGCCAAGCTTGGACCCAAAGTAATATTTGGTGATTCAAAATTTAGACTAACAAAAGGATATGGTGCAGTTCAGATTGACACAGTCACATTCAAGAAAGTAGCCTATGTGGAAGGACTGAAGCACAACTTGATCAGTATCAGTCAACTATGTGATGAAGACTAACAAGTGACTTTCAGCAAATCCTTATGCAAGATCAAATCAGAGGACAACACAACTGTGTCGACAGGTAAAAGGAAAGATAACATCTATTTAGTAGACTTTCTTTCAACTAAAGTAGATATTTGCTTGTTTAACTTTATTAGTAGACCTAATGAACTGTGACATAAGAGATTAGGACATATAAACCTTAGAACCATTGCTAGGCTATCCAAGGACAACCTTGTTAGAGCACTACCTTCTGGCCCCTACAAGAAGGAAGGACTCTGCAGGGCTTGTCAATTAGGTAAGCAAACCAAAAATAGTTTCAAGTCACTTAATAAGAGTGATTCACCTAGGATTTTGTATCTGTTACACATGGATCTTTTTGGACCCATTACAGTACAAAGCTTAGGAGGGAAATCTTACACTTTAGTGGTTGTAGAAGACTTCTCTAGATTCACATGGGTGTTCTTTCCGAGGAAAAAGTCTGATAACTTTAAGTGTTTGACAGAGTTTCTCAAATGCATACAGAGTGAGTTCAATACTCACATTGCCCTGATCAGAAGTGATCATAGGACAGAGTTTGATTCTCTTCTTATGCAAGAGTTCTGTCAGAGTGAAGGGATCAGACACACTTTCTCAGCTCCTAAAACTCCTCAACAAAATGGAGTAGCTGAAAGGAAAAATAGAACCCTTATTGAATCTGTCACTACATTGTTGTCAGATGCTCACCTTCCTCTATCCTTTTGGGCAGAGACAGTGAACACCTCCAACTATGTGTTGAATAGAAGTTTAATACATAAACTAAAGGGCAAGACTCCCTATGAATTACTCAAAGGGAAGAAAACTAAAGTAGATTACTTTAAAATTTTTGGTTGTATTTGTTACATTCATAATAATGACAAGAAATACTTAAGCAAAATTTTAAGCTAAAGCTAATGAAGGAGTGTTTCTGGGATACTCCATGATCAGTAAAGCTTATAGGGTATATAATAAATCAACTCTGAAAATTGAATAATCTGTTCATATATCTTTTGATGAATCTAACATGTCTTTCAAGGAGAATAATACTTCTACCATAGAACCTTTGCAGGTACACTCTTTTGCTGAAGACTTGAACATGTTACAAATCATTCAAAAAGAGGAAAATAGTGAAGATGAAGAAGACATTCAACATCTTGAAGAGAAACTTCTTGAAGAGCCAGTTGTTGTACCAGCAGAGGAAACAACAACACAGGTTGGTGAACAATCAACATCTCCTGTTGATTTAGTAACATCAATAGACCATCCAATCTCACAAGTGATTGGAGACATCTCAGCTGGTGTGCAAACCAGAAATCAGGTCAACCAAAACCTGATGCATACTTGCTTCTTTTCTCAAATTGAAGCTCAATCCATTCAAGATGCAGAGCAAAATCCACACTGGATCATTGCAATGCAAGAAGAGTTGTATCAATTTGAAAGGAACAAAGTTTGGGAACTATTACCAAGGCCAAAGGATCACTCCATTGTTGGAACAAAGTGGGTGTTCAGAAATAAATTGGATGATCAAGGAGTCATTATAAGGAACAAGGCAAGGTTAGTTGCTCAAGGGTACTCTCAAGAAGAAGGGATAGATTATGACCAGACCTTTGCCTCAGTTGCAAGGTTAGATGTCATAAGAATCTTCTTAGCATATGCAGCACACAAAGAATTCAAAGTATACCAGATGGATGTAAAAAGTGTTTTTCTCAATGAAGATATCAAAGAAGAAGTCTATGTCAGACAACCCTCGGGTTTTATCTCTTCAACTCATCCTGATTATGTTTTCAAATTGCATAAAACATTATATGCTCTAAAGCAAGCTCCTATAGCATGGTATGAGACTCTAACATGCTTTCTTCTGAAAAATGAGTTTATAAGGGGTAGAGTAGACCAAACTCTTTTTATTAGAACTCATAAGTCTCATACCCTACAAGTACAAATCTATGTAGATGATATTATATTTGGCTCTACTGATTCAAATTTGTGCAGAAGGTTCTCCAATCTAATGCATTCTAAATTTGAAATGAGTAGCATGCGTGAGCTATCCTTCTTTCTAGGATTGCAAATCAAACAACATGCTGAAGACATATTTATTTCTCAAACCAAGTATGCAAAAGAACTGGTTAAGAAATTTGGTATGTCTGAAGCATCATGTATGAAAACACCTATGTCTACCAATGCTGTATTAGATGCTGATGAACATGGGAAACCTGTTGATCAGAAACATATAGAGCAATGATTGGCTCTTTATTGTACCTTACAGCTAGTAGACGTGACATAATGTTTGCTACATGCATATGTGCTAGATTCCAAGTGAGCCCTAGAGAGTCACACCTAACCTTAGTAAAAAGGATTCTTAGGTATGTAAAAAGTTGTCCAAATCTAGGTCTCTGGTATCCAAAAGATTCAGCATTTGACTTAACTGGATTTTCAGATGCTGATTATGCTGGATGCAGAATAGACTGGAAAAGCACCAGTGGAACTTGTCAGTTTCTTAGTGACAGACTTGTCTCCTGGTTTTGCTAGAAACAAACAACTGTGTCAACTTCAACTGCTGAAGCTGAATATATGGCTGCAGGTAGTTGTTGTTCACAAATCTTGTGGATTCAAAATCAGCTCCTATACTATGGCTACAACTTAGAGAAGTCTAAAATATTTTGTAATAATACCAGTGCAATTTCTATAGCACAAAATCCAGTCCTCCATAGTAGGACAAAACACATAGGAATTAGACATCACTTTCTAAGGGATAATGTTGAGAAAAATAAAATTGAACTTCAATATATCCCAACTGATTTGCAAAGGGGAGATATTTTCACCAAACCCTTGGATGAAAAAAAACATACATTCTTCCTGAATCAGTTAGGAATGTTAGATGGAGGAAGTCTAAAATAATATCCAAGATTTTAAAATTATAAAAATGACCAAGACTAGGCAAATCAAAGTGCTTTTTCTAGTGTATACAGTGTTTCTGATCTCTGAACTGTGCTCGACGATTTTCTCCCAGATTGTCGAACGGAGATCGACGATTTCAGAAATCGTCGACCTGAGTTCAGCGCTTCTCAGATAGTGCTAAACTATCTTTCTTCAGGTCAGCGATCGTCGAACGGAGCTCGACGCTCTCCAATATCGTCGAACGGAGATCGGCGATGTTGATGACCTTTCAGTTTCCTTTAGAAGCCCAGATCGTCGAACAGAGTTCAACGATCTTTCCTTTTCTGTGTCGAACCCTAATATAAAATTCATTTTTCGGCCGTCGTTCTCCCTTTGCGCTTTCATACTCTGCAAATTTTCTCTTTCCCTCCAAACCTCTCTACACCTGCTCGTTTGTTTGTTAATTTTTGCAGGAATCAATGGCAGTATCAGTCGCCATCTTGGAGGCAATGAAATTTGACGCTGAATTTGATATCGGCATGGATTCTTTCAATAACAGTGATCAAATCTTCAGGGAGATTCTGGAATTTTTCAAAGAACAACAGCTAGTTACCATCATGACTACAAGGATCAAATTAGCTGCAGATGAGATAAAGGAATGAGTGTATACTGCCCACAACCTGGATCAGAATACAGTGGTTGGAAACATCTCAGGAACCCAGGTATCTCTAACATCTGCTGCTTTGACAGAGGTTTTTCAATTGAAATCTGGAGAAGAGTCTGCTGAGCTTTCTGGAGAGGAGTTTTCTAATATGCTTGAAAAGATGGGGCATTCAGAAGCAAACCCTAGCAAATTGCTGAAGAAAAATCTGTCTGTTGAGTACAGATTTCTGGCTGATGTTGTTGGAAAAGTGTTGTTGGCCAAACACTCAGCTCATGATACCATATCTAGGTATCAGCTCTGCTTGATGAGTGCCCTAGTGGACAAGAAACAACTGAACTGGGGAGAAGTTTTCTTTGATTTGATTAAGAAAAAGATTAACAAGAACTTTGTAAATTTTGGAATGATTTTAGGGTTGTTCCTTCACAACAGATGCCCTGCACTGCTTGTTTCCAGTGGGATGCACATCAATGCCTCCAAGGGGCTCACCTGTGCCCTATTTGGAAAATGAGACAGACAGATTATCAAGCCCAGCAGGCCCTCTGCAATTTCTACTCCAGGCACAAGGACTGCTTCAGTCTCTTCCCCTCAGGTTTCTGCCCCTGCAGTAGACTTGCCTGCTTCTTCTCCTCCTCCACCTCTTGTTTCATCTACCTCAGTCACACCCACCATCACAATTTCCACCCCATCTCCAACTTCAATTCCTTCTCCAACTCAACCACTCACTGAAGAACTCTTCCATCCTCTACATCACTACCCACACCTAGATATTGATTCATCCTCTCATATTCCATCTTTCACTCTTATAGATGATTCTTATATGGATGATTCTCCCTCATCCCCTCCTGAGCCACCATCCTCATCCACCTCTTATCAACAACTCCTTCAGGACATAATTGCTCAACCATCCTTCACACCATCCATTTCCATTCCACTCTCTTTCATCTCCACAATTCCAATTTCCCAACCATCATTTCCTCAATCCACAGGTTCTCCTACAACATCTCCTGCTGCTCCACCCTTCATTGCTACCTCATCCATCCCTACCTCTGCTCAAGTCCCTCTTGAGCAAGTAGATCTTCTAGCTCTTGCAGACAGGTTATATGAGCTGATAGCTCCAAGGCTATCCCTCTTGCTGGAGACCTCTTTGGCTCCCCTTCTCAAAACAGTTCAGGAACTGTCTGCCAGGCTTTCTTCCATTCTTCCTTCTCAGGTAATCCCTTTTTATGGGTGCCTTGATCCAGTTCTCACTGCATCTAGGCAGGGGGAGATGCCTCATGAAGTTGAAAGATTGTCTGCTGTTGTATCCTCAGTCCAAGCTCCAGTAGCTTCAGTTGCATTCATCACAGTAGACCTCAGGTCACTGTTATCAATTTTTGATTCTGTTTACTTCAACTGTCTGCCAGTCCAGCAATCTGAAGATCTGACTAAGGCCATTGTGCATATTTCCAGATGTGACCCCAGCCTAATAAGCTCTTATATACATTCCATCAATGTTGTTGACACTGCTTCTTCTGCTGCTCCTACTGCTGCTGCTCCTACTGCTGTTATTGATGTTTCTGTTAGTTCTGATAGTGCTGTTTTTGAGGACATGTATATGACAGAGGCATTTAACTTTGAGCCTGCTGTTACTGCTGTTGTTGCTCCTTCTGCAGTTGTTTTTCCAGCTTCATCTGTTACTACTGTTGATATTACTGCTGCTGTTTCTGAACCTGCTGCTGTCATAACTCCTTCTGCTAGTGTTGCTTCTACTCCACTTCCTGTTGTTGCTGCTGCTACTGTTGCTGTTTCTGCTGTCTCTCCTGCTCAGTCACAACAACAAAAAGACTACCTCAAAAGGATTCATGCAGTGTATGATAATCCTCCAAGCTCAGACAGTGATCAGTTCAGGACTGACTCAGATGATTCCTCTGCTACAATTGCAAGGAAAAGGAAAGCCAGAAGCAAGGCTATGAAGAGAGTTCCTCCAGAGAAAGTAAAAGATACAAATGACATTCCATACTACATACTGCATGATTGCCCTATCACAGAACCTTGGATGCAATACTCCAGGAATCAATTGAAAGCTATGAAGAAGAAAAGAAAGTATGACAAAGGATCTTCTCATTTCAATCCTCCTCCTCCTCCTCCCTCACCTGATGCAGGTGCAGGTGGTAGTTCTGCTTTCCAATACTCTGCCAGAAGCCAAACTTCATATCAACCTCAAGAAAGATCTCAGTACAGAGGTAATCAATCTAAAGATTACCAGTCCAGAAGAGGACAGTACTGAGGAAATCAGAGAGAACTTAAAGTATACTCCAAAGTATATTCCAGGCAACATCCTTATCCAAGGGAAGGACAAGGTCCATCTGACACTACTTCTGGTCTCTTCTCTTATAAGCTGAAAGAACTAGTCTCTTCCAGAGCTCCTCCAGATAATCCTTCAAATAGATATGAGCCTCTTGTTCCATTTGAACATCCAGAGAATAACCCCACCTCATGGACAGCAAGAATGAAAGAATTGGCTGCTTTGGACCAAATCAAGAAAGCTAGAGAACAAAGAAAGGATACTTCAAATATCACTATTTTATCAGATCAAAGAAAGAAAGAGTTAGAGAGACTCTTCCAGTAGATTTTTTGATTCAGAAAGCTATATGAAGTTGCACCCAGAAGCTGTAGTGCACAGGCCAAAGCAACAAACCTCTCTAGGTGCAGCTGATGATAGAAGATCTAAGAAGGAAGCTCTCAATCCCAACAGAGAAATAGTTTTTATAAAGAGCAAGGAAAAAGAATGATTCTGTAAGATGACAGTATATTTTGTTTTCTGAACTATCTAAGATAATATCTGTGTTTCTGCAATGTCTTGTTTGTTATATTTCTGCTTTATATGTTTTTATTTTTCCAATATCTGTAAATAGTAATCCTAACCCAAATAAGGGGAAATTGTTGGAACACCCTATTACTGATTTGGGCAAGGATCACTATGTATTTTAGGAAATCTGTTTTGACCTCCTTGTATAGATCTAAAGGTCAATTAGAATTGAGTCTAAGGGTTAGTATTTAGGTTTGAAAGCTGCCCTCAAGACCAGATATTTCAGTTCAGGAGACTAAGTCATTTCGTCGAGCTCAGTACGACGAATCGTCGAACTCCATTCGACGATCGCTGAGCTCACTTCGACGAATCGTCGAACTCCATTCGACGATCTCTGAGCTCAACTTCAACAAGTCGTAGAACTTCATTCGACGATCTTCGAGCTCAGATCGACGTTCTTGTCTCCAGTTTGTTTCTCTATCTCTGAGCTCAGTTCGACGATAGTTGAGCTCAGATCGACGATCTCTGTTTCAGTCTAAGTCCAGTCTCTGAGCTCAGTTCAACGATAGTGGAGCTCAGGTCGACGTTTTTCTGGTGAGATCGACGTTTTTCAAGATTCAAATTCAGACAGTTATGGAATTATTCTCAGCATTTATTTCAAGGATTTTGTAGTCGTTTTCAATTAATCTGGAGCAAGTTTCAAGGGATTTTCAAAAGAATGTTTTATTGTACTTTCCTCCACAAGACAAAATGCAGTTAAGGAAGTCATTTATGATAGGCTAACGGCTATCTTGGACAGAGAAATATTCATTCAGATCTAAAAAATAAAAGAGATATTCATATTCTGCTGGAACAAGAATAACATAGAAGAATAACACCATCAACAACAACTCTTACAACAATCACAACAACAGAAAGAGAAAGAGTTGCAAATATTCTCAGTCTTAGAATTCATACAAGAACACCATCACAAAAGGAGATCAACATACTGAAATTTTCAGATCCCTTTTGATTCCAGTGTTCAAAGGCCATCATCATTCAAGACTCCAGACACCACACATTTCAGCTGTTGCTGAAATCATCTTTTGCTGGAGATCAAATTTTCTGAAGGCCTATCACACTACTACAAAGCTTCACTTCCTGAACAACTCAAGATCTCAGGGGGAGCTTTGACAACATCCACTATCTTCTCTCTGATTGTTGACAGAGAAGATTATCTCATCCCTCTCTCTCTCTCTCTCTCTCTCTCTCTGCTGTAAAGGGTTTATCAAACTCCCTTCAAAAGTTTGTGTTGATTTCTGAGAGCTTGTCAAAACTCAGTGGTGGCAAGACACCTGATCAAAAAATCTGGTTTGATTTTTGAGCACCTTATCAAAAGCTCATTGGTGCCCAGGACACCTGATCAACTCATCCTGCAGTGGATTCCTACCTAGGGTGGTAGAAGAGTGGATGTACCCAGATTGATTGGGGAACCACTATAGCCCCTTGTGTCATCTGGTTGCTTACTTTCTTTTGTTTTCTGGCTGTGGTTTCTGATTGCTTTTTGATTTGATAGTTGCTGTGTTTACTTTATTTCATTTGCTTCCCTGTTCACTTAGGAATACAACAACGGTTGTAAAAAGTTTTTAGCAAGCACCATACTCTATTCACCCCCACTCTAGAGTATATCAGATTTAACTTGCACTTCCACACTTAACTAAGCACATTGGAAAATACCGCACATACAGCCAATTAATGCATGAAAAAAAGCCCAAGAAGGATAAATATAGCCAAATCATGTTCGCCAGTTTTTATGAAAACCCAGTTATTACAAAGGTGATGCAGGACGAATCTCTAAGCGGCGGATGAACGATGGCCTAACCCTACATGCAATGCAAATCCGACGGTGAATTCTGTAGAAAGTAATGGTCTCAATCTTATGAGTGCTTCTCTTAATGTCAATAACAAGTATGAGTACATATATATAAGAAAGGAGAGAGGAGAAAAGTCCTATACAAGAGAGAGAGAATATAGCAAAAGAGAATAAAATGGGCCAAATTAATGAGCCTTTACATTATATCCTATATGCTCTCTTGCTATAGTCTCTCTCTTGTATACGACTTGTATGCTCCAGCTTAATTTGGGCCTTTACATTACATCTTATATTATCTTTTGCTATAGTCTCTCTCTCATATTAATGAGCATACAAGTCGTAGGCACCAAGCTTGAATAAGAACTGATGGCACAAATGTCGAGGCAATGCTTTGATGAGAATGTCAGCAACTTGCTTAGAAGCGGGAACATGCTCTAGCTCCAACTTCTTTTATTGAACCTTTTCACGGACAAAGTGACAATCAACTTCAATGTGTTTGGTCCGTTCATGAAATACTGGGTTCTTCGCAATATGGATTGCAACCTGACTATCACAAAACTGAACTGCTGGCGAGGATAAAGTGATTCCTAGATCACCAAGAAGAGCCTCCAGCAAGGTGAGTTCAGACACAACGACGGCCATTGCACGATACTCAGCTTCAGCAGAAGAGCGAGCAACAACAAATTGTTTCTTGCTGCGCCAAGTAATAAGATTCCCTTCAAAGTAGGTACAAAAACCTGTAGTAGAGCGTCGATCATCCAGGGAGCACACATAGTCCGCATCGGAATATGCAACAAGAGATAGAGAAGAGGATGGTTTATACCCAACCCTTGTCCTGGAGCAGTCTTCAAATATCCGAGGATTCGTTCCACTGCTTGTAAATGAGAGCATCGAGGAGCATGCATATACAGACTGAGTACTCCGACAACAAATGAGATATCAGGTCTTGTAACTGTCAGATATATCAGTTTTCCCACAAGACGTCGATAATACTCAGGGTTTGAAAGCAGATCATCAGAGTCAGACTCATGAGCACATAGCTTGTGATTGGCATTCATCGGTGTTTCCACAGACTTACAACCGGAGTAGCCAGCATCACGGAGAACATCAAGGCAGTATTTGTTTTGGGATAAGACAAGTCCATCAGGACGTCTTGCGATTTCAAGGCCAATGAAGTATTAAAGGTTTCTCAGATCTTTTGTTTGAAAAACGGAACTAAGGTGTTGTTTGACCTCTAGTATTCCTTTTGAATCATCTCCTGTGATTAGGATGTCGTCTAGATATACCAAAAGGAGAATCGTGTCTGTTGTTCTATGTCGAGTGAACAGAGAGAAGTCTGCCGAACTCCGACTAAAACCAACTGCCTGAACAGCTTTACTGAACTTATCAAACCATGCCCGAGGGGATTGTTTGAGAACATAAATAGACTTCTTAATATAACAAACTCTGGACTCCCCTGTGGTCTCAAACCCGGAAGGTTGTTGCATATAAACTGTTTCTTGTAGGTCGCCATTGAGAAACACATTCTTGATATCGAGTTAGTGTAGGGGCCACAGACGATGCACAACTACGGAGAGAAGGACACGAACCGTGTTGAGTTTGGCGACCGGAGAAAAGGTCTCCTCATAGTCGTGACCGTTTGTCGAGTAAAGCCACGAGCCACCAGTCGTGCCTTAAGACGGTCAACTGTCTCATCAGAAGCATGATTGATGACAAAGACCCATTTGCAACTGATTGTAGTCTGGCCAGGTGGTAGAGGAACCAGAACTCATGTCTGATTAGCCCAAAGGGTGCGCATTTCTTCGTCCATGGCAGCACGCCAACCCGGATGTCGCAAAACCTCCTGCACAGAAGTAGGAACAGAAATGGAGGATAATGAAGTAGCAAAGGTGTGAAGGGGAGGGGACAGGCGATGTAGAGAGATAATTCGCCGCAGGATGAACTGTTGAGGTAGATACCGAAGCAGCAGGCCACGGAATCACATCGGTAGAGGGAGGCCGCGGCAGGGCATGAGAACTGGGAGGGCGACGAGAGTACACACGAATGAGATGCGGTGTAGGGCGGATTGGGGGGGGGGGGTTGTGGGGGTAGGTGTTGGAAGGAGAGGGGAAGAGGAGACGTGGCGGGGACTAAGGGCCGAATTATAGGAGTAAGAAAAGAATCTGTAGAGATTGTATGAAAGGGTTGATCTTCCCAAAAGGTGACATCAGCGGAGATGATTAGTTTACCATCGGCAGGAGAATAACAAACATATCCCTTTTGGGTGCGAGAGTAACCAACAAACATCAACTTCGTTGCACGTGGAGCGAATTTGTCAGTGGGCGGAGCCAGTTATGAACATAACACGTGCATCCAAAGACTCTGAGCGTGAGAGAGAACAGAGCCTTGGAAGGAAAGAGGAGAGTAACAGGAGCCACAAAGTTCAAGGTGGATGAGGGCATGCGATTGATGAGATGACAGACAGTAAAGACGACAAAGTTTTAATAGAGAGGTGGATCCTGCATCTAAAGCATGATAGACCGGGCGACATAGAGAAGATGTCGATTCTTCCGCTTGGCGACGCCGTTATGTTGAGGAGTATATGCACACGAGGTCTGATGAACAATATCAAACTCGGTGCAGATATTAGAGAAGGTGCGTCTTGTATACTCACGCGCATTATCGGCACGAAGAATTTTCACGCAAGTAGAAAACTGAGTACGAGTCTCCACCAGAAAGGCACAAAAAGTCAAGGGGAGTTCAGTACGATCCCGAAGTAAATACAATCAGGTAACACGTGAGTAATCATTAATGAAGGCAACAAAATACATATAGCCAAAAACACTAGGGAGCTTATATGACCCCCAAATATCCGAATGGACTAAGGAGAAGGGGGCATCGCACCGAATACTAGGAGAGGTAAACCAGACACGATGTTGTTTCCCATAAATGCATAATTCATACCGAAACTCAAAAAGGGAAACATCCGGAAGAGCTTTCTGGAGAATTGAAAGAGGAGCATGCACAAGACGACGATGTCAGTCAACAGAAGAGATGGTGGAGAGAGCGGTGGGAGAAGAGGAAACGAAAATGTAGAACCCATTGGACAGCCGCTCAGTACCGAGGATGTCCCGCGTCTTGCAATCCTGCACAACACAAGAGGTTGAAGAGAAAGTTATCTCGCAGTTAAGGTCTTGAATGAGACGACTAATAGAGAGAAGATTAAAAGTAGAGTCAGAAACATGAAGCACAGATAGAAGAGTAATAGAGGGTGTAAGGAGGATGTCGGCGGATCCAGAGATGGGGGAGGTATCCCCATTTACGACAGTTATGAACTTAGGATGCTCAGAGGCCAAGTAATGCAGAGGCCGAAGTGAAGTAATGTGTTGCGTCGCTCCGGAGTCCAAATCTATGAGGAACTGTGTACCAGACATGAAATCCCGTTATCAGAGATAGACACAACAGAGCCCGGTGATGGGGCGATCAGCGCTTGAGGTGTCTGGATGTCAGGGTGCAAAGCAGCAGTTGCAGTCGGATGGCTGGGTGGTGCTGCAGGGGCACACATCATAAGAAGCACCAGGCCGCAGCAAGAAGCACAAAGCCGCAGCAAGAAGCACCAGGCCGCAGAAGAAGCACCAGGCCGCAGTGGATCAGAGAAGCACCAGGTCGCAGCAAGAAGCACCAGACCGCAGCGAGCACCAGACCGCAGCGAGAAGCACCAGGCCGCAATAAGGACCAGGCCGTAGTGAGAAGGACCAGGCCGCAACGAGAAGCACCAGGACGCAGCGAGAAGCACCAGGTCAATAACAAGTATGAGTACATATATATAGGAAAGGAGAGAGGAGAAAAGTCCTATACAAGAGAGAGACTATAGCAAGAGAGAATAAAATGGGCCAAATTAATGGACCTTTACATTATATCCTATATTCTCTAACAAATTCAAATTAAGCAACAAATAATCAAACTACATGCAAATAATTCTAGCAAAAGCAAAATAGTTCTTTAGGCAAGCAGGCTTAGGTTTTCCTCCACGTTGAGGGCCAAAGCAAGAGCGTGCGGCGAATAAACCCTACAAATCACAATAATAATCTAAACAAACAACTAATATTCCGGAGATCCAAAAAAACATAAGATCATAACCTCATATATTAAAATTAAAAATTTAAGTTCCATACAACAAATAAATACTCACAAAATATGGGGGCTGTCCGAGGTGTAGAGATCCAGAGAAGTATGGCGCGGTGGAGACGATCTGGGGTGCAGGAGGGCAGATCCAGCAATACGGTAGCGGGTCCGAGTTGCGGGAGAGTGGATCCGAAGGTTTTGGAAGCAGATTCAGGCTGGTGGTGGTTGGGGTGGCTGAAAGGAGGGGTGACGGCTGGCTATGGGGGCTAGAGAGGGGGCAGACAACAGGAAGGTTGTTGTACGGAGGGCGGCGACAGCAAGGGAGCGGTTGGTTGGAAGGGAGCGGCAGTGGCAAGTGGGGCGGCTATAAAGGGTGACGACAGCAAGGGGGCGGCTGGAAGGGGCGGCGATAACAAGGGGGGATGGCTGGAGGGGAGGTTGTGGATGGGCAACAACCTGAATGGGTGGCAGCTGGGATTTGAGGGGTTGTGAAGGTGGTAGTGGGGACTTTGGATGGTGGAGGAAGAGTTCTAGTGTTAGGTAGTATATTGGGGAGGAGGATGATCGCCTAAGGGTCGTTACCTAGGGTTCCACGAAGTCGGCACCATGGGTGATCGCGGGATTCCAGGATTGAAATCTCCAAAACCTGCAATAGCCTCAACCAGCACCCATACACCTCTATTAATAAAAAATAGATATTAGGGCATCCCACCATCGACGACTATGATTGACGTAAGATTGTGTAGCCCGATTACATCAAAAATAAAGAAAAACAGACAATATAATATATGAAACCGTGTCGGAACGATGGGCCGAACGCATCCGTGGAGTTGGATCATCGATCCGGGAAATCCATATATGGTAAGTAGCCAATCAGCCCTGAACAGGACCAAAACTCATCCTCCACCGCGGGTCCACATCTCCGCTCCGCATCAAAAGATCTCATATTTTCTTGACCCAGAAATCCTAACTTCTAGGAAAAATATTTGCACCTAAACAGAGAAGCATATTAGCTCTTAAGTCCTTTCCCTTCTCCAATCAATGTTTGGATTGAGATTTACTTCATCGTTTCAGATTTCAACATCTCTTGAGCTCCTCTTCAATTAGTTCTATCACAGACTCATAGGTTAGGCGGAAGCCCGCAAGGAAGAATAGTGTCACGTACACCTAAGCTTAATTATTTTTCTTTTTGATGAACTAAATGTTGTTTTATTGGGTTAAACAAATGTTGGGTTATTTTGTTTAAATTGGTCTACAAATATTGTGCTTAAACGTTGGGCTGGTTTTGGTGTAGGGCATGGTAATGAATTAAGTTGAGATTTAATTCCCACTTCGACCCGTTGCGTTGAGGTGAGATTTAATTTATTGCTCCATTGATTCAACCAAAACAAGCTTGACACGCCAAATTTGATCGCATAAGTAATTAATTAAGAACAAGATAATAGCATTTGTTTTCCTTCCAAAAAAAACTCCACGTGCAACAATGACGATGTTATGCTCCCACGCGCACAGTTATCTACATCGTAAATTAGTGTTGTCATGCATTCATGTTATATGTCTTTAATTAATTGAGTTGATGTACAAATCCGTTGTGTTTTACCGTTTTGTGTTGTTCTCTTTATTTTCGTTATTTACAACATGTCACTCTGTATGTGTCTTTAAATAGACCATTTGGGTCATTGTATGGATTATCAATATTTTATTTCACTTATGAGTTCTTATCTCTTCCCACAATTTCTAGGGTTAGAAATGAGCACGCCCCCTTCTTCCTCTTCCCATGGCATTCTCTGCGGGACCGCCACCTCCGCCAAAGTCCTGAAGTAGCTCGTAACATCTTGGCCGCCAAAGCTGTTGTCATCGACCTGCTCACCCTCGATGCTACTCATTGCAACATTGACAATCTTCTCAGCACAAGTCGTCGCCCTTTCCTCCAGGCATTACAGCCTATAGCCGCCCGTCGAACCCTGCTTCAAAACAACATCGCCTTCTTCCTTCTGCACGACATCGATCCGCCTCTCGTCAAAGTTTTGCAACCGCACGAAGCGTGCTTATGCTTTGTTTGTGATCCCGCACACGATGCCTTAGCAACGATCGATTTCCCGTCCATGCGTAGAAACAACGCATAGGAGTCACCCTTCCGCGTCCTCTCTCCAAGCACCAACGGATTTCCTGCAAGCCGACACTTCCTCACCTCCTTCCGGTAAACCCCGCCTCCTCGACTCATGTTCTCGCAGCGCATTGGCCTCCTCGGCACTTCTTCCGCATGCAGGTCTCTTTCTACGAACGAATGAGACCACGTACAGGCCTCCGACTTCTGCAACCAATTAATTGATTAAAAAATTAATTTTTCATCAGATTAATTAACTTCTAAGACCCGTTCATCGAGCAAAAAAGAAGAATGCGTCATCGTTCCCCATCATGATCGTGAAGCTTCAGACATATGAAGACCCTTGCTCTCTATAAATCCCTAACCCCCCCCCCCCCCCCAAATCTACGAGTGATCATTCCCCAACAAGATTATCACCTTCAAGACGATGTTGAGTTGTAGCATGATCATTTCCCTTCCAGCGAGCACACCTTCTAACCCTTCTAGCGATCGTCTCCCGCTCATTATTTTAAATGTCCTCTGACATGTCATTTTTGAGGACAAACGTTCAATTTCTAAAAAAAAAATATATTATGTCCTTCTGTAAAATATACACCGACATATCCGATTTTTTCCGACATATTGACGGACACGACTTTTTAAATATATCGTCCACTATTTTATTTTATGTTATATTAGCAGACAGACATCATATGCTTAAATTACATATATACATTATATTATGAATGTTTAAATCAATTAGACTTATTGTTTTGATTTTTTAACGTTTTATTCTTACAACTAATGTTGTATAATATTAAATATATTTTACAATGTATCATTTTGTATTTATTTATAATATTTTATCTTACATAATTTTTTATTTTATTTTGTAATATAAATGACAACCTTTTTAACTATTTGTTATATATTTTTCTACTTTTATAACATATAATTGTAGTTGGTATACATAAAAATAAAAAATGTATTTATAAGGTTTGGAAATCCAATATTTTAAAATATCTCCAACATGTCTCCGAATTCCGACATCCGACATTCAAAAACTCAATCTGATATGTCCCCGACATCTGATATTTACAACCTTGCCCTCACTAGATGGGGCACCTTCCAACAAATGCCAGTTTTAGCGAGCGTTCCTTCTTGTCGTCTCGATTCAAATATGGAGTACAAAACTACAGACACCCACGGATGGAAATCCCCAATATGTTTTTCAGCCCCTTTAGCCTTTTCCTTCTGACCCCAGGAAACTTGAGCCCACTAACAACAAATTCTCTCCTCAAGCCATATACTAGCGCAATCACACGTCGACCTCATTCCGCTGAGGTGAGATTTAATTAATTACTCCATTGATTCAACCACAACAAGCTTGACAAGCAAGATTTAATCACTTAAATAATTAATTAAGAACAAGATAATAACATTTGTTCTCCTTCCAAAAAAACCTCAATGTGCAGTAATGACGATGTTATGGTTCCACACGACCAGTTATCTACGTCGTTAATTAGTGTCATCATGTATTCATATTAGATGTCTTTTATTAATCAAGTCTATTAAGTTTTACCGCTTCGTGTTCTATTTATTTTTGGTTATTTACATTCATGTTACTTAGTAAGTCTTTAAATAGATCACCTGGGTCATTGTATAAATTATAAATCAAATTATGACGGTTTTATTTTTCTCTCGAGTTCTTATCTCTTCCCCTAATTGGCATGACAAACGGTGAGCCCGGCGTGGCAACCAGCAAGCATACCTGCAACTACAAACAACCAGTAGACTCTCTTTTTTAGTTTATGTTATTTGTCGTTTTCTTTGGGGGTATAATAGTCTTTTGTAAGCCATTATATAAGGCTTAGGTATGGGTGTATTAGGGTAAGAAACTTTCTAGACCTCTGTTTTGGAATTGTGCGGCTGCTGCCATCTCCAGCCAACTTGCGTGTATTGTGAATCGCTAGCGTTTGCAGCGATCACCCCTCTTATTTCCGTCAATCCACTCTGATGTTCTACTCCAGTTGGTATCAGAGCAGGCTCTCCCTGGCGAATCCAAACCAGCGACCTGCAGGTTTTTACATGGCCGACCCTAATGCAGCAGTGCTCCAACTCCTACAAGGGACGCAACATCAAATGCAACTACAAGGTGAGCAAAACGCCTGTATTCTGGAAGCCCTCACGAAGATCGCACCACCGAAGGTAGCAAGATCACCTATGATCCCACCGATTCCACCTGTATCGGGTCCCATACCACCAGTCTTAGCGCGGGATCCTCTGACCTCCTCCCCTGATGATGAAACCGTAGTTACAGCACTGAATGATGTGCGACTACATCACAACCAACATCCACGCATTCACACCGACATCCCTCAGTTTTCCGAATCTCTACACATCGAAGATTTCTTGGACTGGATGTCAGAAGTTGAGAAGTATTTTGAATTCTTGTCCATCCCCAAAGACTTACTGGTGCGCTATATGGCTTACAAGCTCAAGGGGGTTGCTCTCGCTTGGTGGGATAACACGCTAGCCATACGTCGTCATCAACATAAATGACCGGTACGAAACTGGGTGAAGATGAAACAACTGATGCTTGCTCGATTTCTGTCAATAGATTACGAACAAACATTGTTTTCAGCCTATCAAAATTGTCGGCAAAACTGCCACTCCGTGTCTGATTATGCGGAGGAATTTATGCGACTTGCTTTCGATAACCAGTTTCATGAATCGGACACGCAACAAGTAGCTCATTTCAACAATGGGCTACACCCCGACGTGTAAGACGTGGTGTCCCTTCAAACTACATGGTCATTTGATGAGGCAGTGCGACTTGCTTTAAAGGCAGAAGCCACCGTATCAAGACAGGGGCAGTGGAACTTCAACAAGAACTACGCAGAATACAACAAGCAATCCTTCAAAGACGTTGGCCAGCCCACCACTCAGAAGAGGAGGCCATTCAACGAAGCCGGCGGGAGCACCTCAGCCGCAGCTCATCCCATAATAGAGGGGAGGGCTGACCCCATCACAAACCCAACACCCCCCAAAAGCAGAGCCAACAATCCATATGCCCGCAATCATGGTGTTAAGTATTATCGCTGCCAACAAACGTGTCACATTTCAAGCCAATGTCGCGCATAGCGTTCGGTCCATATGGAGAAGAAAGACAAGGACCGTTCCGGAGAGCAAGGTGAGGGATCAGAGGATATTGTATGTGTGATTGGACCAGATGACGTATTCAACGAGGGGGAAGAGCATGAGGAGGAAGAGGCACGTTCTTATGTTGATAAGAGGATGGTACTCGCCTCTCCTAAGCAAAATGAACACACTCAATGACACAACATATTTCTGAACGCATTGCAAGATAAAAGGGGGCATTGTTGATGTTATCATCGATGGGGAAAGTAGCGAAAACATTATCTCAAGGGAGGTTGTCGAAGGGCTTCAACTAATACCTTGCAAACACGCCACTCCATACAAGATTGGATTTATTAAAGAAGTCGAGAGGTTTGAGTCACGAAACAATGTGAGGTACCATTTTCCATGGGAAAATATCATGACCGAATCATTTGCGACATCGTGGACATGGACGCTTGCCAGGTGCTTTTGGGCCGCCCTTGGGAATATGATTTGGAGGTTATACATAATGGGAGAGACTAAGTGTACTTTCTCCAAGCTAGGATGCACCTTTGTGTTGCAGCTGATTGCGGGGGGGGGGGGGGGGGGGGGGGGGGTTGATGTGCCTGAAACAAATCTCAATCCCCATTTGCAAGGCCTGCAAGCTGAATTCGCCTCCCTCATGCCGGATGAGTTACCAAGTGGGCTGCCCCCCTTGAGGGAAGTCCAACACCAAATCGATTTTGTGGTTGGAGTGTCTCTTCCTAACTTGTTGCACTACCGGGTGAGCCTTAAAGAACATGCTATTTTGCAAAATATGGTGGAGGAACTCTTACAGCGAGGAGTAATTCAGGAGAGCAAGAGCCCTTGTGCTGTCACCGCCTTGCTCACACCAAAAAAAGACAAGACTTGGCATATGTGCATCGAAAGCTGTTCTATCAACAAGATCACCGTCCAATACAGGTTTCCCATCCCGCGGTTGGACGACAAGCTCGACATGTTGCGGGAGTCGACGATCTTCTCCAAGATTGACTCGAGGAGTGGTTACCATCAATTGAGGATACGCGGGAGATGAATGAAAAACGACTTTCAAAACCAAGGAGGGCCTCTACGAATGTCTAGTCATGTCATTCGGCCTTTCAAATGCTCCAAGCACCTTCATGTGGCTCATGAATCAGGTCCTCAAACCTAACATTGGTACTTTTGTTTTTTGTTTATTTTGACGACATTTTGATATATAGCAAATCGGAAAGCGAGCACTTGGAACATCTTCGGGCGGTCCCCACAACACTCTAAACACATAACTTATATATTAATCGCAAGAAGTGCAGTTTTTGGGCGGACAAACTCCTATTTTTGGGCTTCGTTGTGAGCTCTAAGGGGATCCACGTTGACAACGAGAAAGTCCAGGCCACCCGGAGTTGGCCTACGCTACAAACCATTAGTGAAGTAAGGAGTTTTCATGGTCTCACCACATTCTACCAGAGGTTCATCGGCCATTTCAGCACAATCATGGCGTCGATCATTGAATGCATGAAGAAAAGACAGTTCCAATGGGAGGAAGAGGCGGCGCAAATCTTTTCCTTGATCAAAGACCGGATTAGGTCAGCTCCCATCTTGATCTTGCCAAATTTTAGCAAGCCATTTGAGTTAGAGACCGACTCCTCTCTAGTTGGGATTGGCGGTGTCCTATTACAAGAGAAGCATCCCATGACCTTTTTCAGCGAGAAACTTAGTGAAGCTCGTCGGAAGTGGTCGACATACGAAGTAGAATTATATGTGTCCGTCCGGGCCATCAAGCATTGGTAACACTACCTATTTCAGTAGGAGTTTATCATTTAAACCGATCACCAAGCACTCAAATATCTCAACAGCCATAAGATAATCAACCGAATGCATGCTCGTTGGGTGGAGTATTTACAACGATTTACTTTCGTCATCAAGCACCGTGTCGGTAAGGAAAACAAAGTAGTTGATGCCCTCAGTCGACGATCAACCATTTTGGTTACGATGGACACCAAGGTGGTCAGGTTTGATATTTTGAAAGAACAATATACTAATGAGGACGATTTTGGCCCTATTTGACAACGATTAGGAAGGACAACCCAACAGGCAATACTTGATTCATGAAGGTTTCTTATTCTTTGAGAACAAGTTGTGCAACAAGTAGCTCGGGGTGTCTGATCCCTCCACAACCATTTTTGATGCCACCTACACTCGAAGAAGCCTTGCCGCTTTCCGCAGTTCTTGTCGGTCCACCATCGCCTCTCGTTGTTTCCACCGTACAGTTCACAAAACTGACATCATCATCTCCCAACCCAACGCTGGTACCGCCATAATTTGTCACCACCAACCATCCCGCGGTCTCTATTCTACAGCCTCCGCTCCGACCACATACTACATTATTCCCTCAAGAGCTATTAGTTTTGATGACCGCCCCCAGTTGACACCGTCGCTTCGGATCGCCGCAACTCACCTTCGTCTAGGGCCTCAGGCGCGCTCGTCTGTCAGCATTCACTAGTCACACTTGCCCCGACTCTTGAGATTCTGTCTGACGGTCTTTCTTCAGTACGCGTCTCAGCTGCATCCAATCCTTGCAGTCTCTTGTGCCTCTTGTGAGCAAGCTGCCGGCCCACCACTAACCGCCGCCGCAACAACAACGTGCAATTGAGAGTTGTTCTGGAGAGAAATCAAAGAGTCAAATGATAAAGTCATGCAAGCTTCATTTGAAAATGAGGACAAGCTCCATATGAAGGGCAGGTGGGATGTTATGGTCCCAACGACCAATTATCTAAGTCGTTAATTAGTTTTGTCATGTATTCATGTTAAGTGTCTTTTATTACAAGTTCGTTCTGTTTTATCGTTTTGTGTTCTCTTTATTTTTGGATATTTACGCTCATGCCATAGTGTATGGATTACCAATGAAGGCTCTATTTGCTTGGGCGTTTCGCAACTCCGTTTCCACCTGCCGGAAGGAGGGTAAACAAATGAACCTCCGGCGGCGTTTGCTCCGTTTCCACCCGCCCGCCTTGAGAAACGCCACAAAAAGCTCCGTTTGGAGCAGCCACCTCTCCCCTCCGGTTCGAACTCTCCGTTTCCACCCGCCGGATCGACCCGCCACCGCTAAAACAAATGAAGCCGAAATTATAAAGGTTCCATTTCTCTATTGAGTTGTTATCTCTTGCCCAAATTTTTAGGGTTAGGGTTGAGCACAGCTCGTCTTCCCGTCGCATTCTCCAAGGGTATAGATCGTCTCCCCTTATATTTAAACCTCCACAACCACCTCCGTCGAGGGCCCGATGTAGGCTTGTAACAGACGACTTCCAATTACAGAACGCATAATTAACAACATTTTTAAAAATATAAGAAGAACAACTCAAACTTGCCAAGCCATGACAATAGCTGTCAGAAGCAAACCAAACATTTAAGCAGGACGACATAACCAAGGGCAACCTACCGCTCCTTGCATGTTGGGAAGTTGTGCCTGACAAGTAACTTGACATATTTGAGGGCTAAGCCAATCAACTACCCCTCGAGTCACCAATTTCGAACGACCATCATACACCTTCCTCGACCTCAATTCTCTAATCCAACCATTTCATTCCACACATGTATCATTCAACACGCATAATCGTCGAAGAACATTGTTATTTCCATCCCACGGGACCATCGAGCCTCGATGCTCGCATCCAAGGGCTCCCTCTTCTTCGACATATGTCACCAAGTGTGCAAGTTCGCCAAGAGCAACTACAAATCTCATTAATTACATCTTGCTGCAGGTGACATCCAACAGGTAGCATGGGCTTCTTACACACCATCAATGCACAAAAAGTTTAAAACTCCTTCAAAACTGTATATATTCTTCGGAGACACATTATACGGAACTCTTCTAGTGGGAAATAAAATAACCAGCAAATTCTACGGTCAATGTTTAGGGGTGAGGGACGAAAACCGAAAACCGACTAAACCGACCGAACCGCACCGACTTTGAAACCGAGTCGCCCGGTCCGGTGTCGGTTCGGTTTGGAGCTTTTGAAAACCGAAGGCTTATCGGTTCGGGCCGGTTTTCAAGTTGTGAAAACCGACTAAATCGAACCGAACCGAGCACTTCACCACTATTTTGGGGTGTATTTGATCGAGCAACTTTCAGATTATCTTTGGTCTACAACCAAGTTCACTTTTTCCCATTTCCGTGTTTGGTGAGATTTTTCTGACCCTTCTCCTTAGGTTTAGAGAGTTTTTCAGATCCTAAGTAATTCTGTTGGGAAAAAGCTTTATTAACAGTTTCATTATTTGGGATGTTATGTATATTAAATTGATTTAATAACGACAATGATTATCAATCGTGATACTCCAATTGCTCTGATTGCTTATTTTTGGATCTATTAGTATTAAATTTGTCCAAGTTATTATAGAGAATTATGAGATGTCATAAAAAAGGTTTGCCTAAATATACCCAAACTCTGCATGTCTAAAAATGCACGAATATAATAATTGTTTGTGTGTGTGATGTCAATTTAATAAACATTCTCTCTGACTTATACAAAAAAAAATTGTATGTTATTTATTTAATATAAATCTTTAGTTGATAAAGATTATGAAATTATTAAAGGGAAGATGACCAATCCAAAAAATAGCACTTCATTATGTTTGTTCGCAGAAAACCGACACCGAACCGCAAAAAACCGACTAAAAACCGAACCGACTTTGAACCGAACCGAATGGGTTCGGTTCGGGTCGATTTGGACAAACCAAAAAACGAGGCATGTTGGTTCGGTTTCGGTTTGGGTCCAATCCGCCCCAAACCGAACCGCTCTCACCCCTATCAATGTTCCCTTCTAAGAGCTCGTGGACGGCTAGAATTGAAGGAAGTGTGCGTGCATGACTCAAGAGAAAGAGAAACGGTTTTATACAGACTATCATTAAGCTACCGCGCGGCAGTAGACTACCGTGCGGCAGTAAGACCGTATACGCATCTTTGTCCAGCTGTCTTGCTCCATGTAAGGAAGGCGGCAGAGCTTTCCTTGTGTACAATAGTTAGAATGGAGTGGTGGCACTAGCGCGCCACGACTGGTTTTCAGTAGATAAAGAAGATGATGGCTCTTTCCTTGTAAGCTTCTGTTACCACGGAGCAGTAGGTGCTACCGCGGAGTGGTAGTGATCTTTCCTTCTATGGTCGTCATCACTTTCCCTCGTTGAGCACATGGATCGCTGACGTGAATTTCAAGGTAGCGCGACACGTTAGCAATACCGCGCGACGGTAGTCATTGAGCTTGGTCTAGTCGATCTGGTCCTCTTCTAGACGGCTTGCAAAATCTAGTCGACACAAGCTCGTCCAGTCGATTCTTCTTTGTAGCGGATGTGGCTAGCGCTCGGGGTTAGGACTAACGCCGACAGTAGCTCAAGCATCCAGTCGATACCTACGGTTTGGCCGACATTTGATGTCTAGTCGATATGCTCATTCAAGTCGACACAAGCTGTCTAATGGATATTGTTAGTGCCACCGGTATCGCTAACACCCAACGATAGCGTCTAGTCGATATGATACTTCTGGCTGACACTCCAGTCATCGAGTCGTCATGAGCATTCCGGTCGATATTACTAGTGTCGGTGTTAGTTCTAGGGCCAGCGATAGTCGTGTCCAGTCGACATGTGCTTTTTGGTCGACATGCTCCTTTTACATAGCCGTCTGGTCGACATGAGACTTGTCTAGTCGATCTGAGACTAGTCTAGTCGATCTGAAACTTGTCTAGTCGATTTCAGACATGTCTAGTCGATATGAGGCATGTTTATTCGATATGAGGCACGTTTAGTCAATTTGAGACATGTCTAGTCGACATTTTCCCTAGTCTTGAGCAAGTTCAGTCGTCATGTATACACTAAGCTAGCGCCAGGCGGTATCACTAGCGCCGGCAGTAACTTACAACTTTGTAGTTCCTGCACGACTTCACACCTGTAAAGCTGCACATTATACCCAAAGCATGTATGATCAAATACAACTTGGTATTTGTTATTATCAAACATGAGAGATGCATAACACATGTTCCAACATTTTGCTATGTTCCTGGTACTTTTGGGCGTACAAAATTAAAAAACCTAGTGCATGCAGTGGCTACAGTGTGTAGGTAGTGTATATTTACACTTCAATTCTTTTAGTTTAAGCAAAGTCATAATTTAATCTTTATAACTTAGAGATTTACCAAAATTTATTTATTTTCTTAACATGTTTTTGCCAATATCTAATTATAATCACAGAAGGGGAGCTTTGGCACACCGGTTGAGGTGCTACCGTGTGACCTTGTGGTCACAGGTTCAAGTCAAGGAAGCAGCCTCTTGCAAAAATGCAGGGTAAGATTTGCCAACATTTCACCCTTATTATTGGACCCTTCCCCAGACCCTTGCTGCACGGGGATGCTTTGTGCAGCGGGCTGCCCTTTTATCTAATTTTAATCATAGCACTTCCATTTGAGAAGATTCCTTTATGAGCGGTAGTGTTTAGTCTTAAGCATAGTCACAATCCCAAAATTCGAGGCTTTTTAAAACCCATAAAAATAGAGAAATTTTGTTAACATCTAATATTAATATCCTTCAATTAGAGAAGTTTCCTTTTGACCATTAGTATAACGTTACAACCTATGCTGTAGGTTGAATTACAACGACACAGCCAACACCATAACTTCTCTAAAAGAAAACTAGTTTTAGATCTTCAATAATACTTACCCACATAGGTATTAGGTAAAAAGTCAGCTCGTCTAAAAACGGTAGAAAAGAAGCCTTGAATGTTTTGATCATGGTTCTCAAGCATTCACCAGCCTGAATGGAAGAGTCAAAAAATATTTACATACAGAAGAAACAGTTAAAAATTTTGCATGTTATAAGACAACTCAGTAATATGATTCATAAAATCAGATAACTCCAAAAAGTTAAATTCTAACCTGAACAGATATTTCTACTTCCTGCTCATTATCTTCTCTAAGAAACTCCCCTTCTTCAGCATCAAAATCTTCTGCCCTCATACGTTCCGCTCTTTCCATTTTCCTACTTGTACTTGCTGTGACCACATGGCCGATTGTCTCCACAATGGATCTGACCTGGCCCTCATCAAGAAAATGCCCAGAGAGCTAGACATAAAGAAGAGATAGAAGTAGTCCTTGTTATTTCTCCAAGTAATACATTATCAAAAAGTTGTAGCTCCAAACAATCAAATTAAAATCAGAAGTATCAAACATCTTAAATAGCCCGGGAGATAGTTCTTTTAAAAAAGGAAAAATATTTACACGGTTGAAATAAACTTTGAAGAATTTGAAATACTGAAAAGGAGCAAGATAAAGCTCAAAATTAGTTTTTCAAATAAAAAATATTAGAATAGGAAAAAAAATATGCAAAAGAAGATCAAGGCAGCATCTTATCATTCCCATCTTCACATAATAACAAAGGACAAGTGTTTTTGAAGTGCAACATGCAAAGAAAAGGGGTTCAGAACATTAAGTGAATCAACTTTTTCATGTAGTAACAAGGCAGCGTCTTATCATTCCCATTGTCAATAGGCATAAATTAGCAAGTCCACCAAGATGCAGAACTAGCCAAAAAACTGCAGATAGATAAATAAACCTATCTTACTAGGTCAAACTAAGTTCTACAATTCCATACTGAACAATACTATTGTTGCGGCCAAACTCGATGCCCCGGTCGGACCGGAGTAACTTGGACCGTCTTAGCTCACGGAGCGGTCGAGCGCGCACACAGTCAATGAGAGAGAAAATGTACACACGATATCTTGACGTGTAAAAACCCCCCGAATTGGTAAAAAAACAGGCGACCGGGTCTATGCCAATCGAAATCCACTGTTTGCTTGTGGTTACAACTCGTTTGAAAAATCGAGGGCGACAGACCGCTCCTCGTTACACTTTGGGAGAGAATGAGAGAGATTCTTGAACTCAAAACGGGCAACGGGCTACTACGCATGAGGATAGTTTCTATGGCGATGCGCACGAACAAGCGCTTGTTGTATTTGAACTTTCCTTCTTCCCGCACACTTAAGGACTTTGGCGAATTTCTGGTGGAGAGGAGCTGGCTCGTAGGAGGAATCCAGCAGAGCTCTGGCCTAAAGAGGAAGAAAGCAGAGGAGAGAAAGATGAAAAATGAGGAGACCTGAGGGTCTTTTTATAGCCTCTAAGAGGTGGTTACGGTGGTTATGCGGCTATCCGCGCACCGTAACCACCAATATCATAATTATGGGTATAGTTTTGGGGGAATATTAATTGTATATTTAATTTTACTAAATGCAGACCCCACTAAAAACACGTCCCCCCACTATTGGAGGCAGTTACACGGGTGGTTGCCCGAGCATCGGACGATCGCGATCGTGGCAAAACGATCGAACAGCGGGGCAAGCGCCCGAGGGAAAGAGAGGCAGTTGACCCTCCTTCAAGGAGGTGGCCGGTCTCGGTGAGGATGGCGGGCTGCCGGCACGGCGCAGGCCGGGGTTGCGGTCGGCCGTCCAGGGGTGCGGTCGGCTGGCCAGAGAGGGTCGGCCGACCACATTTGGGCGGCGCACCGGGGCCGGTCCCGCCAGCTACCGCCGGCGCCGGCCGCCGGGCACCGACACAACGTATGGCGGCAGCTGGCCGCCGGGCACCGGCCACAACGGCGGCCCCGGCCGGAGTCGGCCCGAGCAGGGGGCGGCCAGTCGACTGCACCTGGAGGTGGGCGGGGCGCAGCCGGCAGGGCAAGGCCAACGACGCTCGGCACCTCCCGCAGAGGTCACGGGAGGGATGGCTCCCGCCGGCTAACGTGGCCGGCGGGATCACCGCGCCGCGAGGCGCGGCCTCGTCGGCCGATCGGCGCTGAGGGAAGGGCCTCCCCCTATGGTTGGCCCCGGGCGGGACTCCAAGCGCGTCGTTCGCGCGCGCGGCGATTCCCCCATGATCTCTATTTAGGATGACAGGATCATGGGGAAGTGGGCTATCCGCACCCCCTTTTTTGCCTATAAAATTACTTGTCCCCATCAACTGTAAAATAATAATCACAGGAATTTAAACAATGTAAGTTTAAAAAAATAAGTTGTCATGAACATAATAATTAGTCAAGGACAAGTAAAAAAAATAAGCATATAAACTTTGCACAGACAAAAACTTAATACCCAGACAAAGAAAGTAGAGAAATCTACACTCAGTACGGGCAAACTCATCACAAATCTAGTATATATACGTAGAAAATAGATTAATTTAAGTACAAATGGACAGACGACGATAGGGATCACAATTTGAGCGTGGTGTCACAGATTTTTGTCTACGGGGTTAGCCCCAGGAGGTTTCTAGAGAAATCTAGAATCTTGGAGAAGGTTTTGTACATAGAGTTCTAGAAAATAGTCTAAAGAATTTATGAAGATGTACATGCATGATAGTGGTAGAATAATCTAGATAAGGGGTAGTCTAAATACTTCCATCTTTTGGAGGGAAATTCTTTCGGGGTCTATATAAGGAGGACCCCTCATTTGTAAAGCATCCAAGAAATCCAAGGATCCAAGCATTATAGGAATACAAAACTCTCTACATTCTCTTGTTCTCTTTCACAGTGCTCTCTCTTATCTCTTGCCACAACTAGTGTAGAAAGTGATTGACTAAGATAGCACCGAAGTGACATGGAAAAGAGCTAATGCTGCACACAACATTATCAAAGAGATAAGTTTGTGACAGTTGGTATCAGATATAGATTCACAAAAGTTCGTGTTTTGTACTGTTAAAGAGTAAGATGGCTTTGGAAGGGAACAACAACTCTAGCATTGTTGATGAGTACGGAAGGGCATCCGAGGAGCAAAAGGGAAGGAAGAAGAGAGACTAAAGCAAGGGTCGCGAAGTGAAGGAGAAGGTGAAGGTGGAGCAGAAACTTCTTCTGGGTTTGGAGGAGTGACTTTGTCAGTCCTAGTGTCCTCAGAAGCTCTGGAGGAGGACCTGGAGGGTTTGGTGATAACCCTCTCCCATCTTCCAAAGAGGGTTGATGTGAGCCTCTTGGAGGCATTAATAAATATGGTCTGGGAGACCAAAAGATCTGGGCACTTGGCCTGCAAGAAAAGCCCAAGAATTCTCTCATACCCAACATCCTTCTTATTTACCTTCTTCTTGATGGAGTCAAACAGAACATCAGATGAAATAGGTGCCTGGTTATGTGATCGTGAGCAGAGTGTTTGCCCAACATCACTTTTCCAACAATATCGGCTAAAAATCTATATTCTATCGAAAGATTTTCTTAAAATGGTGGTTAGGGTTTCCTTCAACATGACCCAATTTATCTAGTATTTCATTAAATTCACTACTAGATAATTCTATTTCTTCTTCACCATTAACAAACCAAAAAATTTCAGATAAGATTTCTTGGGAAAGAGGAACCTGATGACCTGAGATAGATCCAATAAGAACTGGAGTGTCATGAATCTTTGTCGTATATACCCATTCCTTAATCTCTGCCACTGGAAGCTTTATCCTTGTTGTCATGAAGGTTTACAGGTTCTGATCCTCAAATAGCTGTAAGATGTCCTTGAATACTTGGTCGGAAAGACTGAATGATTCAAAGTCTATATCAAAACCGACGTCAAACTTCATTGCTGCGAGGATTGTTGGAGAAACCGTCATTGCTGCGAGGATTGTTGGAGAAACCGTCATTGCTCTGCAAAAACAAGAGATCAAGTGCAGAGGGGAAATGAAAAAGCGCGGGATGAAGTTCGATGAAACCTAATTATAAGTTTTGAGAAGTTGAAAAGACGAACTCCATCCGACAAAAAAATAAAAGCTTTGAACTCAGTTCGACGAAAAATCTCATAAAGAAATAAAAGCGTCGATCTAAGTTTGAAGAGGGGAAAAACAATTCGTCGTTCTCCGTTCGACGAAAAATTTTCTGAAACAAACTACGTCGATTTCCGTTCGACGAAATTTTTTACAAAGGAAGGTTTGTCGATCTACGTTCGACGAACACTACACAAAGAGTTCATAGTTCGTCGATCTCCGTTCAACGAAAAATGGACAGTTCGTCGATCTCCGTTCAACGAAAAATGGACAGTTCGTCGACCACAGAAAAAAATCAAATCAAAACTTCTCCATTAATTATACCTAGCTGACTTAGGAAGAACAGATGTTTTTTTAATCTAATGGTTTGGTGAAAATGTCTGCTCTTTATAAATCAATAGAGATAAAGACAAGATTAATTTTATTTTTGTTCACACAATCTCTAATGAAATGATGTCTAATTTCTATATACTTTGTCCTTGTAGAAAGTGCCCAAAGCTTGTATGTATTATTCAAGTATCTAAATACAAGGAGAGAATACAAATATATAGGAGAGAAGAGAGAAGAATAAATCATATACATGATGTGGGACTAAAGAAGGAGGAGGAAAAATGGGCCATCAAATGGGCCTTTTACATGGGCTTTTCTAATACTCCCCCGCAAGCTGGAGCGTACAAGTCGTATGCGCCAAGCTTGGATAGGCACTGATAGAAGAGGGTACTAGGTAGAGCTTTGGTGAGGATGTCAGCAACCTGTTCAGTACCCGGAACATGCTTGAGCTCGATCTTCTTCATGTGGACTTTCTTTCGGATGAAATGACAATCTACCTCAATATGCTTCGTTCTTTCATGAAAGGCCGGGTTTTTAGCAATATGTATGGCAGCTTGACTGTCACATAGGAGGAGAGCTGGTGAAGGTAGGTTAACTCCAAGGTCGGTAAGGAGACTCTCAATCCATGTGAGTTCAGAGACCACAGCAGCCATTGCCCGATATTCTGCTTCTGCTGAGGATCGAGCAACCACTGCTTGTTTCTTGCTTCGCCAAGTAATCAGATGTCCTCCAAAATAGGTGCAAAACCCGCTAGTAGATCGTCGATCGTCGAGGGAGCCAGCGTAGTCGGCATCAGAGTATGCCACTAGTGTAGGAATGAAAGATGAGGTTTTGTATACAAGTCCTTGGCCAGGAGCTGTCTTAAGATATCTGAGAATGCGTTCCACAGCCTGGAGATGAGAGCTTCGAGGAGAGTGCATATAGCGACTCACAAGTCCCACAGCGAAAGATAAATCAGGTCTTGTAACTGTTAGGTAGATAAGCTTCCCAACTAGACGACGGTAATATTCTGGATTTGGTAGAAGCGAATCAGAATCCGAGCCCTGAGCACATATTTTGTGATTTGCATCCATGGGAGTGTTAATAGGTTTGCAGCCAGAGTAGCCTGCATCATGAAGAAGATCCAGGCAATATTTGCGCTGAGAGAGAACCAACCCATCTGACCGTCTGGCCACTTCCAGACCGAGGAAGTACCGAAGATGTCCCAGATCTTTAGTTTGGAAGACGGAGCTCAGATGTAGCTTAACGGCCTGTATGCCGTCCAAGTCACTGCCAGTAATAATGATGTCGTCGACATATACCAATAGGAGAACCGTACCAGTGGCCTGGTGGCGAGTAAACAATGAGAAGTCAGCCAAGCTGCGAGTGAAGCCAATTTCCCGGAGAGCTTTGCTGAACTTGTCGAACCATGCCCGAGGGGATTGTTTAAGACCATATAGAGATTTGAGAAGATGACAAACCCGTGACTCCCCCGTGGTCTCAAACCCGGGAGGTTGTTGCATGTAAACCGTTTCCTGAAGGTCGCCATTCAGGAAAGCGTTCTTGACGTCGAGTTGAAATAAGGGCCATTGGCGATGGACAGCCACAGAAATGAGAATGCGGACCGTGTTGAGCTTAGCGACCGGAGAGAAAGTCTCGTCATAGTCCAGCCCCTGTTGCTGGGTGAAGCCACGAGCAACCAAACGAGCTTTGAGGCGATCAATGGTCCCATCAGGAGCATGTTTAATGACGAAGACCCATTTGCACCCAACAGGTTTCTGGCCGGGAGGAAGGGGCACCAAGGTCCAAGTCTGGTTGGCCCAAAGAGCAGCCATCTCGTCTTCCATGGCCGCACGCCACCCAGGATGTTGAAGAGCGTCCTGGACAGAAGTAGGAATAGAGACCGAGGAGAGCGAAGTAGCCAAGATCTGAAGAGGTGGAGAGAGGCGATGGAGAGAAACATAGTCCGCCATTGGATGAGCGGTAGAGGCCGACACCGGAGCAGCAGAACACGGAGAAGCCGAGGTCGAAGCCGACTGCAGAGGAGCAACGGGAGGAAGAGGGCGACGAGTATAGACCCGAATGACGGGGGGTCGAGGAGGGTCAAGGGTGGGAGGAGGCGGAGGGACGATGGGGGGGGACTGGACGGGGATCACCGGCCGTGGGAGGGAGGGTGTTGTAAGAGGTGGTGGTAGAAGTGGTGGCAGAGGGGGGGGGGGGGGGAAGAAGGGTTGATCCTCCCGGAAAGTAACATCAGCCGATACAGAGATCTTCCGGGTGAGCGGAGAGTAGCAAACATAGCCCTTTTGGGTGCGGGAGTAGCCGACGAAAATTTGTTTGGCCGCACGGGGATCCAGTTTGTCAAGAGTAGGGCCCAGGTGATGGACAAAGCAGGTACATCCAAAAACCCGGGGGGTGAGGGGGAAGGCAGGTGTGGAGGGAAAAAGAAGGCTGAAGGGGGTAGCGTTCTGGAGAACTGGAGAGGGGAGACGGTTGATAAGAAAACATGCAGTGGACACTGCAAAGTTCCAGAAGACTTTGGGAACGTGCATGTGAAGCATTAGGGAGCGAGTAACATCGAGCAAGTGGCGGTTCTTTCGTTCGGCGACCCCGTTTTGTTGAGGGGTGTAGGGACAAGAGGTCTGGTGAACAATACCGAAGTTTGCGCAGAGAGTGGCAAACTCGTGGCTAGTGTATTCCCGGGCATTATCAGAGCGGAAAGTTTTAATGGTGGTAGAGAATTGCGTACGAGTCTCTAACACAAACGCCTGAAAGACACGAGAAAGCTCAGAGCGATCATGTAGGAGATACAACCAAGTAGTGCAAGAGTAATCATCAATAAATGTTAGAAAATAACGATAACCAGAAATGCTAGAAACTTTATATGGTCCCCAAATATCAGAATGTATTAAATCAAACGGAGCAGAGCTCCTAGTACAATGAGCGGGATAAGAAGAGCGAGGCTGTTTGCCAATAATACAAGAATCGCATTTAAAAGCAGGAAGAGAAAGGTCTGGAAGCGCCTTCTGGAGGATAGGTAGAGGGGCATGCCCAAGCCGACAATGCCAATCAGACGAGGAAACAGAGGAAAGGGATGTGGGAGAGACATCGAGGAGGTAGAGCCCGTTCTGCAGCCGACCCCTACCAATGGTAATCCGCGTCTGCCGATCCTGTATCAAAAAACCAGAAGAGGTGAAGGTGATAAAGCAATTCATATCAGTAGTAAGACGACCAACAGAGAGTAAATTAAAAGGTGAGGCTGACACATAAAGAACGGAACGAAGAGAGAGAGAGAGGGAGGGAGGAAGAGATCTGCGCAGCCGGAGACCGGGACAAGCGCACCATTGGCCACAGTAATAGACGGGGGATGAGCAGCAGCAGAGAACTGGGGCGGCCGCATGGAAGTGATGTGGTGGGTGGCTCCCGAGTCCAGGATCCAGCGAGAGCTGGAGGAAAGACAGGCAGTACCTGCAGTGGAGGTGGAGACAATACCTGCATGGGAGGCGGAGGCAATGGAAGCAGAGGGTGGGTTGAGGAGCCCCTGGAGTTGTTGCAGCTGAAGGCGAAGAGCCTCAAGATCCGTACCAGTCGGAGGAGAGCTATCGGTAACAGCAGCAGTAGGCGGGCGAGGAGGGTAGCCATGTTTCTTGTGACAGACTGCTTCAGTATGGCCATCCCGGCCGCAGTAGGTGCACTTGGGCCGTCCGCGGCCACCACGGCCCCGCCCACGGGAGCCCGTACGGCCACCCCGAGTAAAAGAGGGTTGTGGAATTAAAGGAGGAAGGGCCTGTTGAAGAAGGGTCGGCGAGGGTGGTGCAGGAGCCTCCGGTGGAGGTGGTACGCGAAGTAACATCGAGCAGACATCAGAGAAGGAAGGGGTAGTGGGTGAAGCCAGAACCTGGGCCCGAATACTGTGCAGGTGTGGCGGGACGCGAGCCATAATCATAGCAATACAAACAGCCTCCTTCTGGGCGCGTTGGGCAGCGAGATCAGTAGTCCCGGGCTGGTGCTGAATCCAGGCTTCCGTGAGAGTTTTAGCACGGGCCACGAAGGAGGTCATGTCCAGAGCTTTGCCAACATCCAAGGCTTGAAGATCAGTGATGATGTCAAAAAGGTGCTGAAGGCTGTCCTTCCCGGAGTACAACGAATGAAGTTCATCCCACATGGCTTTGGCGGTCTCATGATACATGATCATCTGGTACGGCTCACCCTCCACCGAGTTCAGGATCCAGGTCTGGACGCGACCGTCATTGCGGAGCCAATCATCAGTAGGAGGAGTTGGTGAGCCCTGGGTAAGGTGACGGGCAAGACCCTTGGCTTGTAAGACCCGGCGGACGGAGTGGACCCAGGGAATGAAGTTGGACTTGCCAGAGAGGGAAATATTAGTAATCCGAAGCTCATCGCGGAGTTCGAGAGGAGCCACGTGGTCGGCCGGGGGTTGAGCGGTAGTGGAGTCGCTGGAGGACATGGCGACTGAGGAGGAGCAGACAGCAGGGCTCGGAGAGAACAAACCGCGCGGCAAGCAGTGGGAGAAAGGAGGTCGCGGCGGACTGGAGGTCGCGGCGAACTGAGTGAGGCCGCGGCGAACAGGAGCAGTCCGCGAAAGGAGGTCGCGGCGAGTTGGAAGAGGTCGCAGATCAGTGGAGCAGATCGCAGCTGTTGAGAGCAGAGCTGGAGCAGTCCGCGACAGAGGTCGCAGCGGTTTGGAGCAGAGCTTGGAGGAGGTCGCGGCGAACTGAGGGCAGTCCGCGGCAGAGGTCGCAGCAATGTGGAGCAGACCGCAAGAAAGAAGTCACGCAGCAAGAGAAGAGCGCACAGTGGACACAAGGAGAGCCCGCAGAGGACAGGAGCAGTCCGCAAGAGACTGCAGATAGAGAGTCCGCGAGCACAGAGGCTCGAGCGGACACAAACAGAGAGTGCAGCGGACAGGAAGGATCGTCCGGAGCGGATAGAGAGAGGTGGGCCCCACGAGTCAGAGCAGAAGATGGCTATAAGAAGCCTGAGGAGGGTGGAACCACGGAGGGAGAGAAGAGAGGCGGAAGCAGAAGGGCAGTCCGCACGAGACCGGAGCGGACAGGAAGGCAGTCCGCAGGGTAGCCGAGCGGACAGATGCAGAGGGGCAATCCGCAGAGAGGCGGATGCAGAAGGGCAGTCCGCAGAGAGGCGGATGCAGGAAGGCAGTCCGCAGGAGACCGGGCGGACAGAAAAAAGGCAGGTCGCAGTTAGAAGGAACCTGGCTCTGATACCATGTAGAAAGTGCCCAAAGCTTGTATGTATTATTCAAGTATCTAAATACAAGGAGAGAATACAAATATATAGGAGAGAAGAGAAAAGAATAAATCATATACATGATGTGGGACTAAAGAAGGAGGAGGAAAAATGAGTCATCAAATGGGCCTTTTACATGGGCTTTTCTAATAGTCCTATTATGATGCACTGGATTTTGTGCAATAGAAATTGCACTGGTATTATCACAAAAGATAGTTGAATTATTTAAGTTGAAACAATAATCCAGGAGCTGATTTTGAATCCACAGAATCTGTGAACAACAACTACCTGCTGCTATGTATTCAGATTCAGCAGTTGAAGTTGACACAAATGTTTACTTTTTGCAAAACCAGGACGCAAGTCTATCACCAAGGAACTGATAAATTCCTGATGTGTTTTTCTTGTCAACCCTACATCCAGCAAAGTCAGCATCTGAGAATTAAGTTAAGTCAAATTCTGACTTAGTAGGATACCAGAGTCCTATATTAGGACAACCCTTTATATATCTTAAAATCCTTTTTAGTAAAATAAGGTGTGATTCTTTAGGACTTACTTGAAATCTAACACAAATACAAGTAACAAACATAATATCATGCCTACTAGCTGTAAAATACAATAAGGACCCAACAATAGCCCTACATGTTTTTTGATCAACTGGTTTGCCTTGTTCATCAGAATCAACTACACCATTGGAGGGCATGAGTGTTTTCTTAGCTGAGGCATCTGAAATCTCAAATCTTTTAAATAGCTCTTTAGCATATTTAGACTAGATATAAAGATATCATCAGGGGTTTGCTTCACTTGAAGATCAAGAAAGTAGGATAGTTCACTCATGCTACTCATTTCAAACTTTGAATGCATCAGATCAGAAAACCTTTTGCACAGTTTGGAATCAGTAGAGCCAAATATTATATAATCTACATATATTTGGACAAGTAAAATTTTTTATTTATGATGTCTAATAAATAAAGTTCTATCTACAATACCTCTAATGAACTTATGCTCTAAAAGAAAACTAACTGAGATCTCATACCAAACTCTTGGAGCTTGCTTTAGAGCATAAAGATCTTTATGAAGCTTAAAAACATAAGAGGGATGAGTTGAAGAGATAAAACTTGGTGGTTGTTCAACATATACTTCCTTTTTTAGTTCTTCATTGAGAAATGCATTTTTGACATTCATTTGATATTCCTTGAACTTCTTGCATGCTGCATATGCAAGAAATATCCTGATAGCCTCTAATCTTGCAACAGGGGCACCAGCCTGGTGATAATCTATGTCTTCTTCTTGTGAGTAACCTTGGGCTACCAGCCTAGCTTTGTTTCTTACTATTAATCCTTGTGCATCCAGCTTGTTCCTGAATACCCATTTAGTTCCAATGACTGGGTAGTCTTTGGGTCTTGAAACTAAATCTCAAACTCTACATCTCTCAAATTGATTGAGTTCCTCTTGCATTGCAATAATCCATTGGGGATCTTGTTTTGCATCATTTATGTATTGAGGCTCAATTTGAGAAATGAAACAAACATGCATCAGATCTTGTTTGAGTTGATGTCTTAATTTGAGAAATGAAGCAAACATGCATCAGATCTTGTTTGAGTTGATGTCTTGTTTGCACGCCATCTGATATGTCTCCAATCACTTGAGATATGAGATGATCTTTAAGTGTGACAAGATCAGCAGGTGGAGTTGGTTCATCAACAGCTTGTGGAATTAATTGCTCTTGTGGAATTATATTTGTTGTTGTGGGTTCAACTGCTTCAACAATTTCTTCTTCACTGTCTTCATCAAACTGTGGAGAATGATGCAATGTAACCTCTTGGGTAAGGTTTAAATCATCCAACTTCTCACACAGATAGGGTACCTGCAAAGTGTCTCTGGTAGAAGAATCTTTCTCCTTGTAAAACATGTTCGATTCATCAAAGGGTACATGTACAGATTCTTGCATTTTAAGTGTTGATTTATTAAAAACTCTATAAGTTTTGCTAACTTGTGAATATCCAAGGAAAATTCCCTCTGCAGTCTTGGCTTCAAATTTTCTTAAGTGTTTCTTGTTATTATTATGAATATAGCATTTACAGCCAAATACTTTAAAATAATCTAATTTAGGTTTCTTGTCTTTAAATAATTCATAAGGATCTTACCCTTTAGCTTATGAATTAGACTTATATTCAGAACATAATTTGTTATGCTTACTGTCTCTGTCCAAAAGGATAGGGGCAAGTGAGTATCTGCAAGTAATGTCTCAGTAGATTCAATCAGGGTTCTATTTTCCTTTCAACTACCACATTTTGTTGAGACATTATAGGAGTAGAAAAACAGTGTCTGATACCTTCCTTCTCATAGAATTCTTGCATGAGAAGAGATTCAAACTCGGTGTCATGATCACTTCTAATCAATGCAAACAGAATAGAGTACTCAATTTTTATGCTCATAAGAAAATCTGTAAAAACCTTAAAATTATCTGACTTGTTTCTCAGAAAGAACACCCAAGTGAATCTAGAGAAGTCATCAACAATAATTAGAGTGTATGACTTTCCTCACAAACTTTGTACAGCTATAGGGACAAAAAGGTGCATATGTAGCAAGTACAAAATCATGGGTGAATCACTTTTATTAATGCATTTGAAACTATTTTTAATTTGTTTGCTTAATTGACAAGCCATGCAGAGTCCTTCCTTCTTGTAAAAACCAGAAGGCAGTCCTCTAAGAAGCTTGTCCTTAGATAATTTAACAATATTCCTAAGGTTTACATGACTTAGTCTCTTATGATATAAATCATTAATGTTATTGATTTGGTTAAATAAACAAACTTCTGAATTAGTAGATTTGAAATTAACTACATATATGTTTCCTTGTCTAATTCCAGTTAAAGCAGTTTTATTTTTATCAGAAGTAATAATACAAGAAGACTGATTGAATGATACCTGATAACCTTCATCACATAATTGACTTATGAATATTAGGTTATGCTTGAGACCACTTACATAGGCTACCTTTCTGAAGATAACTACTTCAACTTTGACATTTTCATATCCTTCTGTCTGTCCACAGTTGGAATCTCCAAATATCACTTTTGGTCCAAACTTTGCTTTAAAATCAGTTAGGTTATCTTTACTTCCTGTCATGTGTTTTGAACAGTCACTATCCAGATACCACTGTTCCTCTGTGGTAGGATAGTTCTTCACTTGATCTTCTTCTGATACAGATTCATCTTCTGAGTTATCAGCCTCTGAATTAGCAGTTTCAGAGTTGCTGCAAGATGCATTGATTGTCATCAAGCGGATCTCTCTGTCCTTGGCCTCTTCTTCATCTTCACTGGAGCTGGATGAAGATTTTGACTCAGATTCACTACATGTCTCAGCAACAATCCTATTTCCTTCTTTTTGTATTTGTTGGAAGAGGACTTGTGTGAATGTTTCATGTAGTCCTTCTCTTTCATCTTGTCTTTCTTTTGCTTTTCAGGATATTCTGGAAGGATATGTCCTGTTTTCCTGCACCCATAACAGACTATTTCTTTAGTAGGGGTTTTGTCATACCTTGACTTATCATCATTTCTGAAAGATCTTCTCCTGAAATCCTTCCTAGCCATTTTGTAGAATCTCTTAGCCAAGAGACTCATTAGATCTTCATTGTATGGAATGACTGCTGCTTTTTCATTTGCTTTAAGAGGAATGTTTTGCTCTTTCCTTCCTAATGATGAAGTCTTTTGCTCAGCTTCTCTGGTCTTAATGGGCTGCTCATAAGACTTGAGCTTGCCCAACAAGGTTTTAGTAGAGATTTCATTTAGGCTTCTAGCTTCTTTGATTGGTCAGATCCTAGAGTCTCATGTGCTAGGAAAGCACATAAGGATCTTGTCATTTATCTCTTTCAATGAGATGTTCTTGTCCAGAGTTTTCAACTCATTTATTATGAGACTGAGTCTGTTATACATGTCTGCAACTGATTCTGACTCTTCCTTCTTGAAATTCTCATACTAAGAGATTAAGTGCGATCTCTTATCTTTCCTTTCATCAGCAGATCCTGCTACCATAGTATTTAGGGAGTCCCAAATGGCCTTTACTGAAGTACATTTAGCAACCTTCTGGAATATGTCATCAGACATAGTTTGGGCCAGAATATTCATTACACTGACATCAGCAATCTTGGCTTTCTTCTGTGCTTCAGTCCACTCAGGTGGTGGTACAGTACTTGTGCTTGTTGTTGTTGCCACGGGAAGTGGGGGACCTGCCAAAATGAAATTATATATATCTTCATCAATGGAATTCATGTAAAGTCTAATCCTTGTCTTCTAAAGTTCAAACTTATTAAGATTGCACACTAGAGGTCTGCTGGTTGAATACTCCTTATTTTGTGTCATGATATAAAAGACAAACTAGAGTAGAGAGAAAAACTATCAAAGATCTTTTGGTTCAGGTATCAGCCTGTGAAACCAAAGAACCAGGCCTCTGATACAAATTGAAAGTGAGGGATAGATATAACTAACTCTAGAGGTGGGAGAGGGTGAATAGAATATTTTAAAATTTTAATTTGTTTTTACAGCGGAGTTAAAATAGGTGATAAATAAGTATATAAGAAAATAAAATTATCACAACACACAAACAAAAGAAGTAAAGACAATCCAGACGACATAAGGAATTTATAATGGTTCCCCAATAAACCTGGGTGCATTCACTCTTCTACCACCCTGGTAGAAATCCACTACAGGTTTTTGATCAGGTGCCCTGTCACCACAGGTTTTTGATCAGGTGTCCTGCCACCACAGGTTTTTGATCTGCTGCCTTGTCACCAGAAGATCTATTTTTCTAAGGGAGATCTAGTAACCCTCTGAGCTTACGATCAGGTGCCCAAAAACCAATCTCAAGTATTTTGATCAGGTGACTGTGAACCAAAAAAGTTAACTTTTGAAGAGAGTTATAACCCTGTACACACTGAAAGGAAAATGAAAATGATGTTATCTTCTCTGTCTCAAATCTCTGAGAAGACTAGTGGATTGTTGATGATGTCAAAGCTCCCCCTGAGTTGTATAGATCTGATCAGGAGTGGTAGCTTTGGTTCAGGGTGTAAGCCTTCTTTGAAAATCTCTTCCTCCAGTAAATGTTTCTGAGAGATGTGAACTTTTGGTCTCAGATTGAAGATCTGTTGCCGGAAGAAAAGCTTAAAGCAGATGATGAAGATCAAGATATATCTGTTTCTATTTCTTGTTCTCTGATTACTGATTTTCTCTTTCTTCTCATTGATTACTGACAATCTTCTGAAAATCACTTTATATATTGATTGCAGATTCAAAAACATTTGAATTTTAAATTCTTTCCTTGAAATCCTCTGCATAATTTCTGGGAGTTGAAACGGCTAATTTAGTCTTGAATGTATTTCCCTAACAGTCTCAGTGAATTTGATAGAGTAATAACTCTGTGAAATTCATAATTAATGCTGCCAGGTAACAGCTATATTCTTGAGAATATTGAGCATTAATTATCAGAGTATTACCGTCTTAATATAATATAATTTGAAATCAAACTGCTATAGTCGAACTGAAAACTGCAGAGAAGATTAGTCGAACAGAACCTGAAAGGAGTTAGTCGAACTCAGCAAGGATTTCGTCGACCAGAGCTCCAAGTTCGTCGAACTGAGATAGTCCTTCGTCGAGTTGATCTTCTGATATGAGATCACAGTTCATCGATCTCAGCTAGACTTTCGTCGAGCTGAACTTCTGATATGAGTTCACAATTCGTCGATTTCAGCTAGACTTTCGTCGAGCTGAGTTCAGCTATCGTCGAACGACTTTTCTGCATTCTTTTTAAAAAAACTAGTGATGGAATGGAATATGATCTACTTAAAAAACTAGCGATGGACAAGTGAAAATACACCCACAACACTTTTGATACTATCATTAGCAATTTTGAAGAACGCTTGACAAATCTAAAAACAGAAGTCGAGGATTTGTACAAGCGAAGCCCATAAGTGGCAGAAATGGTGGAGCCATGGTGAATACAAAGTTTGATGTGCCCAAACCCAAGAAGTTTACCAGAAAAAGAGATGTGCTAGAGGTGGAGAACTTCCTTTGGCATATGGAAAAAATACTTGGAAGTCTATGACATCACAAATGAAGCATTGAAGGTACGTTATGCAAATTACAATTTAGAAGACTTCGCTTCATAATGGTGGCGTAAGATACAAACAAACATAACAAAAGGACTCTACCGAATCAACTCTTAGGAAAACTTTAAGCATGAATTGGGCAGGAATTTCATCCCCGAGAATGTAAAAGATGAGAACTTAAGAAAACTCAAGGAGCTAAAGTGACGCAGGACGAATCTATAAGCGGCGGGTAAACGGCGACCTAACCCTACATGCTATGCAAAAGTTCGACAGATATATCACAATTAGATAATAAATTTCAACATCTCACGCAGAATAATTCACAACAAAGCAGAATAATTAATTAGAGCAAAACAAGCTTCGAATTTTCTCCGTGGGGAAAAGCAAGAGCGCGCAAAGAATAAAACCTGCAAATCACAATAATCATCTAAAAGCAAACAACTACCACACAAAATATTTAAACGAGTATGAGATCCAATCCAACATAAATATACTGAAAATAATAATCCAGTACAACGAATACTTACCAAGTAGTGGGCTGACCAAGACACTGAAGAATCCGGAGCCGGATATGCTTGTACGACGATCTGAGGTGGAACCGGTAGCGTGGCAAACGATATAGGTGGATGTCATCAACGGTAGGAGGCGGGAGAGGCCGAAAAGCAGTATATCTGGCGATGTATGGGTGGATCTGGACGAGGAGGGGAAGGATCAGGTATGTTGGAGTGGATCTGGTCTGGAGAAGTAGCGGGGAGTGAGTGTTCGGGCTGTGTCTGGACTGAAAGTCCAGATCTAGACAGATCTGATGTGGAGGGAGGTCGGGGTGTCTCCATAGGTGTAGGGGAAAACAGCTATTGGTAGGCGGCCAGAGGAAGACAGGAGAAGGAGCGGTGGTGGATGGTGAAGGGGCGCCAGACTGGAGCAAAGGAAGTAGGAGGTGGATCGGGGCAAGCCAAGAGAAGGGGCTGTTTGCTAGTTTGTTGGAGGAGGAAGGGCGGATGATGGCGGAGTAAATAGGGCGGGGTGGTTGTTTGCAGAGAAAGCAGTGGGCCGGAGGCTTTAACGGGGAGGGGAGAAACTATAGGATTGAATAGTTTATTTCATTAGTGAACAGTGACATTCAAGGTAAAGAGGAATTTAGGACTGATCGATTGCTGTAGGAAGTACTGGACAACAGTCGGCTGGTAGTTTTGTGGGTTGTAGGGGCTGCAGATGAGAGTTTTGAAGGGGGAAGGAGTCTAGAAGGCGGTACCTTGGGGAGGGAGATACAAGTCTAGGAATCGTCACCTGGGGTTCCACGGAATCGACACCATGAGATGATCGCGGGAATCCGGGAATAGCTTTCTCAAATTCTGCAATGAGAAATGACGGCAGCCGAAAAAACCTATTTATAATAAACTAAAATTAGGGCACCCGTAATCAACAACTATGATTGACTGTTGGTTTCAGGGTCAAAACTACATGAAATATAAAACAAAAAACACAAAGCTATATATGAAATTAATTCGCAACGCGAATCCGAATGCATCCACGAAGTCCGATCGTCGATCTGGGCACGCCAAATATGGTAAGTCGCCACACCGCATCACTCTCCCCGGTTTGAAAGAATTCAGCTACGTTTGGCGCAGCTTATCACAACTTATTTGCTCCGGTGAGATTGGACAAAAACGTCATTGTCATAGAATGTATGCATGTTTGGTATCACAAATGTAAAAAAAACTAGTTTGAGGCATAAATTTTGCTACGACAATGACATTTTTGTCCAACCACACCGGAGCAAATAATCCGCGCCAAACGCAGCCTTCATCTCCTGATTAATAGGGGTAAGAATTCTCTCGAAGAATGCTAAGTAAGACTCGATGAGGTCCACCATAGGTCGTCCAAATGTAATCGATTGAAAAATGTCCTCGCCAATCAACTCCCCGGACGGAAAAGCATCCATCTCCGATGAATGGAGACTGTCGTACTGAAGTTGACGTCTAAAGGTGAATCGATCAAACTCTGTCGGTAACATCCAGGTGTCGCCGGTGAATAGTCATATATGTCAGCGAACCAGGTAGCGACACCCAAGGCCGTCTGTAGAGGGTACGACCTCATGCATAATGATCTCAGTAGTAAGCTTATTTCTCAACACACAAGTAAAAGGATCCGGTGAGATCTGAGGTGCCAATAGTGAAGTCAATGGGGAAAACATCTCGGGTAAGTGGGGGTCAGAGATGGGCTGAGCATAGGGCAATGAATGTGGTGGGAAGGGCTCGGGGGTAGACTGATCAATGTCGAGGACCTGACGTCATACTTTGCACCTTACGAGTGATGGGTGGTAAAGGCTCGGGAGGGCCGCCAAGATGCGAGCCTGAATACTCGTAAGGTGCAAAGTATGATGTCAGGTCCTCGGCATTGAACACAGTATGGATATCTGTTGGGTCCATTGATCACAATGATCTAAATTTGAAGAAGACCCACAAGTCAATGATATACATATGGATGTATATAATATGTGTTCAAGTTTATTGTATGCAGATTGAATACTGTTACATTAATTAAACAGGCATTCAGAGTCACAATAACAATTGGACTCAAGACAGGTTGTTGAACAATCAGAAATTTGGCTAAGTCCAGAAGCGTTGAGTGAACTCACTTCACCCAATGCCAAAAAGGGAAAAGCATTGACAGAACTCTATACAGTCAAAGCCTCATAGTTACTGACTAGAAATCTGTCTAAGGACAGAAGCGTTGAGTGAAAGCAGTTCACTCAACGCCTACTCAACTGGATTTCAGATCAAGTTTAGAAGCGTTTAGTGAAGACAGGTCACTCAACACCCCATCACGAAGACAAAGTCCAGAAGCGTTGAGTGTAGAAGCTGCACTCAACGTCTTAATGCAGAGAAATTTCAACTAAGTCCAGAAGCGCTGAGTGGTGAAGGATCATTCAATACCTTAACAAATAAGATGTAGAATTTTCTGCGTTGAGTGACAAGGTCTCTACGTTGAGTGACAATGCTTCAGTCAACGCCTATGCAGATTGTCAGAAAAGTCCGCAAGCGCTGAGTCATGCAGACGTCATCAATAATTCAAATGTTGCGGGAATAGCTTGCTAGATGACAAAAGGTGTCGTATACCTTTCGTACAGCTGCAAATGCAAAAGACATGCTGCAGTTACCAATTTCGATTGGTCCTTACTGCACATAGAACCGTTGGACGGCGAGTAATAAAAGGACATTTTTCCAAAAAATTAAAGGGCTTTTTATGGTCATCTTCTTTCTCTCGAAAAAATCGAAGATTTCTAAGAACTTGTTCTTTCAGCAAGTATGTGAATCACAGACATAAGTTGACTGTTGAAGAAATAAATCAATGAAGAATAAAGTTATCTTCAACGGTAAGATCAGAAATTCTTTTTTGAACAGGGAGTTGTAGAGCAAATTTCAAGCTGATGTTCTTCTTCAAGGCCACTACAGGTACATGAAAGGCTTGAAGGAACAGAGCTCTGTAGATATCTTCTTAGTACAAGCAGAAACATCCTGAAGATATATTTTTGTTGCTGAGAAAAAGTTAGGGCTTAGCTCATTCAGTCCAGAAAGAAGGCTCAGAGGACAGGTTCTCTAGAGCAAATCATCAACAAAACTTCTACTCTTTCTGTAGGATTTTTATTGATCTGAGTTGTAAGCCTAGATTATAAAGGCTGAGAGGTAAGATTAAGTTGTGAATCTGCGTGGGTAGGGCATGTGTGTCCGAGGTAGGATCTGAGTCAGATCTGACGTAGGAGATAACATCTCTGAGTGTAGAGCTATCAATTTAGTCTGAATTGTAGGACTTTTTATTAACCTGAGATAGGTGATCTGGAGGATCACTAAGCTGTAGGAGTAAAGTCTACTCTGAGTATGTAGGGCTTAGGCCTGAGGTAGGACTTGGAGAAAGTCTGAGAGATCCAGAGAGATCTGTATTGTAAGCTCTTTGAGCTGATATTTAGAGAAGATTGTCTTGTCTAACACTCTGTTAGAAAGGTGGGAGGGAAAGTGGATGTACCCATACTTTGGGGAACCACTATAAATACTGGTGTGCTGATCTGTGTTCTTGAAAGCAAACTCAATAATCTAACTCGCAACATACCAAATTAAAAAATAGTTATAAAGACTTGAAAACCTATTCACCCCCCTATAAGTGTATAGCTACACTTGAAACAAAAACTTTCAAGTGGTATCAGAGACAGGTTGTTCAAATAGGACTTAACAGTCTGAACAGATCTCCAAGAGTTGAGCTCCAAGAAGCTCCCTATCTGCAGAAGAGAAAACTTTGGAATATGGAAATAAATGGTTAGACTATTCATGGAAGCCTCAGGCCCTAGGATCTTCATTACAGTCCAAGAAGGACCTTTCATCCTCATGAAGGTCTCTGTCTTAGATGCCAATGTCCAAACTCCAAAGAAGTATACTGAAATGGGATGAAGTCATCTTGGCAAATATGAAAAAGAGAGCACAAAACATCATTGTCAGTGTCATAGATGACTCCACCTTCTAGAACATGGTTCACAGCAAAACAACCAAAGAGATGTGGGAATCTCTTATTGTGTATATGGAAGGGACAGAGGATGTGAGGGATGACAGGAAATCCCTCCAGAATCAACAATATGAAGCCTTCAAGCAAGGGAAGAAGGATCATAATATTGAACAGTCTGATCACCTATGGCAGACAATTCACTAATTATGAGCTGAATGACAAATTTTTGAGATCCCTAAATAAGGAATGAGATATCAAGATCTGTGTCATCAGAGAAGTTGGCAACTTGGTCAACACATTGCCTCACAATATATTTGGGAAGCTGTTATTCCATGAGTTGCAGCTGAACTCCAGGAAGGTTGAAGAGGATGTTGTCAGATATCTCAGCAAAGAGAAGACTGTGGCCTTCAGAGTTGACGTCACCAGAAGAAACAGGGAAAAAATTCCTCCACCAAGGAGAGTTGTTGAGTCAGAGAGCTCAGATCCCAGCTCCTCTGGAAATGAGATGTCAGATGGAGAACTAACACTGTTCTCCAAGCAGTTCAAGAAGATGCTGAGCAGGAGGAGACAGTGGAAGAATAAGGGCACTTCAAGCTCCTCATCAAGAAAGCCTTATTCCAGCAAGGACAAATCCAGAAATGACCCCTCTGGGGAAAGGTATGACTCCAAGCAGAACAAATATGTTAAGACTAATGTTGTGTGCTACTGTTGCAACAAGAGTGGACATGTCATGCTGACTGTCCAGTTAAGAGGAAGGAGCACATGAAGTATGAAGACAAAAAGCATCACAAGGACAAGAAGGCTGAAAAGAGCTTCTTGGCCAAGAATATTGTCAGCCTATCAAACAGTGATTTTGAGTCCTCAGAATTAGATGAAGTGGAGGCCTACATTGATCCCATGACTATTGAAGAAGAGGCTGAACATCCTGCTGTCCCATCTGGCATAAGGGCCCCACTGTCCTCTGTTAACAGTGACTGTAAAGAGGATGAGAAGTTCAGTCTCATGGTAATATCAGAAGACAATCAGGACAATCCTACTCCTGATGAGGTACACTTTATCCCTAGCTCCTCCTCTATCTACGAGTTAGACTCAGACTACGAAGCATTCACTTCCTACAGTGAGAATGACAGTTCAGAATCTGAAGATGTCAATAAATTGATTGGCAAGTATGATGCAATTCTGGATGCTTTGAAGAAGAGCAAAAAGTTTGTCAAGAGACAAGCTGAGTAGATTATCCCCCTACAACAAGTTGCTTCCTTGCAGTCTGAGTCAACACCCTTGCTTGCTCAGGTGAGGAGGGAAGTTAGTCAACTGGAAACAATCTCAATTATTCAAATTGGGACCATTGACCAGAAAAACAAGATCTTGGATCTTGAAGAGAAGCTTCTCAAGGAGAAGAGGATTGTGACTGAATTCTTTAAGCCCAAAACTGTGCTGCCACTGATTGACTCGTTCACCTCTCAAATAGATAAGAGAGGTTTGGGGTTCAAGTGGAACTCTAGAGCTGTCCATTCCAAAGGGAAAGACAAAGCATCTAAGTGCCTCAGACCACCTTTCACAAGGTAATCCTCCCTTCCAACAGGTATGACCAAAAAGCATGTATGATCACTGGAAGGATGAGAACTCTTCTTGTAAGGATACAAGGATATCTTACAATGTAAGGGGAAAGGGTTTGGGTTTGAGTGCACTGAAGACTCCCCATAAGGAAATCCAAAGGGCCCATTATGGACCATTTGTATTTGGTACTTCAGCCCCCACACTCAAAGATAAGGCAGTGACCTATTCTCAGGCTCCTCCAGCAAAAATCTTGACCAAGGGGAAGTCAGTCAGTAAGGCTCACTTGGCTGTCTCTGATACCATCAACAACATGTCAACTGTAAAGAAGGTAACTGTTGATGAAACTCAGAGTACGTCAAGTACATCTTCTGGCAGACTCACCTTTAGTCAGATTCACAAGTCAATGGTCGTAGATTCATTTATGTCTATGTGCATACAATTAAATGATCATCATATTTTTGTGTGTTGATCACAATGTCCTATGTTTGAAGAAGACTCACAAGTCAATGGTATACACATAGATGTATCTAATATATGTTCAAGTTCATTGTATGTAGGTTGAATACTGTTACATTGATTAAACAAGCAGTCAGAGTCACAATGACAGTTGGACTCAAGATAGGTTGCTGAATAAGCAGAAATTTGGCTAAGTTCAAAAGCGTTGAGTGAACTCACTTCACTCAACGCCAGAAAGGGAAAAATGTTGACAGAACTCGGAGTTGCTAACTAGAAATCTGTCTAAGGACAGAAGCGTTGAGTGAAGGCAGTTCACTCAACGCCTACTCAATTGGATTTCAGATCAAGTTTAGAAGCATTGAGTGAAGACAAGCCACTCAACGCCCCATCAAGAAGACAGGCAAAGTCCAGAAGCATTGAGTGTAGAAGCTGCACTCAACGCCTTAATGCAGAGAAATTTTAACCAAGTACAGAAGCACTGAGTGGTAAAGGATCACTTAACGCCTTAACAATCAAGATGCAGAATTATGCTAAGTGTTTCTGCGTTGAGTGACAAGACTTCACTCAACACCTATGCAGATTGTCGGGAAATTACCAAGTCCACAAGAGCTGAGTAATGTTGACGTCATCAATAATTCAAATGTTGCGGGAATAGCGCGCTAGATGACAAAAGGCACCGTATGCCTTTAGTACAGCTGTAAATGCAAAAGACATGCTGCAGTTACCAATTTCGGCTGGTCCATACTGCACATAGAGTCGTTGGACGGAGAGTAATAAAAGGACATTTTTCCGAGAAATTAAAGGGCTTTTTCTGGTCATCTTCTTTCTCTCGAAAAAATCGAAGATTTCTAAGAACTTGTTCTTTCAGCAAGTCTGTGAATCACAGACAAAAGTTGGCTGCTGAAGAAATAAATCACTGAAGAATAAACTTGTCTTACACAGTAAGATCAGAAATTCTTTTTTGAACGAGGACTTGCAGAGCAATCTTCAAGTTGTTCTTTTTTCAAGGCCACTACAGGTACATCAAAGGCTTCAAGGAACAGGGCTCTGCAGATATCTTCTCAACACAAGCAGAAATATCCTGAATATCTATTTTTGTTGCTGAGAAGAAGTTAGGCCTAAACTCATTCAGTCCAGAAAGAAGGCTCAGAGGACAGGTTCTTTGGAGCAAATCATCAAAAAAAATTCTACTTGCAAATGGACAAAACCCTAACGTTCGTGCATTTTTGGCACTCCAAATGGACAAAACCCTAACTTTCTGTCTTAATCAATTATTTGCATATTGTTTGCATGTTAATTACTAATGATTTATGCCTTAATTACTACTTGCAAATCTTGTTGGATCATTCTAGCATCATCCCATTATCCTATCCTAGGGTTACATGGGAATTATTTTCCCGACAACGCACCAATGGTTTGTATTTGTTTAGATCACACTCGCACAACCTACAATGCATCACAATAGTAATACAGTATGCCAGCATTAAGACAAAAAATCAAGCAAAAATAGAAAAGAACAAACAACTATATCATGCTAGGGTAGCTTCGCATTTTGTGAAGTGCAAAAAAACTTCTTCCTAACAGATGTGAAAAGCCTAACTACTTTTAGTTATATTATTTTTTAAAGCATGCAATTCAATGGGCCAATAAAAACGTTGTGGAACACAACTTTACGGATATGCTCACTTCTACTTTATAGTAGGCTTTGTGATTCAAACTTCGCAGTATTTCTCTAACCTTAGCTCAATCTTTTATTTTTGTAGCATGCTTAAATATCTCTTTGATTCAAACTCTGTGATAGATAAACCTGCCAATGTGTCTCTGGTCATGGGATCAATTTCATTTCCCCTTTTTTCTTCATTTAGGAGTACTCATAGGTGCACATTCAAGCATATCCAATTTATTCTACAAAATTGAGAACATACTGTGAGATATAAAAAAAGTCCTTGGCTCTTTCAACTTCAATTTTCTTAAATCTTTAACCTCCCTTACTCAAGCATGCTTAAATCTATGCAATCTCCATAGTATCATCTTATTATAATGATATAGCATACATATAAAATGAAAATTAATAATTTCTTGTTTTGTTTTTTTGATAAACAAAATATGATCATGATGTCCATGTTAGTGACACTGGGTAGGTGGTATAACATGGGCGTGCTGACACTAATGCAGCCCTAAACGATCATGCGGAATGACCGTGAGTACACATAAACTATATGTTGCGTGGAGAATTCAATTTCAATCCGGAAACAAAATTTAGCAAATAAAGTTTTATAAATTTAGTAAAGCAATATAAGGTGAGTAATGATCTTCCAGCAAACAAGTGAACCATGCTCGATTACCCACGAAATGCTTTCTACTACAAATTCCATGAATAAGTTTATACGATGAAGAAAATAATGAAACAATTACACTAATGAGCAAACATGCCCAAAACAATATGCGATGTTTTCCAATATTTAATATAGAAGTAAATGAACACAATACAATAATACTCACGTAACAATGGAGATATGGTGGCGATAGGAGGTGTGAATCCAAGCGACGGAAATGACAACAGTGGCTGCCTCTGGAGAAACGGCGGGCAGTTGGTGAACTGAGGTGGAAGGGATGTAGGAATGTGGAGGTGGAAGGACATGAGGAGATGGGTTTGGAATTCAGGAAATGTTGAAGTTGTAGGTACAGGGATGAACAGGGCTCTGGTTCAAAAGAGACGGAGGGGATGACGAGGAAAATGGTGATGGTGGTTCCACGAGAAAACAAAGTGGGAGGTAATGGCTGCGGTGGGTTGCGAAGAGGGAGGGTTGTAGGATGTTAGGACTCCTGGAGGGTTGGAAGGGGGGGAGGGGGAAGACTTAAGTCAACAGGGGAAAAAACGACAGGGATGGGCGCCTTGCAGATTTCTGCAGGAGGGAGACAGATTCTGGGCGATTTGGTTGCGGTTCCAGGCAAGGAAGATGAACAGGGAAAGTGAGGTTCAGGGATCATGCGATTCAGAAGAGGCGAGTTACATGAAAACCTATTATCGAGGCGTTGTGATTGAGGAATGTGGGAGAGGGTAAGGGCTCACGGGAAAGTAAGAAAACAGAACAGGAAAATCAGATAATGCGGAAAATAAACCTAGGCGCCGCACCCCGGGATCTCGCGGCATCGCACTACGATAAGATTGTCAGTCCAAATTCTCTCACAACACAAGCAATCCTTAAAAATGGAGCATTTGTCCCTTATTTATAACAGGATGGGGTGGTTGGGAACCAGGAGCGAATGGCTATGATAGGTCGTTATGCCAGATATCCTAAATCACTAAATACATAGTCAAAAAAAAAAATCAAATCAAATACACATACATAATAAAACGACGATCAGGATGCGCTCGCGGTCTCGTATTGTCGATCCGATCAGCGCCTCGCGCTTTCTAAGCCCTTTCTCTTAGCCAGGGGAAATCCTCCTTCCTAGGGAAGCTTGCGCTTTCCTACCCATCGGCGCGAATACACGAATGTTGTCCCAGCCGATTGGTGACCTGTAGTCTGGTGCCGATCTCTATCAAGTCCCCCAGATTGAAAAACATTATCTCTGATGAATGGAGATGATCGTACCGATGTCGGAGATCGGGGACAAGTCTATAAAGCTCTACCGTGGACATCCAAGTATCATCAAAAATAGGGTGTCCACTCCAGTACACCAAGTAACAGCAAGAGAGACTGTCTGCAATGGTAATGCACTCGTGCGCTACAATATCAGTAATGCGCTCAGCCATCACCTCTCGTGTTGGTAGATCAAGAAGAAACGATGGAATCATATGTGGTGTGGGCAAGTTTATAAGGTGGCCAGGGGAAGGGTCACATTGTAGCATGGAAGGTGTAGGAAGTGGATCAAGGTATGGATCCCTATACTTGAGAGGGTCAAAACACAATGTTAAATCTTCAGTATTAAACAAATGATGAATACCCATATCTGCTGGGAGGTTAACCTCATAGAGATTTGTACTTATTTTCCTTATAAGCTTATAAGGACCAATTCGTTTCAGTTGTAGCTTTTTGGAGACTCCTTTTGGGAGCCTCTGCATTTGAATTTGGATCATGACTTGCTCACCTACACAAAAATATTGCTCACGCTTGTGTTCATCTGTCTGTGTTTTATATAATTCATTACTGCGAGCAATTTTCTTCCAGATTAATTCATGCATTTCATGCATGTGACCAATGAAAGACTCGGCAGAATCACTAGGACGTGATTCTAAGGGAACATGAGCAAGGTCAATAGGCTTCCCAGGATCATAACCTGATACTATATGGAATGGACTCATGCCACTACACATTTTGATGGAACTATTGTATGTAAATTCAACTACAGTTGACACACAATCCCAAACCGACAGGTGATCACCAACTAGGCACCGCACAAAATTCCCTAAGCTCTAACTAACGACCTCAGTCTGACCGTTAGTCTGTGGGTGATAAGCGATATAAAACTTCGAAGTCATACCCATCTTATTCCATAACGTTCTCCATAAATAACTCAAAATCGAATGTCACAGTAAGACATTATGGATTTGGGTAATCCGTGTAACCGAAAAATGACTCTCATGAAAAGGGCCATCACATGAGCCGCATCAGCAGTCTTGCGACAGACAATAAAGTGAACCTTCTTCGAAAACCGGTCTAACACTACGAAAATAGAATCATGCTTCCTCGGAGTGCAAGGAAGGCCCAATGCAAAATCCATGTTGATATCGACCCAAGGTTGGTGTGGGACCGAAAAAAGGAGTATAGAGTCTAGTATTTTTTTTCGAACCCTTTGTTGTCTGATATGTGCCGCAGTGTCGCACAACACGCGCCACATCCCTCTTCACGGTGGGCCAATAGAAGCGATCCTCAACTAAAACAATCGTCTTATTTTTGCTAAAGTTGCCAGCGGCGACACTAGCGTGTATTTCCCAAATCAGGAAGTCCAAAAGGATGTCCCGGGGATGCAAAGACGAGACCCACGATATAAATTTCCTTATATAATTTCAAACCACTTAGTGGGCTCAGGATGGTCTCTCAAAAACTCCAAATAGATATCACCAAAATCAAGACAGTAAGGGTAATCACTAGACAAACAATCAAAACTAGTTGCGCTAGCACTCAGTGTGCGGAGTAGGGCTATACGTAGACTGAGAGCGTCGACAGGCTTGTCCTCAACACTCGTACAGTGTTTGAGAACATAAAGAAAGTCATGCAGATATTCGACCCACAAGGCATGCCGATGCCCGAACTTCTGCTGTGAATCGAGATAGCGTAGAGCCTGGTGATCTGAGTATAGGACATAATCCCATGGGAGAAGATAGTTCCTCCAATAACAAAGTGACCGCACCACTGCGTAAAACTACCTATCATAATTTCAGTACTTCTGTCAGGCCTCATTCAGCTTCTCACTAAAATAAGAAACTGAATGACCCTCCGGGCTCAATACGTCGTCAATTCTAACGCCAAATGCGTCGCAGGCTACCTCAAATACATTAGAGAAATCAGGCAATCTCAGAATAAGCATGGTTGTCAGTTTTTCCTTGATCTCAATAAAAGCTAGAGAGGTGTCATCTTTCCACTGGAAATCTCCCTTTCGAAGGCAGCTCATGAAGGGGATCATAATGATGGTAAAACCCTGGACAAATCTCATGTAAAAGGTGGCTAGTGCGTGGAAGCTACGGGCCTCCGTGATAGTTGAAGGAATATGGCACCCACGATGGACCGGACCTTGTCCGAGTCAATAGACAAGCCGAACGATGATATGATAAACCCATGCAAGTGCACGAAATCAATCATGAAGTAGCACTTCTTCAAGTTCACATATTGTAAAACAGGAAACCGGCTTCATGTGGAGTTCGAACAGTTGGGGAAGGGGTGACCGCACACTTACTTTGCCTAGCAAGCCTGGCTGACCGAAGACTTAGAACTTGAAACTGACCCAAGGCTCCAGCACGAAGGTCCCATCACACACCCGAATGTTGTTGTGGAAGGGTCTCGCATCACTCAACGCCAAGGGCAGAAGGCGTAGACAGGTCCAGCTTCACTCAACGCCTAAGAGCAGAAGGCGCCGACAGGACAAGATTCACTCAAAGCCAAGGAACTGGCTCGCGCGGCTTGCTCGACGAACACTGGAAGGGTCTCGCTCGCCTTCTTGAGTCCTCTCGCTCCTGGAGAACCCACAAAGCATTGATCCTGGAGAGGGGACCCACTCATCGAATACGGGCTTGTACAAATATAGCTTTTCCTTTCAGAGAGTATCAAATACGAGCCTCAGATAGATCAGATGGTCATCAGAAGAGTGGTTATATATCAAAATATCGTCAAAGTAGATGGAAAAGAATTTGCCCATGAAAGGCCAAAAGATCTGAGTCATGACCCGCATAAAGGTGTCGGGGACTTTGAACAGCCCAAATGACATGACTAACCACAAATAGAGACAGTCATTGGTCTTAAAATTCGTCTTCCACTCATCTCTCTCGCGAACTCTAATCTGGTAGAACCCACTGTGAAGATTGATTTTTGAAAATAATAGGGAACCAGCCACGGTATCAACTAAGTCGGCTAATCGGAGGATGAGAAAACGATACTTAATAGTAATCTTAATAATGTCCCTACTATTGAATATTGATACACATTCACCAACTCTGGTCTTTCTTAGGAGTGAAAAAGGCAGGGACTGTGCAAGGGCTCAAACTCTCACGTATGAATTGTTTTCTCATCAACTCGTCAACCTGTCTTTTAAGCTCAACATGCTCATAAGGATTCATCTGATAAGGAGGTAAGTTCGGGAGTGAAACACACAGTATCAAATCTATGGCATGTTGATTGTCTCAGAACGGAGGTAACACATCAGGGATCTCATCTACGATAAGATCACCATATTCATCCAGAAGCTGCGTACCTTAGGTAGTGGCTCAGGAAACTTTGTAAGGCTCTCAGAAGCCATGGTGGCTTCTACTACGTAAAAGATACCAATGTTGACACTCTCTCTCTTAAACTCATTGCGACAATGGATGTGCATGTTGAATCTTATGTGACCAAGAAGTGATCAAAGATTTAATCTTGCGACCAACATGATTTGCGTTTATGAGGTCGCACGTTAAGAACGTATAGAAATCGGAAGGATGATCATGTTGGTTATGAACCAAACCCTAACTGACAATATTTGACAAAGACCTTGAATTCATGGAAAAAGATTTCCACTGCATCAAATAGTTGGACTATTCAATGCATGCGTTGAATTCAAGGAATTGCTCTTATGTGTTGAATAGTAGGACAATTAGACACATGTGTTGATTTGTAGAAATCGACGCAACGTTGAATTGGTGTGCGTATAGCAGAATACTATGGTTATCATATAGTATTCGATGCTACGTCAAATAGTAAGGTACTAATGGACGCACACGTCGAATAGTATTAAACGCACACAACTCTTATTTCTCCATTTTAACGTAACAATTTATGAAACTATAGTATAGATAGTGTTTTAGGGTTAAGAGAAATAAACAGAGAAATAACTGTTTGTTGTCAATGGTATCCTCTCCTGAAAACAAAACTAATATTTCGCGGAGACGAAGAAACACAGTCATCTTCTAGCGCGAGTTCGTCAGACGAACAACGAGGTGTCTCCGACATTTTGCGTGGATACTGATAGAGACGTATATTTCGTTCTGCATTGTGGTTTTCCTACGACAGTTATCCATCAGGAGATTTGATCCTGACGTGGGTATGAACTAGATTCTTGATCTCCATCAATTAACAGATTTCTCGTAGGGCATTGGGCGTCACATGACCCCTATCTGAGCAACGATAACACTGGATTTTGCCCAATCTGGAGGTCGTGGAAGGTCCAGTGGTGACAGCCTTGCCCTTCGTGCCCGTAGGAACACGGGAGGGCCCTTCAGGGGTGAGAGTGGCCGGTGGTGGCCTCCTAAATGTGGGCAAGTCTGTCTCGATAGAATTTTGATGGGTACTAGCAAGTCACGGGTACTGCACATATTTGAGGGTCATCTGATAAACTTGCTCTACCGCCTCCAACTAATGGGGAATAAGATCCCTATGTAAATCTGATTTCAATCTGATACGGAACTGAGAAGCGGTGACACTAGTCTCCTCTCGTAGATCACTCCTTACTGCTAGCTCATCAAAACAAGACGTGTACTCCGCTACGGATAACGTGCCCTGACGCAATACAAAAAACTGATCTAGGAACTGATCCTGATAGGAGGCGGGAAGGTGTTTCTCTTTCAATTCGTGTTTTATGTCTTCCAAACGAATAATATGTGGTATCCATCTCGCTCCTCTCTAGGCTGATCCAGAAAATCTTGGCTAGAACAACAAGCTTCATTTTTGCAAATCTGATCAAAGCTTGTCAATCATATCATACCACTCAAAGTAGTATGAAATACAAATAAAGTGGTGCACGATCAAATCCGGGCTCTACTAACACTTCACTCAGATCCCTAAAGTGGTGCAACTCAAGTTGATCCCTAAAGTGGTCGCACTAATGAAGAGGACAACTGCGCCTAGGTCTACTGATAGACCTACCTCGGGCACCACATCACTGCACCCACCTCTAGGACTTTAAATCCCCCTCATCCTCATGTCATTATCGGGTCACCAGCTCCTCTTACTGGCCCATCCTGAGGTAAAGAGATCACAAGATCCAGGCCCAGCACTGAAGAATTTTGATTCTTCAAGTGTATGGAGCCTAGGCACAAATATTTTAAGCGCCCGCGGCGCCACTTCGTTGCAATTACTGATTCCACTGAAGGACATGAACCTAAATATGGAGTATTCTTTAGTGACTTCAAACCTGAGCCCGAGCCCGAGATCGAGTCTAATAACGTGATCAAGATCGAAGGAAAGGAAGTTGAGCACTTAGTTTGTGTCTTTCGCTATAGTTTGGTTTCCCCTAGTGAGGCCACTGGACATGATTTTGAAGAAATGAAAGTTTTCGCACTAATGCGCACATTCAAAGACATTTTTTGTTCCATCATTATTGATATTAGTAGTATAGAGAACTTTTTTTCTCAACATATGATAGAGACGCTAGAACTTGAAACGCATCCCTTAAAGCAACCCTACCACTTATCTGGGGTCAATAGTCACTTGACTATGCATGTTACAAATCGTTGTCCTGTAGTGTTTTCCATATAGAACGCATATCAGGATTCAATTTAGTGTGTGGTTTCCCCTATCGATGACTACCACATCTTATTAGGATACTCATGGCAGTACAACAGACGAGTCAATCATGATCGTGCGTGGAACTCCAATTCCTCCGATGACCATGAGCGCGAGATTGTTCTTCTTCCCTAGAAGAATAGTCTTGCTCCTGAAGCATCTGAGAGGACCTTACCATCTTCTGTTTTCCCTACTTTAGTTTCCACTACACCACTTTTTTCTAGTGTTATACTTCTTCTTGGGCCCCTGCTCCAGCAAGTAGCACTTGACTATGATGAGTCTTTCATTTTGGAAGCGTCATCTTGCGTTGATTTTATATTTGACGATCACACTTTTCGTTCACCTCACTCTCCAATAATTGTAGGTAAGCTAGTTAATCCTCATCGTTTGATTTCTAAACTATTTGGGAGTAGTCATATTAGGAAGTCTATTGGAGAAAAAATTGTCACCAACTCTCCGCACGCTATCCATGATTGGGTGGTCGGCAAAGGAAAAAGAGATTTGCAAGCGATCGGTTACTATCCCTTAAGAGTAGAGCAGACGAGGCACAAAAAGGGATTGCCACTGACAGTGGCGGACAACAGACTTACTCGTTGTGGCGAATGCCTCTCTTGTGGCGGGCTCATGGATTATATTGGGAGAAGATTACAAGAAGGGTGCGAATACTCATGGGTATACACGAATCCAAGTAGTGCAAAAGAACAAAAACTAAAGGGACTTAGTGTTGGCATCAACGACAAGGCAGGTTCTGGGCTAAGTCTGTCGCCCCTATTTGAGCACCCCTGGTCTCTATTTATACTTGAGGGTAGGCTGCTCGGACGGTTCACAAAACGGCGGGCATTTAATGTCTTATTAACCATGACATTAAATGCACATCCGCGCGAAGTACACAAAGAGTTGGGCGGCAGGGGATGAGAGAAGATTTCGCGCGTAACCGCGCGTGCAGCTACCGAAGAGGAGAGTCCGCACGGGCTCCTGGATAGTATCTGTCATGACTTCTTTGGTGACCTGCTAAAGGGCTTTCTGGGAGGGCACGCGACCTCTGCTGAGCATTGTTATGCGCGCCTTGCCTGGAGAGAATGTGCGGATTCTAGGAGAGCGTCTACGAACACTCCTGAGTGCCCGCCTGGCTCCCGCGGCGAACTGCAGAAGGAGTTCCTGGAGAGTATCTGCGACCCTTGCTGAGCGTTGTTGCATGTGTGTGGATTATTGGAGGGTGCCCATGAGTACCTTAGAGTATCTGCCCGGATGCTTAGTGACTGACACAGTCTGATGTTGTCCCATGTCCCAAGATTTTGGTTAACATAATCCCCGGACTTTTTGGGAGCCCGTGCGGGATTTGAAAAAGTAGACTAGTAATCGCAAAGACTGTGACCCGGATCTCGCACCGCTTGAGATCTATAAATAGTATAGGCTGGTCCACTATGCTAGCCACACTTCTTTTGAATTTTGACTTAGCAACCTCCCGTCAGCAAGAATGGTCGCCATGAACCAAGACGTCCTGGAGGGGTTGATAACGAGGGGTAGCGAACTGGCTAGAACTTCGTCGTCGCGACTTTCAGCCAGAGTTGTGTCGGGCGTTGCAAGCCCGCAGTACTTGCGGAAAGCTGTGACCCGGGGGCTCGCCCTATTAGAATGCAGGTGAACGTTGGGAGTTCCACCTCGAAAGTTGACGTGACCGAAGGGACTGCGCCGACGGGGTGGAGGTGGGGACGAAAGCATCTCTCTTTCTGGAAATGGCTATGACTGCCACTAGGGTGCGCTAACGGTTGATAGCTCGGCGAGGGCTCCCGCCTTCCGTGCATCTGAAGTGTAATTTCCCACGCGATATTTGAAGAAGCCGGAAAGAATCTAGATGGCGCAGCTGGAAGAAGAGGTCGGTAGGGCACCTGTGAATGATGAGGAAATATCGGGGAACGTACCTGAGGGCGAGCCACCACCGAAGCGGGCAAAGACCGTGGAGACTATTGTTGCCCAGGGCGCGATCTGGAGGCGGTAGGTGCGCGATCGTGCAGATGCTCTTGCCCTCTTACCGAAGTCCTGAGGGTACATTATCATCCTGCTCGTTGTTGGGGCGGGTTCGGGGGAGCATCCACGATCTCATGCACAGTTGCAAGCCGCGTGCAAGCACAGGGAGATTTTGTGGAGGGCCTTCCTTAAGCGCACTGACCCTGAAATGTTCAAATGCCCCACATTCGGCCCCGCACATGTATCAGTTCCCCCACAAATTGATTTCAGCGTCTTCGGCTCCCTTGGAGGTGGTGACCACACAACCAATTTGAGAGTTCTTGTGACCACCCTGATTGACGTTTTCGAAGATGAAGATACGGAGGCCGAGGAATCGGGGCCCGCGGCGAGAAGTTCATCCCTTCTACAAAATATCTCAATAACATTCGTTGTAATTGAATACTTACCCTTTACTTACCTGTGCAACACAGAACCCTCTCTGGAAGGATAAACGTTCGCGAAAAGCTTATGCGCTTTGCTGGATGTTCTCACACTGATATAGGTGTGGATCTCCCAGCTGGAGACAGAATTCGGCGAGCTGAAGGCCTGTGCCGGTGACTCTGGCTGACGGTTATAACCGCGGCTACTACTTTACACTAAGGATGCAGTAGATAGCCTTCTCTCTGGCGATATTCCATTTCCTGTTCCGCACATGGGCTCTTAAGTGCGGATAGATGTGTTGGTATTACCATGGTGATCTGGAAGTGATCAAACATGTAGTATCACTGCCAACGCAATATGAGTATATGAGGTCGCACATAAGAGCATTGGAGAAGTTGGAAAGGTTTGTGTTGGTCTTGCTCATATGTGATATGAGTGAACGACCAAGCCTATGATGTTCTGGATGTGAAAGATTTTCATTCCGGGGCCTATATTGTGAATATGAGTCATCAGGTAAGTGGCCGGAAGAATCTATAGGAAATTCGTCGAGTATAGTCGTGAGATTTCGACGAATAGTCTTGGATTCGTCGAGTATAGTTGTGACATCTCAACGAGTCTGTTTGAATTCGTCGAGTATCGAAATGTTATCTCGACAAATTTGGCTTGGCTTGTAGAGTATCGTCATGACATATTCGACGAGTTAGACCCTGATTCGTCGAATATCGTCTTAATACTTCGACGGTTTGCTCTGCCTCGATTCGTGGAGTATACACGTGTTATTTTGACGAATAGCTTTTGATTCGTCGAGTATCGACGTATATACTCGACGAATTCGGTATCCTCCGGTTTATTTCCTTTAAGTCCGGTTCGGCGTAGTCTGCGGATATCGGCTGGTTCGGTTCTAAGTATATATACGATATGTACAGCAAACCGAAGTACTTACGGTTTTTTGACCTAATCGAGAGAAACGAGAACAATGCTTCTTCTTCCCGACGGAAAAGTTCTGTCTAGGTCGCGATCGTCGTTTCTCGCCGTCGACCGTTCGTCGTTCTACTACATCGCCGGAAATCGTTTCCTAAGTGTCGTCTTTGTCATCGCCGCCTCTCCTTTAACGGATTTAGTAATCCGTTGAGACCTTGAGGCCAACCCTTCATCTAACCTAGAACTTGTACGACAAGAATCTAAGGGATCTTCGTGCTCGTGTGGATATCCGTAGAGCCATGGACGCTATTCTACGCTCGGAACTCCGGTCGTTGTCGTTCGTTGGACTTCATCAAAGCACCTTGGTTGAGTATTGACTCAATCACTCAAAGGTATAATTTATTTATTGAAATGTTACTTCTTGATCGATGTTCATCGCTAGATCCGAATTTATTTTGAGTTTTCTTATTCCATTTCCGCTGCGCACAATTGTGGTGACGTATAGCAAAACCCAACAAGTTGCACTTCGGTTCAGACAAAATGTGAATCCTGACCGCCACGGGTAACTCGGCGGGCTGGCGATCCCGCTTGGCCTTCTTCAAGGGTAACTTTGGAGGTCTCATCTCCGTCCCGGCTCTTCGCGTGGAGGAAGTTTTTTATCCTCCTGCGAACTCTTGTTGTTGTAGGAAAAGAAGCTGGTAGATGATTCGAGTCTCCGCAAGGAACTGGCCCAACTTAGCAAGTGTTTGGCGGAGACGGCGATCCGCCTCTTGAAAGAGAACGATGCCCTAAAGCAAGAGTATGCGAACGTTGACTATGAAACCCTCTTCGCGGGCCACAAGGATGCGGTGCTTTCGAGTTCTGGGGAGGACTCTGCCGAGGACTAATCGCGGACCAGGCGCACACTTCGATTTGGGGATCACCCGTCATGCCCTTCTTCTAGTTTCTCCAACAGATGTTAGAAAATATTTTCGTGAATTATATAAAAAAGCTTACTTGATTTTTGTTGTTTCGGAAGTTTTGGTAGTATTTGCGAATTACTATATTGAAGATGCTCAATCAGTGGGAAAGCCGGATTTTCGAGATAGGTTGACCTTCGTGCGATTATATCAACCTACGATCACGTAGTTCCGCAATCAATTCTTATGTCTGCCCATCATAACGGAGACAAAAGAGTAATGCGAGCCCTAAATGTAGAATAGTACGGATAGTCTGTGCGCCCACCACGGGGGAAACCGTACATTATATTTAACAATAGCTGGGAGATGTGTGACCTCTAATTTGTGTGTACGCGTAAGTCATTACAGTATATTAATGGTGGCAGTGAATATCAACTTGTCGCGGCTATTCACAGTGCAACCGCCCATTATTCATATAAAACCCTGATTGCCCTTAAGTTAGAGAACTTTAGCATGGTGCAGTTATTCGTGATGCAACTACTCAGTATGAAATCCAGATAATATGATTTTGACATCCCATCTTACCAGCACCAACTTTGGACACCCGGAAGTCCGAGGTTTCACTTAGATGAACCTATTAAAAGAAAAGGGAATGGATTGTAATACCTGTGAAGCTTTTTCCTGTAGGGATCGTTTGGTGTAACATTGCTCCGCATCCGCCCGGATTTGATCGTGAGGTCTAGTGGGAAGGCTCTCACCCGCTCAGATTTGACCGTAGGCTCAGGTGGATAACGCTCTTCACCCGCTCAGATTTGATCGTAAAGCTAAGGTGGGATGACGTTCTTTATCTAGCCGAATTTGATCGTGGTGGCGGTGGACAAAAGAAGTTCTTTACCCGCCCGGATTTGATCGTGGGCTAAGGTGGAAAAACGATCCTCACAAGGCCGGATTTGATTGTGGGCTCGGGTGGGATAACGTTCCCTGTTTGGTGCTTTAGGACAATTCACAAAATTGATGAGTTCATGACATGTCGGTATACCAATTTGCGAGTATCTGAGCTCACTAGTGAGGTCTCGGCCTTCTCTATTTAAAATTACTTTCTTGCCTTCTCTATTTAAAATTACTTTCTTGATATCAACTGGCGTTGACTGAAATAGGTAGATGTTGTGAATCACTTCTCAATATTAACTGGGATATTTCCGCTTTGGAAAATTGCTGAATAAATTAAAGCCCGATCATTGTGGAGTCGAAATCCATTACTAAGGATAATACTCTTCAACTATCTCTCTGAAGAAGGATCAGACTCTCGAGCTACATTTTCCAGCATTCCACATTCCTTTAATGCCCTCTCTATCACTTCCTGAAGAGATCAACATCTCCACGTATTGTGACCTTTCTTCTGGTGATATTGCAGAAAAGGTTCTTTTTCCCGCTCCCCGCCTTTGGCCCCAAAGAATGGGATTTATTAAGTCCTGAATTCTTTTGGTTAAACCGGGGGACCTATGCAAAGGGAGGGCCAAGGTTAGTATGTTCTTCTAAATGGTCGTCGTGCGCAAGAGATTCAGGAATGTAAGGTTGAATGGGGCGTGATTCCATAGGCACAGATAACATATGATTCAAAGGAGGTCGTGCATGAAGTTCCGAAGAGGGGTATGAGATCTTAAACGCTTCGAATGTGAGGTATTCCGTGAAGGAGATGGACGTTGATGATGAAAATTCCTTTCCAACCTGAGAAGCATTTCTTGTAGTCCATCCACTAAGGCGTTAGAATTTTTCATGCCTCTGGTCATGGAGTTAACTTACTTAGCGAGGTCAACAACCACATCAAACAAAAGATTGAAATCGCTCCTTTTGATGGGCACCTCTGGATCGTCAGAAGAGTTTTCGAAAGACTTTGACGTCATTTTCATTGAGACAACAATTGCCGAAAGAGGAAAACAGCGATAACTTTCAAATAAAGTGGATTCCAGATAATCTGAGAGCGCGAAATGAACTCGAACGGGGTTACCCCGTTCGCCAGCGAATGGAGGGCTCCGAGCTCTTTCCGATAGACTTTTCTGGGCTAAAAACAGACAAGAGGATAAAAAGTTATAATCGTTTTAAGATTGGGTGTATTTTAGGGAAAAACCAGCAACCCCGCCGACTTGCACTAGGTTCAAACACTTCTTGTAGTGGGCGGACACTTCTAGTGGGCGGACCACTCATAAGAATACTCACGCGAATAGGAATGCTTTTGGGCCCAGGCAAACACTACCACTGTCCTCTGACTGTAGGGCGATTTCACCAACCGCTTGATTCCACGCACAATGAGTCCAAAGTCGGTCCTCTCCCAGTTTCCCATCACTTCTGTTGTCAGGTTTCTGTTTTTTGTCCTACCACCGCCGCAGGAATCCTTTCCAGTTACAGTCCGACCACGAATCTCCCCTGGCTGCCGTCAACCAGCCCTCTAACATTCCTATCCACAACTGCGACCTTACCAAGCTGAAACCCCTCCAACAGAGCCTACAGTAGTGTCGTGATCAAGAAGAAGTGTCCTCTGCCCTAATATCCCCTCAACACAGCTAGAATTCGACCATTGCTCACAATGTTGGTATGACTCTCCCTCATTTTGTATCATGGTTACTCTTAGTCCACTATTCATGAAAGCATGTTAATGTTCAACATTTTCAGAGTTTGCTTGCCCAACATTAGCCTACCTCCTCTTTGTCGTTAATTTATTAACTCTATTGTCACCCCCCCCCATTGTGATGTTTATGGATAAATTAATTATATTCTTGAAAGCGGTCAAATGTTAGTCCTCTTATGCGTGTTTACTAACCCTATGTTAAATTAACATGTGTTATTACTCAAGATACTCAAGATGTCTAGGATACGCCGCAAAATTTTAAAAGGAACACAAAATTATCTTTAAAAATCAATTTCAGATTTTGGAATACATCAAGACTGAAATTTGAGCTCCTACAATATTAAGTAGATCTCATAACTAGCATATATTAGTGGTGCATTCTGTTTATATTAATTAGAACCCTATATATATATATAAATTACTAGCATTCATATATATGTTTAATATGTTTCCCTTACGAAATAGTATTGCCTGTTTAGGTAGATTTAATGATCATGATGTGAAGCAAGGTAGACTGTGAAAATGAACTCAAAGTAGATGCAAGTTTAGGTGTCGTGTCGGGGGAAAAATCTTATATAGACCTATTATGTTGTGTTCTAAGATAAAAAAAATTATTAATTAGATTCTCACTAATGATGAATGCAATTCAAAGATAAAGTACCAAATGAATTTTTGATTTCCTTTTGAGTTTTCATTCAATATTTTTATGCATTTGGTTTAGAGGTTTTGAATGCCTTTATGAAGTTGATTTTGTAAGGGATTTGTGGTTTGGGCCTTATGTATGTGTGTTCGATTTAATGCCTAAATATCATTACATAAACTGAATGTTTACTGTATAATTTTTTTAGACTTTCTAAGATGGATAGCTTTTATAAGTTTGAACCACAGACCTCCTAGTATGACCAACCTGTCATGCACTGGCCATAGTGCGCACTACCACTGGTCGTGCGCCACTGCTCGTGCGCTTTTATGATGATGCTTCTTGTCCAGCTATTTGGAAATGCCGCACGATCATCGACCTACAGTGTGCACGAACCACTGAGCACCTCCGTATATAAGGTACAGTGTGCACGATCATCGACCTACAGTGTGCACGACCATGCCACTGATCGTGCGCACTGCTTCTGCTGCCTCCGTATACAATAAATTCTCATTGCTTCGAGCATCATGGACGTAGGGTTGTTCTTTCCCAAAAGAACTGTCTTATTCCAAGGGCATCGTATTGTTAACTCCACATTACTCCTTACCGCACTCTTACCTGGACTCTCACTCCATGAAATAAGATGTGATCCTAATGTGCTACACACCCCATACCACCTGGAGTCAATACTACCTTTAACAATTACTGATGTGTCACCATGTATTTATCTATTTGCCCACACTATACCTGATGACCATATATCTCAAAAACCTCACTATATCAAATATTGGAGATCACACTTTTATTTCACCACATTATCAGTCCATTATAGGCGAATGCATTGAGTTTCATCAAATATTAAATTTTTTATGAAATGTTTGTGGAAAACTCGTTGGAAACAATTTGAAACCAAACTTGAGTTTAATAAGACATTTTATTTCCATACGAATGAGCATTTTAAGATTGTTAAGATTGTTGATCAGAATTTGAGAGAGTTTCATACGTGCTTTATCGGGGCGTACCGAAACCATGGGATCTCCTACTTCCACAGATTGAATTTGCATTTAATAATTATAAAAATCGAGTTAGCACTAAATTTTCATTTGACGTTGTTTATGGCCTTCATATATCACATCTACTTGACTATCATTCTTTACCATTTAATTACCGCATTTCCTTTGACACTCGGTCTGTAACATCCCAAAATTTTGATCCAACCAATTGAACCACCTATGAGACCTAGTTGTTTCAATCGATCTTTTTTGTCAACCTATTCAGTGCCAGTAAGAATTTGTTGGCCAGGTGACCGACTACAACTTGTTTTTACCAGAGTTAAACTACAGTGACTCAAACAAGCTTTTTGAGCAAATGAATTCCGGTCAGTTGCATTGCACATGACGATCAATATGAACTTAATGGCATTCCGTCGCATTCCGATGCATATTTATGCAGTTGGCCGAAATAGGTCGTTTTCATTAAACACGTATGACCCACATACGAACTCAACGTTGTTCATCTTCTTCCATTCCGATGAGAATCATAGAAGTCGATCAAAAATGGACCGCATAGAGCTCCGTGACGACTCAAATATGTGATTTTGAATAAATGATCTCAGAATTGATCTTAGTTGGTTTTGTTAGACATGTAGAGTCTATACGAGTCCAACAGAATCATTCGCGGTCAATTACAAGGTTTCCTGGAACAATTTACAAGATTTCAAGAGGGAAAGATGAAGGGCATCCTATTCTTAAGCTTTATAATAACATTATTTCCTAACCTAAATACACTATTCATCTTCTCCATTTAGCCGATCCTTGCCCAACCAGCTACCTCCCTCCTTCCAGATTGAGGCCCCTCCTCCATAGCCGACCTCCCAACCTCCAAGATCCAACCACATCCCCTCTTCCTAACTCTAGCTGACACCTTTTACAGCAAACCTAGTGGGGTACCTCCAAGCTCTGACCTACAACACCATGGCCGATCACCTCAAGGTCGATCCTCATGGCTTAAAACCTGACTCTCCTTGGATCGACGACCTCCTTATTCAAGCTCCGACGTCCTCTCCACCTCTCTCAAGGTCGATCAAAACCCAAGTATATCTCTCTCCAAGCCCTCTTCTCCATACCCGAGCTCCTTCACCACCACAAAACAGAGCAACCCCTCTTCTCCAAACCAAAATTTCAACAACCTCATCCAAAACCTACAGTAACCATCTATTCTCCCTCCAAAGAAATCGGACGACCACTCAAACCAGCATCAACAACGCTTTTTCTCTCTCCGTCGTGACATGTATGCAAGCTGCAACAACATTGCATCGTCGAGATTCAACCACCATACTTTGAGATCCGACCACTATACTTCCGACCACTCTGACATCAAGAGATCGAACAATGTCTTCACAAAATTCAGCCAACTTCGTCAAGATCCAACAAAGTTCAATCAAATATGGCACGTTTGACGAGATCCAGCTATGGACAGGAGCTACGCACAAATGCCCGTCTCCGCGGAAATCAAGTAGTATGTATGGACTTCAATGAGTTCCTTTCATCCACCCTTTGTGGTGGAGACCAGCCCCGACCAGGTTTGACGCAAAAGTGCTCAACACCGCACCCGACCAGACCCCTATCGGCCCTGAATTTACATGTTTTATTTGTGTTTTGTGTTGTAATTTGTGTGAAAAAACATATATATATATATAATTACATAAATATATATGTGTGTGTGCGCTATTGAGAGAGTGTGAGTTTATATATATATATATATATATATAAGAATATAAATACATACATATATATATATATTACAGAGCGGCCCAGCTCTTTCCCAAGCCAGTCCAGAGTAAAATAAAGAGAGAGTTCTGTTAAAATCCTAAACCTAAGGAGCCGGTCCATCTCTTCCTCCCGATCCAAGCCGCAGGAAAACTCCACGGGGCCGACAATGGCAAGCCTAGGGTTCAGCTCCCACCCTCCTTTTCGATTTCGTCACTGCACGCCGCCGCTTCCTCCGGAGCTCCAACCGCCGGCCACGTCCGTGTCTCCACGCGTCATCCGCCCACGAACAGCCGCATCTAAGCGCCAACTGCAAGAACGAACCCCTCCCCGGCGGTTTCGGCGTCCACGATCCATCCTCCGGCGTCTTCGATGACCTCTTCTGCCCCACGTCCGCTGGCCGCTGCTGCCCTATAAAAGGAGAAGAATAGGAAATCAGTGAGGGATGATTGATGAAAAAATTGAAGAAGAACATTTGAGAGTTGCGGGTATTTGATCCCAATGTAAGTGTTGTTGTTTGAGTTTAGAGAAAGTTGTTGAATGCTGTGAGATTTTTTTTGATTTCCTGTTAGATTTAGGCACGTGGACGAGTTTAATGTGCCTACAGTGATTTGATTCTCGTTTGTGAACCCGATGTTGACTTTCTTGTAGTTGTTAATGGATTTGAAATGGTTGTTTGGTTCCTTTGATTCCCATTTTTGAGAGTTGAGGTGGGAGGTGTATGGTGAAATCTGATGTTGTCGTTGTGAGTTTAGAAATAGGAGAAGATCTGAGGTTGGCGTTTCGATTCCTGTTAGTGTGAAATGTTATTTGATGAAGATTATGAGTGTCGTGAGTTTTGAATCTCTTTTAAGGTTTGTGATGAGTGATAAAGATGATGAACAGTGGTTCTTCTTTGTGAGGTTTTATTTATGAACAGTTAAGAGTTAAATGTTGTTGTAGAGTTTTGGATGATGATGAATAGTGAATTTCATCTGTTACCGTGAGGTTGTTTGTTTGCTTTCAGATTTCATAGAGCCACCTTGTGAGGGTGAGTGGACTTTAGTTCGTTTGTTAGAGAATTCGTGGAGCCACTTGTGTGAGAGCGGGTGAATTTTAGAGTGCTAGATTTGTGGCTTCTCTAGAGTGAGAGCTTCCGTAGAACCACTTTCGTCTGAGAGTGTGTGAACTCTCCTTGGTACCCGTATGCGATAACGACCGACCTTGGAGCAAAAGGTCGAAGGTGACGAGAAGTTCCTTGCATGATCGCCGTCGACTTTGGATACGGAAAGATGCCTCTTTCTGTGGGTAATTTGTTTATATCTTCTTCCTTTGTGAGTGTCTAAATTTTCTCATTAGGATAAATAGATTATTGTTGGGATCTCGCCCGAATTTTGTCGGCGAACGCTACGTCGAAAACTCCAACAAAAATGTATTTGAAGTTCACAATTTAAGTTTGCCACGATAAGGAGAACGGAACGAAAGTTGCAAACCTTCTTTCTCGGATTTAAAATGGAACCATTTTATTAAGAAAAATCATTTTAAAACAAAATAGCGATTTTGTGCTTTACAAAAAATTATGTTGCTTCATTTCTTAAAATTCGTACAAATTTCGCTCAAATTTTGTTGCGCAAATTTCATCGAATATTGCATGCATTAGAGTTTCCTAGAAAAAGCCGACGGTATGTTTGCAATTCTAACGGTTCGGTCTCTTCTTAAATCACCAAATCAATTTGTTAGTTTAGTTTGATACTTTTATGAAATCAAATTTGGATTTGTTGAAGTTGGTGACCGGGCGGTCTGGCGGTCTGTCTTGACGGGTTGAAGACCGCGCGGTCTGGCGGTTTGTCTCAGCCGGCTTGGAGACCGGGCGGTCTGGCGGTCTACACTGACATCTCTCTTCCTCTCTGGTGGTAGCCGTGCGGTTAGCCCGTCTGTCTAACCGCGCGGCTTGTGCGGTTTGTTCTGTATATTCCGCTTAGTCCTGTAAATTTTTAGTCTCACATCTCTTATTTGTATTCTCTCTTCTCTCCTCCATTCTATATAAGGGAGGGCATACCTTTGTAATAGATATCTTTTTTGGATAATAAAGTTTCAATTATTCAAAACAATATTCGTTTGGTACTGCATGTTCGCTACTTTTAACATGGTATCAGAGGACACGGTCTTTTCCTCCTGATTGTGTGCGCTCTCTGCTTCTCGCCGCTTGTTTCTGCTTCTCGCGACCTGTCTTCGCGGCTTGTCCTCTCTTCCGCCCGCTACTCTGTTCGCGCGGCTTGTTGCTTCTCTTCTCTTGCTGCTCTTCGTCGTCGCGACCTGTTTAGTTGTCGCAGCGACCTGTTTCCTTCTAGCCGCCTGTTTTTCCCCTAGCTGCGCGGCCTGATTCTGTTCGCCCGGCTTGCGGCTTGTTGTTGTCGCTGCTGTTTCTTGCTTCCTCTTCTCTTCTGTTCGCTCGACCTTTTCAGTCCGCGCGACCTCTTCCCCGCTGTGCCTTGGGCTGCTTCCTGGCCGCTAGTGTTTGCGCGGCTTCTTACCTTTAAACCGTCTCGGATGACTCCTCTCCTCCTCTCCCAGCTTCTGATTCTCCTGTCATTCCCTTCGTTCCCTCGCCTCCTCCTACAATCTCCACCCCTCCACCGTCTCCCTCCCCTCCTCTCCCTCCACCTCTCTCTCTCCCTTCTCCACCACCCTCTCCCTCATCTCCGCTGCCGTCGCTCTCTACTCCCGGGCCAGCTTTCTCTACCACGGATGCTCCGGATGCCGCGGGCCCGGCTGACCTGGATCTTCCTATAGCTCTTCGCAAAGGGGTGCGGACGTGTACCCTACACCCCCTTGCTGCTGTTGTTTCCTATGATCGTCTTACCCCTTCTCACAGGGCATTTGCACTGGCTATCTCTGCCACTGCCACCCCCCGCTCCTACCAGGAGGCCCTTGTTATTCCTCATTGGAAGATGGCCATGGATGAGGAAATGGCGACCCTAACTGAGCGGGGTACCTGGACTCTTGTTCCTCCTCCCTTCGGTACTGATGTTGTTGGCTGTCGTTGGGTCTTTGTGGTCAAATTTGGCCCCGACGGCACTGTGGATCGTTATAAGGCTCGGCTTGTTGCTAAGGGCTTCACTCAGACCTATGGGGTTGATTACTTTGACACCTTCTCCCCCGTGGCTCGTCTCAGCACTATCCGGGTCCTTCTCTCTGTGGCGGTAAATAAGGATTGACCGATTTCCCAGCTGGATGTCAAGAATGCCTTCCTTTATGGTGATCTTCATGAGTCCGTTTACATGGAGCAACCTCCTGGGTATGTTGCTCAGGGGGAGACACGAGTATGTCGGCTGAAGAAGGCAATCTATGGCCTCAAGCAGAGCCCTCGAGCTTGGTTTGACAAGTTCAGCGGGATCATGGCGGCCGTTGGTTTTGTGCGAAGCTCTGCCGATCACTCTCTCTTTATTCGCAAAACTCCTGCTGGGCTGGTTGTTCTTGCTGTGTACGTCGATGATATTCTTCTCACTGGCGATGACCAGGAAGGGGTAGCCCTGACAAAGCGTCATCTTCGCCAACATCTGATCACAAAAGATATGGGCTCTCCAAAGTACTTTCTGGGGATCGAAATTTCTCGGAAGCCCGACTCTTTAGTTCTCTCTCAGCGTAAGTATGCCCTTGATCTTTTAAAAGAGGCAGGATTGACTGGAGCAAAACCTGCCCGATGCCCCATGGCAACTGGAGAAGACAAAACCTGGACAGATGATTTGCCTCCTCTTTCAGATAGTTCGCGGTACAGGCGTCTGGTTGATAAGCTCATATATCTCACAGTGACCAGGCCGGATATTTCTTATGTTGTGGGCAAGGTGAGTCAATTCATGCAAACACCTAGGGAGTGCCATCTACAGTCTGGCTTGCGGATCTTGGAGTATATCAAAGCAGCGCCTGGGAAAGGATTACTTTTTCAGAGGAATGGTCATCTGAGGATTGAAGCATACTCAGATGCAAGTTATGCTGATGACAAAGGGGATCGCAAGTCAACCTCAGGTTTTTGCACCTTTGTTGGGGGAAATCTGGTGAGTTGGAAGAGCAAGAAGCAGTCTGTTGTCTCCAGGTCCAGTGCAGAAGCTGAGTATCGCAGTATGACATCGACCACTTGTGAGTTAAAATGGCTGCGGGCTCTCATGCTAGATTTAGGAGAGGTCTACAACCATCCTCTACCTATGTTCTGTGATAACAAGGCCGCCATATACATCTCTAAAAATCCGGTATTCCATGAAAGAACAAAGCACATTGAGGTCGACTGTCATTTCATTCGTGAAGAGATCTTAAAGGAACAAATTTGCACTCCCTTTGTCACTTCTGATAAAGAGCTGGCTGACATCTTCACCAAGCCAGTTTCCGCCTCGTTTCTTCATGTTTGTGACAAGCTGGGCATGATCGATATATATGCTCCAGCTTGAGGGAGAGTGTTGAAGTTGGTGACCGGGCGGTCTGGCGGTCTGTATTGACGGGTTGAAGACCGCGCGGTCTGGCGGTTTGTCTCAGCCGGCTTGGAGACCGGGCGGTCTGGCGGTCTACACTGACATCTCTCTTCCTCTCTGGTGGTAGCCGTGCGGTTAGCCCGTATGTCTAACCGCGCGGCTTGTGCGGTTTGTTCTGTATAGTCCGCTTAGTTCTGTAAATTTTTAGTCTCACATCTCTTATTTGTATTCTCTCTTCTCTCCTCCATTCTATATAAGGGAGGGCATACCTTTGTAATAGATATCTTTTTTGGATAATAAAGTTTCAATTATTCAAAACTCTATTCGTTTGGTACTGCATGTTCGCTACTTTTAACAGGATTGAAAGAGTATGTGTCTTACCATACATCCAGTTGTACATATGTAACAAGAAAACATGGTTACAAATTGGTAAATGTAAAGATGATTAGTTCTCTTGAGTAGGTAAAGTAGCGGGTTGATCGCCTCCCTAATTGGTAATAAATTATAATGTACTCTGCCTATATGAAATGATAATGCATGTGTATGTATGTTTGCTGGACAACACACTCCGGATGATTAGAACATGGGAATCATAGATAACATCATGGTCAAACGACGGTGTGTGCCCTATCATAATTGTTATTTGTTTACATGTTAACCACCTAGAGTTTTAGAAGAGTTATACCTTGGTTCTTTTGAGTATACCGCTAGTTGGGCGTAGAATGAGTACGAGATTAGACAATGGTATTTAAGGTCTAGGGATAATTGTGCTTAAATATCATAGAAATGACATGGAAGTGTTACTGCCACTGTTTGTCCACGATGGTGGTGCCTGTGGGACTAGCTACCACAAAAATAAGAGACACCGTGCATGATGAATCTATGTCAACATTATGTGTGTGTGCGTGCTTGTGTGTGCATGCTTGGATGCGATGTGTGTATTTGAATAGTATGACTCAGATAAGTCGTATTGATTATGAGTTGTGACGCTCCTTTGATGAAGATATGCTTACTTAGCATTTGCATCAGATTCGATAATAATATGTATAGTTTTGTAACCCTTGATAGTGTAATTTAGATTAAGCAGTAGTTTAAATTGTGCAAGACCCCAATCATATAAATTTGTATGGACCTTTGTATATGATTGGTTATGTATAACCCGTAATTCGTCGAGATCAGAAATGTCAAAAGAGATACCTATTCGCAGACCTCACCAGGGCAACAGAGGCGAGCATGGGCGAGCAGAAGCGAGCTGGGGCAATCAGGGGAGAGCAGCGGCGAGCAGGGGACAGCAGTGGCGAGCAGGGCCGGGCTGGGGCTAGCAAAGGCGAGCTTGTGCGAGCAGGGGCGAGCAGATGCGCGCAGGGGCCAGCTTGGGCAAGCAGAGGCGAGATTGGGCAGCCAGAGGCGAGCTTGCGCAAGCAGAGGCATGCATGGGCGAGCAAGGGAAATATTGGGTGAGCAGCGGAGAGATTGGGCGTGCGACAGCGAGCATGGGCGTGCGACATCGCCCATGGCGAGCATGGGCGAGCGACGGCGAGCATGGGCGAGCGACGGCGAGCATGGGCGAGCGACGGCGAGCATGGGCGAGCGACGGCGAGCATGGGCGAGCAGGGAAGTACATGAGAGAGCAGGGGCAAGCTTGGGAGAGCAGCGGCGAGCTTGGGCGAGTAACCCAGATCCAATTGAAAATAGTAGACCCTCCTAGTTTCATATGGCCATCATTCACCTAAACATTGATCTAATTAACATCAATCACCAGATCCAATTGAAAAAGTTGGAGAGAAATCTAACAAATGTTGATGCCCTTTTAGTAAAAGATATAACTTGCAAAATCATTCACATTGTTGATGCACAGTCACTAACTTGCAAAATCATTCACATTGTTTAACAAATTTGAGCAAACTTGAAATTCACATACAAATCATTGACAAACAATTCACAGAAAAAATTACCATTGCAATAATAAATTATTGCCTTGCAAAATTATTCACAGAATAAAATATCTCATCCAGTAACAGGAAAAGGTGAGGGAGGAACCAGCAACGACAAAATCATTCACAGGAAAAGGCACATGATAGTCGGCAAAAACAAACACAACAATGGCATACACAGAGCGGTCGATTGAATCATTCACCAGTCTATGTCGCTGAAGGAGAGGGAGGAGAAGTGGAATGTAGCCTTGCGTCGATCACAGAGCAGCTTCTCGGCTATGATAGCTAGCAGAAGCCCTTCGGATGCAAGATAGACGGGAATGCCCACCGTAGAGGAGGGGCGCCGAAGACTCTCGCCACCGTAGAAGAGGGGAACTCCCGCGTTTCACTGGAGCCGCGGAAGGAAATCAGGGAAGAACCAGAGTAGCGTTGTGCTAGGTTATCGCGATCGTGGATACAGCGTGTAACAGGGCTGCTGCTGCTTTGCAGCAAAAAATGCGACAGCAGCGGCCACCGAGACCTTAAAATTGACATTTGGCATGACGTTTTGCACAACAGAAGCATGCAATTGATAGGAAATAAGGTTTTCTATCAATTCACAATTGAACAAAGGAATATATATACATGAACAACGGAAGGTGATCCTAACACCCGAGATGACTATAAGCTAACACTACTATTTATAATATACAACATATCTAACCCTCCCCCCTCCCAACTCACGGGGGATCATATATTGATAGTTTGGACAGTAGATAGGCATATTGGGTCCTCGTCTGCGACTTTGTCATCAATTTTGCAATCTGCTGCTCCGAGGGAATAAAGGAAGGGGCAAGAGTTCCCCGACCATAGTGCTCACGCAGGAAGAAAGCATCAACCCCAATATGCTTGGAGAGAGAATGCTTCACCGGGTCTAGAGTAACTGAATGACACCAGTATTATCACAGTAGATGGAAGTGAGATCTGTATAAGAGAGCACGAGAGGTCGTCGCCCGGAGATAGCGCAGGAGCTGCAACAGATAACCATAATGCACAGAGGTGGACACACAAACAAACTGGCTCAGCACATGAACAACATGAGCAATGTCGGGCCGAGTAATGGTGAGATAGACAAGACTCCCCACGAGGTGGCGGTATCAAGTAGGATCAGAGAGTGGAATCCTATCATCCAGACATAGCTGAAGGTGAAGCTCCATAGGGATGTCCACTGTGCGTGAGTCAGAGAGAGCAACCCTAGAAAGGAGATCTGATATGTAGCGCTGCTGAGAGAGCCGAAACCCGTAATCTGTAGAGCTAACCTCAAGACCCAAGAAGTAGCTCAACTGTCCAAGGTCAGTCATCTAAAACTGCTGCTGAAGGTGATGTTTGACAAATACCACATGAGAAGAATCATCACCAATAATAATCATATCATCCACGTATAGTTACAAAAGGGTCCGACCACATGAGGAGTGCAGGAACAAAGCTGGATCATGTGGACATGGATGGAATCCGGCGGCTGTAATAGCTGAACTGAAACATGCAAACCACGAGCGGGGCCCCTGCTTGAGCACATAAGGCATAAAGTGCCCGTCTCAAGCGGTAGACAAGGCCTAGAAGAGAGGATAGACTCGGAAGAGGAAGCATGTATAACTTCAGCTGAAGGTCACCGTGAAGAAAAACCTTCTTCACGTCGAGCTGTGATAGGGACCAGTGACAAACAACGACAACAACAATAAGAGTCCGGATTGTAGTCATGTGAGCAACTAGAGCAAAAGTCTTGTCATAGTCTTTCCCCAGCTCCTGCTGAAAATCACGAGCAACTAGTCGAGCATTGTACCTCTCCACAGAACCATCGGAGCGAGTCTTGTCCTTAAACACTCACTTGCAAGTAATAAAAACAGCACCATGTGGAAGAGTAACAAGATCCCATGTATGAGTGTGCTCAAGCGCCTCTAACTCAGCAAACATAACAACCTTCCATTCAGGTATCTAGGCAATCTCACGATAGAAAGTCGGCTCTGGAGAACTACAGGCAGTAGCAGGAAGGTCAGGTAGGTCCAGCGGTAGGGTATCAAGGCTAAGTCGATCGGGAGGACGCATCTCACGAGGTGGATTGCGGCACACATGTGGATCATCCACAGGGCACTCGATGGAGGAGGTAGGCACTGAGTATGGGGGCATCGGAGGCGAGGAGATAGGAGGAGTACGACGAGTATAGTGATAAGGAAGAGGAGAGACACGGTCCCAAGTGGACAGCTCATCACAGGGAGAGGTGTAAGACGGAGGAGAGGAGTGAGGAGGTGACGGAGCAGATTGCGGAAAGAAAAAAGGAGACGAAGTAGGCTGCGACAAGAGAGGAGGTGACGGAGTAGACTGTGCCAAGAGAAAAGGAGGGGGACATATCGGAGGGGAGGATACATGAGGCAGAGAGATGGGAAGAATGAGAAAATGCACCAGAGGGAGTAACATATGAGTTTGAGGTGGAGGAAACAGGGGGCACGAAGAAAGGGTGAGACTCATCAAAAGTGACATCACGTGTGTTGCGAAGTCGACGTGCAACGGGGTCATAGCATCGATAGCTTTTGTGCTCAGCAGTGTACCCAAGAAATGTACAAGGAACAGACTGAGCAGAGAGCTTAGTACGCTCACGTGGAGAGAGAAGAACATAACATCGACAACCAAAAACACGAAGATGAGTGTAACGTGGGGGCCCTAAAGAAAAGTGGAGGGTTGCAGATTAATAAGATAGTCATCAGTGGAAACAGCCTCAGCCCAGAAGTGAGGAGGAACGTGAGAGGAGATAAGAAAGGTATGAGGTGTCTCAATAATATGACGATGTTTTCTTTCAGCGGTGTCATTCTGAGTATGGGCACCGGGACATGCAAGCTGAGGAAGAGTGTCGTGAGTAGCTAGCATATCTCGAAAAGCATAAGAGAGATACTCCTCCCTGAATCAGAACGAAAAATACGTATGGAAGCAGAAAATTGTGTGTGTACCATAACAAAAAATGTAACAAAAATCTGAAAAAATTCAGATCAAGAATGCATAAAATAGACCCAAGAATAATGAGAGTAGTCATCAACGAAAAGAACATAGTACCGGTGTCCATCCTTGGATACAAAAGGTGCGGGTCCCCAAACATTAGAATGAAGTAAATCAAAAGGACACTGAGACCTGGACTCACTAGACGGATAGGGGAGTTGTACCTGTTTACCGAGCTTAACCCCTGAACATGAGTGAGACTGATCAATAAAAACACGACCAAGGAAACCATAAATAATGAGAAAAGCTAGAAGTGAACCAATGAGATGATCAAGACGGTGGTGTCACTGAGAGAAACCCACCGAAGAAAGACAAAGGGAGGAAGCGGCAGGTGACCATGAAGTGGATGGAAGGTGAAAACGATCAAGGACGTGCACCCCGCAATGACAACGGCCAGCCCCAAAGAGTGCCCCAGATAGACGATCCTGCACCCGACATGTAAACTCATCAAAGGTAACAGGACAACCGTAGGACGTGAGCTGGCTAACGGATATGAGGTTCATGGATAATTCGGTTATGTATGCAACATCGGGAAGATGAAAGTGACTGGTCTGAAGGAGGCCACGGCTCGTGAGGAGGTGAATGTTGTCATCTGCGACCATGATACTAAGGGCAGAGAAGATGGGCTGACAGGACAAGAGGTGGGTAACATCATGTCATGTGAAAAGAGACTCCAGAGTCAAGCAACCAGTCGGAGAGAGATACATGTAGGAGCGAAGGCAGGCAACTGAGAGGCAGAGGCATCAGAAGCGTCTGGTAGAAGTACGGATGCAGGGAACGAGGTAGAGAAACATGCTGGGAGAGCTATTGGGCAATCAACTGAGCCAGCTCAGATATAGAGGGAGACTGCGCTGGAGCCGAAAAGAGAACGGAAGGTGCACTAGAAGCATGTTGCTGACCAGACTATTGAGCCCTTTGAAGTAGGCGACACTCAGATTTAACATGAACAAGGCATTGTGAAGCGTGACGCGGCGGTGGTCGGAGAGAATGGCCGGCGGCCGGAGACGAGAGAGAAAGACTGAATAGGAGGAAGGGGAAGAGAGAGAGAGAGAGGGGGGGGGGGAGAGAGACGACAAAAGACTTAATTCATTCATTAACCCGTAATTACAGCCCTAAGATAATACTTATAGCTAATTCCTCTACAAATAGCGGTTAAGGCCTGGCACATCATTTGCCAGCTCATAACCTTCATGTAGCCTATTTTGTAGCCTATCAATATTAATATTATGCCATATATGCGGCTACAATCCCTGCCCTGCCCGAGACTGCTGCCCGGGTCGTCCTTGGCTGCCCCGTTTTTTTTTGTTTCGTCGTTTCTTTAACCCGGGGTGGGCTGGAAGCGCGATCGTCGGCGGCGAGGGACTGGAGGCAGCTGGCGCAGAAGCCATGATGCTCGTCGAAGGGACCGGCGAGGGTTACTGGAGGAGACCGTCCCTGAAGCAGGCAATTTGGTGCAAGGCTCGGTGGCTTCCTGGCTGAGGTGCGCACCCTGTGGAGATAAAAGAAGATGATTAGAATTTGGGAGTGGTGTGTGAGAGAGGATGACCCTTTGATGATTAGGACGAGAAACATCCCTGTTATTGTTGTCGGGTTTAGCTTGTTTGTTATGTAACTCCTGCTCCCTGTCCTGTGGGCTTGGTTGCTGCATCAAAGGGGTAAAATTAGTGGAGAGGATGGAATCTCGCGGGTGGATGACGAGAGAGCTGGGAAGGAGGAGGGCTTCCCTAGTCGCCAGATCGGGGAATGCTGTTATTGGTCCTTGTTGTCGGGTTGCAGTTAGTGAACCTTGATGCGGGTTCCCCTGTATCAATGGCAATGAATTAGAAGTAAGTGAAGAATTTAGCGGGGGGATGACAGCAGGATCGGTGTGGAGGTTACTGTCCCTGTGAGTGGTTTGAAAACTGGCAGGTGATTGTAGTTCCCCTGGTTGGTGTAGATGTGCGCCCTGGAGGATTGGAGTAGCTGCTGCGTTATCGTTCTGGCGAGGAGATTCCTGCTGCAGAGAAATCGGGTGAGACATAACAAGTGTGGAGGTATCAGGGATGATAATTGGTGATGCTGGTGTGAGTTCTTCCCTGTGTCCCCCTGCGGATGGAGGAGCTGCACATGTGCAGTGTTGGTCCAAATGTTGTAGTGTATCTTTGTCGATGCTGGAGAGAGGTTCCCAGGTTGATTCTTCGGGCAGCAGACCTTCCCAATGAATGAGTCCCTGTGAAATTGTCTGTCCCTCGTGCTGGACTGTTCGTCGCTCCAAGATAGCAATTGGATGCCGCCCTGTGTGTTGTGCTAGATCCAGATCCGGAAGTTCATGAGTTGGATAGGATGCGCTTGGATGGTATGGCTTTAAGAGGGATACATGAAAAACCGGATGTATCCTACTTGTAGGCGGTAGAGCTAATTTGTATGCTACTAATCCAATACGTTGTAAGATTCGATATGGTCCGAAATATCGGAGGCGGAATCGTTTGCATGTTTTTTTGTGCATGGTGGATTGGCGATAGGGGTGAAGCCGAAGCAACACTAGATCGCCTTCCTGGAAGGAAATCTCCTGTTTATTGCGATCGGCATTTTTTTTCATTTTATACTGAGCGTGCTGTAAGTGCTGTTGAAGTTGTAGTATTAAAGTGGTTCGACTGATGTTCTCGGGCATGAGGTGAGTGGACGCCTCTCACGCTGTGTAAGCCAGAAAATTTGGCGGTGGTCGGCCAAACATGGCTTCAAAGGGTGACATTCCAGCTGAGGCATGATAGCTAGTGTTGTAGTGGTATTCTGCCCAGCTCAATATTTTTGCCCAATGCGCCGGATGTCGATGGGTAAACAAGCGTAAGTATTGATTGAGACAACGATTGACGCGCTCGGTTTGGCCATCCGTTTGGCGATGGTAAGCCGTACTAAAGCGTAATTTTGTGCCGTTGGTTTTAAAGAAGGCTAACCAAAATGTACTTAAGAAAATCGTATCCCTGTCCGACACTATGGATTCGGGCAGCCCATGCAATTTGCCGCAATACTCCCAAAAGGTTTGGGCTACTAGTTGAGCTGTGTAATGAGAGGGTAGGGCTGCAAAATGTGCCCCTTTAGTGAGTCGATCAACCATTACCAAAATTATTGTAAAAGATTGTGATGTCGGTAGATGTGTAATAAAATCGATAGAGATGTCAGCCCATATTTGATTGGGGATGGGAAGAGGTTGCAAGGTACCGTAAGGCAAGGTATTGCGATCTTTCCCCTTTTGGCAGGCGTCACAATGATGAATGTAATCATGTACATCCTTTTGTAGTCCGGGCCAATAGTAATATAGGGTCAATCGTTTAACGGTTGCTGTTATACCGGAATGCCCCCCGATTTTTGTGTCATGGGCCTCACTGATGAGAATGGTACGTAGGAGGGAGTCTGGTATGTATAATTTCTTGTTATAAAAAAGTTTTTGGCCCACTAATTCCCACTCGGGTATAGTATCCGGGTGTTTTTTTAATGTGGCACGGATATCCTGTGCTTTGGAATCGAAGAGGTAGTGTGTGTCCAAGTCATTAAACAAATTGGAATAGGAAAATGAAACGTTCTGAAAACTATGGATCGCAGCATCCTCGGGCGGCTCATACATGCGTGAAAGTGCGTCTGCCGCTGTATTCTGACGGCCAGGCCTATATTGTATGAGATAATTGAAACCTAGCATTTTGGAAAGAAATTTTTGTTGCTCGGGCATGGTCATTACTTGGGAGTTGAGATTGTGGAGTGTTTGATGGTCTGTTAAAATGGTAAATGTCGAACCTATTAAATATTGTCTCCATTTGCTTACCGCTGTTGTAATAGCTAACATTTCACGGATATATGTGGATTTGGCCTGTTCCTGACGGGACAGGTTTTTACTAAAATACGCGATCGGATGTCCTTGCTGGCTTAGTACTGCTCCTATACCGACCTTAGAGGCATCGCATTCAATTGTAAATGGAAGTGTAAAGTTCGGTAATGCCAAGAGTGGGGCGGAGGAGAGTAATTCTTTAATTTGGTTAAAAGACGCGTGACTTTGAGCTGTCCATTCGAAACCATTTTTGACCAACAAATCTGTGAGTGGGGCTGTAATGGTTGCGTACTGACGAATAAACCGTCGATAGTATCCAGCTATACCCAAAAAAGAACGCAGTTGTTTTTGATTTTGTGGCACGGGCCATTCCGCAATAGCGGCCAACTTGCTTGGAGTGGGGCATACACCATCTGGTGTTATGACGTGGTCGAGGAACTCTATAGTGGAAACGGCAAGGATACATTTGGTGGGTTTGAGAGATAGATGATGTATTGACAAAAGGTGGAAAACTTGGCGTAAATGATGTGCATTAAAGCTTGAAACGTGGCCGGGGCATTTGTAAGGCCAAAAGGCATTACAAGGAACTCGTATAATCCATTATGTGTCCTAAATGCTGTTTTGTGAATGTCTTGTGGGTGCATGCGAACTTGATGATATCCCGAGTGTAAATCGAGTTTGGAAAATATTGTTGCCCCATGGAGTTCGTCAAGTAGTTCGTCTATAGTAGGCATCGGAAAACTATCCTTCACGGTAAGAGAATTTAATGCGCGATAGTCAACACAAAAACGCCAAGTGCCATCTTTTTTCTTGATAAGGAGGACTGGGGAACTAAAAGTGGAATGACTTGGTCGTATGAGACCTTGGGATAACATTTCCGCTATTAAACGTTCAATCTCGTTTTTTTGAACATAAGGATACCTATAGGGTTTTACTTTGGCAACCTTAGATTCATCAGACAACGGGATCTTATGATCTAAGGGTCTAACTGGAGGTAAACCCGTGGGTTTCCGGAACAACGTGGTAAAATTATTGAGGGTGGACTGTATAGCCGGATGTGATGTAGTTGGGAAATCCTGGGATTCTTGTAGGTTGGGATCTGTTTGAAAACACAAAAGCATAGATTCAATGGAATCTTGCACAATGAGTTTATGTATTTGTGATGACGTAGCGGAGCCGGCAGTTAGTGAGGTGTCTCCTGTGATTGTACAGGATTCCCCTTGGTAGGTGAATGACATTGTGCGGGTAGTATAGTCGATGCTTATTGGGCCTAACGTCTCCAACCAATTAAAACCCAAAATGATATCCGCCCCATGGAAATCAGTTATAAACAAGTCCAGGATAAATTGGATTTTCTGTATTGTTAGGGGTACTTGCGGACACCGTTCTTTACAAAACATATTACTCCCGTTGCCGACATGGACTTTAAATGGAGAAATTGAAACTGTTGGTAATTTGAGAAATGATGCAGCTCGTTTAGTAATAAAACTATGGGTACTTTCGTTGTCGAGAAATATGTGAATTGTGGAATTTCCGATCTTACCACGTACCCGAAAGGACTTGGAGGGGAATGTGCCCATGAAAGCATTGACACTAATTTCTGGATTAGAGGGTTCATCTGGGTCTAGTTGTTCGTCGAGCGGAGGTGGTGGCTCGTCGTCCTCCTGGTCCGGATCCCCGTCAAAAAAATAAAGTGTCGATCGGTTTTTACATTTGTGTCCCGGGGTATAACGTTCGTCACACGTAAAACACTGTCCGCGTTCGCGGCGTGGTTCTGTTGGGGTCAGTCGTTTAACGGCAAAGCGATCGTTTTTGTGATGCTGAATGTGTAAAGTGTGGCCTGGTGGATGGGGTCGGTTGTGCCATGGTTTGGTGGTTTGGTGTTTGTGGTCGTCAGGGCCCGGATCTTCAAAAAGGCGAGCCAGACGGAACGCTTCGTAGAGAGAAACTGGTTGTTGGGCGACCACAGCCCGTTTGATGTGTGGTTTAAGACCAGAAATAAAATTTCGGCGTAACACATCTTGAGAAAACTCATCTACTTGACAAGCTAATAATTCAAAAGCATCTTGATAATGAGCAACTGTAGAAACTTGTGTTAATTTCATGAGCTTACCAAGCGGATCTTCATAATCGGTTGGGCCAAATCTACCAAGGATAGCTGTTTTAATTGTCATCCAATCTGAGCAGAGGCCGTTGCGCAATAAACCTGGAAACCACTGGGATGCGGGCCTGTCCAAGTGCATAGAGGCTATAAACACAAAATCGAAGGGGTTTACGTTATTATACCTGAAATACATCTCGATTTTGTAAATCCAGTCCGTGGGATCGCCGCTAGAGAACATTGGGCAGTCGATTTTTGCGGGTGCCGAACAAAAGCCATCGATGCGGGAATTCGTGGCGCCGAAGTCGTGAGGTTGATTCGAAAATGCGGGCAAAGAGGCAGATAAGGAGTTATTGCAGGTAGGTGCAGAGGATGGGCCGGCTGGTGTGGGGACAGGCCCCATGATGCCTGGCTGTGATGAGGCAGCCCCATGAAAGGTCAAGATCGGCGCTCGGGACCGGGAGACCTCTGTCGGCGTGCCCAAGGGTAACGGAGGCATGCGCGCCGGAGGAATGCCAAGGAGGCCGAACGAGGATGAGGTAGAACCGCTGGAATCGCCGTTCTGAGCCGGCAAGATCCCCGCCGAAGTGCTGGGTTGGGCTGGGGTCAATACCCGCATGAACTGCTGCAATTCTTCCCGCAGGGACTGAAAATCTTTAGTAAGGAGGAGATGGGAATCTTGCATCTGCTGTTGATTGTGCTGAAAGCGTTCTTGGGCCTGTTGATGTGTGGCCAGGGAAAGATGAAGTTTCTGCAATTCTTGAGAAAACCGATCTTGAGTAGATTGAATGGAATCGCAAATGACATTATGCTGATCCATGTAAAAGACATGGCGGCGGTCGAAATCGGCCCATGTGATGGCGGTCGGTTGGACGGTGGTGTCGGGAGGAGGGTTCGTCGGGGAAGATGGCGAGGGCCCGTCCATGAGGAAGCGCGGATCTCAACGAGAGCACCAAATGAAGCGTGACGCGGCGGTGGTCGGAGAGAATGGCCGGCGGCCGGAGACGAGAGAGAAAGACTGAATAGGAGGAAGGGGAAGAGAGAGAGAGAGAGGGGGGAGAGAGACGACAAAAGACTTAATTCATTCATTCATTCATTCATTAACCCGTAATTACAGCCCTAAGATAATACTTATAGCTAATTCCTCTACAAATAGCGGTTAAGGCCTGGCACATCATTTGCCAGCTCATAACCTTCATGTAGCCTATTCTGTAGCCTATCAATATTAATATTATGCCATATATGCGGCTACACATTGACAGTAGCGACAGCGGACCAGCTGGTGATGAGGATCACTAGACTGAGCAGTAGAGGGGTAAGATGAGGCCATCGGGGATGCAGAGTCAGTCAGAATAGAATCGAGAAGGATGGCGGCAGGAATTGATGATAGCATTGTCGATTCGATGTCCAGAGGAGAAACAAAAGCATCCGGAAACTGAAGGAGACAACCAAGACCGGCGACTACAGGAGGCAGTGGAGGAACAATGGGCTGCGGCGCAGATTGAGTCTTTCTGGAAGGAAGATGTTGCTGAGGAAGGAAGTGTAGATCTCGATAGTGAGAAAACACGAGCAACAGTCGGGCTGCAGAGAAAACAAGCGGAAACAGCGGAACAGAACCAGAACCGAGCCGCGGAAGAAGAGTGACGCCGATTGCTTGCCTTTGACCGGCCGGCGCTGGAACTGCGAAAAACGCACAGAGGCGGTGAATCGGGTTGATACGACCAAGGATAACCGAGCGCAGAAACCTGCGACGGGATCGGAAGCAGATTCCGCGACTGGATCGGGACCTGCGACGGGATCGGAGGCAACAGCGACGCGCTAGAAGCGGGATCAACCGGCGACTGGTCGGGACCTGCAGAGATGGGAAGAAGACGCCATACTTATCTCGGGATTGAGCGGGATCATTCGAGTAGAGCGGCTAGGTTAACCTGGCTCTGTTGTCACGATAAGAAATAAGGTTTTCAATCAATTCATAATTGAACAAATGAATACATATACAGAAATAATGGAGGGTGATCCTAACACGTGAGATTAGTGGTGCGCATAAAGCCGAACGGGCCCGGGCTTGGCACGGGCCTGTAGGACCCGGGCTTTTCTGATCCGGGCCCGGAAAGGGCTTAACACTGTAACCGGGCTGGGTCGGGCCGGGTCATGCTCACTGGGGGGGCCTGGTAAGGCCTCCCAGGCCGGCTCGGGCCGGGCCCAGGCTAAGCCCGGCCCGGTTATTTTTTTTTAATTGTTTTTTTTATTTTTTTAATTCATAAAAAAAATCAAAACATATGATTTACAAAAAAGAAATAAAAAAAACACAACATCATAATATTGAAAAATAAAATTTTTATTAATGTAACGAAATTATACAAATTTAGAAATGTGCACATATACAAAAATTTGGAAATTCTAAATTATTAAAAATTACAAATGACAAAAATTCTAAATTATTAAAAATTACAAAATTACAAATGACAAAAATACAAGAAGTTGTCTAGTTTAAGTTGATCGCGTCCATCTCGTCTTTCATGTCCGACGAGCTATCCTCCATCGCTGAAATATGTTGCTTTCTCTTCATCGCATCCCGGTGGTTCTTGTAGCATATGCAGATCTCGAGCGATTCTTCGCATAGTCGACTTCTCCGCTCGTTCAAAACACTGCCACTAAGAGAAAAAGCAGACTCTGAAGCTACCGTGCTAGCTTGGATCGTTGTAAATCTCGGGTCATATATGTCATAATAGGATAGGTATTTACTTTACCTTTCCATCATTTTAAAATATCGAAATTTTCTAATTCGTCCGTGCACATAAAATCACGAAATTGTGTTTTTGTGTACAAGCCTAATTCATTTAAACTACTAGATGTTGTACGCGCTTTTTTCATAGAGGCTAACTCTAACATTTTATTTTTAAAACTACTATATATTTTTGGTTGCGACACATCCTCTCGGGGCCGCGATCCGTATAAATTATCGTAATAATTATAACATTCAGTAAAAAATAGTGTTAAAATTTAAAATATTCAGATTATCTAAATCTGAATCAATTAGGTTTATGTCTATATTGTTATTTATTTCTTCAATAAAATTTTATACGTCATCTACGCCGAAAAGAGGATTCAAAGCGGCGGCGCATGAAAACATAACTGGGATTTCTCTATAATATTTTAAAAAATTTCTTTCAATTATTTCTATTAATTCGCTCCATCCGGCGTATTGTTTAAAATAATTTAATTTTTGTGAAATATTAACAATATTTTCAATAACTAGCGGGCTAGTGGGATAATATACGTCTGATAAACTATTTGTCGTCGTATAAAAAACTTCTAATAAATTCATGTAATGTTCTAAAATTGTCCAATCAGACTCGGTTAATTCATGTTGACCTAACAAAGTATAAAATTTCATTAGTAGTGTTTTTTGGCGAATCGCTCGTTTTAACATTATATACGTAGAGTTTCATCTAATTGACATGTCAAATAGAGGTTTCAAAAATTTTTGACCTTGCCCGGTTACGAATTTTTTAAAATCTTTACGTCGTTGTTTAGAACTATAAATAAATTGTAACATTAAAAGTATTTTATTAGTGTATAGTTCCATATACGACAAACTATCTTATACTACTAAATTTAAAACGTGACACGCGCAACGAGTATGAAAAAAGCGTCGTTTAACATAGGTTTCAAATCACGTTTTAACCACTCAATTGAGGTGGTATTATTTGTGGCGTTATCGAAAGAAATACTCCTAATTTTATCTTTTATTTTAAATTCGCTCACACATTTTGAAATTATTTGATAAATCGCCACACCGGTGTGCGGGACTTCGAAACTTTCAAAACAAATTATTCGCTTATTTAGATCCCAAGAAACGGGATCGACACAGTGACACGTTATTGACATATACGATAATCCTAATTTTATTCTACTTGTCCAAATGTCGCTCGTTAAACTCACTCGACCCTCAAATTTTTCAAAAAAATTAATTAAAGTTTGTTTTGCTTCTAAATAATATTTAAGTGTGTCGCGCCTAATTGAAAATCGACTTACTTGGTGACATTTGGGTTGTAGCTCTTGGTGGATGTACTCGGTTTCTTTTTCGTTGTTGTAGTGGCTGAACGGCAACCCGCGTCTGATGATGTTCTTCACCTGCAGCTCCCACTGCTGACCTTGATCGTACGTCCAGATTTGTCTGTATGCCGATAATTGCTCCTGGGTCGACTCGGGAGGAGCTTGTTTGGCTGCGCAAGACTTAACGTATCTTGCGAGTGTCGAGTTGTCAGCGATCGAAAGTAATTTTGAGCACTGTTTGCACCTCGCCTTTTTGCTCCGCGCCGACTTGCACTAAGTCGAAATATTCCCAAACCGGCGTCATACGCTTGTGCTCCACCACTTCATGAGCGACGGATGATGAAGAAGACGTCTGCGTTGACGACATATTCGAGAGAATAGAGATTAGAAAGAGAGGGTGGGGGATGAGGGGGTAGAAGAGGGAAAGAAGGAGGGGGGGGGGGGGGGGGGGGGGGTTGTAGTATTTTTTTAAAAAAATATTTTTTTAATGGGCTCCAAATAGCAACTAGGCTGCTATTTGCAGCCCATGTGACAGCCAACGGCTCTAAGAGCCAGCCCGGGCTAAGCCCGGTAACCGGGCTTTGCCCGGCCCGGCCCGGGCCGGGCACCGGGCCGGGTATTTGACCGACAATGGGGCCCGGAAAGGCCCCATGGCCCGGCCTGGGCCCGAGGAGGGCTTGGCCCGGGACCGGGCCTGTCGGGCTTTTCACCGTGCCGGGCCGGTCCAGCCCGGTGGGCCCGGTTTTTTAGGACACCCCTACCTGAGATGACTATAAGCTAACATTATTAACCATAATATACAACATATCTAACAACAGCTGTTGTGTCTCTCACCCAAACAAGCTCTAAATATCCTATGACTTACACACTCTATCTTAAACATAGGCGAGCACAACTCTATCTAAAGTCATGTTAAGGAAGCATGCAATTTCACATCCCAAAACAATAAAGCAGCTACGAGATTAAATTACAAATAAGAAAAAAATATGGATTATGTAATCCAATATTTATTACAAATTTAGTGACTGTTGTGATATTGAATTAGAGTTGTAGGCTATAAATAGCAAATATTTGCCCTAAAAATAGAATAATCGTTTATTTCAACTTGGTATCTAAGCTAAGGGCGCCAAACGACACTGCATCCGCAACTGTTGCCGAACGACGCCGCATCGTCCCTCTTCGACGTCCGCTCGCTCCCGCCTCGCCACCGCCAACACCAATGTCTGATCTGCCGCCGGGAGGAGGCCGTCCGCTCTACCACCGGGAGGAGGTTGTCCTCTCCCTAGTCATCTCTCGTCCGGAGGATCTCGCCTCTAGTGTTGCGGGAATAACAATCTCGTAGCCTCTATAGGTCGTTGTCGCTACTTCTAGGGGGCCGTGGGGGGGAGGGGGGGAAGGCGCACTGCCGCAAACCCAAGGGGGTTCTGACCGTCGACCTTGTACTGCAGCTTTCTGTACCAGTGTCAGCGCAACTAGCGGGTCTTCATCGTTTCTCAGTGCCTCCTAGTATCCGTCAGGATGAGGTGATTGGATCTAGGGCAGGTAGATGTATTTAGTAATACCGAACGAGACGCAGTGATCAGTGGGAAGTTGATAAATGGAGCCGAAGGAGGGAACGATGGAAGACGTCTTCAGGATGTTGGGCCCGGACGAGTTGGACACATTGTTGAGGGTGTTGGGTTCATCGCAACGGTCAGTGAAGTTGGAACTTCCACTAATCGATCTTAAGCTGGATGGACCGACGACCTACCTGAGTTGGTCATGTCGTGTGAAGAAGATCCTGAGAACAAAGAATGTTGGGGGTTTTCTGATAGGGGTGTTGGATCCCTAGTTTGGATTTGGGCTAAGGTTCATTATTAGGATGTTTTGACTCACCTTGTATAGTTAGGGTCAAGTTTCTCAGTCCTAGAGTTTAGGCTAGTTTTTAAAATCAAGCTTCACGGACCAGCCTGCAGTGGACTTCAGAAGACTCAGACTTAGAAGAATTCAGAGTTCAGATTATTAGTTCAAAATTCTTCGAACTCAGCTCGACGATCGTCGATCTCGGATCGACGAACTCAGAGTTCTTTCTCTGAGTTGAGATCTCTGAGTTGAGCTCGATGATATTCGAGCTCAGGTCGATGATTTCTTCCCTCAAGAAAAATTCTCTAATCGACGAACTTGGAGCTCAGAATTAGCAAGATATTTCCAGATTGATGTTCACTGAGCTCGGGTCGACGAAGACGATTTCTCAACTCGACGAACTTTGAGTTCAGGTCGACGAAATCTGTTCTGAGTTCGACGAAATCTATCAGCTCAGTATTTCCTTCTCTGCAGTTCATTTCCAGATTGACCAAGGCTGAATTAATATATTGTTGTCTATATTGCTCTGAGTAATTAAATGCATATATTCTTATGAATACATTCGTTCATTGGCAGCATTAATTACTGGATTTCACAGAGTAAAATTTCGGCTTAATAACTGGGACAGTTGAGGAATCAAATTAATGCCCTTCTAGCCGTTTGTCCAAGTTCCAAGAATTCAGCAGTCAATCAAGGAGTAAAATTCAAATTCAGGAGAGAAAACGAGAAGTTAGAGAATCTACTAAGTCATACGGGCAGACACAAAAAGTTTAAGAAGTCTGAAAATTCGTTCTGTCTACATCATCAGCAAATCTTCTTCAAGCTTTCAACAGACATCGAATACAATTAGTCTAAAACGCTTGCTGGAGATCAACATCAATTTGAAGACCTACACCCTGAAGCAAAGCTTCCTTCTTTCCTGAACTACTCTACATCTCACGGGGAGCTTTGACAATAAAGATGCACTTTTGTCTTCTCTGTTGTTTAGAGAAAAAGAGAAGACATCATCAACTTTTCTTTCACTGTATAAAGAGTTTATTAACTCCCTTCAAAAGTTTATTATTGGTTTTTGGGCACCTGATCAAAAGCCTAAAGGGTTGTCAGATCTCCATGCAAATAGATCTTGTGGTGATAGGACACCTGAGCAAAAACCTGTGGTGGCAGTCACCTGATCAAAACATGCTAGTTGATTTCTACCAGGGTGGTAGAAGAGTGAATGTACCTAGTTTAGGGAATCATTATAAAATTTCTTGTGTTGTCTAGTTGCCTCTTTTCTTTTTTTACTATGCTGTGATAGTTTAGCTTTAATCTCTTTACATAATATTTGCTATCACCTATTTTACAGCTAAATAATTATAAATCTGTAAAAAGTTTTTAAAGCTCTATTCACCTCCGCCCCCTCTAGAGCTAATTAGATCTATCCCATTTCTTTCAATTGGTATCAAAGCTTAGTTTATTTGGTTGTACAAGGTAACACTTGAACCAACAAATCCTTCTAAGATCTAAATTTCTCTAGCACATTACTTATATCATGACACATAACAAGGACTATGCAAGCACCAGACCTCTAGTTTGCAACTTGAATAAGTTTGTTATCTGGAAGGCAAGAATTAAATTATATATGAACTTCATTGATGAAAATATTTTTAATTCTATCTTGACAGGTCCACCATCTCCAGTGGCCACATCTATTGCAACTTCCAGCACTCATGATGTTCCACCACCTGAGTGGACAGATGCACAAAAGAAGACCAAGATAGCTGATGTCAAGGCCATGAACATTCTGGCTCATATAATGTCAGATGATATTTTCCAGAATGTGGCAGAGTGCACCTCAGCTAAAGCCATCTGGGATTCCCTAAACCAGACGATTGTTGGATCTGTAGATGAGAGATAAGACAGCAGATCAAATCTCATCTCTCAATATGAGAATTTCAAGAAAGAAGAGTCAGAGTCAGTGAGTGATATGTACAATAGACTCAGCTCAATCATCAATGAGCTGAAAACTCTAAATAAGGACATAACCCTCACTGAGGTCAATGATAAGATTCTCATGTGCTTCCCCAGCTCATGGGATTCCAGAATCTAGCCAATCAAAGAGGTCAGAAGTCTGAATGAGATTTCCACTGAATCTCTACTAGGAAAGCTCAAATCTTATGAGCAGTTAATAAAGACTAGAGAAACTACTGAGCAGAAGACTCCCTCATCAGCTAGAAAGGAGCAAAACATAGCATTCAAAGCATTTGAAGAAACAGAAACTCCATCAGCTAGTGAAGAATTTCTGAGTCTCCTAGCTAAGAGATTCTACAAAATGGGCAAGAAGGATTTCAGAAGGAAGTCATCTAGACAAGATGACAAGCCAAGGTATGATAAAACCACAACTAAAGAAATTTTCTGCTTTGATTGCAGGAAGCCTGGACACTTCATATCAGAGTGTCCAGAGAATCAAAAGAAGGAGAGAAGAAGAGAAAAGGAGCCCAGAAAGCAGCACTACAGCAAGCCCTCCTCCAGCAAACATAAGAGGAAGGAGAAAGGCTTTGTTGCTGAAACCTGTAGTGAAACTGAAGATGGATCTTCATCTTCCAGCTCCAGTGAAGATGAAGAAGAGACTAAAGCAAAGGAGGTTTGCTTGATGGCTATTGATGCATCAGACAACCTCTCAGTAGCTGAGCAGTCCGACAGTGAAGAACCTCAATCTGAAAAAGATCAGACACTGTCCTCTTTTGATTTCAATTTAGATGATTTTAGAACTGAATTTAAATCACTATGTATTGATTTAATAAACTCTGAGAAGAAAATCAAAATTCTTAGAGAAAAACTAACTGAACAAGATAATTTCATTTCTGAAAACATCAAATTGAAAGATGAATTAACTTTAGCTAATGAACTAATCATCTCTCTAAAAACTAAATTAGCTGAGGCAAGGCAACTTGAAGAATCCTCAAATAGAAGAAGCATCAAGTTGATGAACATCACAAGCATAGTAAATGTCAGACTTAATGGCAAGCTGAGCTTAGGTGCTTCATCAGCCAACCCCCATTAATTCAGAAAAACATACTGTCAACTCCAATCAAATTTGTTTCTGAAAAAGGCAAAGTAAAGGTAGATGATCATAGTACTAAGCAAATAGAATTAAAACAGAAAAAGAACAAGAACAAGAAAACTTCTAACTATAACAATGTTCAGCAGATTTCGTCGAACTCATATCGATGAAATGTGTACAGTTTGTCGAACTCAGGTCGACGAACTCCGAACGCAATTTTTATTATAATTATTCTTTGAACTGCGATCGACGAAACCAGTATGGTTCTTCGAGCCGAGATCGACGATATTGGAGCATAGAGAATGAATATTTCCATTCTCTGAGTGGAGTTCGACGAACACATCCCCATTCGTCGACCTCAGATTGACGAACTCACCAGAATTCATCAAACCCAATTCAAGATAACAGAAATCTTAATCCTTTCGGAACCTTTAATCAACCTAGGGAATATCTCAATCCATTCACCCAGTGGATAATACCACCAAGAAGATATCATCTCCTAGGGTATAAAAACCAACCTGAATATTCTTATATTTCCAGTTTTAACTATGAAAAGAATCAAGGACCCAAGGTAACCTGGGTCAAGAACAACTAATCTGTTTAAATGCAGGTGAAAGACTATCCTACCACAGAGGAACAGTGATACTTGGATAGTGACTGCTCAAGGCACATGACTGGCAGCAAGGAAAATCTAACCAACTATAAGTCCAAGCTAGGTCCAAAAGTGATCATTGGTGACTCCAACTGTGGCCAAACTAAAGGCTATGGGAAAGTAAATATTTGAGCTATCACTTTCAAAAAGATGGCTTATGTAAGTAGACTGAAGCACAACCTAATCTCCATAGGTCAATTATATGATGAAGGGTTTCAGGTATTATTTAATAACTCTTCCTGATTTATCACTTCTGCAGAAAATAAAGTAGTTTTAACTGGAACTAGAATAGGAAATATTTACATAGTAAATTTTAAGACTGCTAGGTCTGAGATATGCCTATTCAACCAGGTTAGTAATAATAATGAACTGTGTCATAAGAGATTATGACATGTTAACTTAAAGAACATTGCTAAATTATTTATGTACAACCTTATAAGATGATTGCCTTCTTACCCCTACAAGAAGGAAAGCATATACAGGGCTTGTCAATTAGACAAGCAAACTAAAAACAGTTTTAAAGTCATTAATAAGAGTGATTCACCTAAGATTCTGTATTTGCTCCACATGAATCTTTTTGGACCCATTGTTGTATAGAGGCTAGGAGCAAAATCTTACACCTTAGTTATTGTAGATGACTTCTCAAGGTTCATTTGGGTGTTCTTCTTGAGAAACAAGTCTGATAACTTTAAATTTCTTACAGACTTTTTTAAGAGCATAAGGATTGAGTATTTTACTCTAGTTGCATTGATCAGAAGTGATCATGGTACTGAGTTTGACTCTCTTCACATGCAAGAATTCTATGAGATGGAAGGTATCAGGCAGTGTTTCTCTGCTTCTAGAACTCCTCAACAAAATGGGGTAGCTGAAAGGAAAAACAGGACCCTGATTGAAGCTGCAGACACATTACTTTCAGATGCTTACTTGTCACTATCCTTTTGGGTTGAGGTTGTAAGCACATCAAATTATGTACTGAATAGGAGTCTGATACATAAGATTAAGGGCAAGACTTCATATGAATTACTTAAAGGGAAGCAATATAAAGTAGATTACTTTAGAATTTTTGATTGTTTATGCTACATTCATAACAATGACAAGAAATATCTTAGAAAGTTTGAAGCCAATGCTGCAATGAGAATTTTTTTAGGATATTCGCAAGTCAGTAAGGCATATAGGATATATAATAAATCTACTATGAAAATGGAAGAGACTGTACATATATCATTTGATGAAACTAACATGTCTTACAAAGAGAAAAATCCTTCTACTAGTGAAACTCTGCAGGTACTACACTTGTGTGAGAAGTTGAATGAGTTGACCCTCACAAATGAGACTATTGCACATATAAATGAAGACAGTGAAGATGAATCCACTGAAGTGGATGTTGAACCAATAACAGCTCCCATAATTCCACAAGAGAAATTGATTCCCCAAGCTATTGCTGAACCAACTCCACACACTGAATTTGTCACACTTAGAGATCATCATGTATCTCAGGTAATTGAAGACATGTCAGTAGGTGTGTAGACCAGACATCAACTCAACCAAGACTTGATGCATGTCTGCTTCATATCTCAAACTGAGCCACAATCCATAAAAAATATTGAGCAAGATCCACACTGGATTATTGTAATACAAGAGGAGCTCAACCAGTTTGAGAGATGTAGAGTTTGGGATTTAGTTCCAAGACCCAAACACTACCCAGTCATTGGAACTAAATGGGTATTCAGAAATAAACTAGATGCCCAATGTATTATCATCAGGAACAAGACAAGGCTAGTTGCTCAAGGCTATAGGCAAGAGGAGGACATTGACTATGACCAGATATTTGTACCTGTTGCAAGACTGGAAGCAATCAGAATTCTCATTGCTTATGCTTCCTATAAGAAGTTCAAAGTATATCAAATGAATGTCAAGAGTGCATTCTTAAATGGTGAACTTAAAGAAGAGGTTTATGTGGAGCAACCACCAGGTTTTATCTCTTCTACTCATCTCTCTTATGTTTTTAAATTGCATAAGACTCTCTATGGTATAAAGCAAGCTCCAAGAGATTGGTATGAAACCTTAGCCAGCTTTTTTCTAGAGCATAAATTCTCTATAGGCATAGTAGATAGGACATTGTTCACTAGACATCATAAGGATCAAATCTTATTAGTATAAATTTATGTAGATGATATTATTTTTTGCTCTACTGATTCCAAACTATGCAAGAGGTTCTCTGACCTAATGCATTCCAAGTTTGAAATGAGTAGCATGGGTGAGCTTTCTTACTTCCTTGGCCTCTAAGTGAAGCAACTACCTGATGACATTTTCATATGCCAGTCCAAGTATGTTAAGGAGTTAATCAAAAAGTTTGAGATGTCAGATACCTCAGCAAAGAAAACACTCATGACTTCTAATATTGTGATTGACTCTAATGAACATGGCAAGCCTGTCGATCAAAAACTATATAGGGGCATTATTGGGTCTCTGTTATATCTCACAGCAAGTACGTCAGACATAATGTTTGCTACATGCTTTTGTGTTAGGTTCCAGGTGAATCCTAAAGAATCTCACCTCACTTTTCTAAAAAAGGATTTTAAGATATATATAAAGGGTTGTCCTAATCTAGAACTCTGGTATCCAACTGAGTCAGAGTTTGAGTTGACTGGATACTCAGATGCTGACATTGCTGGATGTAGAGTGGACAGAAAAAGCACCTCAGGGACATGTCAGTTCCTTGGTGCTAGACTAGTGTCTTGGTTTTGAAAAAAACAGACATCTGTGTCTACTTCAACTGCAGAATCAGAATACATAGCAACTGACATTTGTTGTTCCCAGATACTGCGGATTCAAAACCAACTCCTAGATTATGGTCTCAACTTAAATAATTCAACCTTACTATGTGATAATACAAGTGCAATTTTCATTGCACAAAATTCAGTGCATCATAGTAGAACTAAGCATATAGAAATAAGGCATCATTTCATTAGAGATTGTGTGGACAAAAAAAAATTTAAACTTGTCTACATCTACACTGATTTGCAAAGAGCAGACATCTTCACCAAATCCTTGGATGAGAGGAAACATCGGTTCTTTATGAATCAGCTAGGTATGATTAATGGAGAGGCTTTAATTTAATTTTTGTCTGTGGTCGAAGAATTTATCAAAGTTCGTCGAACGGAGATCGACAAGCTGAGAAATCTTCTTGAGATTTTTCGTCGATCTGAGATCGACGATATCTCAGTGTGAAGTCATTTTCGTCGACCTAAGATCGACGAACTTGCTTCCGAAAATATTTCGTCAACCTAAGATCGACGAACTATTTTCCCTCCTCTTCAAACTGAGATCGACGAACTCTCAGCATTCGTCGACCTGAGATCGAAGAATTTTTATTTTTGCAGGACGGAGCTTGTCGCTTCATATTCTGAAAATCTTATAATATGGTTTTTCTTCGAGCTAAATCCCGCGCTTTCAGAACTCTCTTGCACTTCATTTTTCTTGTTTTGCAGGAAACAATGGTGATTTCAGCAAACTCTCTCTCACAAGCATGAAATTCGACACTGGGTTTGACATTGATTTTGACTCCTTCCAACACTCTGATCAAATATTCATGGATATACTGCAATTATTCGAAGAACAGTAGTTAAAGAAGTTCATGACCACAAGGATGAAGTTGCCGATGACTGAAATAAAGGAATGGGTATATACTTCAACCACACATGATGCTGAGATAATGACAGGAACAATACCAGGACAACATGTTATTCTTACTCCTGTCATTCTATCTGAAATTTTTGGTTTTAATAATGGAGAAGAAGATACAGAAATAGACAGTTTTGAGTATGATGATATGCTGCTAAAAATGGGTCACTCCGAGGGAAACCCTAACAGATCATTAGAGAAAAAATTATCTGCTGAGTATAAGTTTTTGGCTGATGTTGTGGGAAAAGTCTTGCAGGGCAAGAATACTACCCTTGATTACATTATCCGGCACCAGTTTTTGGTGATGTGTGTTGTGGTGAACAAGAAGGCAGTACACTGGGGAAAGATATTGTTTGATTTAATCAAAAAGAAGAATACTAAGAAAGAAGTCTGTTTTGGGAGGATTCTAGGGATTTTCCTCCAGGACAAGGCATCTGAATCACTGGTCTCTCAGACCATATTCATCAATGCATCCAAGAGGCTGACTTGTGTCTTATTTGGCAGATGGAAGAGGACCATCACTAAGCCATCCAGGGCTTCATCCTCTTCCAGAATTTCTGAGGACACAAGAGCAGTAATAGTCACTCCTCTCTAATGAAAGTATCAGGAATAAGACAGGAGTAGCAACAATTGCAGAGAAGATGCGAGAAGCTCGTCTAAGATGGTTTGCACACGTACAAAGGAGACCATTAGAGGCACATGTTAGATATTGTGAGAGTCTAGTCACTAAGTATGTTAAACGAGTGAGGGGTAGATCAATAAAGACTTGGAATGAAACTGTAAGGAAAGACATGATGTACTTAGGCATTAGTAAGATTATGACAAAAGATATGACATAATGGCGAAAAAGGATCCATATAGCCGACCTCACTATAGTGGGATAAAGGCTTGAATGTTGTTGTTTTTATTCTTTTTTTATTCACGGTTTCCCCTTATTCCCCATGTGAACCATCCCTGATATCCTACAATCCACTGTAAAACCGCCACTGTTCATCCTTGCATCGCACGATTCTCGTCCAACCGAAGGAGGAAACTTCCAGATCTCCCTTGTTCATCATCTCCTAGCGTGAGCCACTCAACTCCATCCCACGTCCAGTTAACCCCGACCTTCCAGTCCACCGCCAATTCCAGGTAGCGTGGATTCATCCCTTTACATTGCCTCAACGACAATCCTTACCGGGAAAACCTTCCTCCCGTGTCCATTTCCAGCACTGTCGGCTCGCCATTTCCTCTCTACAGGAGTTTGATTCCCTCCCCCGACCACTTCTCATCTTATTTGGTGTCTTGCTTTGTGATTATTTCTTATATTTTATTTATTAGTGAACTCATCCAAATAGGGGGAGATTGTTGGATCCCTAGTTTGGATTTGGGCTAAGGTTCACTATTAGGATGTTTTGACCCACCTTGTATAGTCAGGGTCAAGTTTAGCAATCCTAAAGTTTAGGCTAGTCTTTAGAATCAAGCTTCATGGACCAGCCTGTAGTGGACTTCAGAAGACTCAGACTTAGAAGAATTCAGAGTTCAGATTATTAGTTCGAAGTTCTTCGAACTCAGCTCGACAATCGTCGATCTCAGATCGACGAACTCAGAGTTCTTTCTCTGAGTTGAGCTCGACGATATTCGAGCTCAGGTCGACGATTTCTTCCCTCAAGATAGATTCTCTGATCGACGAACTTGGAGCTCAGAATTAGCAAGATATTTCCAGATTGATGTTCGCTGAGCTCGGGTCGACGAAGACGATTTCTCAGCTCGACGAACTTTGAGTTCGGGTCGACGAAATCTGTTCTGAGGTCGACGAAATCTGTCAATTCAGTATTTTTTCTCTCCAGTTCATTTCCAGATTGACCAAGGCTGATTTAATATATTGTCTCATATATTGCACTGAGTAATTAAATGCATATATTCTTAAGAATATAGTCGTTCATTGGCAGCATTAATTATTGGATTTCACATAGTAAAAATTCGGCTTAATAACTGGGACAGTTGAGGAATCAAATTAATGCCCTTCTAGATGTTTGTCCAAGTTCCAAGAATTCAGCAGTCAATCAAGGAGTAAAATTCAAATTCAGGAGAGAAAACGAGAAGTTAGAGAATCTACTAAGTCATACGGGCAGACACAGAAAGTTTAAGGAGTCTGAAAATTCATTCTGTCTTCATCATCAGCAAATCTTCTCCAAGCTTTCAAGAGACATCGAATACAATTAGTCTAAAAAGCTTGCTGGAGATCAACATCAATCTGAAGACCTACACCCTGAAGCAAAGCTTCCTACTTTCCTGAACTACTCTACATCTTAGGGGGAGCTTTGACAACAAAGATCCACTTTTGTCTTCTCTGTTGTTTAGAGAAAAAGAGAAGACATCATAACCCGAGCAAAAACCTGTGGTGGTAGTCACCTGATCAAAAGTGTATTGTTGTTTTTTTGTCACTGTATAAAGGGTTTATTAACTCCCTTCAAAAGTTTATTGTTGTTTTTGGGCACCTGATCAAAAGTCTAAAGGGTTGTGAGATCTCCTTGCAAATAGATCTTATGGTGACAGGGCACCTGAGCAAAAACCTATGGAGGCAGTCACCTTATCAAAACCTGCTAGTGGATTCCTACCAGGGTGGTAAAAGAGTGGATGTACCCAGTTTGGGGAATCACTATAAAATTTCTTGTGTTGTCTGATTGCCCATTTTCTTTTTGTACTATGTTGTGAATTGTGATAGTTTAGCTTTAATCTCTTTACATAATATTTGTTATCTCCTATTTTACAGCTACATAATTATAAATCTGTAAAAAGTTTTTAAATATCTATTCACCCCCCCCCCCCACTAGAGCTAATTAGATCTATCTCATTTCTTTCAAGGGGTATTGAAGAAACCAGAGAGCTCGGTAGGAGATGAGTGGGAGTCAGCCCATATGACCTTGTTTATGTGTCTTCTTAGCTCGGTTGTTCCATCGATTGCCGCCATAGTAGATGACCTCGAGATAGTCATGGAGGTCTGAGATAAGCTGAAGAACACATATGATGGTGTGGGGAACACTGTGCGGGTCTTCTAGGTGAAGGGAGAAATCGATGACACTATTCAGGGGGAGACAACGGTGCAGGAGTATGCCTCCGAGTTAGAGCGATTATATGTGGACTACGATCACACCTCTGGTGGGATGTGCAGTAGTGATTCACAGTGTCGGGCTTCCAAAATCATCGTGGAGGAAAGGACGATGAAGTTCCTGAAGGAGTTAGATGACAAGTTCGATCAGCGAAGAGCTCTACTTCAGTCGGGTACGACGATTCCTACACTCATGGAGGCCATCTCTACTATGATTCAAGAGGAGACACATCTCAAACTGCAGGCAGGGACAAGAGGGTACATGACTGTGAAGTCAGCACTAGCAGTTGCGGCACCTGTTGTTACTAGACAGAGGGAAGAAACTTGACAGTGCTGCAACTGTGGTGAGGTCAGCCACCTGAGACAAGCATGCTCCAAGCTGCCCAAGGAGAGAGATTTGGGTGGTGGACGAGGAAGTGATCGTGGTCGTGGTCGTGGTGGCAGAGGAGGCTATAGGGTCAATTTGGGTATGACTGAGAGTGCGGAGGAACTTGGTGTTATCTATACAAAGGAGGAGCAGGCTCTACTTAGCATGATAAAGGGTATCAAAAGGAAGCAGGTGGGCGAGGCGAGCAGAGATAGAGCTGGGGGGGTCGCTATGTATGCCCACCCACCTTCTGATGGATCTCTCGCACTGGTATCTATATCTTCTTCCTGGGCATCAGATTGGATCATCGACTCAGGCGCATCCCGCCATGTGACAGGAAATGCAGGCGAGTTCTCCTCCTATACTCGTCTAGCCACTGCAGATAGCATCCAGACGGTGGACGGTACGTTCCAGTAGTAGTCAGCAAGGGTACTGTTAATTGTTCAAGTTCGGTAACACTGTCCAATGTTTTGCATGCTCCTTTTTTCCCAATTAGCATTTTATCCATTAATTTCATAATTATTCAACTGAGATGTGTTGTTTCTTTTGATATCCCTAAGGTGAATTTTCAGGAGAAAAGGACGAGATGGATACTTGGGACTGACACTTAGCATGATGGGTTGTGGTATTTGGATTGAGAAGGACTGAATGCGGCTCTGATCTCTGTGGTAGAGACAACAGAGGTGGAGGACAGAAGATGAGTGCAGAGGATATGCTGATACTCCATCACAGGCGGTTGGGGCACCCCTCCTTCAGGACTGTAGCTAGATTGTTTCCTACTATCTTTGATGCAGCAAATAAAACAAAATTGGTGTGTCATGTGTGTGATTTAGGCAAGCTTACTATGAGTTCATATGCTAGTACGAGTCGATGAAGCTCTTCTATTATTGATGTTATTTATTCGGATGTCTGAGAACCTTGTACTGTAAGCTTTTAAAATGGTTATAAGTATTTTGTTACTTTCATCAATTGTGCATCTCGTGTTACATGGCTAAATTTTATGAAAACTAAAAGAGAGGTATTCAACTGCTTCCGAGATTTCCATATGCTTGTACAGACACAATACAGTACAGTGATTAAGGTACTAAGGTCAGACAATGAGACAGAATACACCAACAAGACAATGGTGGAATACCTATCAGCTCACGAGATAGTACACCAGACCACCTGTGTCTACACACCGGCACAGAACGGAGTGGCAGAAAGGAAGAACAGACACATTTTGGATATGACAAGAAGCATGATGCTAAACATGTGGGGTTATGTCATGTTAACAGCGGCAGAGCTGATCAACAGGATGTCATCCCAGGTACTCTGGTAGAAGTCTCTGTGTCAGCAGCTGCAGGAACATAATGGGGGGATACTTCCCTTGAAGGTATTCGGATGTGTGTGCTTCGTGAAGCACAACAGATCGGGTGTTGGTAATCTTGATGCTAGGGCAGTCAAGTGTATGTTTGTGGGATACTCTCGTACTCAGAATGGTTACATGTACTGGAACCTAGTGAAGAAAAGATGCTTTGTGAGCATGAATGTTCACTTTAGAGAGCTAGAACCATACTACAGACAAGAGAGAGTTCTACCTACATTACACTCGTCAGATAAAGAAAGTATGAGGATAGAAAGAGAAATGTTGGTGACATATCTAGGCGTATGGCAGGGAGGATCTGCGGAGTTGGAGCGGGAGAGTGATGATGAGCAGGAGGAGGAGATTGAGGAGCAGAGGCAAAAGCAGGGACAAGATGTGAGACCTACAACTTAGGAGAAACTACTGACATACAGTAGAAGGAGGAAGCTTCCAGCAGTACCAGATCCAGTGTCGGTGCCCAGTCTACCTCCTACTCCCTTGCCTGCATCACCCCCCTCTCCTGGAACACCTACACCTCAACATGCCTCAGATGATATCCTTTCTCCTCTCCCTACTTCTTATCTTATGTTACGAAAGACTACTCACAGCAATGCGAGAAATTCTCCTGATAGATACGGTTGGAACCTTGTGTCCTTTGTCACTTACGATGATATCTCCCCTACACACGGAGCATTCATTACATCTTTGGATAGTTTTATTGTACCAAACAATTGGCAGGTCGCCAAAGACAATCCGAAGTGGAAGACAGCAATGAAGGAGGAGATGAGGGCTTTTGGGAAGAACAAGACCTGGGAGCTGGCACGGCTGTCAAAAACAAGAAGGTCGTTTGGTGCAAGTTGGTGTTCACCGTAAAGTAGAACCCAGATGGACAGGTTGAACGCTACAAAGCTCGATTGGTTTCCAAGGGGTACAACCAGACCTATGACATTGACAACGACGAGATATTTGCACCTGTTGCAAAGATGAACACCGTTAGGACTCTCACCAGCCTGACAGTGAACGGGGGATGACTGTTACACTAACTAGATATGAAGAATGAATTGCTTCATGGATATTTAGCAGAGGAGGTGTACATAGAGATACCACCGGGATTTGGTATGACCAAGAAAGAAGGCAGGGTCTGCAGGCTGAAAAAATCCCTCTATGGCCTGAAGCAGTCACCCGGCACATGGTTAGACCGATTCAGGAGAGCAATTATTAGGATGGGGTATTGCCAGATCAATGCAGATCACAGTGTGTTTTTTAGGCAGAATGGAGGCCACACCACCATGCTTGCAGTGCATGTGAACGACATGATCATTACATGAGATGATGAACAGGAGATCGCTCTCCACAAGGGGGCCCTAGGCAAGGAGTCCGAGGTGAAGGACATGGGTCTTCTTCGATATTTCCTTGGGATCGAGATTGTGTATGAGGCTGAGGGGATAATCCTTTCTCAAAGGAAATACGCGTTGGATCTCCTCACTGAAACCGGGATGTTGGGGTACAAACCTGCTGCGACGCCAATCGATCAAAGGTGTAAAATGAGTGCAGAGCCTGGAGAACGAGTAGATCGGGAAATGTACCAAAGGCTAGTCGAAAAGTTGATCTATTTGAGACACACTTGCCCGGACATCTCATTCTTTGTAAGCGTGGTGAGCCGTTATATGGATGACCCGAGGAAGGGTCATATGGATGCAGTGTATCAGATTCTGCGACACTTGAAGAGTGCTCCTGGAAAGGGGCTGGCCTTCAGAAGGAACAAGAGCGTGATGATCGAAGTCTATTGCGATTCTGATCGGGCAAGCTGTGCAGATGATAGGGGATCTACCTCAGGCTACTGCATATTTGTGGGAGGCAACCTGGTCTCATGGAGGAGCAAGAAGCAGTCGGTAGTGCCTAGATCGACGGCAGAGGCGGAGTACAGAGCCATGACAGTAGGGGTTGCAGAGCTCCTGTTGCTGAAACTCTGAAACGATTGCTTAAGGAGTTGAAGCTGGGCCAAAAGGACTGGATGAGTCAGCCAACAGTATTGTACAACCTTAGGCTCGCGGGAGGCGGCTCAAATAGCAGTGTTCAGAAGGTGGCGAGGGGAACTGCATAGGCGAGTGGGACCATGGGGTCCACTCGCCGAAGGAGAGAAGGGGTGCAGCGGAGTAGGCGAGACCTCTCTCGTGGCATGGGCTGGACCTTGGTGGCGGGATGACTCTCGCAAGGCAGGAGACTCGCGAGACGAGCAGGTAGGCTCGTCTCGCCCACTGGCCAGTTTCTCACTCGTCGTATGAGGAAAAAAGGTGTTTTTACCTTCTTACCCCAAGGGGGATTTTACTCTTCTACCCCAGGTAATTTTACCTTTTTGCCCTTGCTGGTCTGCGTATATCCCTTCAGAATAGCGGAGTTTGGCTGTTGGCAGACCCAGCCCGGGGTATTTTGGTATTTTCAGGTCGGTTCAGTTTGATTATTGGCAATTCAAACTCAGAGGTCTATAAATAGACCGATAAGGTGCCTTGAAACGATTATTGACCCTTTCTATCTTCTTCCTCTAAGGCACCTAGCTCAGCACTGGCTCGGGAGGGGAAGAACTTCTGATTCTTCCGGGTAATAGGTAGGACCTCCGAGCTGAGACCCACGGTCTGTTTCTGGTTCTGAGACTCACGTCGAGAGGGCGGTTTGAGAAGAGTAGGTGTGAGCTGCAACTTAGGTCCGAACTCTAGGTGAAGTCGGGTTACTGGCTTCAACATTTTTGGTGCGGTGAGCGTGGACCGCAGCTTACACAGAAGTATCTTGAGCTACCTCATGGCGGGAGGACATGGAGAAGGAGACGGGGACAGGTCAGAGAACCCGGGAGGATTCGTAGGAAGGGAGGAATTCCTGGCATCCATCAAAAACATTATGGACATGTTACAGGCGATCTCGCGGCAGGGCGACTGCTCGACCCAGTTACCTTAGGCACCCGCTCTCGCGCAGCAAGATGAGCTCGTCTCGGCAAGAGTGGGAGAGGACGCTCCTGGGAGGCGACCTGGAAAGGAAGTGATGGTAAAGGGAGGCGGGCGAGACCTCGCGGGAAGGGAGTTGTTGTCAAGCCCTGCGAGTGTCGTCTCGCCGGGAGACGTCGTCACGCGAGTGGGAGTGGCGAGACCCGTGGCAAGAGGGCCCACATTCTGCGAGTTGACCCTATCAGCTCCAGTCCCAGAAGGGTTCAGGGAGCCCAAGATGAACTACTATGTGGGGAAAGACGACCCTCTCCAGCACCTGCAATGGTTCGAAGATGCGGTCTCCATCAGGCCGATGACGGACGCGTTCAAGTGCCGTCTTTTCGCCATCACCTTAAAAGATAAAGCTAGATATTGGTTTCATCAGCTCCCGACAGGCTTAATACACAGCTTTAAGGATCTAAGTAGAAGCTTCCAGTTACGTTTCTCAACTTCAAAGAAAAGGAAGAAGAATCTGGAGTTCATTTTTCTGATTCGGCAGAGGGCGGATGAGTCCTTGGCCCAGTACGTAGACAAGTTCCAGGAATAGATCTTGGATATTCAGGAGGTGCCTGGATTTGCCCTCCAGATGGCCTTCACCGTTGGACTACGGGAGGGTTTCTTCAAGATGAGCCTCACTCGGAAGGCGCCACTGTCGTTTGAAGGGTTGGTGGAGAAGACTGCGAAAGAAATATCAATGGAGGCGGTGAACCCGGCCTTTGCTAAAAAGCTGGCAAGGCTGACGGAGGTTGAATCAAGAGAACCAGGAGGAGGGAGACAGCAAGGAAGAAGAAGGGAAGAGCCGAGGGCGCCGACGTACCAAGAGTTAGGATGGAGGCAGCAAGGAGGCCCTGCCCAAGGGTAAGGAAGAGGTTTTCCCCAGGGGGAAAGGAACCAATAAGGAGGACCCGGAAGGTTCAACCAGCAGGGGTGGGGATATGGTCCAAAACCACCCCCACCTCAGCAAGCTATGGCCATCGGCCGAGGAAGAGGTAGAGGCAGAGAAAGAGGAAGAGCAGGAGCTGGAGCTGGAAGAAATAGGAATCCTCAGAAGGGGAGACAAGGGGAGGAGGTAGCGTTGCCATATTGTGACTTCCACGAGGAGGAGGGTCACGCAACGGCTACCTGTCTAGAATTCTTGGAGATGAGAAGATCTCGGGGAGCAGCAGATGCTGCTGCGGATAGTGGAGGTGACAGGCACCGGGGAGGAGGATCAGTGTGTGGACCGAGCAGATACAGGAGATCGAGGTGGTATCATAGTGATCCATGGGGGAGCAGGGATTGAGGCTGCCCGTAAGGCGAGCCTTCATACCATGTACCGTCGGAGCGTAGCCTCGACGTCACAAGCCCCTCCCCCGGATGAGAAGATCACCTTCTCTCAAAAGGACATGCCGGACCATGAAGACCCCTTTTGTGATGCGCTGGTGATCCGTACAGCCATCGAAAACTTCACGGTATCGCGGATCCTCGTCGACAATGAGAGTTCGGTGAATGTCATTTTCAAAAAGGCGTTCAATGAGATGAGGGTGGAGGCCCGAATGGTGCTGGCAATAGATGGGCCGTTGTTCGGATTCTCGGGGGAGAGGAAGGAAGTCGAGGGGGGAGTGGGACTCCGGGTAACTCTGGGGGGGGGGGGGGGGGGGGGGGCTTTCCCGGAATTGCCATTTTGTCACAGTGGATGCCCCCAGTAGTTATAACGCCATTTTTGGGCGCCCCTTGATCGGTACTTTTAGATGTGTCCTGTCCTCTTTCCACCAATGCCTAAAGTTCAATGCCGGAGGGACCCAGATCAGAGGTGAGGAGACCCAAAGGCGGCCAGGGAATGCTATGTGGCGGCGGTAAACACCATTTCTTGGCAGGGAGAGGCCGAAGAGATGGAGAAGAGGATGGAGCGGTGGCAGCAGGAGTTCAGAGGCGGAGTAGAGGAGGACAAAAGAGATAGGGAGGTCGAAGGGGAAGGAGAAGTAGAGATGGTAGGAGGCATTACGGTGTAGCCGGAGACGGCGGGAGAGAAAGAAGGAAAGATGGGAGTAGAGGAGGAGAAAAGAGATAGGGAGGTCGAAGGGGAAGGAGAAGTAGAGGTGGTAGGAGGAATTGCGGTGGAGCCGGAGACGGCGGGAGAGAAAGAAGGAGATATGGGGGTAGGGGAAGAGAAAGGAGGAGAGGTGGAGTCGAAGAAAAGTGGAGGGGGAGGAAAGAAAAAATAAGGATGGAGGAAGTGGGAGAATCGTCCGGGGAGGAAGCCCGACTGAAGAAGAGGGGAAGTTTACTGTTGGAAGGAGGAAGCACAAGCGAGGTAGAGGTGGAGAAGTTTCAGGAGGAAATGGTCGTGGCTATTACGGAGCACGAGGCAGCAAACCATAAAGCCAGAGAACATGAGGATATGATGGGGGAGCAGGAGAAAGAGGAAGAGCCGTCAAGACTGAAGGCGGTCGTGGAAGTGCTAGAGATGGAGATCCTCACTAAAGAAGGGAGAAAAGAGAAGGTAGGAATCAGTGGAAAGCTCAATTCCGAAGACCGGAAGGAGATCAGGGTAGGCGTGCAGAGGAACATTGACATCTTCGCCTGGAGTGCAGTGGACATGCCGGGGGTTGACGCGGACGTGGCGTGCCACCGCCTCAACCTCGACCCGAACCCTCGTCCTATACAGCAGAAGAAGAGGGTCATCGCAACTAAGATGGTCGGACCCATCAAAGAAGAAGTGGAGAAGCTGCTCAAGGCGGGGTTCGTGTCTGCATGTAAATATCCGGGGTGGGTGAGTAACGTTATAATGGTGAAAAAGGGGGAGGGAAAATGAAAAATGTGTGTGGATTTTTCTCTTTTGAATAAAGCATGCCCTAAGAATTGTTATCATCTGCCTCAGATCGATGCGCTGGTTGACTCAGCTGCCAGTTTTTCACTAATGAGCTTTCTAGATGCATTCTCAAGGTACCACCAAATACGCATGCACCCGCCGGACGTCAAGGACGTCACCTTTATCACAGAGGATGGATGCTTCTGTTTCAACATGATGCTCTTTGGATTGAAAAATGCGGGGGCGACTTATCAAAGAATGATGGATCAAATCTTTCGAGAGTAGAAAGGGTGAAACCTCGAAGTTTATGTGGACGACCTGATGATCAAAAGTCGAGATCTCAAGTGTCACATCTTTGATCTTGAGGAAACCTTTGGGATGTTAAGGAAATACAGGATGAGACTCAACCCCCTGAAATGTATATTCGGAGCCAACAAGGGAAAATTTTTAGGGCATCTCCTTACTTCATCAGGAGTAGAACTCAATCTAGATAAAGTGAAGGCAATCCTAGAATTAGAATCTCCAAAAAATGCCAAGGAAGTCCAATGTCTCACCGGCAAGCTGGCCGAATTAAGCATGTTTCCCTCTCGAGCTGGGGAGAAATGCTCGCCTTTCTTCCTGTTGAGATTATATTAGCCAGCAGTACACGTGTGTGTGGGACCGCGTATTTGGCTTCCCCATCGCGTTCCAGGTCTGGGTTTTGACCCCGGTGGGCCCCCTTGTGGCGGAATATCCCGGCGGTCCTGTGGTAGGGGTTAATCCCACACCGCCTGCAGACTTCTCCCCTTTGTATTCATGTACCCCGCCACCCTTCATCTCAATACCTGGGTTTTCAGATGAACTAATGGGTTGGCGGGTTTTAACTTGGTATCAGAGCAGGTTATCCTGCTGCGGGGGTGTGTTGAGATTATATTAGCCAGCAAGACACGTGTGTGTGGAACCGCATATTTGGCTTCCCCATCGCGTTCCAGGTCTGGGTGTTGACCCCGGTGGGCCCCCTTGTGGCGGAATATCCCCGCGGTCCTGTGGTTGGGGTTAATCCCACACCGCCTGCAGACTTCTCTCATTTGTGTTCATGTACCTCGCCACCCTTCATTTTAATACCTAGGTTTTGAGATGAACTAATGGGTTGGCGGATTCTAACTCTTCCGAACATTAAGAGGGGGCCAAAAATTTGAGTGGACCGTCGAATGCGAAGAAGCTTTTCAGGCTCTCAAACAACAACTCACCCGGACGCCTCTACTCCAAAGGCCAAGGGAAGGGGAGGGTTTGTTCCTGTACCTAAGTGTGGGGACCAGGGCCGTGAGTTCGGTTCTTGGACAAGAGGAAGGAAAAAAGCAATTCTCAATCTATTACATAAACAAGGTCCTGAAGAAGGCGGAACTCAGGTACCATATCCTTGAAAAGCTGGCATTCGCGCTCATCATATCAGCCAGGAAGCTCAGGCCATATTTCCAGGCCCATTCGATTCAGGTAGTGATGGATCACCCTCTTCGCCGCATCCTGGAGGGAGTGGAGCATTCTGGGAGGTTGGCCAAATGGTCGATAGAGCTCAGTGAGTTCGACCTCACTTTTAATCCTCGGCTAGCCATCAAAGCGCAAACGGTTGCTGATTTCCTAGCACATTACATAGTCGAGGTCCAGAAGGCTGAAGCACCCCCTCGAGCCACTTGGGAGATACTAGTATATGGAGCGTCGGGAAAAAATTCTTTTGGAGGAGGGATGATCTTGGTAAGTCCAGAAGGGACCCGAATTGAGTCGGCTCTGAAGATCCACTTCACGATTACTAACAACCAAGAGGAATACGAGGCGATCATCGCGGGACTCAGGTTGGCTGGGGAGCTAGGCATACAGAACATTAAGATCTCTACGGACTCTATGGTAGTTGCAGGTCAAATCAAAGGAGGGTTTGAAGTGAGGGAACCCACCCTCCAGTTGTACCTAGTGAAGGTCAAATACATCATCGGTCAATTCCACAGCTTTTCGATTCATCACGTTCCGAGGGATGAAAGTGCTCAGGCTGACCAGCTCGCCAAATACGGCCCTCGGGCCGAAGGAACGGTGACAGAACTGTTCAGGCCATCCATAGAGGAAGGAGAATTAATGGAGGTGGACCAGCAAGGGTCTTGGATGGACCCCTTCATCATCTTTTTGACCTCGGGGCAATTTCCCGAGAGGGATCTCGATAAGAAGCAGGTCAAGTATAAATCGGCATACTACCTGCTGAAGGATGGGGCATTATACCGCAAGACGCTATCAGGTTTGCTGGCTCGCTGCGTATTTGAGGAGGAGGTTCCAAGGGTCCTGGAAGAAATTCATTCAGGAGAGTGCGGGAGTCATTCGGGGAGTTTGACCTTGGAGGGGAGAGTATTGAGGCAAGGCTACTTCTGGCCTACCCTCAGGAAGGATGTAGAGGATTTCGCGAAGAGATGTCAAAAGTGTCAGGAGTTCGCCCCTCTCCAACTCCTTCCCACCAAAAGATTACGTACGATCACGACTCCCTGACCCTTCGCGATATGAGGGCTAGATTTGGTGGGTCCTTTTCCTTAAGCTAGTGGCCAGAGGAAATTTCTGCTGGTCATGGTGGATTACTTTTCAAAATGACTGGAGATAAAGGCGTTGGACAAGGTGACGTCACAAGTGGTCAAAAATTTCATATGGGGGGAGATCATCTACAGGCATGGGCTTCCATTGGTCATCGTCACTGACAATGGACCACAATTCGCTAGCAAAGAATTTGTGGATTTCTGTATCCGACTGGGCATAGACCTCCGTTTCGCCTCGGTTCACCATCCTCGGGGCAATGTACAGGTGGAAGTGGCAAACAAGATCATCGTGAATCTTTTGAAGAAGAAAGTGGAGAACTTGAGAGGAAGTTGGGTGGAACAGCTCCCTTCAGTTCTCTGGGCCTTGAGGACCACACCAAACACCGCCACGGGAGAGACTCCATTTAAACTCTCTCATGGCTCGGAGGCCGTCATACCGATAGAGTTCGAGGTCACATCCCCAAGAGTAGCCGCTGCAAAGAAGGGAGACGAAGGATCACAACTAGAAAAGTGTCTTTTAGCCACGCTCGTATTGCCCACGCCAATTTTCCATGGCTAAAAAACATATTATCGTGGCTAAAAGCCTAAAACCATGGCTAAAAGTCGTGGCAAAAGGGTATTTGTTACGGAACGAGCGTGGTAAATACTTTTTTGCCACGCTCGCATTGCCCACGTCCATTTTCCACGGCAGATCATGGCTAAAAGTCTTTTGCCACGATTTTAGACTTTTAGCCACGACAATTTGCCCTGGTTAAAAGCCTATTTTCTAGTAGTGGATGGAGGGCAGAGAACGAGGAGGAGCAAAAACTTTCTCTTGATCTGATGGAAGAACTCGGGGATTTGGCATTGATCCGGCAGGAAGAAATAAAGTGTCGGATGACGAGATACTTTGACAAGCATATACGGGTCAAGCAATTCCAGAAGGGCGACTTAGTTCTCAAAAAAGTGGACGCAGCAGGCAGAGGAGCCTCAGTGAGAAAGCTCAATCCCAACTAGGAGGGTCCCTTTGTGGTGAAGGAGGTCCTGAAATCAGGAGGGTACCACCTCCAGGATATGGACGGGGTACCCCTCGATCGTGCCAGAAGCGGCGATGACTTAAAAAGATTCTATCCATAATCTTTTTCATCTTTCAATACTTGTAAATTTGTGCTGACCTTTTGATATAATGGAATACCAGGTGTCTTCTTTCATGGCATGAGAGTGAAAAGTTTGGAGAGGAGACCCCGAGCAGACCCGCTGACCAGGCTCTCACCTAGCTGGCAGGACTGTAGGCTCACTCGGTGGTTGGAGATTGTTTGGAGAGGAGACCCCGAGCAAACCCGCTGACCAGGCTCTCACCTAGCTGGCAGGACTGTAGACTCACTCGGTGGTTGGAGGTTGTTTGGAGAGGAGACCCCGAGCAGACCCACTGACCAGGCTCTCACCTAGCTGGCAGGACTGTAGGCTCACTCGGTGGTTGGAGATTGTTTGGAGAGGAGACCCCGAGCAGACCCGCTGACCAGGCTCTCACCTAGCTGGCAGAACTGTAGGCTCACTCGGTGGTTGGAGATTGTTTGGAGAGGAGACCCCGAGCAGACCCACTGACCAGACTCTCACCTAACTGGGAGGACTGTAGGCTCACTCGATGGTTGGAGATTGTTTGGAGAGGAGACCACGAGAAGACCCGCTGACAAGACTCTCACCTAGCTGGCAGGACTGTAGGCTCACTCGGTGGTTGGATGTTGTTTGGAGAGGAGACCCCGAGCAGACCCGCTGACCAGCCTCTCACCTAGCTGGCAGGACTGTAGGCTCACTTGGTGGTTGGAGGTTGTTTGGAGAGGAGACCCCCAGCAGACCCGCTGACCAGTCTCTCACCTAGCTGGCAGGACTGTAGGCTCACTCGATGGTTGGAGATTGTTTAAATAGGAGACCCCAAGCAGACCCACTGACCAGGCTCTCACCTAGCTGGCAGGACTGTAGGCTCACTCTGTGGTTGGAGGTTGTTTGGAGAGGAGATCCTGAGCAGACCTGCTGACCAGACTCTCACCTAGCTGGCAGGACTGTAGGCTCACTCGGTGGTTGGAAGTTGTTTGGTGCGGAGACCCCGAGCAGACCCGCTGACCAGGCTCTCACCTAGCTGGTAGGACTGTAGGCTCACTCGGTGGTTGGAGATTGTTTGGACAGGAAACCCCGAGCATACCCGCTGACCAGGCTCTCACCTAGCTGGCAGGACTGTAGGCTCACTCGGTGGTTGGAGATTATTTGTAGAAGAGACCCCGAGCAGACCCGCTGACCAGGCTCTCATCAAGCTGGCAGGGTTGTAGGATCACTCGGTAGCAAGACAAGTGATAAGATCACCTCAAAGAAAAAGTATCTACATGTATCAGAAAACGAAGAAGGTTTATAGAGAACGAAAAACTCATATGAGTGGGAGAGATTGGTGAGATGTAAATGAGGATGGGTATTCCCAACCAGCGCTCGACATAGAGGATCTCGCCTATAGCGAGCAAGCGCTCGCTGACAAAGGGCAGACCTCGCATTAAAGGTTAAAGAGGGGTGACTTCTCACAAAAGCGGACTGATATCCTGGGTCTACTCGCGTTGGATTGGTCTCGAGGCGAAGCGAGAAGAAAAGACCAAATGGTCTCACGCATGGAGGAGGCGAGAAGAAGACTAACGACTCGCGCTCTAAACTGATTCTTAAGCAAGATGGCAGGGAGCTCTACCTCGTGAATAGAAACGGAGCAGAGAGTTATCCAGAATGAATAAAGTAAAATGAAATAACGAGAAAAGAACAAAAAGCAAGGAGATGTAACTGAGGTTTCTATGTCCATTACAAAGAAAAAAGGGGGGATACTCTCATAAAAGAGCATTTTGATGCTTCAAAAAATAAGTATACAAGTAAAGGAAACAAAAAAGGGGGGAGAGGTCCCGGTTCCGGCTGACGACCCTTCACTTCTCTTCACTGGAAGTAGAACCTTCTTACGTCTCGCCATAAAGCTGGGGGACCAGGTCGCATGCGGTGACTGTCTCGGCATCTTCTTTGACCACCCCCAGCTCCTTCATCATCTTCAAAACAAGCTCGGCCGTCTTGATATTGGCATCTCGGCAAAGGTCGTCGACCTCGTCCAAAGAATAATGAGTGGGCGGGGGTGGTTGTTGTGGATCCGAATGAGAGTGAAGTTGGGTGCTGTCCAGGAAGCGGGCGTTCTGAGCCTTTAAATTTCTGTTCTCATCCTCCAAAGCCGCTATGCGCGAATGCATCCGATCGGCCGTCTCGGCATCCTGCGAGAAGACTATCAGTTAACAAAAATTTACGCGAGAGTGAAACTAACAGAGAGTGAAACTGGCAAAGGACAGTTAAAAGGCTTACCACGCCGCCCTAGCTTTTGGCGAGAAGATTGTCAGTGACCTCCATCCTCTTCACGAGATCGTTCGACTTCTCTCGCTCTGCTGCTAGGCCCGTCTCGACTTCCTTCCACTTCTTGTTGTTGAAAACAAGGCGGCGCTAGACTCGGTGCGAGGTGGGCGACTGGAGGAGCCCGTTTCGCGAGGAGGAAGCTCGACGGATTGAGCTGAAGTGGTGGCGGTTCGGTCTAGTAGTGCTGTCTCGCGAGAGGGCGAGACGGCTTGGGGGCAAGGCGATTGCGATTCTTCCACTGAGATGGGGGTCAGATATCCCGACATCTCTTTCCTTTCCTTTGGAACAGTTTCCTTTTCCCTTTCGGGAGCGACACCACCTTCTTGGTCTTTTTCTTGGGACTGTGTCGAGAAGGAACGGCCTCATCCCCGGATCTTTTCTTGGGGGTTGTGCGAACAAAAAAAGGAAGTCCGGAAAAATGGACAAACAAAAATTTTTGTATTCCAAAAAAGGTATCAATTACATGGCATAGCCTCCCTTTAATAAAATGGAGGAGATGAGAGAGATTACAAATAAACAATGTGAGACTAAAAAGTCTCATATACAAGCGGTTTAACATACAAACAAGTCGCCAAGCCGCGCGGTTTGGTGAAAGGGCAAACCGCCCGGCAACCATAAGAGAAAGATACCAAGCCGCCACACTAGACCGCCAGGTCGCCCGGTCTCCAAGTCGCCAGGGACAGAATGACAATCCGCCAGAGCACCAACAACAACAAGACGCGGGAGAGAACCCGCCAGACCGCCCGGTCTGCAGCCCGCCATAGTCAAACCACCAGACCGCCCGATCTCTACTCTGTAACACTCCCCCTCAAGCTGGAGCATATATATCGATCATGTCCAGCTTGTCGCAAATGTGATGAAAAGAGGCGGATACTGGCTTGGTGAAAATATCAGCCAACTCTTTATCGGAGGTAACAAACGGAGTACAAATCTGTTCCTTCAGAATTTCCTCTCGAATGAAATGACAGTCAACTTCTATGTGTTTGGTTCTCTCATGAAAGACCGAATTTTTAGAGATGTATATGGCGGCTTTGTTGTCACAAAACATAGGTAGAGGATGGTCGTAGACCTCTCCTAAGTCGAGCATAAGAGCTCGTAACCACTTCAGCTCACACGTGGTCGATGTCATACTTCGGTATTCTGCTTCTGCATTGGACCTTGAGACTACCGACTGTTTCTTGCTTTTCCAGCTCACAAGGTCCCCCCCCCCCCACAAAGGTGCAAAAGCCTGAAGTAGACTTGCGATCTCCTTTGTCATCGGCATAGTTGGAATCAGAGTACGCCTCAACCCTTAGATGGACATTCTTCTGAAAGAGAAGCCCTTTCCCGGGAGCTGATTTAATATACTCCAATATCTTCAGGGCCGACTGTAAATGACACTCCCTAGGAGCTTGCATGAATTGGCTAACCTTGCCAATAGCATAGGCAATGTCCGGTCTGGTCACTGTGAGATATATGAGTTTACCAACCAGACGTCTGTACCTCGTAACATCAGAAAGAAGAGGAGAGTCATCTGTCCATGTTTTATCTTCTCCAGTCGCCATGGGGCATCGGGCAGGTTTAGCCCCTGTCAAACCTGCCTCTTTTAACAAGTCAAGAGCATACTTCCGTTGGGATAGGACAAGAGAAGCCGGTTTGCGAGAAATTTCTATCCCCAGAAAGTATTTTGGAGAGTCCATATCCTTAGTAACCAGGTGTTGCTGAAGATGCTTCTTGGTCAAGAGTATCCCGGCTTGATCATCTCCAGTAAGAAGAATATCATCCACATATACTGCAAGCACCACTAGGCCTAGAGAAGTTTTGCGAGTAAATAGGGAGTGATCAGCAGAACTCCTCGTAAAACCAACAGCCGCTACAATCCCGCTGAATTTGTCAAACCAAGCGTGAGGACTTTGCTTTAGGCCATAGATAGACTTCTTGAGCTGACAAACCCGTGTCTCCCCCGGATCAACATACCCCGGAAGTTTCTCCATGTAGACATCTTCGTGAAGATCCACATAAAGAAAGGCATTCTTCACATCCAGTTGTGAAATGGGTCAATCTCTGTTGACAGCCACAGAGAGAAGGACCCGAATAGTGCTGAGACGATCAACTGGAGAGAAGGTGTCAAAGTAATCCACGCCATAAGTTTGTGTAAAGCCCTTGGCAACAAGCCGAGCCTTGTAACGGTCCACACGGCCATCGGGGAGGAATTTCACCACAAAAACCCATCGACATCCAACAACATCGGTGCCAACAGGAGGAGAAACCAGAGTCCAAGTACCCCGTCCAGTGAGAGTAGCGATCTCGTCATCCATGGCAGCCTTCCAATGCGGAATGGTAAGGGTCTCCTGATAGGAACGGGGGGTGGAAGGGGAAGAGATAGCCATGGCGAAGTCCCTACGAGCAGGCGTCAGCCGATCATATGAAACAATTGCAGCTAGTGGATGTTGGGTACAAGCCCGAACCCCTTTGCGAAGGGCAATGGGGAGGTCCAGGTCAGCAGGCGCCTCAGTATCCGGGCCATCTGTGGCGGAGAGAGCTGGCCCAAGAGGAGAGAGCGACGGCAGCGGAGAGGAGGGAGATGACGGAGGTGGAGAGGAAGGAGGAGAGGATGGAGATGTAGGAGTAGGAGGAGGAAAGACCTCAGTAGGGTGGGATGGGGTGGAGGGAAGAGGGGGAGGAAGACTATAGTCGACATGAAGAGGAGAGGAGCCAGTAGAGAAATAAGGAGCATTTTGAAGAAAGTAACGTCTGCGGAGACGAATTGTTTGCGAAGGATGGGATCAAAATAACAGTAGCCTTTCTGAGTGGTAGAGTAGCATAGAAAGACACATTTGGTGGAGCGAGGGGAGAGTTTGTAGCGAGTGGCGGAGGGAGCATGCACAAATCTCGTGCAGCCAAAGATACAGAGAGGAAGAGGAAAGGGATCATTTCCAGGATAAAGAATGGAAAAGGGTGTTTGACCGCGGAGAACAGTGGGGGGAATGTGATTGATGAGATAGTAAGAAATGAGAACAGCATAGCCCCAATAGGAGCGGGGGACATGTCTTTGCGTAAGGATTGCGCGAGCAACATCAAGGAGGTGACAGTTTTTGCGTTCCGCCACCCCATTTTGTTGGGAGGTGTACACGCAACTTGTTTGGTGAAGAATTCCATGTTGCGTACAAAATGAGGAAAAGACGTGACTAATGTATTCTTTGGCATTATCAGAGCGTAATATTTTAATAGAAACATCAAACTGGGTTTTGATTAAATTATAAAAGGATTGTCATACATCAAAGAGTTCAGAGCGTTCTCGTAAGAGATACACCCAGGTACAACGAGAGAAATCATCAATAAAAGTTACAAAATAAGAGCTACCCCGACCAACGGTGAGGGTAGGAGCAGGACCCCAGATGTGAGAGTGAACAAGATCAAATGGTCGGGTAGAACCATGACCTTGCTTTGGCGGGAAGGAGGAACAGTGATGCTTGCCAAGCTGATAGGCATCACAGTTGAGAGGAGAATCATCCGGAGGGAGGTGAGGTAGCAGCTGATGAAGAAGCCATGAGGGAGGATGCCCAAGGCGGAGATGCCATTGTAGGAGATCAGTAGAAGAGGATGAGAAGGCGGAGAGAGCAGAAACGTTGTCGAGGAAGTAGAGGCCGCCACTCTCAGTCCCAGTAGCAATCGTCCGTTGGGAGCTCGGACCCTGAAAAGAGCAAGAAGTGGGAGTGAATGTGACGGAGCATTTAAGCTGCTTGCATAAAGATTGAACTGACAACAAATTGCAGGGAAACTTGGGCACATAGAGAGTGTCGGCCAAGTGAAGAGATGGAGTGACATGAACCACTCCCGTTCCATGAACCGGGGAGGGAGAGCCATCCGCAACAAGGACCGGAGGCAACCATTCATGCGGTTCAATGAGAGAAAAGCAGTGCAGATTGCCCGTCATGTGGTTATTTGCACCAGAGTCGATGAGTCATTTACCTTGAGTAACCACGTGAGCACTACCTGAGGAAGTGACCACCGAAGCGGATGGCTTGTAAGAGGGGGTGGAAGCGTCACCCGAAGGGCGAAGATGGGATGCTTCATCCAGCACCGATCTACAAGATGCCTGGTGCGGCCACAGTGAGAACAGAGGAAGCGGGAAGAACTCCGACCACCGGAATGATGGTTGCGACCTCCAGAGCCGCTACGTTGAGTCTGGTGAGCATATTGTTCTGGAGGAGGAGAAGAGAGAAGCGGACGCTGAAGAAGAGATGTAACCGCGGCAATGCGAGCGGCCGTTGTATCCAAGTTGGGAGAGTCCGCTTCACCCAAAATTTGTTGGCGAATCATGTCATAGGAATCAGGAAGCCGGAGGAGGTAGCAAACAACAAGCAGTTCTTGAAAGTGCTTTTGCTGTTAGGCAAGATCCGCAGAGAAGGGGTGATGTTGAAGGATCTCAGCCCCAAGAGCTTGAATATGTTGATAAGCAGCAGTAGGAGACATGGACGGATGGACAAAGAGGTCCGCATATAAGGTATAAATGCGGGACGTCTGAGCCCCCTTGGAGTACAGAGCAGCAAGATGAAGCCAGGCTTTCTTGACCGTCTCATCATGACGGATAACAGGAAGACATTCATCGGAAAGACTGTTTGCGAGCCAAGTGCGGACAAGCGCATCACTAGCATCCTAGTCATCAAAGTCAGCAGAAGAGGTGGCAGGAGGATCATCGGTAAGGTGGTGGCGTTTGCGTTGTGAGCGGAGGGGGAAGGTGAAGGAGACGCTCCAATCCGGGTAATTGGAACCAACCAGCTTGGATACGGTGCCAAGATTCCCGGAGGGAACGGGAGGAGGAGGTGGAGTGGTGACGGGAGTAGCGGTGGTGGTAGAAGAGCTGGAAAGAGCCATGGGAGAAGCCGCGCGGGGAGAGGGAGGAGAGAAAAGACGCACGGGAAGAAAGAGGTCGGGCGAAAACAGAAGACCACAGCGGACAGAGGAAGAACCCGCAACAGAGAAAAGGAAGAAGTCGCGCAGGAAGAGAGCAGGCCGCGCGGACAGAAAACCGAGAAGCAGCGGAAATCAGGCCGCTGAGAAGAAGAAGGTCGCGCGAACAAGAGAGGAGAGCAGAGTGCGCGAATAGAGGGCAGCGACAAGGAAGAGAGGTCGCGCGAACAAGGGAAAGAAGGAAACAGGTCGCGCGGGCAGGGAAAAGCACTGAATCAGGCGGCCAAGATCCGCTCTGATACCATGTGCGAACAGAAAAAGGAAGTCCAGAAAAATGGACAAACAGAAATTTTTGTATTCCAAAAAAGGTATCAATTACATGGTATAGCCTCCCTTTTATAGAATGGAAGAGATGAGAGAGATTACAAATAAACAATGTGGGACTAAAATATCTCATATACAAGCGGTTTAACATAAAAACAAGTCGCCAAGCCGCGCGGTTTGGTGAAAGGGCAAACCGTCCGACAACCATAAGAGAAAGATACCAAGGCGCCACACTAGACCGCCAGGTCGCCCGGTCTCCAAGTCGCCAGGGACAGAATGACAATCCGTCAGAGCACCAACAGCAATAAGACGCAGGAGAGAACCCGCCAGACCGCCCGGTCTGCAACCCGCCATAGTCAAACCGGCAGACCGCTCGGTCTCTACTCTGTAATAGGGGCGGGGGTCAGCGTTTCCTTCGTCGCCTCTGCCGCCATGCTGGTGAGGGCAAGACCTTTGGATGGCCCCGTATTGCTCAGGTAGGGGGGATGGACTGGGATAGTGCTTTCTCCTGAACAAGAAAAGGGTTAGAACGAAACAAGGGGATGATAAACATAAGGTTAAGGGAGCGCGAGTGTGTAAGACCCCTCTCCCCTTACCAAGGAGGTAACCTGGTCTTATGCCCAAGACCGTCGCCTTACGGTGACACTAACTCACGGGTTAGTCGACAGCGCAATACGCCGATCCTGCCAGCGAGTATGATCATTCAACCAGTTTCGGCCAATCGAGAATAGAAGTAAAACAAGTAGTAATAACTAACAAGTGCACAAAGATCACATTACATATCTTATATATATGAAAATGAAAGTACAACAGTTGTTCACAATGAGTACAACAAAAAGAGAAAATGACTTATGTCCTGTACATGGATGTCAAATCTCTCTCTCTTACAAATACAAACAAGCGGAAGCTAATCTATCAACGGTACACGCTTCATCACCTAACGTCGGGCTGCAGTAGTAGTAGTAGGTGGTATCAGCTCCTCAAGTCCTGCCACCTCGTCCTGCTGGTCGTGCAGGTGCTCCATCTCCTCGAGCTCCTAAAATGATACGATCACAACCGACCGTTAATCATAAAGACTAAGCCATTTCCACCACACCTCGCCCCCGCGGCTCTTAGGCACCATGCGGGAGGACGAAGCGGAGGACAACAAGGTGTATGAAAGAAGAGCAGGTGACAGTGGAACTAAACTATCAAGTCTAGCAATTCTATATATTACATGTAAAGTAAGAAAAGAATAGTACTGCAAGTAAAGTAAGGTAAAGAACAGTACAACATATAAAGTAAGGTAAAGAATAGTACTGCAAGTAAAGTAAGGTAAAGAACAGTAAGTAAACTACACAACTACTAAACTACCATCACAGAAGTACCTTAACTTATATGAATGTCCATACAAACTTATAAGTTAAGGTTTCCAAATATAACTTATCATATAAAAGAGCCCATACTAATTTATATGCTAAGGATCCATGGTGCGTATGACCTAAATATGTATGTATGTTATGTATGCAGGTTATGATTTATGCAAGTGCAACTCACACACACGACTCTGTGATCACAGACCTTCAGTTCCCACTTTTTGGAGCTAGCATCACTCTCTATTACCACCGTTGTGGCTACGGCAGCAGTGGAGCGAGCGTCTCCACTTCTAGGCGGGTATACACACTACTAGGCCTAGACCTCTCATACGTCTTTGTACACGTCCTAGGTACACTCTAGAGTCTCTGCGTACTATTTGCTGGCTACCTGCCAGTCTTTTTGGTCGAGTGTGCGCTTTTGGGGATCGTCCTCCAGACCGTAGTGTAAAACAACACACTGGCCCCTCAAACCCTCACACCTCGCCGGAGTCACCGTACTGTCATCGGTGTGACGATTGGCTCAGTATCGCATGACCCTCCACTAGTTTGTTTTTATGCACATGCAAGATATTCCAACCCGAGCCTCCAGCTCGCAGGACCAAACCCGTCCTGATGTCATACTCCTGAGCCTCCAGCTCGTAGGACCAATCCGTCCTGAAACCCTCCAACCCATCGCGGGTGAGATTGAACATCAGTGTCTTAGTTCTGAATCCCTCCAACCCTTCACGGGTGAGAATGTTACCATGTTCTCTTAGCCTATTAGACTGCTCTTGTCTAATGTTTGTTATACATAGCAATTTAGGGTTAATCCCAGGACTGCCCAGGGTATGCCCAATGAAGGGGTCTCGGGTGCACTAGGAACCAAGATGGAATTGAAAGCCCAAAGTTCCCTTTCGCAAGAATACTTACTTTTATTAATGACTGCCCATGATCCATACCTAGCTCTCGTTGTTACTCTAGAACGAACCTAATGACTTAGGATATTATTGGGGAATCGGCGGTCTTCTGTCGGTCTCCGTTCTAGCTACTGTCCTTGGAGTTTTGCACTCTATCACTCGATACTATGAAGTGACCTACTAGACACCAACCAGGGTTTATCTTCCCAATATAGTTATTAACTCAACCTTCTATCGTATCTCCTGCGGGTCCCAGTAATACCTTCTACTTTTTCTAAGCGTAACCCATGACCTAATACTAACCCGTATAATATGACTTCCAATTCCCTGGGTCAAATGCCCCTAATGGATTATCATGGGTTGGTATGGTGTATGGTGTTGACAATTTAGGATTTCACCATTTTTTCTAAGTAATTAAGTCACTAAATTAAATCTTTTAATTAAGTGACCTAAGTCACTTTGTGCATGATGTACTATATCCAATGAGTCCACATACCTAAGAAATTTTGCTAGTGTTCACATAGGTTAAATATGACTGCCTACCAGGGATCATAATTTTTTCCATTTAAATTTCTATATAATTTCCATTTAAGATTAAAATCATAATTAAACAATTTTCCAAATGAAGTACATCCATTATATAACCAAAAATTCTAGAAAAATTACTGGAGGTCAATATTGATATAGTAAAACAACATACAGAATTTGGTGATCCTAACCAGTGATTTAACCTAGCAAAATTCCATAATAATAATATTACCAAAATGTCACTACTTGAGTTTTCAACCTACATAATGACCCATAAATTATAAAATAATTACATAGGGTTCTAATCATAGAATTAAAATGCTATGAATTTTCCCATAATTTTTCAGCAACAATTTCCTTTTCTTTTAATTAATTTCCAAAAAGGGGAATATGGTAATTCTACTAAAAACCCAAGATAAATTTTCCAAACAAGCTTATAAAAATTTCCAGAGGTTTATAATATCTCACTAGGGCTTGTGACAGAGTTTCAGAATTTAATAAAGTAATTGCCCTATTTTCAAATTTATATTTCCAAATGAACCTAATTTCCAATAAATCTATTTAATGGGATTTTTGATTCCAAAAATCTCATCCTTCCTATGGGAGGTGTATCTCATACCTATAAGCCTCTGTCCAGAGTTTCATGGACATGAAATGGTCCAAATGGGCTAAATTCTCATGTTTCTAGTTTTACTATAGGCACCCCAAATCCCAAATTTGAACATACATATATCATGCATGTGAGATTTCCCAAACATGCAGAAGTCAAAAGGACCTGCAATTTCTATCATGATTTTATATTGACCTAATGGACATGCCACCAAAATTTAGGGGCATTTGGAGTTGTAGATCTCCAAAAATTCCATTTATTTGATAAATGATATTTCTATAAAAACTATGGAAAAACGCATCCCAAAAATTTTCATTTTTGGTCAGTACCTAGGTATGACCAATTAACATGCATGACTAAAATCTCAGGTCATGTGGACTTGGGGTTTGGTTTGGGCACTCATTTAAATATCTGCCCTAGCCTAGGACCAGTTTTGGTGGAATGGCCCTACAGGGAGCCCTACTGCTCCAAATTATAATTTTAGGGTGGCAAACAAAGTTAAACCTAGCCCTATATTTTTGATGTTGATGACTGCCTCTAAATATGCCCCTAACAGGCCTATAATTAACATGCAAAACTCTGTATAAAATGTGACAGAAATTGCACTATTCATAAATATAAAGCATTTAATTTAAATGAATTAAAAACCGACGGCATCAGGTCATCGTTCCCGATAACCGACGGCCCGGATTCCTTCTTCCTGTGTGTTTTGATCTTTTGATCCCGGCCACCTGGGTCGTCGCCGCCGCCGGCGATTATCGCCACAACCTCCGTTGAGGTGGTGGCTAGCATTTCCCGGCGATAAAGCGGCCGGAGGCGGCTCCTCCGGCGGTCCCGAGCAAGAAGAAAAGCTCGGCATTTTAGCTCACGGCTCACATGGTATCGGGCTCAATTGAGCCCGATGTCCCGCCTAGTTGAGCTAGAAAGCTAGCATGGGGTGAGGTGAGGTGAAACGGACCGGGATGCGGGCTTGGCGGCGTGTGCGGTGGTAGTGCGCCATGGTCGACGATCTCTCCGGCGAGCTTGCTCGTTTCATGGATTCTTCAGTAAAAGACTTGCTCCAGCAGTCGATCTCCACTCGTCTCAACCTCCTAAAGCTGATGGTGGGCTTAGATTTCGCTGGGAGTGGCTGGGTGAGGAGTTTTAATTAAGGGGGGTGGCCAACCATGAGCATAGGATGTTCCTCCTTACTGCCAAGTGGCCACCACCCCTTAATTCCTGCTGAAATGAGCTTGGGAACTCAGTATGAAGGGTTGGGCAGAGGGAAGGAGGGCCACATGACCCTTATCCCCCCTTTTCCTCCTTTCTCTCTCTTCCTTTTCACCAAAATTCCTAAACTACCCCCATGCATGTACCCTCTCTCCTATTTCAGGGGGGTTAGGGGTTGTCATTGACCTCTAGGGCTGGTCATGGGCCTTGAATTATGGGCTTTGGCCATTGGGATTGAGCTTGGCTCATTTCATTTCTTTTCTTTAAGCCCTCTGTTAACTTGTTGACTTTTTAGGTTGACTTGATCAACATGATGACTGGGCTGGCCCCACTTGATTGTCATGGACCCAATGACACCATCCAACTTGGGTTGGGCCATGGTGGTGCCAGTTGGGCCTATAGGTGGGGGTTTGACCAATTTAGAGTTAGGGTTGACTTGGGTCAACTTGGGTCAATGGGTGGCCCAATGAGGTGCCTTTTGGTTCACTTAGATTGTTTTTAAGGTTAGGGGCATAGTGGTGAGGTCAATGCGTGCTTATGACTCCATATTAGGCTAGTTTGACTTGACTTGACCTGGGCCTTATAGCGGGCACTATGTGAATCCACCCTAACTCCATGGGTCAAACCTAGCCTAAACCCCATTCACACACCACATGTCCTAACCTAATCTAAGTTTAGGGGTCTAGTAGGGAAGGGGATGTTACAGAGTGTACCTTCACCGATAAAGACGGGAAGGAGCGAGTCGAGATCTCGCCTTAGGAAGTTGACTTCAAAATTCTTCCCCGCGAATAAATCGCAGAGGGCTTTTTCTGCGCCACCAACCTTGGGGGTCTCGTAATATATCTCGGCAGGCGATACTGGGGCGAGTGGAACGCCTCCCAAATTTTCGCGGATGAAGGTGAAGCGGGTGATCCAGTGGTGGTTTTTTGGGGGGTCTCGTATACCTTTAAGCCTTGGCCGGTGAAGTACGAGACGCCATCGTCTTTGGCGTGGTAGATGAATAGTTAGTGGAAGATGGTGAGGCTAACTCGATGCGCTCGCGGCGCATGTAACTGGCGAATGCAACCAACACCGAGATGGCGTTCGGGTTGAGCTGCGCGGGGACAGCCCCGAAATATTTTAATACCTGTTTTACCTCTGACCAGAGGGGGAGTCTCAGCCCCGACTAGAAATGCGAGACAGGGAAAGCGAGCTCGCTGGGATAGAAAGTATTGATCGACTCGCCGACCTTCGGTGAACGAGACTCAAAACCCTCCACCAGGAACTCGCGGGTGAAGCGGCTATAGTCCTCCTCTGAGATTTTGTCAGGGGGAAAATCATGGTCGGTGGATCTCTTGCCACAACGGCTGCGACCCTCGCCCTATTCAACTTTATTCTTTCCCATAGCAGGCGAGACGGCAAAAAGCAAAGGGAGATAGAAAAGGGGGTGACGAGAGTAGGACGCGAGAAGAAGCAGGCGAGAGGAAGCAGGCGAGGATCCTGGATCCAAGATGGACCAGGGAGAGACAACGCGGGTGTGAAATATTTCGATCTAGAGGGGGGGTATTTTTAGCGGATGGAGAGAGTGGAAAAAAAGGTGGGAAAATATGAAGGGGGAAGTCGAAGGGGCAGCCCGACATTTCGTTTTCCCTCTCTCTCTCCTTACCTCGAGGCGTGAAATTCTGGGGTGATCTTTCCAATGAGCCAAAATGAAAAGAAAAAGGTAGCAATTAACGCAGCTATAATAAAGAGCCCAGCATGAAAGAGGTTAATAGAATACCATCATTAATTATTTCGTTCCGCGCGAGCCAGACATCATATTCACGACACTTAAAATAATAAGTTATGATTACACAGGCAGGACAGTAAATTGATAGAAGCCATAGATTTATAAAACATAACTACATAAGCGAGACGATTGAATAAGCGAGACGGGGTGGATGGTCTTCAGTTCTTGTGCCACCTCCAACGACCACCGCGAGACCCCGCGCATGGGGGCCGACCAGGGATGTGAAAGGCACGAACGACATCCAGTCCGCGGCGCGCGAGACGGAGGTGTTGGTCCGCCTCGCTTATGATGGCTTGGGGGTCAGTCTCATCTATTTCAACCCCGACATCGATCTCCGAGGAGAGGCGGGCGCACTCAATTTCCAGCCAGTCAATGCGCCGGTCGGTGGCCTGATTCTCCTGTTCCATCTCGCGAATAATGTGCGTATACTTTCGAAGCATCCCGGCCGTCCTGTGCTTCATCTCCAGCGGATCCATGGGATCACCCAGATAGTCCTGGATCACATCTGGGTGAGGAAGAGGCGAGAGGGACGGCGGCCCGGAGAAGTCCTCAGCGGCCGAGTCGATCTGGATACATACACGAGAAAAGTCGAAGATCAGAATGCAGGATGGCCTCGCAAGAAGGCTGGGAGGCCGCGAGTTGTACACAGATGAAAGGGCAAGGTTGATTCATTTACTTGGGATGTGAGAGTTACCCACAAGACCCGAGAGGTCGTCATTCTTCGCGATAGGGGGCGTCGATTGCTGAGGAGAGTAGGAGTCTTGATAATGTTGGTCGATGGCGTCAGGGGGATTCGCAGGCGGGTGGGGGGGGGGGGGAATAGACAAGGTTTCCCAGAAAAAAGTTCTAAGTCTGTAGGCGAGACAATAATAAGAAAAGGAAAAAACGGAGGCGAGAGGAGGAATCAAGAATCACCTGTCTCTCACGAGAGAACGTGGGAGGAGGCGCATTGACTCCAAAGGGTGCTGAAGTAGTCGCATCGGCCAAGAAGGGGGGCCTACATTTTTTGCCTTCTTTAGGCGAGACGATGAAGGTGCAAAAGCGGGGGTGCGAACCAGAGCCGGAGCCAGAGCCAGCGCAACCATGTTGGCTTTATTTTGCTTGCGGACCATCGCGAGACGCTTGCGGAAACTCTGACTATGAGACATGTTGACGGTAAAAGAGGAGGAAATGAGAGGGGGCAATTTCCATGAAGGGATGGGGTCACATATTTATAGACTCCAGAGGAGGGTCCCGCCAAAAATTCTCTCAGAAATGAATCTCAATGCCGCGAGCCTCGGTTGGACTTTCTTTCCGAGTTTGAGACAAACTCTAAAAGAGTGGGGATTGTGTACAACCTTGGGCTCGCGGGAGGCGGCTCAAATAACAGTGTTGAGAAGGTGGCGAGAGGAACTGCATAGGCGAGTGGGACCATGGGGTCCACTCGCCGAAGGCGAGAAGGGGTGCAGCGGAGTAGGCGAGACCTCTCTCGCGACGCGGGCTGGCCCTTGGTGGCGGGATGACTCTTGCAAGGCAGGAGACTCGTGAGACGAGCAGGTAGGCTCGTCTCGCCCGCTGTCCAGCTTCTCACTCACCGTATGAGGAAAAAAGGTGTTTTTATCTTCTTACCCCCAAGGGGGATTTTACTCTTCTACCCCAGGTAATTTACCCTTTTGCCCTTGGTGGACTGCGTATAGACCTTCAGAACAGCGGACTTTGGCTGTTGGCAGACCCAGCCCAGGGTATTTTCGTAATTTCAAGTCGGTTCAGTTTGGTTATTGGCAGGTCAAACTCAGAGACCTATAACTAGACCGATAAGGTGCCTTGAAAAGGTTGTTGACCCTTTCTATCTTCTTCCTCTAAGGCACCTAGCTCAGCACTGGCTAGGGAGGAGGAAAACTTATGATTCTTCCGGGTAAGAGGTGTGACCTCCGAGCTGAGACTCACGGTCTGTTTCTGGTTATGGGACTCACGTCGAGAGGGAGGTTTGAGAAGAGTAGGTATGAGCTGCAACTTAGGTCCGAACTCTATGCGAAGTCGGTTACTGGCTTCAACAAGTATTGCAAACAAATCAGTCCAACACGATTGTACCAAGCATATAGAGATTGATAGATTTTTTATCAAAGAAAAGCTCGATAATGAACTACTGAAGTTGAGTCACGTGCCGATCAAGGGGCAGATTGCAGACTGCTTAAGGGACTCAGTTCAGAGGATATGATCAAGGGTTGAAACAAGATGGACTTAGTGAACATCTTTCGCCAATTTTGAGGAGTGTTGTAAAATTGAATTAGATTTGTAGGGTATAAATAGCCAATGATTGCCCTAATAATAGAATAATCGTTTATTTCAACCGTGACTTGCACCATAAAAAATAAAGAGCCGCAGTCCGTTGAGGTTAAAAGAAATACCTGCATACATTGATTTAAGGTATCCAGCATGCTTGAACAAATTTTTTCTTCAGGTTCCTGTGAAAGATTCCACAATACAGAGAAGTATCGGAGTAAGAATTTCATGAAGGAAAAATAACTGCTCGATCCGAATGATGAAACTGACTGACCACATATAGAGCTTCAGTTAAAGCTGGGATTATGTAATCAGATAGTTGTTTGACATAAGACTCATCACGACCTTGAGCTACCCCCTTCTCAACTGCCAACTTTGCTGACTGTAGCAGCTCAGGCATAGCTACAGCAAGAATCACCGCCACCATCTATAGGCTCAAAAGGGGTTTTCAAATTGAAAAAGTTAACAAATATGAATCCAGAAGTACCTGCAACAGCTGCTCTTCTGACTTGTTCATGGAAATAAAATTTCAATAAAGGAACCAGAGTAGGAACAACCTACACGTCATTTCACTAAAAATAAGAAAGCAAGTGGTCCCAGTTGATTTGCACAAAGGAAAATATCGGAAATATTAACGTAAATAAACAAACCTGATCAATCCATGGATAGAAACCCTCCTTGAGTTCATCAGCATAACAACAAATTATGTAACAAGCTGTGGCTTTCTCCTCCAATACACTAGTTCTAATGCCAATCCTTTTATTATTAATAATGATGATATCAATGCTGCAATAAAAGCTCAACTTCAGTACTAGAATCATAAATGGTGAAGTAAATTATTAAGAGATGGAAAGACCGGAAAAGAACAAAAGGATGGCCAACATTTCTAGTGGCACCGCAGAATAGGGCAGGGAATCAGAAAGCAAAATTGGGACCATAGGCCCAATAATGAAGATGAAAAAAAAGAGCACACATAATTAATAGAAATGTTTCAAGATGCATTAGATATTGTTAAATGCACTGTTTAATTTATTCAAACTTATCCCTATCCTAGCTTTCTTCAATAGGAGTTATTCATGCAGTTTAATGAGGGGAGAGACTTAGGGTCTGTTTGGCGCAGCTCTGGCGGCTGGAAAATCTCTATTCCAGCCGCCAGAGCTGTTTTATATGTGTTTGGGACAGCTCCCTGTGAAGAGCTTTTCAATCCGCCAGAGCTGTTTTGCAGCTTTTCAGAAATCTCCCTCCCCCCAGCTTCTGCTCTTGCAAAATAGCTTTCTCTCTCATAGGTTTTGGAAATCTAATGGTTTTTTCAGATGGAACATGCTTAGAGGTCGGACGGCCTTCCTCCGGTGATTCCGAGCCCCTGACGGCCTTCCTCCGGCGATTCCGAGCCCCCGACGTCCTTCCTCGGGCGATTCTGAGCGCACTTCTGCACAGAATACCCAAACACTCTGCAGCTTTTCAAAACTGCTCCCCAGAAATCTATTTTAAAACAGCTCTATCCGGACAACAGCTTTTCAATCCGCCAGAGCTGTCCCAAACAGAGCCTTAGTCATAGCATGCTTACTAGCAAGAGTGTAATAGGAATTTCATTTTTTTAATCAAAATATAAATCATTGGAATATTCAAAAGTTCAAACTTCAAGCATTATAAATAGACGTGTTGTCTTCTGCTCAAACATTATAAATAAAAGTGCCTGAGAATTACGCAAACCTGTCATCATCTGAATCATATATATCTTCTGAATCTGCAGATGTTATGTTCACATCTGCTTTTAATTGAGCAGCTTGAAGTAAAGGGGGCATCACAATATTCATATATGGTAGAAAATCGGGCCCTAAGCACTTGCAGAGTCTTTTCCAGGCCTACAACATTTTTTCTAAAAGTAAATTTTTAAACCCAAAAACAGCAAACAAGAAAGAGTCGCATTTGTGAAATACTAGCATACATGCAGCATGTAGCAAGCTATTGGGTCATCTGAATCCATTTGAGATCCTTGTAATGACGCTAACACTTCCATCACCTAGAAAAGAAGTAATAAGTTTGCACAAGTGCATAAACACAATGTATCAACTGACAAAAAATGTTACAAATTTGCAAATGAATTTTTAAAGAAGATAAGATAATAACAAAGGAAAGAAGATGGGGATCAGCTGCTGCAGGATTGACAATGGAGATAGGGTGACCACTTCGCGGGGCCCGCTTATGTCTTGCGCCAGAGGCGTTGATCGGATCAGTGATCCGAGATCACGAGCGCGTCCAAAGCGCCATTTTCTTATTTATGTATTTTTTATTTTTAAAACATATTTAGTAGCAATCATACATAGGGCATAACAACTAATCTTAGTCATTCACGTTGGGTGCCCTAATTCTCTTTTATTATAAATAAGGGGTGATAATAGCCATTTAAGGCATTGTTAGCCTTATGAAAAATCCAAAGCCGGATATCAAATTGTGGTGCGACGTCGAGAGACCCTGAGGTGTGACGTCTCGATTATTTCCTTGTTCCTGTTCCGTATCCCCTCTCTTCACCCTAAACTTGTTCTCTTATGCTGCAAACTGCATGACTTCTTCTCCCGCTCATGTCGCAAACCGCATGACTCCTCCCGCTCAAGCCGCAAGCACTCCCTCTCCTGACTCCTGCAATGAGCTGACAATCCTCCATGTTCCCTACCAACACTGTTGTTTTCCCACTTCCAGCCCCAGTGCCCTGACTCCCTGAGTCCAACCCCTGCGCCTCTAACTCCATGTGGCAACCCTAGTGCCACCTGCACCACCTGACTACCAGGCACAACTTGCCCCTCCACCCCCTACTCCCTAACACCAAAGACACCTCCTCTCCTCTATTATTAGACGCAGAACAACCCAACTATACTAGATTTAATGCCCTAGTGCAGCCACCTCCTTCTACAGGCTACAACCGCTCACCGTCATAACCCCGCCACCGGCCCTGTTGTTTGTATCTTTTATTGATTATTGGATTAATATCACATATTTGTTGGAAGTGTTGAATCATTAGTGCCTATTGTCATTTCATGTTTCCTATAATAATTGTGTGAATTGTGTGAACGAAGGCCATCTTGCTTGCCTAAATAATTATTTTAAATACTCAATTTAATTCTGGATTATTTTAAATTATACTAAATTATACGGGCATCAATAGGTTTGGTTTGTGTGAGTCAACCCATCACCACTTATATAGTGTTAGTCCACTTCTACAAACTACCTTGCGTCAACAGATATAGCCATAGATTCAAAAAAACAAATATACCCCGATAGAAAAATTAGGCTAGTTACAATATCAGCTGCTGAACATATAAGGATGTTTTGATCTCACACATACGGGGATAAAATGGCTCATGGAAGACATGATTCATTTAAATAAACATAGGATTTAAATAATTAAATGTGTGCTACATTCTTACTTGTTTAGCATCATCCCTGAACTTATCCTTGCCCACAGCCATACCAACCGAACTGACACACTCCATAGACTTGGCCTGAAGCATACGGTTTGAATTATCCATTGCATTTAATAAAATAGCTTTCAAGTAAGGGATGACAGCATCGTAGTAATTTTTGAATTGTTCCTGAACGTGATAAGGTTGATTCACAATGCATGAAAAGCCTATATAGCTAGAAAATTAATGCATGGTAATCAGTCTGCACCTGAGAAGAATCTGCAACTGATGCTAAAGCTGTCAAAGCTCCTTCTTGTACCATCTGTTTACCATTCTGTAAAAATAAATTTATGCAGTCAAAATCATCGTCATGAACAATATTAAAACGATTAAACTCTACGAAAAATTGCAGAAAATATAATTAACTAGCATTATTAAATATTGTACCTGAAGTAATACCAGCAGTTTGCTAACAAGGCCATCCAAGTAAGAAGTCAAAATATCTGCAGTGCAGTTTTTAGTGAAACTGAGTACTGCTGAAGCAGCCTGCGCCTATAAGACCAATTACATGTCATCCTTATGGCAACCGGTACTAAAGCTAGTTTTATGTTATTACTTTTAAAGGTAGCTCTATGTTATCTACTTATTAGAAAAACATCATACTTGATGCAGGGTAGGGTAGGATGTGATATATGTGTTGGAAATTTCCCGTTAGGTGGACTTGATTCATCGAGGCGATCCGTTAAAGTCGTACGCGTATATTTAGCTTATTCGGCCTCCTACGAGCGTGAGTTGATTCAGTCGCGCGAACGGTCGAAGCCTATGATGCCAGACCGTCTCGTAAATTGAGTCGCGAGCTCGGTTTCACCCTTGGCACAAATTTTTGGCATAATCATGAAATCTAATTGATTTCATGGGGGTTTTATTTTCATTCATTTTGGAGTATTTAATGGACTTTATTGTCCCCATTAATTTTTGGTAACTCCAAAATTTGGGGCTTGCCCTATTAGAGCCTAACTTTGAAACCCCTCATTTTTACTTTTTCAATGCCTCATAGTTGAACAAGGGTGAAATCCCGTGTAGCTCTCCTTCTTCATCGGGAAAAACAGTCGGCCCTAGGGATTTTTATTTCGGGTTCAGGAAAAGCTCCTACTATGGAGGCCGGCGGCCACTGCTTTGCTGCACAAATCCTCGTGAAACTGCCGCCCCTCTCTTCTTCCTGCTTTCTCCTGATCCGTTCGAGAGGCGGCGTTAGCAGATCGCCGGAGTTTTCGGAGGTCTACAGCCGGCCTCATCCCGATCACCATCGCCAAAAGGAATAGAGTAGATCGGGCCTTCATCTCCCTCCTCAAGAACAGCCGACGTTCAGACCTAATCATCCTCCTTATCACCTTCAGTTCTGGAGGAAGTTTAACAGTGGTCGATCATCTTTGACAAAACAGGGGAAAATCACAGTGCTTCTCTATTCCTAAGCTTGTTAGTCAAGAGGTCTGATCTAGATCCAGGAGCTCTTCATTTTTGGTTCCTGCATAATGACTACAGGTATACATTAGGATTTTACCTGGTAAAATTTACACATAGTTTTACTGTGTAGTCAAAATAATACTCGGATTTTGCAATTACTTAGATTTTAATTACCTGAAAAGTTTTTTTTTGTCCACTCTTGCTACTTAAGAGATCATTGCAAAACTTGGATTTGGTTCTGTACATTCATATATCCTATGTGCTAACCCTATTCATTGTAGAGATCTGAGTACTAAAATTATATGCAAGCGTGTTCTCTCAACGCCACTGATTTTATAAGGAAGAACACGTCAAGATTATTGGGAATGACCGCGATCATGAAATACGAGTTTGAAACCAAGAACGGTATAATTTGATTTTCCGCACTTCGGTTACCGTTTATTCTAGCTCGCTTTATTTTGTGTTCATAAGCTAGAAAAATAAATTTGTGTTTGCACTTCAAAAGAGAATAGTAGTGTGGTAAAATTGATCCATTAGATCTATGTGTCACTGCATTTGTTGTTAACTTGGATAATATTGTTTTCGCCGTAGCGACACATATACCATAAATTTTAGTAACAGTTGGTATCAGAGCAGGTTTAATCTAAACCTATTAGTCTCCTTAATAATTTGGAGTAAATTATTTTTCTACTTAATTTATTTAAAGAACACTAGTTTCAAAAACCCATTAAGTACTTTGAGAGAAATAAAATTTAGGATTGAAGTGCCTTCATTATTCAATCCTTGACAAAAGACTCGTGTTTTCTTTACACGATTAAAGTGCCCATACGTCATTAAGCAAAAGGAAGACGACATTCATTTTAGGGCAATATTCAGATATCACGGTGTGAAAGGGTCTCGTGGATTGATAAGAACTGCAGTCGCCAAAGTGGCCTTTTCGATTCAGTTCGTGAGATTACGGTTTCACATGTTTTAGGGAGTTCTCTGATACTACTGCGCAATCATTCACCCAAAGGTGGCGCTTGCGCAATAGGTTCAGAGGGTTACACGGGGACGTTTGGACGGTAGTGCAGGGCTCTAGTAAGCTATTCACCCAAAGGTGGTAGTTCTACGAAAAGCTCAAGCGTAACTGTTGCTCGTTCTTGTGTGGAGAATTACTAATTGCGTGGCACGTAGTCTGCCCAAAGGTATTGCGTGTTGACGCGCCAGGATTCTCTGTCTAGTGTGCTATTTAGGGTTTTATAGCCACTGTTGCCCTATTTGTCTCTGATTTTTCCCTTTTCTCTCTTTTCAGTCACCTTTACAGTGCACAACAATACGGCGACCATTGAAAACCTCATTGGATCAAACTTTAAGAAGTGGACGTCCAACATCATGTTTTCTCTCGAGATGGCGGACATAGAGATGGTCATGAATACCAACCAGCCTACAGCCCTCACATCGACTAGTACTCAAGCTGAGAATGATCATTATGGTGCATGGAACAAGTCGAACAAAATCTGCTTGTTGACTATGAAGCGTTCCATTCCGGAGCACCTGCTGAGTGGTCTTCGAGACACGACCGTCGCCAGGGATTTTCTGACTGCCGTGGGGCAGAGATATAAGGTGTCTTCCAATGCTGAGATTGGGACTCTGATTCAAGACCTCTTCTCCATGAGGTATTTAGGAGGAGGTGGAGTCCGTGATTACATACTAAAGATGATCTATTATCAGACCAAACTGCAGGAGATGGAGATTACTCTCCCTGAAGCCTTGATAGTGCATCAGGCACTAAATACACTCCCTGTAGAATTCAGCATTTTGAAGACCACATATAGTTCCCAGGATGAGGCGTGGAAGATAAATGACCTGATCACTCGTTGTATTGCTGAGGAGGAGAAACTGAAGAAGGAAAAGACGAACACTGCTTTACTCGTTGTCAAACCCTCATTTAAGAAGAAGAAGTTCAAAGCTCTGTTTAAAACTCAGGATGGGCAAACTTCAGGGAGCAAGGACGTTAGTGGAAAGAAGCCTCTTAGCTGCTTCTTTTGTAAGAAGAAGGGGCACGTGAAGCACGAGTGCCTAAAATTTAAACTTGGATGGAAAAACGTGGTTTTGCACCTAAAAGGGTTCATCAAAAGGAGGAGGCCAAGCAATGGTGAGTGCAGACTCACGGTTGGCAACAATGCTGAGGTGGAGGTGGAGTTCATCGGGGACATTTGTTTAGTCCTTGATTTTGGATATGAACTGTTATTAAAAGACATATTTTTTATTACTTCGTTTAGAAGGAACTTGATTTCTGTTTCTGCATTAGATAGACTTAATTATGGTTTTAATATTTCTGGTGGTTTAATTAAGTTATTTCATGAATCACAGTTTATTGACCAATGTTCATTATCTAATGTTTTATATAGAATATGTCTTGCACCTGTTAATTTCTATGTCACCTCATATAATGTAGAGAATGTTGCTAGTAAAAGACCTCTCATTAATGAGCAGTCGTCCACGCTATGACATAAAAGGTTAGGTCATATCTCTAGGGAAAGAGTATAAAAGTTAATTAAGGAAAACATTCATCCTACTCTAAACTTCAGTGACTTAGAGACATGTGTGGACTGTTGTAGAGGTAAGATGACCAAGATTAAGAAAAAAGGCTCAACTCGTAGTTCAAGTGTGTTAGATGTTATTCATACGGACATCAGTGGTCCTTATTCCACTACCCTTTGTAGGAACACCTATTTTATACCATTCATTCATGACTACTCCTGTTTTGGCTATTTGTACTTAATTAAGGAGAAGTTTGAATCTCTTGAAAAGTTCAAGATTTTCAACACTGAAGTTGAAAAACAAATAGGGAAAGACATCAAGATTGTTATGTCTGACAGAGGTGGCGAGTATTTTGGTAGACATGATGTCTCCAGGCAACATAAAGGTCCGTTTGCCAGATACTTGGAGAGTTGTGGCATTGTTGCCCAGTACTCCATGCCGGGTAGTCCTGAGCAGAATGGTGTGGCTGAAAGGCGTAATCGCACCCTTAAGGAAATGATGAGTAGCATGATGAGTAGAACGAATCTTCCTGAATTTTTGTGGGGTAAGACGCTCAAAACTGCAGTGTACATCCTTAATAGAGTTTCGTCTAAGTCAGTACCAAAAACCCCTTTTGAGTTGGGGACTGGTAGACGACCCAGCCTTAATCATTTACGTGTCTGGGGTTGTCCTGCAGAAGTCCGTTTGTACAATCCATCAGAAAGTAAGATTTTCCCTAGGTCTTGTCGTTGTTATTTCATCGGTTACCCAAAACACTCCAAGGGATTTAAGTTTTATTCCCCTTCAAGAGGTCCCAGAATTGTGGAGTCACAAACTGCTAAATTTTTAGAATGAGATGTCGCTGATGAACCTAGTTGCTCTCGTCCTATTAGTGAAGTCGAGGAAGTTGTGCCCATTAATTTATCTGTGCCCTTGGTAAGAGATCCTATGGTGCCTGAACCTGTGACGGAACAAGTGGAGGATGTGGAAGCAGTCTTACCACTGATTCCAGTTGAGGTTCCTCCTCATGTTCAGGAGGTTCATCCACCCGCTAGGAGATCCATTAGGCAGAGAAGGCCAGCAATTTCCTCAGACTATGAAGTCTATTTAGGAGAGAGTGATTATGACATTGGTCAAGTAGTTGCCTCAGTGACATTTAATGAAGCTGTGTCTGGACCTCAAATTGGTCTGTGGTGGGATGCGATGAAAGACGAGATGGAGTCTATGAAGCTGAATAAGGTTTGGGAGTTGGTTGAGTTACCCAAAGGCTGTAAGTCCATTGGTTCTAAATGCGTGTTTAAGACCAAGAAAGACTCTAAAGAAAAGGTCGAGCGATTTAAGGCCAGACTGGTAGCCAAGGGATTTACACAGAGAGAAGGAATTGATTAGCACGAGACCTTTTCTCTCGTTTCCTCTAAAGACTCTTTCAGAGTGATAATGGCTTTAGTAGCTCATTATGATTTGGAGCTACACCAGATGGACGTAAAGACCGTATTCCTGAATGGTGATCTTGCCGAGGAGGTATATATGGTGCAGCCTGAGGGATTCAAGTCTGGTCATTTCGACCAACTTGTATGTAAACTTAACAAGCCCCTATATGGTCTGAAGCAAGCATCTAGACAGTGGTATTTGAAATTTAATAAGGTGATTACTTCTTTTGGTTTTGTAGAAAATAAGGTAGACCGTTGCATATATCTCAAGATCAGTGGGAGCAGATTCATCTTCTCAATTCTTTATGTGGATGACATCCTGCTTGCAAGCAGTGATTTGGTATTATTGCATGAATCTAAGCAATTTCTGTCAAAACACTTTGATATGAAAGATCTTGGAGAAACATCCTTAGTTCTAGGAATTAAGATCATTAGGGACCGATCTCACCACACATTAGCACTCTCGCAGAAAGCCTACATCGAGCGTGTACTTGAGAGATTTAGCATGCTAGGTTGTAAGTCTGGTGACGTACCTGCGTTTAAAGGTGATAAGCTCAGCTTATCACAATGCCCCAGGAACGCATAGAGAGAGAGAGCGCATGAAGGATATACCTTATGCTAGTGCGGTAGGCAGCTTAATGTATGCTCAAGTCTGTACCAGACCGGACATTGTCTTCGCAGTAGGACTTTTAGGCAGATATCAATCGAACTCAGGGCCTGATCATTGGGTAGCTGCCAAGAAAGTCCTAAGGTATTTAAAAGGAACTGAGGATTTTAAGTTAGTCTATCATAGAGTTCAAAAGCTTGATTTAGTGGGGTATACAGATTCTGATTTTGCCGGGTGTGAGGATGATAGAAAGCCCACTTCAGGTTATATATTTAAGTTTGCTGGTAGGGCCATATCGTGTAAGAGTGTCAAACAAACACTCATCACTTCATACACAATGCATGCAGAGTTCATCGCTCTCTTTGGAGCTTCGACACACGCAGTGTGGCTTAAAAATTTCATTTCAGAGTTGAAAGTCGTCTATTCTATAGCTGGACCCATCCAGATGTACTGTGATAATATTTCTGCAGTTATGTTCTCGATGAACAATAAAAGTATCACATGGTCCAAACATATGAAAATTAAATTCTTGACCGTTAAAAAATTGGTCAAGAAGGGTGACATTTTAGTGGAGCATTTAGGGACAGATGACATGTTAGCTGATCCACTTACTAAATGATTTCGTCCTAATGTGTTTCAAAAACATATTATTAATGTGGGGCTTAAAGAGTCGATCGATGCACTTGATTAGTGAGAGCCTGCGTGTAGCTCCAATTCAGTTTTTTGTCATTTACATTGCACTTTATTTAATTCATTAATAATTAAAGAATATTCATTCAACAATATTATTAAGTATCAATATTTGTTGAATTTATGTGACACGTCACACTTCATACAAAGTCTCATGACTTGTGTCCGTCGGAGCATAAGACCTAGGACACTTCATTTGAATTATGGCCTGTAGTATGTCTTTTGACGCGTGAATTTTGGAACCTTAAGGTTAGACATACTTGTTCTTTTGAACACTTAAAAACTTCTCGCAGCATGGTTTAGTGCATTCATTTGAGAAGTTTGGTTGACCACCAAATCAGAACAACCTTCATGTGCACACTTTCAGTGTATTGTTCTATGATTTATATAACCACGCCTTGTCCATGTCGATTAGATCCGTAAGCTGCTGTGAACATGGAAGGTCCCGTGTCGCTCAATGATGCGGTTGCCTCCATGATTCGGAGTGATGGATTTGATTGCACCGGATTGACGTGAGAGTAGACTCAATATCGCGTTGGCTAATTGGTACCCTTAAGTTTAGTGAAGATTTTATCGGAATGCCATGAGTTACGATTAACACAAGTCCAAGTGGGAGAATGTTGGAAATTTCCCGTTAGGTGGACTTGATTCATCGAGGCAATCCGTTAAAGTCGTACGCGTATATTTAGTCTATTCGGACTCCTACGAGCGTGAGTTGATTCAGTCGCGCGAACGGTCAAAGCTTGTGATAGGTGGGCCAGACCGTCTCGTAAATTCAGTCGCGAGCTCGGTCTTACCTTTGGCACAAATTTTTGGCATAATCATGAAATCTAATTAATTTCATGGGGGTTTTATTTTCATTCATTTTGGAGAATTTAATGGACTTAAATTGTCCCCATTAATTTTTGGTAACTCCAAAATTTGGAGCTTGCCCTATTAGAGCCTAACTTTGAAACCCCTCATTTTTACTTTTTCAATGCCTCATAGTTGAACAAGGGTGAAACCCCTCATCGGTAGGCAGCTTAATGTATGCCCAAGTCTGTACCAGACCGAACATTGCCTTCGCAGTAGGACTTTTAGGCAGATATCAATCGAACCCAGGGCCTGATCATTGGGTAGCTGTCAAAAAAATCCTAAGGTATTTAAAGGGAACTGAGGATTTTAAGTTGGTCTATCATAGAGTTCAAAACCTTGATTTAGTGGGGTATACAGATTCTGATTTTACCGGGTGTGAGGATGATAGGAAGTCCACTTCAGGTTATATATTTAAGTTTGTTGGTGGGGCCATATCGTGGAAGAGTGTCAAACAAACACTCATCACTTCATCCACAATGCATGCAGAGTTCGTCGCTCTCTTTGGAGCTTCGACACACGCAGTGTGTGTTGAAGCCAAATATGACCTCGACTGAAGTTCGAAGAAAAAGGGGTGCAGCCAAAACCTACTTCTCTCAAGTCTCACCCCTTGACTGGATTCTAAGGACCTAAGACTGACTCAAAAGCCTCAGCAGGGAGGTCCCACCTCACACCCGGAAGATCTCTGAGAGCTTCCCCTCCAAAGCCAAAGCTGGGCTAGGAGCTCCTCAGAAAGCACTAGAATTCCGGAGACAATGATGGATTCCTTTCTAAGGAGCCCTTATGGGTCTATTTATAGCATTTTGCTGTCCTGAATTTACTGAAAAGCCCCTGGTTGGTCTGCCAATAGCCAAAACCCGCTGTTTTTCTGAGGGTACTGAAGTAATTTCTCCTGAGGGCAATTAGGACATTCTTCCAAAGACCCTGGGCCCCACTCGGCGAGAGCTGATGCCGAGACCTTTCGGCCCAGGGCGTGGCGCGAACGTTCTCGCCCCAAGCGAGAACTCTCGGGATTGAGGCTTGGTTTGGGCGAGAGCGCTTCCGCGCAGCCCGCGCTTGGCGCTCTCGGCCCACGGTTTCTCTCTTATAGCATCCGGCGAGAGCGTTTCCGCCTGTGGGCGAGATCCTCCTTAGGGCGGGACCACTTTGGCTAACCCTCCTGTGACCATTGTGCCCCCTTGTCTGGCTCAGCGAATATGGGGTTGTACACAATCCCCGCTCTTTTTGAGCTAGCTCTGCGCTCGAAAAGACATGTCCAACCCGAAAATATTCGCTGAGCACGTGTCAACATCAGGGAATCTTTCGGTGGGCTGTACGGTGCCTATAAATATGTGTGCCGATAGACTGTCATAATACTTCCCTCGAGTCGTCATTCTCCTTCTGAGCTCTCGCCCTCTCTCGCTATGCCTTCCAAGCGTACCGATAAACCTCTTCCGCAGGATCTGCAGGACCGCATCAACGCGGCGCAGGCGCGAGCTAGGGCTAACAGTGCCCTTGTCGCCCCATGGCTAGCGAGACAGTCGTCAGTTGCTGAGCCTTCTCTGCCTAAGAAGAAGAAGAAGAAGAAGGCGAAGGTGGTTCAGCGGGACCTATCCCGCGAGAACAGGAGCCCGCCCACCCCGACCCCTAGTTGCGCGGACGGCATCTCGCCGCGGAAGGTAAGCTTGATATACCAATTAACAACCAGTTGCTCAATTGTTGAACTTAATACCTCTCGCAGGAGACGGTTCCTGACGCTGCCGCGTCCCCGCGAGAACGTTCGGATCCACCCTCTAGCCATCACGATGATCATCCACAGGTTCCCGAGGCGCCTCCTCCGCCAGACCCGAACACCGCTGGTAAAGGTTCCCTTCTTGGCTTCGCCTGGTATTTCCAAACGCTGACCTGATTTCTCGCAGCGTTGGTTTCTGCACCTTCGGATCTCGCCACACAGGATGGTGGGGCGAGAACTGCGAATCAGTCTGCCCATGTGGTTGACTCCTCCCTATCGGCGAGAGGAAAAAGTGCCGAGATCCCTGTTCCACCGCTAGACGTTAGTCCTCCAGCGGCTGAGGAGACCCGCTCCCCCGCTCTCGATCAGGCCGGGATCACCATCCGCAAAGTCTACCCCCCCCCGGCAAAGGAAAGCCAATCCACCTCCTCTTTGGAGCTGAGGGGGGGCTGGGCCTTCTCGCCTGCCGTCGACCGGGGGGCCTCGTCACTCCGAAGGTATACGGCAATTTTATCGCTGTTATTCTTCAGCTTCCGCTAAAATGGGGCTTCTTTTGACAGGGGACATGGACTCGCGGCCTGCAGCTGAGGTGGAGAAGAAGAAGAAGAAGAAGAAGAAGAAGAAAGAGAGGGAGAAGACGGCGAGAGCTCTCCCTTCCCTTCATCCGACGAGATGGAGGAGATCCTGACCGGTGCCGGGAGCGCGAAAAGACGAGGGAAGAAGGTTGCCGCCATTCTGTCGAAACTCATCCGGCGAGAACGGGTCCGCGACCTTGCGGCCAGAGAGTTTCGCCAGTCAGTGGAGAAAAGGCTGGAATCCCTGGAGCGAGACTTCCTTCTAGGCGAGATGGACCGGCCCGGGGGAGCTACCGCCGGGTCCTCACCTGAGAGATGCATCGAGAGGATCCGGGATCTGTCTCGCCGGGTTGACCTGGGATGCAGCGTTCTGTCATCCTACTTCAATCCGCAGGCGCCTCCCCGGACCAAGCTGCGGGACCGAGGCAAGTGGCGCTGGGAGCAAGGGAAATGGCGCTGGGAGCCGTACTGAAGCGCGAGACCTCCCCTCCTCTTCCCCTGGCCTTCCCTTCTCTAATGTACCCTTACTTTTTCGCTTGGAGATGTAATTAATGTTCCCGCACTTTATTCGCTTATTATATTATTATTATTATTATTATTTTTTATCGCGTTCCCGCTCAGCGAGAGCGATGGCTCTGTCTTTAATATTTTTTGTATGCGTATGAGTTATCTTCCCAGCTCTTTGGGGTGGCGAGAGCCACCTTGCTTCCGCCTACTTTTCCTGCCGTATGACACTTCGCAACGTTAGCGCCAGCTGTTTAATCGGTCGCTGTCAGATTCGGGCGGGAAAAACGAAGCGTCGCTGACCTAGGACGCGGCGGCTGTACCCTCGCCGCCTTTCTGAAAACAGCCATCATTACAACGATTTTCTATAAATAGGAGGCTCACCTACCACATTCATTCCTCTGACTCCAGTCTCTCTCCTTTTTGATGTTGTTCTCGCGGTCTTCGCAAAGCTCTCGCTCTTTTCTGTCTTCCACTTCCGTTCTCGCCCCGTTCTCGCTCTCGCCTTTTCCCCGTAGATCTCGCCTTCAATCCCTATTGCGATGCCGGGTGGTGGTGAAGGACGATCCAACTGCGCGGAAGCCTTCCAAAAGCATCTCTTCCCTTCCTGTACTCTCACTCTGGAGGAGTTCAATCTGACCAAGACCCAGCACGTTCCCGCCGGCTTCGTCGCGCGGCCCCCGGGCAGTCATGACAAAGTCAACACCGCAGGGGAGGGGGAGCTCGCCATCCCTATTGAACACTTCGAGGTGGGCTTTCGCCTTCCGCTGTGGCCTGAGATGCGACAGGCTCTCCGGTACTACGGGGTGGTTCCCGCGCAGCTGAACCCTAATTCGGTTGCCATTCTCGTGGCATTCATATGCTACATGCGTTCCGAGAGGATCGAGTTCAGCTTGCCGATCTTCCGCAAGCTGTTTACCTTCCGCGCGAAAGGAGGCGTGGTGTTCTTCTCCGGGCAACTGCTGAAGACGATCGGTCTCGCCAACAAGCATCATCATTGGGGCGAGAAGTTCATCTACGTCTCCGGCGACTTCGGGAACGTACCCCTAGCCCCCATCCAATACGAGGATGCCGCCTACAAGCCTCCGTCCTTGGGCTCCCGCGAGAGTGCCCTCCTTGAGTTCTTCGGAACCAAGGACTTTGACGTCCTCCACCTCCGGCGAGACGTCGATTCTCTTTCCCCTGTACTTCCGGGAGAAGGTAGGGTCTCGCCTTCATTTATCTTTTTCTTGCCTTTTCCAAGGTTAGAACTTATCGCTATTGTTTTTGCAGGAGAGCGCGAGATCCCTCTCCGCCAGCCTTTCGACGAGGCTCGCGCCGGAGGGAGTCAGCCTCCGAAGGACCCGCTGGCTCTTGCGAAAGCCGCCGCGCAAGCCTGCCGAAAGGAGCCGGGCCTCCCCCCCTCGAGCGGTGTTGTGAAGCGAAAGCCGGTTGCTTCCGCACCTCAGCCAATCAAGAGGCCCAAGACCACGGATACCGAGAAAGGCAAGGCTGTGGTTGTCCAGCCCGTCCAACCTCTCCCCGCCGGCCGCTCCTTCGAGGAGGTCCTGGAGGCAGTAAGCAGGATTGCGGCCACCAGGGGCGGCCCCGGGACGCCTGCCGAGAACCCTCGGACCCCTGGCGCCGCCGAGAGCGAAGGAGCCGCCGCCGGGACCTCCGGCCAACCCCCGTCTGACGAGGTGCCGCGGGGTCATCGCAACTTTGGTCTCGGCGTGAGGTGTCTGGACGCGGAGAACAAGCCGCTGCTACAATGGGACCCTGACGCCAACAAGGTCACGATCTCGTCCCTTTTGCCGAGCTGGGCGGAGCGAGACGAGGTCACCGGCGAAGCTTTCGCTTTAGGCTATGGCCTCTACAGCCGGGAGGACGCTAGCGTCTACGACAGGATGTCGACCCGGCTGTTGGCATACGACTCCACTCGCGCTTTAATGCGTGGGCTGGAGCTTGCGCACATGTGCGCCCGGCGGAGCATTACGATAGACCGCAACTTCCAAGACATGTTCAAGGCCAGGGACGATGCGGTTGCCCAGGCGGCCTCTCTGGCCAAGGAGCTGGCCGAGACCCAGCAACTATTATCCTCGCGCCAAGCGGAAGGGGTAAGCGAGACCCTTCATAATCACTTGTTCTCGCAATCCTAACCCTTCTCTTATGCTAACCTCCCGTTGTTCAGGATTCCGCTCAAGCCGCACTTCGCGAGGAGCTGTCTCAGGCCCGATATGACAACGTTCTCCTGCGAGAGCAGATCGCGCGCCTCGAGGCGAGTGCAGCCCCTCCGCTGGACGAGAGATTGAAGAGCCAGTATTACTCGGCTTATGACATCGACAAGCTCCTTCAGGGGAACGCGCAAGCCACCGTGAAGTTGACGCTGGAGACGCTGCGCGACATCAACTGTTGGGACGGAAGGGGCAAAGACATTACCGCTCCACAACTCGTCCCATGGCTCTTCGAGCCCATCCCAAAGCCCCCTGGCGCCCCCAATACCCCTCCCTCGGATGTCCCAAAGTCCCCCGCAGCGGATGGCGAGACCTCCGGGGGGAGCTCCGGCGGAAGCTCCAGCGAGACTTCAGAAGGATACAGCTTGTCCCCTTGAGGGTCCTCTTCTTGCTTTTGTTCTTCACTTCTATGTAAAGCGCGAGACGCTATCATTTTGTACATGTATATAGTATTTGTTAATGCAAATGTTTTTTCTTGTGAACATTTTTTGTTATTTGCGAATGTGCTTGATGTGATTGTCGTAGTTGAATGCTTTCGGCGTAGGCTTCCGCCAAGGCCCTTGGCCTTCTTAGGAAATTTGTAGCGATGAATCAGCAAGAATCCGCGGTAACGGGCCAGCCGGAAGCGTGACTCTCGAATCCTTAAGACGGGACCGTCCCCTCTAGACTGCGCGAGTCCCCGTTAGCCCATCGTATGACGATCTCGCCTATTTGTTCGAGAACACTGAGAGGAACCCTTTTGGCGGAAGCCTCCCCACCTCGAGTTCCCTTCAATAGGGAATCTTCTGCCGAGACCTATCCCTGCCGAGATCTATCTCTGCCGAGATCTATCTCTACCGAGATCTATCTCTGCCGAGACCTATCCCTGCCGAGATCTATCTCTGCCGAGATCTCTCTCTTCTTTTTCACTTGTCATTTGGTATTCCCAACGTGCTTCCTGCCTTTCATTAACCAAGCCAACCAGACCAAACCTATTCCCCACAGGCGAGCCTTCGGACCTGCCAGCTAGATGAGAGCCTGCGCAGCGGGTCTACCTGGGGCCGAGCCGAGCTCGGAGTGCTGATGAAGATCTCAAACCAACCAAACCTATCCCCCACAGGCGAGCCTTCGGACCTGCCAGCTAGATGAGAGCCTGCGCAGCGGGTCTACCTGGGGCCGAGCCGAGCTCGGGGTGCCGATGAAGATCTCAAACCAACCAAACCTATCCCCCACAGGCGAGCCTTCGGACCTGCCAGCTAGATGAGAGCCTGCGCAGCGGGTCTACCTGGGGCCGAGCCGAGCTCGGGGTGCCGATGAAGATCTCAAACCAACCAAACCTATCCCCCACAGGCGAGCCTTCGGACCTGCCAGCTAGATGAGAGCCTGCGCAGCGGGTCTACCTGGGGCCGAGCCGAGCTCGGGGTGCCGATGAAGATCTCAAACCAACCAAACCTATCCCCCACAGGCGAGCCTTCGGACCTGCCAGCTAGATGAGAGCCTGCGCAGCGGGTCTACCTGGGGCCGAGCCGAGCTCGGGGTGCCGATGAAGATCTCAAACCAACCAAACCTATCCCCCACAGGCGAGCCTTCGGACCTGCCAGCTAGATGAGAGCCTGCGCAGCGGGTCTACCTGGGGCCGAGCCGAGCTCGGGGTGCCGATGAAGATCTCAAACCAACCAAACCTATCCCCCACAGGCGAGCCTTCGGACCTGCCAGCTAGATGAGAGCCTGCGCAGCGGGTCTACCTGGGGCCGAGCCGAGCTCGGGGTGCCGATGAAGATCTCAAACCAACCAAACCTATCCCCCACAGGCGAGCCTTCGGACCTGCCAGCTAGATGAGAGCCTGCGCAGCGGGTCTACCTGGGGCCGAGCCGAGCTCGGGGTGCCGATGAAGATCTCAAACCAACCAAACCTATCCCCCACAGGCGAGCCTTCGGACCTGCCAGCTAGATGAGAGCCTGCGCAGCGGGTCTACCTGGGGCCGAGCCGAGCTCGGGGTGCCGATGAAGATCTCAAACCAACCAAACCTATCCCCCACAGGCGAGCCTTCGGACCTGCCAGCTAGATGAGAGCCTGCGCAGCGGGTCTACCTGGGGCCGAGCCGAGCTCGGGGTGCCGATGAAGATCTCAAACCAACCAAACCTATCCCCCACAGGCGAGCCTTCGGACCTGCCAGCTAGATGAGAGCCTGCGCAGCGGGTCTACCTGGGGCCGAGCCGAGCTCGGGGTATCACAAAACATTCAACTATGTTATGCCATGGAAAATTCGACACTAGTTAAAGGAGAATCAATCGGTATAATATAACAAGTTTATTTTTGAGATACATGGTTACATCCTTCCCCCCTCAGGGATAGAAGCGCTTTAGATCATCACCATTCCAAGTGTGGCTTAGGGCTCTTCCCTCCACGTCCTGGAGGTAGTATCCCCCTGTTCCGAGTACTTCCTTTACAATGTATGGACCTTCCCAGTTCGGGTGGAGCTTACCCACGGGAGCCGATCTTCCCGCCGCGTCGACCTTTCTCAGCACCAGATCCCCTTCTGCGAACTGTTTGACTCTGACATGCTTATCAAAATGCTTGGCCATCCGTCGCTTGATTTCTTCTTGCCTGATAGCCGCCACGTCTCGCAGTTCCTCTACCATATCTAACGAGAGGCGCTGCCCCTCTTCATTCTCCACCCTCCAAGTCTCGTCACCTTCGCCCGCGGCTGTGACTCGCGGGGACCGGACCTCAAACTCCACCGGTAGGACGGCTTCACACCCATGAGAGAGCTTGAAGGGGGTCTCACCGGTGGCCGTGTTCGGAGTCGTTCGTAGTGCCCACAGGACCGATGGGAGCTGTTCCACCCAATTTCCCTTCAAGTTTTCCACCTTCTTCTTTAGTAGATTTACAATGATTTTGTTTGCTGCTTCCACTTGACCGTTACTCCGAGGGTGATGGACGGAGGCAAACCGGAGATCTATTCCCAGTTGAGCGCAGAAGCTGATGAACTCCTCGCTGGCAAACTGGGGGCCGTTATCGGTCACTATTGCTTGGGGCAACCCATGTCTACAAATGATCTCCCCCCAGATGAAATTCCTTATAACCTGCGAGGTGACCTTGGCTAAAGCTTTAACCTCTAGCCACTTCGAGAAATAATCAACCATGACTAAGAGGAACCTCCTCTGCCCACTAGCCGGAGGAAAGGGCCCAACTAAGTCCATTCCCCAGATAGCAAATGGCCATGGTGCCGTGATACTCCGGAGTCTTTGAGCTGCCAAGAGTTGAAGGGGGGCGAAGAGCTGACATTTTTGGCACCTCCTTGCAAACTCCATGGCATCCTTCCTTAGGGTGGGCCAGAAGTACCCCTGTCTGACCACCCTAGCCTCCAGTGTCCTTCCTCCAGAGTGACTGCCGCACTCGCCCGAATGCACCTCCCTTAAAATCTTCGGGATCTCCTCTTCGGTCGCACATCTGGCTAGGAGCCCTGACAACATCTTACGATGCAGACCCCCCTCCATCATCAAGTAGTGAGCCGCCTTGCGCTTGAAGCTTCTCCCAACCTTGGTCCCCTCAGGCAGTTCACTGGTGGTTAGGAAGGCCACAAATGGATCCACCCACGAGGGCTGTCGATCCACCATCATCAATTCTCCCTCATCTATAGCCGGTCGGAATAGCTCCGTCAAGGTCCCTCCTACCTGAGGTCCGAACTTGGCCAGTCGATCGGCAGCTACACTTTCTTCCCTTGGAATATGTTGAATTGAGAAAGACCGGAATCCTCCGATGATCACCCTTACCTTGGAGAGGTATCTGATGAGGGTTGGCTCCCGAGTTTCAAACTCTCCCCGGATTTGTGATGTCACTACCTTTGAATCAGTGAAAACTTCTACCTCCTGAATCCCCAGCTCCTTTGCCAGGCGAAGGCCAGCAATAACGGCCTCGTACTCCGCTTGATTGTTGGTCACTGGGAAATGTAAAATGACTGCTTGCTCTATGGTTACCCCCTGGGGACTTGTCAACACCACCCCTGCCCCTAGGGAGTGCCTTCCTGAGGCCCCATCAACCGTCAACTTCCATGCTTCTCGCGGTTGCTGCTCTTCCCCCTCGACCTCAACAACGTAGTCTGCTAGAAAGTCCGCCACCGCCTGTGCCTTGATGGAGAGCCTTGGTACAAAGGAGATGTCGAACTCGCTTAGCTCAATGGACCACTTAGCCAGCCTCCCCGAGTGCTCCACTCCTTCGAAGATCTTGCGAAGAGGGTGGTCGGTCACCACCCTAATCGAATGCGCTTGAAAGTACGGTCGGAGCTTTCTGGCCGAGATGACCAAGGCGTAAGCGAGCTTTTCCAGGATGGGGTAGCGAAGCTCTGCATTTCTCAATATCCGGCTGACGTAGTAGATGGGAAGCTGCTTCTTTCCTTCTTCTCTTACTAGGACGGAGCTTACCGCCTCCGCCCCTACTCCGAGGTACAAGGTCAAGTCCTCCCCATCCTTTGGGCTCTGAAGGAGGGGAGCCTGAGAGAGTTGCCTTTTCAGCCCTTGGAAAGCCTCTTCGCACTCGGCCGTCCATTCGAACCTTTGATTCCCCCGCAGCACTTTAAAGAATGAAGAACACTTGTCTCCTGCCCGGGAGAGGAACCTGCTTAGTCCAGCCAGCTTGCCTGTCAAGCGCTGAACCTCCTTGACGTCGCGGGGTGACTCCAGATCCAGGATGGCCTTGACTTTGTCCGGGTTGGGCTCCACTCCTTCCGGAGTCAGGAGATGCCCGAGGAACTTCCCGCGGCTTGCCCCGAAGACACACTTCAAGGGATTCAGCCTCATTTTAAATCTTCTCAGGGTGGCGAATGTTTCCTCGAGGTCTTGCAGGTGCGAAATTATGCATTTGCTTTTGATCATTAGGTCGTCGACGTAGACCTCCAAGTTCCTCCCCCTCTGATCCCGGAAGACCCGATCCATCATGCGCTGATAGGTAGCCCCTGCGTTCTTTAACCCAAAGGGCATCATCTTGTAACTGAAGCACCCCTCCCTTGTGATGAAGGACACATCCTTGGTGTCAGGAGGGTGCATCCGGATTTGGTGATAACCTGAAAAAGCATCTAAAAAACTCATGACAGAAAAACCAACGGCTGAATCAACCAGCGCGTCGATCCGAGGCAGGGGATAGCAATCCTTAGGGCATGATTTATTCAACAAAGAAAAGTCTACACACATCCTCCATTTACCACATCCTTTCTTCACCATTACCACATTGGAGATCCAGCCTGGATACTGGATCTCTGAGATGAAGCCCGCCTCCAGGAGCTTCTTGACCTCCTCGCGAATGGGCTCCTCCAGCTTGGTGGCGATGGCTCTCATCTTCTGACGGATGGGGCGGGCGCGGGGATCCAGGTTCAGGCGATGGCAGGCTATGTCGGCGTCGATGCCCGGCATGTCCGCCGCGCTCCAAGCGAAGACGTCAACGTTGCTTTGAATGCAAGCTCGCACCTGCTCCCGGGCCTCAAGACTCAACCCCCCGCTGACCCGCACCCTTTGCACCTCTCCTGCTTTGGTGAAGACCTCCATCTCCACCACTTCTTCAGCCGGTTCCAACCGCGGCTGCTCCCAACCGGTTCTTGCCTCTTCCTCCAGCTCCAGCTCTCCTTTTTCCTCCTCAATCTCCATCGCTTCTACCCCCCTCTGCTGCTGCTCGGCTCCTATGCCTCCCGGGACTTCTCCCTCGACTTCTATCGCCGCCTGCTCTTCTACTTCCACTGTCCCTTCCGCGCTTTCCTGCCCATTGCTCCTCCGTACCACCCGCACATCCCCTCGCATCTTCTCTGTCTCTTCCTCTTCGGCTTCCTCTCCAGCTTCCTTTCTTACCTCCTCAAGGACCATCTCCTCTTCCTCCACCACCTCCTCTAGGGCCGCCATCTCAATTTCCAACTCTTCCGCCTCCGCCATCCACGAAATAGTGTTGACTGCCGTAACATAACATTGCCTTGCCACCTTCGGGTCTCCTCTGACCCTGACCTGCACCCCCCATTGTTGAACTTGAGGCACTGATGGAACGAGGAGGGGACGCAGCGAAAGGCGCTGATGAGGGGACGCCCAAAGATGGCATTATAGCTGCTCGGGGCGTCCACGATCACGAACCTGCAGTTCCGCGACACGCCCCCCAACCTTACGTGTAACCCTACTCCTCTTTCTACCTCCTTCCTCTCCCCGGAGAACCCGAACAGAGGTCCATCCGATGCCAAGACTCTCTTCCCTTCAACCCTCATCTCATCAAAAGCTTTCTTGAAGATGACGTTAACCGAGCTCCCGTTATCTACCAGTATCCTTGAAACGGTATAGTTTTCCACTGCCGTCTGGATCACCAGGGCGTCGCAGAATGGGTCTTCATAGTCCGGCATGTCCGCTGATGAGAAAGTGATCTTTTCTTCTGGTGGAGGAACCTGGGAGGTTGAGGCCACCCCTCTCCGGTACATGGTTTGAAGACTCCCCTTACGGGTTGCCTCAATCCCCACTCCTCCATGAATCACCCCGATTCCTCCCCGGGTCCCTACATCCACCCGGTCTTCGCACCTGTCCTCCGCTTCGCCCTGCTGCACCTCCACTATCCTCATCGGTGGATCCTGTCTCCCTGCTCCTCTGGCCTCCCTCAGCTCTAAGAACTCTGGGCAGGTGGCCGTCGCGTGACCCTCCTCCTGGTGGAAGTCACAGAAGAGCAACGCCTCCCCGCCCCTTCTCCCATCTCCCCTTCCTCTTCTTCCTCCTCGAGCTCCCCTGGCTGCTCCTCTCCCCCTTCCTACCTCCATTGCCTCCTGCGGTGGTGGGGGACGATCCCTCGGCTCCTGCCTCCATGCCGGTCGATCGAACCTCCGGGGCTCCCGTAGGTTATCTCTCCCCCGATAGCCTTCTCCTGGACCTTGGGGGCGACCCTCCTGGGGCCTCCAACCCAACCGGTTGACTGGCTCCCGGGCCCCCCAACCCTGCTGCTGCCCAAACCTTCGGGGCTCCTCCCTTCTCCTATCTTCTCTCAGCTCCCTCTGCTCCCTTGATTCCTTCTGTCTCCCCGCTGCTGGTTCCTTCCCGTCATCCTCTGCTAGCTTGGCCAACTTCCTGGCGAATGCTGGGTTTGCTCTCTCGAAATCAATCTCCTTTGCCGCCCTCTCCATGAGCTCCTCAAAGGAGAGGGGGGGCATCCTCTTCAACTCCATGCTAAAGAATCCTGGTCTCAGCCCCAGGGTGAAGGCCAGCATCAGCGCGTACCCTGGAACCTCCTGGACCAGAAGGATCTCCTCCTGAAACCGGTCGACATAGTGACCCAACGTCTCATCCGGCCTCTGCCTCACCGCAAACAGACACTCCGCTTCCTTCTTCCGCTTCTTTGAGGTTGAGAACCTTAACAGGAAACTTCTCCGCAGATCTTCAAAACAGTATATTGACCTTGCTGGCAACTGGTGGAACCAGTCCCGAGCCTTCTCCTTCATCGTGATGGCGAACAGTCGGCACTTGAAGGCATCTGTCATCTGTCTTATGGACACAACGTCTTCAAACCACTGTACGTGCTGCACCGGGTCATCCTTCCCTGAGTAGTAGGACATGTCGGGCTCCCGGAACCCCTCCGGTACCGGAGCCGAGATGATGAGCTCGCTAAATGGGCTCTCGCCCCCTGCCTGGCGAGAGGGCACGTCTCGCGGCCTCGGCTGGCTCGCCCGATCCGCGAGACCGTGCCCTGGGAAGAGTTCCCGCACCGCCGCCTCCTTCTCGCCTGGCTCCGTCAATGCCTCCTTGCCCGGGCGCTGGCTCTGGCCTGGGAATAGCTCCCGCGCCGCCATATCTCTCTCGCCAGCCTCGCCCGGGACCTCCTTTCCTGGGCGCTGCCCTGGGGCGTTCTCGCCCAAGAGCGGAACCTCTTCTATCGGGACCTGAGGGGTGGCCCACTCGCCTCTCGCCGAGAAGGCCAAGCTGATCGTCTGCAGAACCTCTCGCCTGAACTCATCCAGCATCCTCTTCGTTGCTTCCTCTCCCCGGGTGGGGGAGCCTCCAGAACCTGACCCTTCACCTTCACCTCTAGCCATGGGACAAAACTTAAGGCTTTCTTGAATCGGCTGCCTTCCACGCTCACCGCACCAGAACTGTTGAAGCCAAATATGACCTCGACTGAAGTTCGAAGAAAAAGGGGTGCAGCCAAAACCTACTTCTCTCAAGTCTCACCCCTTGACTGGATTCTAAGGACCTAAGACTGACCCAAAAGCCTCAGCAGGGAGGTCCCACCTCACACCCGGAAGATCTCTGAGAGCTTCCCCTCCAAAGCCAAAGCTGGGCTAGGAGCTCCTCAGAAAGCACTAGAATTCCGGAGACAATGATGGATTCCTTTCTAAGGAGCCCTTATGGGTCTATTTATAGCATTTTGCTGTCCTGAATTTACTGAAAAGCCCCTGGTTGGTCTGCCAATAGCCAAAACCCGCTGTTTTTCTGAGGGTACTGAAGTAATTTCTCCTGAGGGCAATTAGGACATTCTTCCAAAGACCCTGGGCCCCACTCGGCGAGAGCTGATGCCGAGACCTTTCGGCCCAGGGCGTGGCGCGAACGTTCTCGCCCCAAGCGAGAACTCTCGGGATTGAGGCTTGGTTTGGGCGAGAGCGCTTCCGCGCAGCCCGCGCTTGGCGCTCTCGGCCCACGGTTTCTCTCTTATAGCATCCGGCGAGAGCGTTTCCGCCTGTGGGCGAGATCCTCCTTAGGGCGGGACCACTTTGGCTAACCCTCCTGTGACCATTGTGCCCCCTTGTCTGGCTCAGCGAATATGGGGTTGTACAGTGTGACATAAAAATTTCATTTCAGAGTTGAAAGTCGTCGATTCTATAGCCGGAACCATCAGGATGTACTGTGATAACATTTCTGCAGTTATGTTCTCGATGAACAATAAAAGTATCACAGGGTCCAAACATATGGAAATTAAATTTTTGACCGTTAAGAAATTGGTCAAGAAGGGTGACATTTTAGTGCAACATTTAGGGACAGATGACATGTTAGCTGATCCACTTACTAAAGGATTTCGCCCTAACGTGTTTCAAAAACATATTATTAATATGGGGCTTAAAGAGTCGATCGATGCGCTTGATTAGTGGGAGGCTGCGTGTAGCTCCAATTCAGTTTTCTGTCATTTACATTGCATTTTATTTAATTCATTAATAATTAAAGAATATTCATTCAACAATATTATTAAGTATCAATATTTGTTGAATTTATGTGACACGTCACACTTCATACAAAGTCTCATGACTTGTGTCAGTCGGAGCATAAGGCCTAGGACACTTCATTTGAATTATGGCCTATAGTATGTCTTTTGACGCGTGAATTTTGGAACCTTAAGGTTAGACATACTTGTTCTTTTGAACACTTAAGAACTTCTCGCAGCATGGTTTAGTGCATTCATTTGAGAAGTTTGGTTGACCACCAAATCGGAACAACCTTCATGTGCAGACTTTCAGTGTGTTGTTCTATGATTTATATAACCGCGCCTTGTACATGTCGATTAGATCCGTAAGCTGTTGTGACCATGGAAGGTCCTGTGTCGCTCAATGATGCGGTTGCCGCCATGATTCGGAGTGATGGATTTGATTGGACCGGATTGACGTGAGAGTAGACTCAATATCGCGTTCGCTAATTGGTACCCTTAAGTTTAGTGAAAATTTTATCGGAATGTCATGAGTTACGATGAACACAAGTCCAAGTGGGAGAATGTTGGAAATTTCCCGTTAGATGGACTTGATTCATCGAGGCAATCCGTTAAAGTCGTACGCGTATATTTAGTCTATTTGGACTCCTACGAGCGTGAGTTGATTCAGTCGCGCGAACGGTCGAAGCCTGTGATAGGTGGGTCAGACCGTCTCGTAAATTCAGTCGCGAGCTCGATCTCACCCTTGGCACAATTTTTTGGCATAATCATGAAATCTAATTGATTTCATGGGGTTTTATTTTCATTCATTTTGGAGAATTTAATGGACTTTATTGTCCCCATTAATTTTTGGTAACTCCAAAATTTAGGGCTTGCCCTATTAGAGCCTAACTTTGAAACCCCTCATTTTTACTTTTTCAATGCCTCATAGTTGAACAAGGGTGAAATCCCGTGTAGCTCTCCTTCTTCATCGGGAAAAACAGTCGGCCCTAGGGATTTTTATTTCGGGTTCAGGAAAAGCTCCTACTACGGAGGCCGGCGGCCACTACTTTGCTGCACAAATCCTCGTGAAACTGTCACCCCTCTCTTCTTCTTGCTTTCTCCTGATCCGTTCGAGAGGCGGCGTTAGAAGATCGCCGGAGTTTTCGGAGGTCTACAGCCGGCCTCATCCCGATCACCATCGCCAAAAGGAATAGAGTAGATCGGGCCTTCATCTCCCTCCTCAAGAACAGCCGACGTTCAGACCTAATCATCCTCCTCATCACCTTCAGTTCTGGAGGAAGTTTAACAGTGGCCGATCATCTTTGACAAAACAGGGGAAAATCACAGTGCTTCTCTATTCCTAAGCTTGTTAGTCAAGAGGTCTGATCTAGATCCAGGAGCTCTTCATTTTTGGTTCCTGCATATTGACTACAGGTATACATTAGGATTTTACCTGGTAAATTTACACATAGTTTTACTGTGTAGTCAAAAGAATACTCGGATTTTGCAATTACTTAGATTTTAATTACCTGAAAAGTTTTTTTTTGTCCACTCTTGCTACTTAAGAGATCATTACAAAACTTGGATTTGGTTCTGTACATTCATATATCATATGTGCTAACCCTATTCATTGTAGAGATCTGAGTACTAAAATTATATTCAAGCGTGTTCTCTCAACGCCGCTGATTTTATAAGGAAGAACACGTCAAGATTATTGGGAATGACCGCGACCATGAAATACGAGCTTGAATCCAAGAACGGTATAATTTGATTTTCCGCACTTCGGTTACCGTTTATTCTAGCTCGCTTTATTTTTGTGTTCATAAGGTAGAAAAATAAATTTGTGTTTGCACTTCAAAAGAGAATAGTATTATTTGATAAAAATCGATCAATTAGGTTTATGTGTCACTGCATTTGTTGTTAACTTGGATAATATTGTTTTCGCCGTAACGATACATATACCATAAATTTTAGTAACAATATGTGCTACTCTAGACTATGAAACCTTAAAGATGTAATATCAGGGAAAACATCACTAAAACTTAGAAAGATGCAAGCATACAAAAGATAAATCCGATAAAAATTTGAAATTAATAACTAAGCAATAAAATTGTACCAAACAAACACACCAAAAAAAATAAGATTGTGATTAGATGGAGGCTAGGGGAGTTTGTCCAAGCCAAATGTGGTTTGAGAAGGTCGTAAGGTGGGTTTTAACCAATTGCGGTGAAGGGAGAGGTTGGGGAATTTGCAAAGGGAGGGGGTGGGGGTGGGGGGTGTGTTTGTAGGGGGGCTGCTTCTAATCCTACTATTGGAGAGGAAGCCTGCAAGAATAGTGATATGGGGAGGGGCCGCAGCAATGGAAAATAAGGAAAATACGAAGGGAACGATAATACCTAGGAATCGATACCTAGGTCTTGCAGAGTCAGCACCGTGGATTACCATCGAATAAAGGAAGATGTCCCCAAAATCTAGAGATGAAAAAGAATCACCTCTAGCCTTATTAAAATAGACTAGGCACTTTGGGGAAACTATTGTGAATAGCACAGTCTCACAGTCGCATATTCGTATAGATCGCACAATCAAGACAAATGTAGAATCTCTTTAAATAAAATGCTAAAACAAATAAAAATGCATATAAATATGGAAATATCGCTACGAACGTAACTACGAACTCGAATTGCATTTCAAGTGATGTATAATATAGCAGGTATCAAATCAACTTGGAATGAGCCCAAAAACTTGTGCTCCAAAAGTCCAACTAATCTCTGGTATAAGACACTCATTTTTATCCTCTACACTTCTAACAAGGTAGGTCATTGATCTAATCATTGACCTGTTGAATCTCCTGTCATCGGTATCAAAAATGATGTGTGCTCACTACGCTTCTTTCATCTCCAACCATCATCAACATCACTCATCACAACAATCAACAGCTTCTACATCGACAAAATTTTACAACTCATCAATCTTTACTTTAGAATCCAGGCAGAGCAACTAAGCTTATTCCTCCTCAAGCATCAATGTTTCTCTTCGAGGATTCCAACGAGCCTCATCCTTGTTTACATGGGAACCCGCGACTAGATTTAAATTCAACATGCGCGGTAAAGTCTCTGCTAACCGCACTAGCCTCCAGGTCGCCAAGTTGTAGAGGTTCAAGGAGAGGCAGTCCAGACTCAAACCTGACCGCCTCGCTGCGTAGTCAGGCTCTTCTTTCCTTATTTATACAACATGTATCCTGTCACCTCTTCTGGGTTCTCCTATACCCCAGGTTGTCGGTAATCTTAGCTCTGCCCGTTAGGGCAGGCCCCCGGGCCTATAAATAGGGGGAGCATCACTCTCAAAGCACGATGATTCAAATCCTTGAGCTTGCCTATTGTGAGCTACGGCCTCAAATTTAGTGTCTTTGCGATCTCCTGCTTGCGCGACTTCCCCTTTTTTAACAAATGTAACCGCTCTTCTTATTCAATAAATACCACGCCGCGAGAGAGGCATTTGTCGCGGCAGGTAAGCCTGGTGTTGCAGATCGGGCGGCCCTCTCGCTTCTCACATTCGCTCAATCGCTAGTAACTGATAACTCGCAGCCCTCTCCTTCCCCTGAGCTCCCTTTTAACGTGACGTTGTCGAGGTGCATATTTTAGCACCAACAGAATGAACAAGCGACCTTCTGATCGAGAGTTATTGGTGAAGACTGCGATCAGCAATGTCAGACTGCGAGTTCGCCCAGCGCCCCAATCACGCCTCAATCGTTTCAGTCCCAGTGATGCCGCCATCTGGGAGGCTCTTGAATAGTCTCATCGCAAGACCACCTAGCAGTTTGAAGTGATTGACCAAGCTCTAGCCGCTTACCCAACGGCTAGCCCCAGCAGTAGGCGCAACTCCTTTAGTTGCTCCAGCCCCTATGGTGGGGGCTCCTCCCCCACCTTATACTCCAGTCTAGCCCGCAGCTCCTCTGCGGCCTCAAGAGCAAGAATTTGCTGCTCGCCGAGATTTTTTCAGGAAGGCATCCCAGGGAAGCCCAACCTGAGTGCTGAACTTACATGAGGGATATGCCGCTTACCCTACTGCTGCTTCTGCCCCTGTTGCTTATCATATGTCTCCTCCCGTTCCTAATGAAGTGGAGAAGCCCTCTCCTTTTTCTGATAGCATTCATTGGGAACCTACCCCCAGTAATTTTAGGGAGCCCCACCTGCCGGTTTTGTCGGGGAGACAAATCCTTTCACTCATCTTCAGGCCTTCGAGTTAGCCCTCGCTCTGAGAACTCTCTCAAAAGCAACAAGATGCAAGCTTTTTGTCACCTCTTTTGATGGGCAAGCAAGGTAGTGGTTCTACGGACTACATCTACAGTCCATCACCTTCTTTGTTGAACTCTGAAGGGAGCTTCTTCTGATGCTTGCCACCTCACAGAAGAGAGAGTGACACTGCTTCCCTCTTTTAGATTAAGCGGTGAGAAAATGCGTCCGGGGCTCATTTTGTTGATCGCTTCCAGAAGGAGATCATGGAAGTAATGATTGTAGACTCTGAACTCTACATTGTTGCCCTGATCAGCAGCCTCCGAGAAGGCCCCTTGAAGTTTGAAGCTAGTGTGAAGGAGCCAATCCCTACCAAGAGTTGATTAGCTTGGCAAATTGGCATATTCAAGGCGAGATCGCCAATCCCTCTTATATCTCCTCCTTAACCGCCAGAGCTAATCAAAGGGATGTGGTTAGTTATTCTTCCGCTGCTTAGCATCCATCGAGGCCTCCTTGTCAAGAGTTCCGACCTCTTGCGCCAAGGGGAAGGAACTTTTTCCATCACCGTCCGCATATTGTTCATCAACAGATGAAGTTATTGTTGTCCACCTCATACGTTCCACCCGCTCTAGTCTTACCAGTCATGCTAGTATATCAACCGCAATACCTCCAATCTCCTCCTCCAACTGTTCGACTTGCGTACTCACAAGAGTCTTTTACTAAGCTCAATTTCTATGTGCCAGGTTGTTCACATCCTTATACAAGAAGCCTACTCCTCTTAAGGTGGAGTTGGAAATCCCGCAACCTCTCCCTCTTGTGTGAATATTAAAGGGAGAGGGGACATCTGACAGAGAAATGTCGAGCTCTCTGTGTACTGGTGGAGAAGTTGTTGAAGGATGACAAGCTACAGGTGTAAGACCCCTCCCCTAACCAGAGAGTTACCCGGGTCTTATGCCCAGAACCGCCGCCTTACGATGACCCCAACTCACGGGTTAGTTGTCACACGCCACCGCATGACGTCGATCCTGTTGACTAGTATGATCATTTCAACCTTTAGGCCAATTTGAGAAAAGAAGTAAAACAACAACAGAAGTCCACAAACCACAGCATATCATCATATATATATGAAATAGTAATCCAACAATGAGTACAAAAGAGAGTAGGGCTTATGTCCGGAACATGTCCAAAAGAAAGTACAAAATCTCTCCCACAACATCTCTAAGCGGAAGCTAAAACAAAACACTCATCATCGTGACGTCCAGTAATGGTAGTACTAGTGCGCGACAACTGCTCCTCAAGTCCTGCCTCCTCGATCTGCTGGTCCTCCGGGTGGTACCGCTGTTGCGGCTCCATGCGCTCCTAAAATGATGTGGTCCACCGACCGTAAGTCAAAAAGACTAAGTCGCTTTGTCCATGCCTCACCCCCGCGACTCCTAGGCACTGCGCGGGAGGAAGAAAGAGAAGGACAACAAAGCAGTATAGAAAAGCAGGTGACATGACTCTAACTAGCAGTATATATAAGTATAAAGAGAACTACTATAAGGCAGTAACGATAAATTAAGAGCAGTACAGTAATGTACAGTAAAGTAAAGTAAACGAGCTACACTACCATCACAAAACGTACCTTAACTTATATGAATGTACATACAAACTTATAAGCTAATGTTTTCAAATTAACTCATCATATAAAAGAGCTCATACTAATTTATATGATGAGGGTCCACAGTTATAATCTAAGCTATACTCATTAATGAATGTCATGTTATGTAATGCAACTCACACACCCGACTTTGTGCACTGACCTTTCAAACATTCCCCACTTTTTGGAGATAGCTAGCCTCTCAGGTACCAACCATCGTGGCTCACGGTGGCAGTGGAGCAGGTATCTCCACTTCTAGGCGGGCAGACACACTACCAGGCCTAGACCTTACGTACGCCTCAAAGCTAAGAACATAACATCGGAGCTCCTGCGTACTCTTGCTGGAAATCCACCAGTCTTTATGGTCAGGCGTGCATTTAGGGGGTAGTCATCCAAACCGCATTATAAACAACCAACTGGCCCCTAAAATCTGCACTTCTCACAAGAGTTAACGTACTTCCATCGGTGTGGAGACTGGACCAGTACCGAATGACCCACCACATCAAGCACAATCCAGGTATAACAATACATATTCGAGCCTCCAGCCCGCGGGACCATCCCATCCTCAATTCTTATACATCACCGAACCTTCAGCTTGCAGGACTGTACGTCCTTAATTTATCACTACCCCGAGCCAACCGACTCGCAGGACTAACGAGTCCTGAACCACTCCAACCCATACACGGATGAGGTTGTTATGTTGTTCCTTCTTCCTATTACACTATTATCGTCTAACTTTTAGTTGTGCATAGCGATTTATGGCTAATCTTGGACTTCCCAAGGTCTACCCGGTGAAGAACTCGCAACGGTACTGGGAGATACGATGGGCTGAAGCTCAAATCTCTCTTTCTCAAGATATTTAATAATATTGGTGCTGCCCTTATTCAAAACCCTCTCTCAAGGTTACTTTTGGATTTACATTAAGTGTTTTATGATCTCAAAGGGGAGGGACGATCTTTCGACCGACTACCAGTATAACTACCTCTTAGTGCTCATATGCATTACTCTTCTCATACTTAACGACATGCCTTAGTACTTCAACCAAAAGTATTTTTCCATAAAATTATGACTCTGATTCAGATATGAACCACTCTTGTGATCACGATCACATCTACCCCATCACTGGATCTATTGAACGATTCGACCCTTAATTCTTAGTGAAAGTGTTTGTTCAAAGGTAGCTAAACACCTAGAGGGGTGGTGAATAAGTTTGTTTTGGCTCTTATTAATCTTCTGAATTTATGAGCTTAGAGTATGCTAGGGTTAGTTGTTAGCTTTCAAAAATAACAATAACACACAAAATTTATAGTGGTTCCCCTATTTAGGGTAGATCCACTTTCCCCCTCCACTTATCTAGCAGTGAGCTAGATTCGGCTAACTTCTTCTATTTTCTCAACTTCTTGAGCTTATACATCAGATCTCTCATGATCTTACACCTCAGAGTGAGACTCACTCCTACAGCTCAGACTAAAGATAGTCCCACCTCAGGCTCAGCAGCCCTACCTTAGAGATAAACCAAATCTTCTGAATTTATGAGCTCAGACTTAGCTGCTTTCTTTGATAGGGAGTTGAGTGAGCCTTCTTACTCAACGCTTCTGTACTTGGACAGATTTTCTTGGAGTAGGCGTTAAGTAAAAGGACTTCACTCAGCGCTTCTAGACTTAGCCAGATTTGAGTGCAGCACACTGAGGCTTTGAATGTCCGAGCTTCTGTCAACGCTTTTAGCCCTCTGGCGCTGAGTGAAGTGTACTCACTCAACGCTTCTGGACTTAGGTAAATTTTTGCCTCTCTAGTATCCTGTCTTGAGTCCAACCAACATTCTGACCCTAACAACCTATTCAATCAATGAACAGAGTACAACCTGCATACATTGAATTAGAACATATATCAAACACACAAACATGCGTATACTATTGATTTGTGGGACTTCTTCAAATCTGGGACATTGTGATCAAAGGATCCAACAATCTCCCCCTATTTGAAGAAGTCGGAATCCTAGTGAATGATATACACTGGCACATAGAAGAGATAAATTTATAGTATTGAAGGGCAGTAAATAACACAGAACCAAAATTAGATTAACACCAAATATGATAGTTATAAACAAAAATGTGGGTCAATCAATAATGTTCCATATTTCTAATGCCCTAGAGAACCTAGTACAAATGTCATTGTTAGGCATCAGGTTCCCCAATGATTATGCCCCTGCTAGGTCTTTTAGCAGTCTTCTCCTCAGCTTCAATCTTCTTTTGCCTTTGTCTTTCAAAATAGTCGTATGACTTTGGAAAATACTTTGCTAGGCTCTGGAGCATCTGATGGCACAGTACCAACCTTCTTATCTCTCCCTAATTTTGTCCTGATCTCTTCATTCCTTTCAAGCTTAGCCCATTCCATGGAGCTGTATAGTTTGCTTCTTTCAGTATTGTTTTCTTTCATTTGATCCCAGACAGCTAAAATAATAGTCCTAGATTGAAGACTCCACAGTTCAAAATCAGACCTAAATTCCATCTCTTATTTGTGTTTTTTCTTACTCTGTCTGATCTCAGTCTTTTCCTCAGCATCAACCTTGCCTTTATTCTTAGCTAGTTGTTGAGTTGTGGGGCTGAAGGTAGGAACATTTTCATCAAATATTTCAGCTTCATCACCATCAGTTTGGCCTTCAGAAGCAGGAACTGGAGCAGGAACTAGAGCAGGAACATCATCATACACAAAATGTTCTAGGCTCATTGATCCTCTCATAACATTTGAAGCCCAAATGACATTTTCTGTACTGGCCTTTATCATTGATTTCTCCCCCTTTATGGCTTCTTCAATTATGACTATAGTCAGAGAGTCCTTGGTAGATGAAATCCATTTAGCCAAATAATTTACACCTTTAATAACTTGATTCTTGACCTCCAGCATGTGGACATCTAAAAACCTTTGTGCAACCATCCATCCTTCTTTCCAGAGTGATTTTGCTGGCTTCCATGATTTGCTTTTATACGTTATGCACCATTTCCATGTTGCCTGAGGTGATGTTTTGATTTTCTATTATGTTATTTTGCTTTTGTCTGATTTGCTCAAGCCTTTCTTCAGCATAAGTCACAACAAGAGCATCTCTTTTGAAGAATGTAACAGTGTTGGTTTTTAACAGATTCACCTTCACCTTAAATTTAATAGACTTGATCTCAAAAGATAGATCTTGTGTCAGTTCCTTGATAGAATCATCCATATAGTGTTATCTGTCTTCTCTGGTCATCTAGAAATCCTTTCAGTTAATCCGGGAAGGTCGAAGACATAACATCAGTTTGTTGAGATGCCCCTTTGAAGCAGACATCCTCATCCTCCCTCCTTATATCTCCCATGGCTTCTGAGTCAGCCTCTGCAAAATCAGATGAATGATCAGGAATTTTAGCAACAGACACATCAGCCTCAGATATCTCAATAACATTTTCATTCTCTTGAGCAGGGATCTCTGTATGAAGCTCCCCCTCAACCTCAGCACTATCCATATCAATTTGCTGAACTTCAGCAGTTGTGTTGGGCACATCTTCTTGCACTATAACTGGAACCTGCTCCCACTCAACTTGAGTACTGGAGGGCAGTACCTGAGAATCAATTGGAATCTGTTCTGCTCTTTCATGTAGGTTATCCAAGAAAGAGTCAATCTGGTCTTGTAGACCAACAGAAGATTGACTTTGCTCCCCCTCAGCAGGAGCATTCACTCTAAGAGTCTCCCCCTCAACCCCTGCACAAATCCTATCCACAACAGCACCAACCAGTTTCTCAACAGGTTCAGCTGGAGTGTCTTCAAATTGAGAAACACTACTTGGTAGAGTTTTTGCTGCAGGTTCTGATGACACAGAGACCTGAGAACTTATATCTCTTCTAGTCTCAACAGTAGATTCAGATAACCGAGGGTCATGAGACTCTTTACCTCTGCTCTCAGAAGAGCTGCTTTCAGAGTTCTCTTCAGCGATAGTGACTACTTTCTTTCCCTTTCTGTCAGTTGGTTGGTGTGAGAGCAATACTTTGTCCCACCTATCAAACATCCTTGAGTCCATCTTTCTCATGTGATGCATCTTAGATCCTACCCTCACATTGAGGATCCCTAGAGCAGAACTCTACAAGAACAAGGATAGATTCTACCCATGTTGGGTTCTGGAATACATTCCACTATTCTCTCAAAAAGAATCCTTCCCCAGTCAGTCCTCTTAAACAAAATCACTCTTGTCATTATCTCAAACATCTTCCTGGAAATCTTATCATATGAACTTATTTTGCAAATTAAAACCTTGCCTATTACATCAGTCAAGAACTTTCCCTTCAGATTCATCTCTTTCCTCAGCATAGAACCAGTGGTGTGCTTTGACAAGTCACACCATTTAAGAGCTGACTTCACATCCTCAAGAAAAGTTCATCTTCCTCATCAGTTGGGCCAAACTTGATCAGGTTCAGAGCTTTGCTCAACCTCCTTGAGAAAATTTTAATCCCGTTTCCACTGATTAAAGTATTAATCTTATTGGAAGAAGAGTCCACTTTGGCATTTGTGTACAGTTCTAATACCTCTCTTTTCCAGATAGAACTAGGTTCTGACAACACAAAATCTAGGTCGGCGATATTCAACAAATGAAGAACCAACTGAACTTCTTCAGGCGCATCCTTGAATTCATTCCTGACGAGTTCAGAGCCCTCGAACAGGAAATCTACTCCTTTGGGTGTCATTGAATCTTTGAGTTTCTGGAGAGTTTAAGAGCTTGCTCGAGAAAACTTCGCAGGAATACAGAGAGTCGAATAGTGCAAGGAACTATGTGTTTTATTCTAGGCACACATTTCTATTTATAGTTGCCCATATTCGAGAATGTGGAGAGGCGCGTACCTATCTTGCTTTACACGATTTAATCAACGGCTGAAATTAATCCCCAGAGTTAGTTGTAATCTGAACCGTCACAATAAATGCGTTGAGTGCACTTGACACACTCGACGTCTGGAGTTTTCTCAACGCTCTCGACGCCTGGACAGTTAGTCCATTTCTTTCTTAATTACATGCAAAAGGTTAACCTCCCAAATACACATATGCATGTAAACATAATGATGCTACTCCAAGTTTAACATACCCAACTAAAATCTGAAGGTGTTGAACTTGGCTTTATCTAGAGTCTTAGTGAAGATATCAGTCACTTGTTTGTCTGTGGAGACAAACTCAAGATTAATGTCTTTCTTCTCAACATGCTCTCTAATGAAATGATATCTAATCTCAATGTGTTTGGTCCTGCTATGAGAGACAGAATTCTTAACAATTCAGATAGCACTACATGAATCACAATACAATGATGTTTTACTTAGTTGAAGATTATACTCCTGAAGTTGATGTTGAATCCACAAAAGTTGTGCACAGCAACTCCCAGCTGAAATATATTCTGATTCTGCAGTGGAGATGACTACACTGATCTGCTTCTTGTTGCTCCAAGAAACCAGTCTTTTTCCTAGAAACTGATAAGTGTCAGATGTGTTTTCCCGTCTTTTATATAACCTGCAAAATCTGTATCTGAATACCAAATTAGTTCAAAATCATTATTCTTATGATATCACAGACCAAGATCAGGTGTGTCCTTGAGATATCTCAGAATTATTTTAGCAGCAGAATAACGAGACTCTTTAGGGCATGTCTGGTACCTTCCACAAACACATGTAACATACATAATGTCTGACCTACTAGCAATCAAATAGAGGAGGGAGCCAATGATACCTTTATACAAGGTTTAATCAAAAGGTTCTCTAATCTTATCCTTCTCTATTGACATACTTGACCCCATATGAGTTTTCATTATGGAGGCACTCTCCATTCTAAACATTTTGATTAATTACTTGGTGAACTTAGACTGAGAGATGAACAATCATCTTATGACTGTCTAACTTGTAGATCCAAGAAATACTTGAGTTCACTCATGCTGCTCATCTCAAAGTGTCTTTGCATAAGTTTGACAAACTTCTTGCGAAGATCATCATCAGTAGAGCCAAAAATTATGTCATCTACATAAATTTGGACTAGAATTATCTTACTTTTTACTTCTCTTAGAAATAATGTCTTGTCTATCTTCCCCCTTTAAAATTTGTTCTCAATGAGAAAGGTAGACATGGTATCATACCATGCCCTAAGGGCTCGTTTTAACTCATACAAAGCTTTTCTTAACTTAAATACATAGTCAGGAAAGTTATAGTTAATAAAATCTGAGCGTTGCTCAACATAAACCTCCTTTTTTAGGTCATCATTCAGGAAAGCTGACTTAACATCCATTTGTAGACCTCAAATCATTTATATGCAGCATATGCAAGGAAGAGCCTTATGGTCTCTAGTTTAGCAACTGGGGCAAAGATTTAATTAAAATCAACACATTCCTCTTGCATGTACCCCTTGACAACCAGCCTAACTATATTTTTGACAATAACACCATTCTCATAAAGCTTATTTTTATAAATTCATTTGGTTCCAATGATGTTATGTTTATTAAGACTAGGAATCAGCTTCCAGACATTACATCTCTTGAACTGCTTCAGTTCTTCTTGCATAGCCACAATCTAAAATGGATCTATGTTGACATCTTCAAACTTATTTGGTTCAAATTGAGACAAAAAACTAGAATACATTGCTACATTAAGGCTTCTGCTCCATGTTGTAACCCCTTGGCTTGCATTCCCAATGATAAGTTTTTGGGATGATCTCTTAGATGCCTGACTGCAACTGGCATTCCTTCTACAACAACTTGAACCTCAATTCGTGGTGCTTGATGATCTTCATACATGTCCAAGTCACCTGGACCTTCTTCTGAAATGACCACACCTTTAACCTTTGCTTGTTTAGAAGGAGGTGTATCATAGATGCTCAGCCTGTCCAACTTCAATTCTGCACCTAAAGATCTAGAGGAGCTTGACAGCTCACTGTGAATCATATTAGACTCATCAAATACTACATTGACAGACTAGAATCAAGTTGTACACTCTATAGACTTTGTTGTGGTTGTTGTACCCAACAAACATTCCCTCATAGGACTTGGCAGCAAACTTTGTCAAGTAGGATTTCTCATTGTTAAGCACAAATCATTTGCTTCCAAAGATTCTGAAATAGACAAGATTTGGTTTTTTGTCTTTTATAATCTCATAGGGAGTCTTCCTGTGGTACTCGTTGATAGTGGCGCTATTCAGAACATGGCAAACAGTGTTCACTGCATCAGCTCAGAAGTATTCTAGAAGAGAAGTGTCACTGAGCAATGTCCTGCCAGCCTTTATGAGTCCTATTTTTTCACTCAACCGTCTCATTTTGCTGGTTGTTCTTGGTGAAAAAAACTCCTGAAATATATCGTGCTCTTCACAAAACTTTGTCATGCCTTCAGATTGAAATTCTGTTTTATGTTCACTTCTGATTTGGACTACAGAATAGTCCGTTTCATACTAAATTTGTCTAACAAAGGTCACAAAGCTATCAAGGGTTTCAGACTTTTTCTTAAGAAAGAATACTCATGCAAATATAGAAAAGTTATCAACTATCACAAGAGTGTAGACTTTGCTACATAGACTATGAACTTACATATATGACCAAACAAGTTCATATGCAGGAGTTAAAGACACCATTCAGAATCCTTGGCCTCAAAGCTCTTAAAGTAGGCATTTGTTTGTTTGTCATTTTGGCATGCAGAGCAAATGCCCTGTTTGGTGCGTTTCTGATTGGGTCAATTTCTGACTAGCTCTTCACAGAAGAGCTTGTTGATTGTCTTGTAATTCAAGTGAGCAAACCTCTTGTGTCATTGCACACAATAAGAGACTTTCTCATTTGCAACAAGACACACTACAGAGTTTATATCTATACATAGAAAATTTAACCAGTAAATATTTTCACTCCTACTGCCTGTCAAAATAACCTCTTAGTCACTTGATCATTTGATCAGACATTTATCCTTGTGGAAGAAAATGACATAGCCAATATCACAGAGTTGGTTTATTTTAATAAGATTGTGTACAATCTTTCCACATAAGCTACTTTTGTAATGAAGATTATGTCATTGGTAATTATACCATAGTCTTTAGTAACTCCTCTGTCTGAACCATCAAAGATGACTTTAGGTTCATTCCTCACTGAAGTATAATCCTTTAGATGACTCCTTATTCCAGTCATTTGCCTAAAACAACCACTGTCCAAGTACCATATTGGCATTTGATGGGTACTTGAACTTAACTGCAATCACAAGATTAATTTACCTTAGGAACTCAAAACAGTTTGGGTCCTTAATTCATTTTAGCTTGAAAATGGTTATATCTACTGGCAGCAGCCCTGACAAGAAGACTCATACTTGCCCTTGGCACACTTGAGTTATGCCAACAGTTTATGGCATAGTGACTCACCTTGTCATAACACCAACACTCATGAAAATTGTATCTCCTCTTCTGAACAGCCTTTTATGTGTGTAAGCCATCAGTTTTTATCTATTCAGAGGGGAGAGCAGCAGCCTTCTTCCTGCTCCTTTCAGTAAAAATTTGACTGAAAGTAAATCTGCCAACAGGTGCACTTGATTTATTTTGATTTATACCAACAAATGTCTTCTTTGCAGCTGATATGATGTTGATAGCATCAGAAATAGCTAAGTGTGCCTTACTACCTGTCTTTCTCATAGTTTTACTCTTTGCAGTAGGAGCTTGGGGGTTGGCCACTGCTTTGCCCTTAAGAGTGGGTGCTGGAGCACCAAATATAAATGGTCCATGATGGGTCATTTGAATTTTCTCATGGGAAGCCTTCAGTGCACTCAATCTCATACCCTTTCTTCTTCTATTGGAAGTAGCATCCAAGCTCTTAGAGGAAGAATTTTCATTCTTCCAGTGAACATGCATACTGTCATGGTCATACCTGTTAGAAGGGAGAATAACCTTCTAAAATGTGATCTTATGCACAACTGGAGCTTTCTCTTTCCCTTTGGAATGGACAACTCTAGTATTCTACTTGAACCCTAATCTCCTCTTATTATTTTGAGAGGAGAAAGAGTCAATTAGTGGCAGCACTGTCTTGGGCTTAGAAAACTCAACCATTAGCAACCTCTCTTTGAGGAATTTCTCTTCAAGATTCTTGATGATCTTATTCTTCTGGCTAACGATGTCTATCTGGATGATTGAGATTGTCTTCAGCTGACTGAATTCCCTCCTCTCTGGGCTAGCATAGGAGCTGACTCAGACTGCAGGGAAGTAACTTGCTGAAGAGAGGCAAGCTCCTCAGCTTGTCTCTTGACAAGCTTCTTGTTCTTCTTCTGAGCTTCCAGGATGACATCATACTTGTCAATCAATTGATTTACATCCTCATCAGATTCTGATCCATCATCCCCACTAGATAAAGTGGATGCCTCAAAGTTTGAGTCGGTCTCATACACAGAAGGAGAGTTGGGAAGAGAGTGTACCTCATCAGGAACAGAATTGTCCTGATTTTCTTCTATTAATGCCATGAGGATGAATTCCCCATCATCTTCATAATCACTGTCAACAGAGGACAATGGTGCTCTGATGCTAACTGTAGCACTAGAAAGATCAGCCTTCTCTTCAATAGAAATGAGACCAATATAGGCCTCTTCTTCTGATTCTGAAGACTCAGAATCTGTTGGGTATTGTATCCACACTAACGCAGATTTGATGAAGTCACCCTTGAACTAAGATGAATTAAGTTGTATTTGATGCTTGGTTTGAGTTATGTGTTTTCAGGAATTCTTATGTGAAGTGTAGAACAATGTCAGTCTACAATATGTTACCAAACACAGGACCATACAATGTAATCCCTCATTGTGTTTTCCAAAGTGTTGACTCATGTGTAGCCTCTCTATTGGGACACATTTCATATTCAAGCTCTAGAACTATGTGAAAAGACTTGATGCTGGTCATCACTTAGAAGAAGAGAAAATTCTGTCAAGAAAATTTCCTAAGTAAAGTACTCGAGTAGTTCTATACTAACTCGAGTAAGTTACTGAGTTCATACTCGAGTAATAATACTCTTACTCGAGTAGTTAAGATATATCCTGAGTAGTCAATTATGGCTCTCGAGTAGTTAAGACAACTACTCGAGTAGTTTCTTTTCTCCTCTCGAGTTTTACAAAAATTATCTTCTCAAATTTTTTCTAAGTTAAATACTCGAGTAGTCATCTTATATAGTCGAGTAGTTCTATCTTCTGTTTCGAGTAGTTGAATTCTGACTCTCGTGTAGTTCTCACTTACTCGAGTAGTCTAAGTCATGTACTCTTCATCCTCTATTCGATCGTGTAAAGTCAAGAAGTTTCAGATCTGATTTTGCCGAGATTTTCTTCACCTCTCTGATAAAGCCTTAACGCCTAGAAGAAGAAGATCTTGCCCAACAGTTTGCAGATCTGAAAAAGAAGATTACTGTTTGTATTTCTTTACAAATTTATTTCATTATTGTAGGAGAATTTCTCCGAGTGTAGGAGCTCTTTTTGTCTCTGAGATTGTAGGAAGTCTTATCTTCCGAGTGTAGATCCGTTTTGTGGATTGAGTTTGTAGGAACGTTGTTCCGAGTGTAGGATTGATTTTCAATCCGAGATAGTGAAGTAGGCGAGTCTAGTGTATTGTTAGATCGGTGAGGGAAAGTGGATGTACCAAAGGTTGGGGAACCACTATAAATCTTGCCTCGTCTGTGTTTGATTGGTAGATAGATCTGTGCATTGGTTTGTAATTTTTTTATTCCGCAAAAAGACGCACATCTCACCTATTCACCCCCCTCTAGGTGATTTAGGTAGGCAACTATAAACTTTCAATTGGTATCAGAGGGAGGTTGATCGTTAAAAGGTTAACACCTTGATCAGATCCTTCAATAGTTGTTTTTTGAGATCTACCAACAATGGACAAGGCTAAAGATTTTTCCAAGCTTCCTTTGTGCACCAAGAATAATTTTCCCATGTGGAAAGAGAGAATCAAGTTCTTTATGGAAGCCGTGGATCCAAGGATCTTCATGATAGTTGAAGAAGGTCCTTACATTCTCATGACCGTCTCCACTATAGATCCAACTAAGAAAGTCCCAAAGAAACTTATGGATCTAGATAAGGATGAGATTGTACTTGTCTCATTGGACAAAAAGGCAAAAAATATTATAGCAAGTGCAGTCGATGATTCAATGCTGCAAAACCTGATTCACTGCCAGTCTGCAAAATAGATGTGGCAGTCATTAGTTACCTTGATGGAAGGTACAGAAGAAGTGAGGGATGATAGAAGATCTCTTCTTAATCAGAAGTATGAAGCTTTCCGACAAGGAAACAAAGATACCATTGCTGACACCTTTGAGAATTTCTTCAAGATAGTGAATGAGCTAAGGGTCTATGCCAGAGTCTTCACTAATGGAGAATTAAACGATAAGTTCTTGAGATCCCTAACTAAGAAATGGGATAACAAGGTCTGTGTCATAAGGGAGTTTGGAAAACTGGCCGAGACAGATCCTCAGAATCTCTTCGGGAAGCTTATGTCATATGAGCTTCAACTCAACACCAGAAATGTTGAATAAGAGAAGAGCAGGTCTGCATTCAAAGAGAAGTCTGTTGCTTTAAAGGCAGACACCTCTAAGAAGACAAAGGTTGTCTCTCCTACTCCAACACAAGAAATTAGTGAAGAAGAAACCTCAGAGCCAAGCACCTCAGGCTCTGAACTATCAGAAGAAGAGTTCTCAGTACTCTCTCGACAGTTCAAGAAATTCTTGAACAAGAAGTAGCAATGGAAAGGTAAGAATGCCTCCTATAAAAGATCACGACGTGATGGTGATCGGCAAAGAAAAGGCTCAAGTAACCATAATAGGTATAACTCTAAACAGAACAAACATGTTTCTACTGACATTATTTATTATTGTTGTAATAAGCCAGGACAGGAAGGAGGGTGGTAGAAGAGAGGAAAAGAAGTCCTCGTGCAACAAGAAGAGGACAGAGAAGAGCTTGATGGCCAAAAAAGGCAAGACTCTTAGTGACTCTGACTCATCTGAGTCGAGTGAAGAAGAAGAAGCCTATTTTGGGCTCATGACTCAAACTGATGATGAACAAGAGCCCCAGTTCACTGGGAAGGTAAACTCTCACACTCCTCTTTCTGATTCTGAAGTTTCTGAACTTGATTGTGAGGATAGCTCTTCTGACGATGAGTCAGAACTCATTGCCCAATATAAAGAGTTAATCATGACTTACGACAAATGTCGCCGAGTCGTGAAAACTCAGGCTAAAGAGATAAAGTCTCTCAAAGATGAAGAGAGCATCTTGAGAGAGAAAGTCGCAAATACTGACTCGCTCGAAGAGAACTTCAATAATACTATTGAAGAATATAACAAATCTCTTGAGCACCTCGACCTTAAAAAGAAAATCATCAAAGAGCTGGAAGCCTAACTTGCTGCTGAAAAGAAACTAGTTGAAAGTTTCTCAAAGCCCAAGACAGTTCTTCCATTCGTTGCTGAATTCTCAGCCAAGGCCAAGGGTGCTGGACTAGGCCATGAAGAAGCTCCTAGTAAGTCTTCTAGGAGAAACAAGGCTCAACGGAAGAATAAGGCCGCCAAAAAGACCTTAGCCAAAGAGAAGGGGAAAACCCCTCAAGATCAGACCACGTTCAAAAAGGTTATATTTCCTTCAAATGAGTTTGATCTTGACTCATCTTACGGACACTTTGCTAGGCCTACCTATGTAGAGCCAAAGTCCCATTATCAAGGATGGACTCGACACAGAAACTTTGGTGAAAGTGTCTTTAAGACACCTTATGAAGAAGTCATTCTTCAGAGCTATGGCCCTTTCAATCATGGTCATAACTTCAAGAAGGCACCAAAGGCAAAGTCTGTTGTAGAAAAGCCAGTGAATGAGAAGAAAACATGTAATTGTCATCATCATGAAGCTTCTTCCTCCAAGAATGCTGCCCCTGCTAGACCACAATTCCAAAAGGTCAAGCAGGAGAACATAAGACAAAGATACAACAGATTTGACTGTTGGTGTTGTGGCAGAATTGGTCACTTTGCCATTGATTGCTAGTTTAATCCCAGAAATGGTGCAACCTCACATGTTGGCAATATGAGGAAGACCACTCATAATGCTAATATTTGTAGGGGGAGTGTTCTAACCCGAGACCAAGGACCCAAACGTATTTGGGTTCCTAAGACAAACTAATTGTGATTGCAGGTATGTCCAAAGGCCACCAAAACGTCAATCTGGTATTTGGACAGTGTATGCTCTCGGCATATGACCGGGACAAGAAGCCTAATTCAGAACTTTACTTAAGTCGTGAACGGACCGAAGGTCATCTTTGGAGGTTCAGACCGTGGAATCATTAAAGGCTACGGTATGATTACGAATGGTAATGTATCCTTCTCAGATGTGGCTTACGTTGAAGGTTTGGAACATAACCTTATAAGCATAAGCCAACTCTGCGATAAAGGATACATAGTTGAGTTTAACGCTGATAAGTGCTTGATAAAATCTGTTGACAATATGGAAACAATTATATCCGTCACTCGAAGCAGAAACATATTTTGCTTGAATTTCATTTGTATAGATTCTTCGACAGCAGTGTGCTTTTTAGCAAAAGATAGTGCATCTCTTGGTGACCAATGACACAAGAGAATAACACATATTAATTTCAAAACTATTAATAAATTATTTTCAATGAACTTAGTACGGATGCCCAAAATGTCAAGTACGTCAAAAATAGACCTTGTCATGCATGTGTAAAAGGCAAGCAAACAAGGGTTACCTTTAAAAGCGTTATTGGCAAGGATTCTAATAGATGTCTTCATCTACTGCATATGGACTTGTTTGGTACACTGCAAATTAGAACTTTGGGAGGTAAAAATTATACGTTGGTAATTGTTGATGATTACTCGCGCTTTGCGTGGGTGTTCTTTATGAAACACAAGTCAGATACCTTCAACATCTTTACTAATTTTGTCAGGTAAGTTCATAATGAGTACAACTGCTCCATAGTCAAAATCAGAAGTGACAATAGAACAAAGTTCAAGTCTGGGGCCATGACAGAATTTTGTGAAAGCTTAGGCATCTTTCATGAGTTTTTCTCTCCTCGTACTCCACAACAGAACGGAGTGGCCGAGAGAGGGAATAGAACGCTCATAGAGGCCTACAGGACCATGTTGAGTGATGCTTCACTTCCGGAATATTTTTGGGCTGAAGTCGTCAACACTGCATGACACGTGCAAAATCGAGCCCTCATAAACAAAAACCATGATAAGACACCTTACGAACTTCTGAAGGGCAGGAAACCGACAGTCTCATATTTTAGAATTTTTGGCTGTAAATATTTCGTGCTCAACAATGACAAGTATCATAATACAAAGTTTAGCGAAAAAAGTTTTGAAGGTATTTTTGTAGGTTATAGTAGGCATAGTAAGGCATATAGGATATTTAATAGAAAAACCCTGGTGGTAGAAGAATCGATACATGTTGTATTTGATGAGACGAGTTTGCTGCAAAGCAACTCTTCTAGTGTGCTTATTGAAGATGCAGGTGCAAAGCTGAAAGAAATTAACTTGGATGGACCGTCCGAAGATAAAGGTGAAAAGTGCATCAAGATCACCACTCCAACCCCTATTGGAGAGGCTGATGATCATGATGAAGAAGTCATCCAAGATGAAGAAGTCATCCAAGATGAAGAAGTCCTTCGGTGATAGAAGACAATCCAAATGCAAGGACTCTAAAGCTCAGACATCTGAAGGATCACACCATGGACCAGATCATAGGAGATCCCCGGGATGGTGTCAGAACTCGAAAAGGTACAACTAAAGAAAATCTATATTTAAGTTTTCTATCACAGGTTGAACCAAAGAAGTTTGAGGAAGCAAACTCAGACACATTGTGGATAATGGCGATGGAAGAAGAACTAAACCAGTTCAAGCGCTGCAAAGTATGGAAGCTTGTTCCAAAACCCAAAGGTAAGAACGTCATTGAGACAAAATGGGTCTACAGGAACAAGATGGACGAGGATGGAATGATAGTAAAGAACAAGGCAGACTTGTCGCAAAAGACTATCATCAAGAAAAAGGAATCGACTTCGACCAGACGTACGCTTCAGTGGCAAGGCTGGAGGCAATAAGGTTATTCGTAGCATATGCTGCACTTAAAGGCTTCACCGTCTACCAGATGGACGTGAAGTCTGCCTTCCTTAATGGTGATATAAAGGAAGAGGTGTATGTGAAACAACCTCCAGGTTTCGTTGATTCTAACTTTCCTGATTATGTTTACTTACTGCATAAAGCGTTATATGGCCTGAAACAAGCTCCTCGAGCTTGGTATGAGACGCTGTCTAGCTTTCTACTTGAAAACAAGTTCACAAGGGGAAAGATAGACAAGACATTATTTTTTATGGAAATTAAAAGCAAGATTTTGCTAGTGCAAATCTATGTCGACGACATTATTTTTGACTCTACTGATGACAACCACTGCAATAAGTTTTCAAAACTTATGCAAGGAAAGTTTGAAATGAGCAGTATGAGCGAGCTGAAGTATTTCTTAGGGCTTCAAGTGAAATAGTCAGAAGATGGAATTTTCATCTCTCAGACCAAGTTCATCAAAGAGCTGATTAAGAAATTCGGAATGGAGAACGCAACCTCGATGAGGACTCCAATGAGTTCAACTATGTCTCTGGACAAGGATGAAAAAGGAAAACTTTTTGATGAAACCAAGTACAGAAGCATAATTGGATCCTTGCTCTACCTTACGGCAAGTAAACCTAACATAATGTTCTCAACATGTGTAATCCAGAATTCCATTCCAGAAAATTTCTCTAAGTGAATTACTCGAGTAGTCATCTTCATATACTCGAGTAGTTCTATTTGTCTCGAGTAGTTCAACTTCTATACTCGAGAAATTCTGTTTTCCAGTCCAGAAATTTTGTAAGTCTATGACTCGAGTAGTTTCTTATATACTCGAGTAGTTCTTTCTTATATACTTGAGTAGTATTTATTTTACTCGAGTAATTTACTCCACCTCTCGTGTAAGTACTTAAGTACTCGAGTATATTATTTTTGTTACTCGAGTAGCTGATTTCTTGAACTTTTATTTACTCGAGTAGTTGACTCCATGTACTCGAGTAATCATCTCATTATCTCTCGAGTAGTTTTTCTTATGTACTCGAGTAGTCATCTTCTACCTACTCGAGTAGTGTTGCATGTACTCGAGTAATATTGTATATCTCGAGTATTTTACTTTGACTTTTCCGAAAGTTCGTTAAGTTCAGACCTAACGGTCTTATTCATAAACTTTGACGTGATTGGTCCACGTGTCTCTCATAATGACTCAATTATGGCTAATCTTCTCCTCTCCTATAAAAGGTCTTGTCTAAACCGACAAACTCTAATTTAAGAAAAAAAGATTATTCTAAGAAGTTTTGCAGCCGTACTCTAAAAGGTTTTTTATCTCCTTTCTCACTGTCCAAGAAACGAAATCCGCCGCCGCCGCCGTCGCTGATTCCCGACCGGCTAGGGTTTTCATTTTCAGAGGATTCAGATTAAGAAGATTTTACAGATCGAGATTTCCGCTCAACTCTTCATCCTCTATTCGATCGTGTAAAGTCAAGAAGTTTCAGATCTGATTTTGCCGAGATTTTCTTCACCTCTCTGATAAAGCCTCAACGCCTAGAAGAAGAAGATCCTGGCCGACAGTTTGCAGATCTGAAAAAGAAGATCACTGTTTGTATTTCTTTACAAATTTATTTCATTATTGTAGGAGAAATTTCTCCGAGTGTAGTAGTTCTTTTTGTCTCCGAGATTGTAGGAAGTCTTATCTTCCGAGTGTAGATCCGTTTTGTAACACCTCCCTTGTAGTGGACGTATAATATGGGTCCGGCCGGGGCCCCACAGCATACGAACGCCACAGCTTTAGTATTATAAGTTGATATAACTACACAAACTCAAAACACTTGCACAACACAGCGGAAACAAACAGGACTAGAGGTTATCCACCACTAAAGAGTAAAACAAATGGCCTTAAGGCCTAACATCAAGTGTCCAAAAGGGACATAAAACATCAATCATGAATGTGCTCAGCACTCCTAGTCTACCTCGGCATGCAAGCCGGACAAAAGAGTCTCAAACAAACTTCATCATCAATGTAGTGCTACAAAAGAGGGAAAAACACTTCATGGGCTTAGGCCTTTTTGGCCGGCGTGCTAGCTCCTGCATGCGATCCTTGCCCTGTAAAAATTATTAGTAACGTGGGTCAGCAAAGGCTGACCTCAAACTGTGTAACAACACATCTCCTCCCGGCCGCCCCTAACGGACCCCGGGGAACCCTCCAACCTGCAAGTCAGCACTTCATATGCAATAAAAATAGCTATAAACAGAAGAACACTAAAACAGGCTTGGATGTCTCAATCATCAAACATGTTCTCTATTGGTTGAGCATATAAAGAAAAGGGCCTACTATGCAACATGAATGCAACACATGGGCTTCACCCAGGGTACCCTACTGCGTATGCATCTAGCACAACATCACATCAATTGGGTACTCACATTTCCCCATTGGCATAAAGCCGCAAACACTAAGGGAGACACCTCTCCCTCAAACGGCGCACAGGCCGCCACAAGGAATTCTTGCCAAGGCCCCACCCGCTCGTGGGCTTAGCCCCGGGCTTGCCTGCAAGCTCTGACGTCTCATGCCAAGATTCCAACAAACACAGACCGACCGATTCTAAGAAGCCTTGCTGGACCCCACCCGCTCGTGGCCTCTTTGCCCGGGCTTGCCCCAAGCTTGGCATTCTTGTCAGTCTCACAGAAGGGGACTAGTCTCGCCGGGACACTCTCCACACATGACGCACATGTCACGGGATAGCCAGCCGACCACGGAGACATAGCCACGCCTTGGCACAACACAAACCAAGACTAAATACATCGTAATCCCTCTTTGTACTGCAGCGTTCCCGCGCACCAAGGAAACCATCTCCAACTCGTGCGGAGCTAACCTTGTCCAGCAAGAAAACCATCTCCAACTCATACGGAGCTAACCTTGTCCCTCAAGGAAACCATCTACCGCCACGAGGAGCTAACCTTATCCGGGTTCGACTACACGTACCTTTTCAAGCAAACGAGACAATCATCACCACAACACAAACGACATCTTGCCGCAACGGAAATCTCTACGAATCCCTAAGTTCGTATGCAACATCACCGAGTCGGACTAACGGTCGCGACCACGGCTTCACCCGCCATGCCTAATCCACTAGCGAAGCGGATCTCTAATGCAAAAATATGCCGGGGACGGACTCAATCAACCCGGAGGTTCCTCTTGAACCTTGGCAAACCAAAACCCCTCTCATTTGAGAGTTTGGTGCCCAAAAATTAGAGAGAAAGAAAATAAATGATGCTAGTACATGCCTCCTAAGGACCGAGAGGAGAGATGTCGTTACCTTCCGACTCCTCTTCCTTGTCATGGCAAAATAGCCGGATGGAAATCTTCGCAACGATCTAAGCTTCACGGATCCGGACTCGGTTCGCGATTTGGAGCTCTGAAACCCTTCCTACAGCCCAAGACCTTCTTCTTCTTCCTCCTTGCTCTAGCTTTTCTCAAGAACTTAGAAAGAGAAGACTTGGAAAACAATGAGGGTTTCCAACCCTAAATTCGGACTTAACTTCCCAAGAGATGGCCTGAACCGTTAGATCCCAAAACCAGAAAAAGAATGGCCGCGATTCGCCTGGAAAACAGAAGATCTGGGCCGAACACGGCCTGGCACACGCCCGTGTCCAGGGCCGTGTGCCTCATTCGCCGTCTCAAATCGACGCGCCTGGAATCGCACACGGGCATCCGACACGCCCGTGTTCAACCCGACACGCCCGTGTCCCCAGTGACACGGCCGTGTGGCCGGCCGTGTGCCTCCAACAACACGGCCCCGAAACCAACCCGAGAGCTGACACGGCCTGGGACACGCCCGTGTCCCAAGCCGTGTGCCAAGTCTCGACACCCGTCGACAGGCTTTGTGTCGACACCGCGGAAAAACGTCGAGCGAAGATCGTCGACCAAGCGGGACACGCCCTGTGACACGCCCGTGTCACAGGCCGTGTGCCCCAGTCTCGACACCTTGTCGAGCAAAAGTGTCGACACTTGGGACGAGTGTCGACACGGCCTCGACACGCCCTGCGACACGCCCGTGTCGCAGGCCGTGTGCCACACTCTCGACACTTTGTCGAGCAAAAGTGTCGACACTTGGGCTGAGTGTCGACACGGCCTCGACACGCCCTGCGACACGCCCGTGTCGCAGGCCGTGTGCCACACTCTCGACACTTTGTCGAGCAAAAGTGTCGACACTTGGGCCGAGTGTCGACACGGCCTCGACACGCCCTGCGACACGCCCGTGTCGCAGGCCGTGTGCCTCCTGCCAGAAACCCAAAAATTTTCCAGAACTGCGGACTGAACCTCTTGCAAAACTGGGGTGTTACAACTCTCCCCCACTTAACAGAATTTCGTCCCGAAATTTCAAAACAGAAGGGCACAAAACTTAAATTGTACCTGACATGAAGAGTTCTGGATAATCTTCTAACATGGCCTGTTCTCGTTCCCAAGAGAACTCCTCACGACCACAGTTGTCCCATCGAACTTTTACGAGTTTGACTTCTTTATTCCGCAACTGCCGAGTCTCCGAATCCTCTATAGCAATTGGAAGGACTCGCGTCCTCAAGTCTTCCTCAATCGGCACCGATGCCGGCTCAATCACTACGCTAGCCTCCACCAAGGCTTTCCTCAAAACGGAGACGTGGAAGACGTCATGTAATCCACTCAAATCTGCGGACAGCGTCAACCGATAAGCTGCTTCTCCTACCCGCTCAACAATTTCAAAAGGCCCCAAAAATCTTGGACTCAGCTTCTTGAGTCGGCGAATCCGTGAGACGCATTTGAACGGCTTGACCTTCAGATAAACCCAATCACCAACTGCAAATTCCACCTTCCGGTGACGAGCATTAAAATATTTGGCTTGCCTGTCTTGCGCCACCTTCATACGCTCTTGGATGGTCCGTACCAACTCACAAGCGTCAACCACCGCATCCTTTCCCAACAGTTTGGTGTCTCCCGCCTCTGCCCAAGACATTGGCGTTCGACACCGCCTCCCATACAAAGCTTCGTATGGCATCATTCTTATGCTTGCTTGAAAACTATTGTTGTATGCAAATTCTACCATGAAGAGGTGATCCTCCCACCTCTTGCCGAAATCAAGAACGCACATTCTCAACATATCTTCCATAGTACGGTTCGTTCTCTCTGTTTGCCCATCAGTTTGAGGATGGAACGTCGTACTGAACTTTAGCTTCGTGCCCAAGCTCTTCTGAACCAATCTCCAGTCCTTAGACGTAAACCGTCCATCTCGATCACTGACTATGCTCTTAGGAACTCCGTGCAGTCGCACAATGTTGCGAACATACAACTCCACCAGCTTCTCCACGCTGTCCTCTTTCCGATTTGGGATGAAGTGAGCCACCTTGGTTAGGCGATCCACGATCACCCAAATAGCATCATTACCATGTTGCGATCTAGGCAAACCATGCACAAAGTCCATGGAGATGTCCTCAAATTTCCACTCAGGAATTGGAAGGGGCTTCAGGAACCCGCCCGGTTTCTGACATTCGGCCTTCACCAAGGCACATGTTTGGCAACGACTCACATACAAAGCTACATCTCGCTTCAACCCCGGCCACCAAAAGGATTTCTTCATATCCAAGTACATCTTTGTACTGCCCGGGTGAATGGAGTACTTTGAGAAATGAGCCTCAAACATCAACTCCTCACGGAGATTGCCAAACTGCGGTACACAAACCCTTCCATCCTTTCTCAAGATTCCCTCAATCATCTCCCTGGCGCTGCTCTCGCCCTTTTGAGCCTCCAACACAAAAAGTTGAAACTCCACATCCAATCGAGTCGCTTCCCGAATACGATCGGACAAGTCGTTTTGCACTTCAATCCAGTTCAACCGAGCCACGCTAGACTCGCCTCTCGCAACACATTCCAATCCAAGGGACTCCCATTCTCGTACCAACCGCTCATCATGAGCTTCGATCCAATTCTCTTGCCCCGAGTACTTTCTACTCAACGCGTCCGCCACCACATTGGCTTTACCCGGCGTATACTGAATTGCCACTTCGTAGTCTCCAAGAAACTCAACCCATCTGCGTTGCCGCATGTTCAAGTCCTTCTGATCCAAGAGATACTTCAGGCTTTTATGGTCCGTGAAGATCCTCACCCTTGCGCCATACACATAGTGTCGCCATATTTTCAACGCGAAGATTACCGCCGCCAACTCCAAGTCATGGACGGGGTAATTCCTCTCATGAGGTTTCAGCTGTCTAGACCCAAAAGCTATCACCTTGCCATGTTGCACCAACACGCAACCCAAACCGCATCCCGATGCGTCACTGAAAATCTGAAATTCATCGGTCCCTTGCGGTAAACTCAGGATTGGAGCCATCATAAGCCTCTCCTTCAGGGCCTCAAATGCTTGACTGCACTCTTGGGTCCACACAAACTTATGGTCTTTGCGAGTGAGTGAGGTGAGGGGTAGAGCTATCTTCGAGAAATTCTCCACGAATCTCCTATAATACCTGGCTAGTCCAAGAAAACTTCGGACTTCCGCCACGGTCCTCAACACCGGCCAATCTCTGATGGCCTCCACTTTCGCTGGATCCACTGCCACCCCATCACCACTAATCACGTGGCCCAAAAACGCCACCTTGGCTAACCAGAACTCGCACTTTGAGAACTTTGCAAACAATTGGTTCTCCCTCAACACTTGCAGGACCACTCTCAAGTGGGTCTCATGCTCCACTTCCGACTTGGAGTACACTAAGATGTCATCAATGAAGACAACCACAAACGAATCCAAGTAATCCCGAAATACTCGATTCATCAGATCCATGAACACCGATGGTGCGTTCGTCAACCCGAACGGCATCACCGTAAACTCAAAGTGTCCATACCTTGTGCCAAAGGCAGTTTTGGGTATGTCCTCATCTCGAATTCGCAGCTGATAGTAGCCTGACTTCAAGTCCAACTTCGAATATACCACTGACCCCACCAATTGGTCGAACAAATCATCTATCCGAGGGATCGGATACTTATTCTTGACGGCCAATTTATTCAGCTCTCGGTAGTCTATGCACAGGCGCATGCTACCGTCTTTCTTCTTTACAAACAACACTGGTGCGCTCCACGGTGAGGAACTGGGCCTAATATACCCCTGCTCCAACAGTTCCTGTAACTGTACCTTAAGTTCCGCCAACTCCTTTGGTGCCATCCTAAAAGGAGGACGCGACACCGGTCTAGCCTCCGGCACTAACTCGATCGAAAAGTCGATCTCCCGCCGAGGAGGCGCTCCAGGAAGTTCATCCGGAAACATATCCCTGAACTCTGCCACCACAGGCACTTCCTCAAAAGATAGCTGGGAGAGACGAACCTCCAACAACGCTACCAGCGCCACACCTCCCTGGTTAACCGCCCCCATCATTTGCATGGCCGTAATTAGGGAATGGGCTACTCCCCAAAGGCCCACAAATTTGACTTCCGATTGCCCCTTACTCTTTAGGGTCACTACCTTGGACAAACAATCAATGCTGGCGCGCTGCTCTGCAAGCCAGTCCATGCCCAAAATGACATCGAACTCTACTAACGGCAACACTGCCGCTTCCAAAACGAAGTCAACTCCGTCTAGCTCCCAACAGATGCGCCCTCTAGCCCCGGTGGTCATAGATGACCCATTGGGCATGCGCACTTTCAGTTCCGCGTCCGCCGAGAAAGACTCGACTCCTACCCTTCGGACGAAGCTCTCCGCAAGAAAGGAGTGTGATGCTCCCGTATCGAACAATACCCTAGCGGGGTATCCAGAAACTAACACGAAGCCTACAACAAGACAACATACGAAAAAAAGGGTCTAAAAGTATGAAGCACAAATGCAAACTTAAATTTTCTTCATACCTGTCACCACGTCGGTTTGGCGGATCGCTTCTTGCAGTCCAAGGTTGTAAGCCCTGGGTTGCACCGGTTGGAACCGAGAAGCGCTCGACTCCGCCATCTTTCCTTTCTCTGCAGCACGGGGGCCCGAGCGCACAGACTGCTCCTGCTTTGACTCTTTCCCCGCTCCCCCTTGCTGACAAGCACGGGCTATGTGCCCAACCTTCCCGCAGTTGTAACACGTAGGCGGTCCCCTAGAGTGAGAACCCCCAGGCGTCCACGTGCTCCTCTCACCCGACCTGGAAGTGTGAGGCTTCCTCCTCCACCTGCTCCCATCAGACTTTACATGAGATTGGGAGGGCTTCCCTTCCCCGTGCTTGGGAGTAAAACCCTTTCGACGCTGGGTTCGCTCCAGATCATTCTCCAAACTCCTGGCGGCTTCAACTAGCTCATTAAATCCCGCCCTCTTCATGGAGACGAGGGGTTGTCTCAGATTTTCCCTCAACCCTTGGTAGAAGAGGTTATCCCTCTCTACATCATCCGCCATTGTCGTTCCCGCATAACGACCCAAACGGGTGAACTCTTGCACGTACTCATCCACTGTCTTGTCTCGTTGCATTAGATGCAGAAACTACCTCTGCAGGGCCAACCGTGTTGAAACTGGGATATACCTCTTAAGAAAAGCGTCCCCAAACTCTTCCACTGACGGGGTGCGTCCCGGGAACAGGCGGCCGCTATGGCTCACCCACCACAATTTGGCGTCTCCTTCCAACATGAACGCCGCATACTCAGCTTTCTTTTCCTCTGGCGTCTCTGCCGCCCTTAACAGTTCTTGAATACGAACCCACCAATCCTCCGCATCCGTTGGCGTTCCAACACCCTTGAAGGACGGGGGATGGAAACTCAGGAAATACTTCATGTGTCGGTCTCCATGTCCTACCACCACCCTTTCTGCCAAAGGCTCCACTCGCCTGGCTTCTCCGCCTGGCACGGCCGTCGCCGTGTCCGGTGTAGCAGGGGTTACTACCTGGGCTGCAGCCGCCGCTTGGGCTGCCACCATCGCTTCTGCAAGCATACGACAGAAGTCGGCCGGGTTTACACCCGTGCCCAAAAGGCCTGGAGCAGTAGCACTGCTCGCCGAGAGATCATCCCTTGCTCTTGAAGTGCCCTCCTCGTTGCTTGCACTCTTCAGGAAAACAAGAAATAAGGGATTAGTCTCCAATCTCAAGACTAAAATATAAGGACACTCACGGTCCCGCGTTACTCTTATGTGGATAACCTCTCTACGCACTAACCTTGAATCAAACCTCGCTTTGATACCAAATTGTAACACCTCCCTTGTAGTGGACGTATAATATGGGTCCGGCCGGGGCCCCACAGCATACGAACGCCACAGCTTTAGTATTATAAGTTGATATAACTACCCAAACTCAAAATACTTGCACAACACAGCGGAAACAAACAGGACTAGAGGTTATCCACCACTAAAGAGTAAAACAAATGGCATTAAGGCCTAACATCAAGTGTCCAAAAGGGACATAAAACATCAATCATGAATGTGCTCAGCACTCCTAGTCTACCTCGGCATGCAAGCCGGACAAAAGAGTCTCAAACAAACTTCATCATCAATGTAGTGCTACAAAAGAGGGAAAAACACTTCATGGGCTTAGGCCTTTTTGGCCGGCGTGCTAGCTCCTGCATGCGATCCTTGCCCTGTAAAAATTATTAGTAACGTGGGTCAGCAAAGGCTGACCTCAAACTGTGTAACAACACATCTCCTCCCGGCCGCCCCTAACGGACCCCGGGGAACCCTTCAACCTGCAAGTCAGCACTTCATATGAAATAAAAATAGCTATAAACAGAAGAACACTAAAACAGGCTTGGATGTCTCAATCATCAAACATGTTCTCTATTGGTTAAGCATATAAAGAAAAGGGCCTACTATGCAACATGAATGCAACACCCGGGCTTCACCCAGGGTACCCTACTGCGTATGCATTTAGCACAACATCACATCAATTGGGTACTCACATTTCCCCATTGGCATAAAGCCGCAAACACTAAGGGAGACACCTCTCCCTCAAACGGCGCACAAGCCGCCACAAGGAATTCTTGCCAAGGCCCCACCCGCTCGTGGGCTTAGCCCCGGGCTTGCCTGCAAGCTCTGACGTCTCATGCCAGGATTCCAACAAACACAGACCGACCGATTCTAAGAAGCCTTGCTGGAGCTCACCCGCTCGTGGCCTCTTTGCCCGGGCTTGCCCCAAGCTTGGCATTCTCGTCAGTCTCACAGAAGGGGACTAGTCTCGTCGGGACACTCTCCACACATGACGCACATGTCACGGGATAGCCAGCCGACCACGGAGACATAGCCACGCCTTGGCACAACACAAACCAAGACTAAATACATTGTAATCCCTCTTTGTACTGCAGCGTTCCCGCGCACCAAGGAAACCATCTCCAACTCGTGCGGAGCTAACCTTGTCCACCAAGGAAACCATCTCCAACTCATACGGAGCTAACCTTGTCCCTCAAGGAAACCATCTACCGCCACGAGGAGCTAACCTTGTCCGGGTTCGACTACACGTACCTTTTCAAGCAAACGAGACAATCATCACCACAACACAAACGGCATCTTGCCGCAACGGAAATCTCTACGAATCCCTAAGTTCGTATGCAACATCACCGAGTCGGACTAACGGTCGCGACCACGGCTTCACCCACCATGCCTAATCCACTAGCGAAGCGGATCTCTAATGCAAAAATATGCCGGGGACGGACTCAATCAACCCGGAGGTTCCTCTTGAACCTTGGCAAACCAAAACCCCTCTCATTTGAGAGTTTGGTGCCCAAAAATTAGAGAGAAAGAAAATAAATGATGCTAGTACATGCCTCCTAAGGACCGAGAGGAGAGATGTCGTTACCTTCCGACTCCTCTTCCTTGTCATGGCAAAATAGCCGGATGGAAATCTTCGCAACGATCTAAGCTTCACGGATCCGGACTCGGTTCGCGATTTGGAGCTCCGAAACCCTTCCTACAGCCCAAGACCTTCTTCTTCTTCCTCCTTGCTCCAGCTTTTCTCAAGAACTTAAAAAGAGAAGACTTGGAAAACAATGAGGGTTTCCAACCCTAAATTCGGACTTAACTTCCCAAGAGATGGCCTGAACCGTTAGATCCCAAAACCAGAAAAAGAATGGTCGCGATTCGCCTGGAAAACAGAAGATCTGGGCCGAACACGGCCTGGCACACGCCCGTGTCCAGGGCCGTGTGCCTCATTCGCCGTCTCAAATCGACGCGCCTGGAATCGCACACGGGCATCCGACACGCCCGTGTTCAACCCGACACGCCCGTGTCCCCAGTGACACGGCCGTGTGGCCGGCCGTGTGCCTCCAACAACACGGCCCCGAAACCAACCCGAGAGCTGACACGGCCTGGGACACGCCCGTGTCCCAAGCCGTGTGTCAAGTCTCGACACCCGTCGACAGGCTTTGTGTCGACACCGCGGAAAAACGTCGAGCGAAGATCGTCGACCAAGCGGGACACGCCCTGTGACACGCCCGTGTCACAGGCCGTGTGCCCCAGTCTCGACACCTTGTCGAGTAAAAGTGTCGACACTTGGGACGAGTGTCGACACGGCCTCGACACGCCCTGCGACACGCCCGTGTCGCAGGCCGTGTGCCACACTCTCGACACTTTGTCGAGCAAAAGTGTCGACACTTGGGCCGAGTGTCGACACGGCCTCGACACGCCCTGCGACACGCCCGTGTCGCAGGCCGTGTGCCACACTCTCGACACTTTGTCGAGCAAAAGTGTCGACACTTGGGCCGAGTGTCGACACGGCCTCGACACGCCCTGCGACACGCCCGTGTCGCAGGCCGTGTGCCTCCTGCCAGAAACCCAAAAATTTTCCAGAACTGCAGACTGAACCTCTTGCAAAACTGGGGTGTTACAACGTGACAGCGTCACGGCTGCAGACTGGGGTGTTACAACGTGACAACGTGACTGCAGACTGAACCTCTTGCAAAACTGTGGATCGAGTTTGTAGGAACGTTGTTCCGAGGGTTGGATTGATTTTCAATCCGAGATAGTGGAGTAGCCGAGTCTAGTGTATTGCTAGATCGGTGAGGGAAAGTGGATGTACCCAAGGTTGGGGAACCACTATAAATCTTGTCTCGTCTGCGTTTGATTGGTAGATAGATCTGTGCATTGGTTTGTAATTTTTTATTCCGTAAAAGGACGCACATCTCACATATTCACCCCCCTCTAGGTGATTTAGGTAGGCAACTATAAACTTTCAGAATCACTATCTGACAAATTGATTTTCTTCTTGGTCAAGAAGCTCTTTTCAGCCTTCTTGTCCTTGTAATAATCCTTATCATCAGATTTTTTGTTCTCCTTCATTTTGATTGGACGTCAACAATGACATGTCCAGGTCTGTTTCAACAATAGCAAATAACATTAGTCTTAAAATGTTTGTTCTGCTTAGAATCATACATTTCCCCAGAGAGGTCTTTTTTGTACTTCTCCATGTTAGTATATGGCTTTCTTGAGCTAGGGCTAGAAGAGCACTTGTTCTTCCACTGTCTTCTCCTGCTCAACATCTTCTTGAACTGTTTGGAGAACAAGGTAAGTTCTCCATCTGACTGTTCATTGCCTGAGAAGCTGGGATCTGAGCACTCTGGCTCAGCAACTCTCCTTAGTGGAGAAGAAGTCTTTTCATTGTTCTTCCTTGTGGCTTCAGCTCTGAAGGCCACAATCTTCTCTCTGTTGAGGATTCTAGCAACATCTTCTTCTGCTCTTCTGGAGTTCAGCTGCAGCTCATGAGACAGCAGCTTCCCAAGCAGGTTTTGAGGCAGTGTTGTCCAGGTTGCAAACCTTCCTGATAGCACAAATCTTGATATCTCATTCCTTGTTGAGGGAACTCAAGAACTTGTTATTCAGCTCATAGTTTGTAAACTGTCTCACATAGGTAATCAGACTGTTCACAATCTTGAAAACTTTTCATAACATTCAACTATGGAATCCTTCTTGTCTTGCTTGAATGCCTCATATTGCTGATTCAGGAGGGATTTTCTGTCATCTCTCACCTCCTCTGTCACTTTTATATACATAATTAGAGAATCTGACATCTATTTAGCAGTTCTGCAGTGGACCAAGTTCTGGAATGTGGAGCCATCTATAGCACTTACAATAATGTTCTGAGTCATTTTGTCCATAGTGGCCAGAATGACTTCATCCTTGGTCATCTCAGTGTATTTCTTGGGAGTCCGGATACTTGTATCTATAACGGAGACCTTCATGGGAATGTAAGGTGCCTCTTAAACAGTTATGAATATCCTAGGGTCTGAGGATTGCATGAACAGTCTTACCCTCTCCTTCCAGATCCCAAAATTTTCTTTCCTACAAATAAGAAGTTTCATTGAACCCAACTACTTGTGGTTCTCACCTGAAGCCATGGAGATAATCTTCTGCTACCCTTAGAGATCTGTTCAGACTGTTAAGTCCTTTTTGAACAACCTCGCTTTGATATCACTTGAAAGTCTTTGTTCAATGGTAGTTAAACACCTAGGGGTTGAATAGGTTTGTTTTGGCTCTTATTAATCTTCTGAATTTATGAGCTTAGAGTGTGCTGGGGTTAGTTGTTAGCTTTCAAGACTAACAATAACACAAAAAATTTATAGTGGTTCCCCTATCTAGGATGGATCCATATGCCCCTCCACCTATCTAGCAGTGAGCTAGATTCAGCTAACTTCTTCTATTTCCTCAGCTCCTTGAGTTTACACCTCAGATCCCTCAGGATATTACACTTTAGAGTGAGACTCACTCCTACAGCTCAGACTAAAGATAGTCTTATCTCAGGTTCAGTAACCCTACCTCAGAGATAAACCAAATCTCCTACCTCAAATCCCTCAGGATCCTACCTCAGATCCACTCTTGGATCCTACCCACTCAGAGACAACATCTCCTACCACCCAGCCTTTATAATACAGGCTTATAACTCAGATCACACAGTCATCCTACAGTTTGAATAAAGTTTTTGTGGTGATTGACTCTAGATAAATAGTCATCTGAGTCACCTTCCTGGACTGTATAAAAACAACCCTAACTTTCCACAGCAACAAGAATGTAAATCTCCTGCTTATATTGAGAAAAATTGATGCAGAGCTCTATTTCTTCAAGTTTCAGTGTATCTGAATTGAATGCAGAAACCTTGAAGAAGAACAACAACTGTCTTGAGTGCTCTGCTAACTAACTCCTTTCAGAAAAGTTTCAGTTTTTTTGAAGACTTCTTGGAGTTTTCGATTTCAACCACCTTTTTCAACAAACAAGATGATCTGTGTCAAAAACTTCTTTCTAATTTATTTTCTTACACTTTTATATCTCACAGTTCAACGGCTCTTTGATTCGTAGAGGTTAGTGGTATGGGCAGCTGAAAAGTAGCTTGTCCATTAACTGCAGTGCACAAGGCATGCGCCGTCATTTGTCCTTTAGCGCGCAAAACCCACTTCATTTGAATTTGGATGACGTCAGTATGACTTAGCGCTTGTGGACTTAGCAACTTTCACCATACAGTCTGCATAGGCATTGAGTGAAGTCTTGTGACTCAACGCATAGAGTCGTTGAGTGTTACCGTGCGACTCAACGCTTCTGAACTTTAAGTGTTAATTGGTGAGGAGTTGAGTGGTAAGTGTTCACTCAACGCAAAAACACTTAGCTGAATAACTTTTTTCTGAGGCGTTGAGTGACCCTTCATCACTCAACGTTGTTGTCTTTGACAGCTTAACTGATAAGACGTTATCACTCAACGCATTTGTACTTATCAGAATTCTTTTGTTTGAAGGCGTTGAGTGAATTTTTTTCACTCCACTCTCCTGGACATGGCAGTTACCCTGACTGAAGGCATTAAGTGAGTCTTCTACACTGAACGTTTCTGAACTTGTACAGAATTTCTGACTGAAGGCATTGAGTGAACCTTTTACACTCAACGTTTTTGGACTTAGCTGCTTTCTTTGATAGGGCGTTGCGTGAGCTTTATTCACTCAACGCTTCTGTACTTGGATAGATTTTCTTTGAGTACGTGTTGAGTGAAATACCTTCACTCAACGCTTCTGGACTTAGCCAGATTTGAGTCCAGCACCACCGAGGCTTTGAATGTCTGCGCTTCTGTCAACGCTTTTAGGCCTCTAGCGCTGAGTGAAGTGTACCCACTCAACGCTTCTGGACTTGAGCAAATTTTTGCTTCTCTAGTATCATGTCTTGAGTCCAACCAACATTCTGACCCTAACAACCTGTCTAATCAATGAACAAAGTACAACATGCATACATTGAACTAGAATATATATCAAACACATAAACATGTGTATATTATTGACTGTAGACATTCTTCAAATCTGAGACATTGTGATCAATGAACTCAACAGTTACTTTATTAAGTGGGGTGTTAACTTAAGCTCATTACTCTAAGTGACCCAAGATTAACTCCAATAATGCACCATAACATTATAAATGTCCCCCTTTAAGTTGGTAAATCGGTAATGTGATCTTGGTGACATATCTACTACTTCAAGGTTTTACTAAACGCACACTGTTTTTCAAAGTAATTATTTGTGATCATAAGGGTGACTGTCAAATGCCTTATCCAAATGATCTATAATTTTAACCAAAAGTTCATCATGATAAATATAATGGACTATCAGAAGGTCATAATTTTTCTTATTAAAATTGGACATAATTAAAATTATTTAAATAGATGATTTAAATCAATTTGTTCATGAAATACCAAGTCTAGAGGTCCAAGGAGTCTAATTAAATTTCCATAAGTTCGTAATGATGAAATAATACATTATAAAGAGATTCATAATTTTTCAAGGTATAATGACCTGTGATTTCCATAAAATAACAATATTACCAAAATGTTATTATTTAAATGAAGTATCATAATTATTCACCCAAAAATTTTAAGAAAATTCACAGAGCTTCAAAACTATAAAAATGTTCAATTTAAAATTTCAGAATTTTCCAGGCACTAAAAATCATAATTTACACAAATACACTCAAGGTGCATATTTGTAATTTTTATAAATCATCATATGTAGTAATTTTCAAAAATTCCAAATAATTTACCAGAGGTGTGAAATGTCATTATAAGACTAGTGACAGGGAACTAGAATTTTCCTAATTAATTTGCTCATTTTTATTTCTTTCGTTTAAAAAGAAAATACATAATTAAAATAAATTAAAAATCCTATGATTTTTGTCCCAAAACTCATAACATCACTATGGACGATGTATTCGATCATCATAAGTCCATGGTCAAAGTTTTATTGGCATACCACAAGTCAAATGAGCTAAAATTTCCATTTTTCCATTTTTGCAAAAGCCACCCAAAAATCTCTACCCTATCTCAACATACAAGTTGGATCCACCAATATACAGAGCTCCAAATGAATTGAAATTTTTACCAGGGATTTATAATTCTCTAAGGAACATTCCACCCAAAAAATTTGGGTCATTAGGGTTATTTAAACCGCATATATTTCATTAATACTAAAAACCACATTTTCTTAAAACTATCGAAACATGTTGTCCAAAAATTCTCATTTTTGGACAGGAGGTGTATTTTGGATACATGCATACATGTCCCAAATTGCAAGTTCATAACCCTAACCATTTAAAAGATATTAACTAAATATGGTATGTCCTTTCCTAAGGACCAGTCCCACTAAAATTGCCCTACAGAGAGTTGTAGGACTCCAAATGAGTTGATGTCAATTCCTACAGAAAGTAGACTTTAATACTACAAAAGTCGTCTTAGACAAAATAAAATAAATTATAGTATATAAATATTTTTGATCCAGTATGAATCTTGAAGCAAATCTGGCAGCTCTGGAGTTCTCTTCAACCTCCAGCCAAGGGCTCAGATTGCTCCGACCTGGAGTAAACTCCAAGGCCATTTCCCGGCCATCCAGCCACATCCCCGGCCGGCCACCGACACCACCACCTCCGTTGAGGTGGTGGCTATCGGTTGGCTGTGGTTTGGCTGCCGGAGGTGGTATTTTCCGGTGAACCCGACACCATGAAATTTGTGAAATTCTCCACTTATCTCACATTGAATTGGGCTCAGTTGAGCCCTATTTCTCTCCTAATAGATCTAGGATGCTAGCATAAAGGGAGAGGAGAAGAAACGGACCTTGATTGGGGCACGACGGCGGCAATGGCGGTGGTTGGCCATGGATTTTCTCCTCTCCGGCGAGCTTGCTTGATCTCCCGATTCTCCATCATTTTCTTCAATCCAGGGCACTAATCCAACTCCCATCCACCTTCTGAAGCTAATGGAAAGGGTTGGATTGAGGTGGAGAGAGGTGTTTATGATGTTGTCATTGAGAGTGGTCGGGTTCAACATTGGATGCTCCTCCTTAGTACCAATTAGCACCTCTCCAACTTCAAAATGATAGATAAAGTTATGAGGGGTTCAGAGGAGTGCTTGGGAAGGGGAGTGAGGTGTCATGTGGCCCTCATTCCCCAAATCTCTCTGTCTCATATGAAAATTGGGGGGGGGGGGAATCCAATTTGCCCCCCTTGCATGTAATCTCTCTCCAAAATCAGAGGGCATGAGGGGTAATTAGGCTACTGGGATCTGGTTGGGTCATGGGTCATGACTTTAACCATTGGAATTGGGTTTATTTCTCAATTTCCTCTTTAGACTTTATGTGGTCCACGGTTCACTTGGGGGTTTGACTTGGTCAACTGATGTGTGGACTGGTCCATATGTTTGTCTTGAGTCTAGTGACACCACCCAATGTAGGTTAGGTCATGGTGATGCCCCACTTGGGTCAATTGACTCAAAAGGTGTGATTTTGACCAAAAATTGGTCAAGTTTGACTTTGATCAAATTTGGTGAATTGACTGACCAATGATGAGGCTTTTGGGTCCATTGAGTCCCTAATGATGTTATATGGTTGGCGTTTAGCTTAATTTGGTCAATTGAAGACCAATTGATCCTTGATTGGGATAATTTGGGGTACGTTGACCCAAAATTTACTTTGCTCAATTTGGCTTATTTTGTTACCAGGTGATGGGGTTTTTCAGTCCAATGCACTCCTATTATGGTTTGGAATATAGTGATGGGGTGACTTTAACCATGTGATGCCTAATTGAGCCAATTATGGCTGAGTTGACTTAGATTGACCTAGTTTGACTTTGGCTTATTTGGCCAAATTGGTTGACCCCACCATGGGTCTTATGGTCAAGTAAGTCTCCTTTAGGGTTAGGGATATAGTGGTGAGGTCAATTTGCACTTGTGAGTTTAATTTGGGCTAATTTGACCAAGATTGACATGTACACTATAGTGGGCCCCATGTGAGTTCACCCTAACTCATTGGGTCCTAAGGCCACCACATATCCTAACTCATTATAATCACCACATGTTCTATTCAAATTTGTGTTAAGGGGGTGTAGAAGGAAATGAGATGTTACAACAGGACCTAGTCTTGAAAAGTGATGTTGTCAAGCGGTCCACCTCCAAGGGCAAGGAGGTGGCTGAGGTCTTCTGGGAATGTGAATGACGTCCTCCTTGACAACGTCAGCTATGAGGGAGAATGAGATGAGGCTGATGATGAGGGTTCCCACGACCGCCTCTTTTGTATCCATGGAGGTGTCGGACTCGAGTCATCCCGGAAGGCCAGTCTTTGGAGGGTCTTCTGCAAGAGGTAGCTTCCACCTCCTCCTCCGCCCCCGTTAGGGCGGTCGTCACCTTTGTCCTAGACGAACTCCCCCAGACTGCCAAACCCTTTAAAGATGTTGTGGTCATCAAGGAGGTCATTGAGAACTACACGGTGAATAAGATCTTAGTAGACATTGGCAATTCAGTCAGCCTCCTCTTCAAACCCACTTTTGAGGCCATGAAGACCGGGAAGTCTCTACTTTCCACCGAAGGGCTGCTCTACAAATTCTCATGCGAGAGGAAGGAAGTAGAAGGGAGTGTCACTCTCTCTGTGGACCAAGGAGTACGACTTAGCATTTGAGCAGCTTAAGAAGCAGCTAACGTCGACTCCTTTGCTCTGAATCCCTCATGTAGGAGAAACTTTATATGCTTATTTGGGAGTAGGATCGGAAGCAGTCAGTTTAGTTCTCGTCAGATAAGAGAAAAAGAAGCAATTTTTAGTCTACTATGTCAGCAGGATCTTTAAAGATTCTGAGTCAAGATATTCTATATTGGAGAAGTTGGCATTTCCCCTGATTATCTAGGGCTGAAGGCTCGGGCCGTATTTCCAGGCTTATTCTATTCAAGTGGTGACAGATCCACCCCTAAAGAGTGTGCTGGAGAAGACCGAATATTCAAGCAGATTGGCAAAATGGCAAAAGAGCTCAGCGAGTTCGATATTTCTTATGTCCCAAGGATTGCAATCAAGGATCAAGTACTGACAGATTTCCTAATAGATGCAGTGGAAGCTTGCCCAGATCAAGAAGTCAAACCTTCTTTGGCTTGGGCGATTTTTGTTGACGAAACTTCTGGAAGAGATTCCTCAGGTGAAGGAGTTGTTCCCATCAATCCAAATGGTGTGATGTAGGATCAGGCGGTGAAATTATACTTCTCTACTACCAATAACCACGCAGAGTATGGGCACTCCTAGCAGGTTTGAGGTTTGCAAAGGAGCTGGGAATCGAAGATGTGTAGGTCAAAACAGATTCTTTGGTAATGGCATCACAGGTGCTCGCTAACTTCGCGACTAAATATCCCAATCTTAAGAGGTATCTTGCTCTTCTCAAGGCAGAGATTGGGAGGTTCAAAAGTTTTATTATCCAGTATACCCCGAGATCAGAAAACTCAGAGGAAAACAAGATAGCTAAGTTTGGTCTTCTGTCAGGAGGAACAACGTCAGAATTTTTTGTCCAACAGTAGAGGAAGAGGAGTTGATGCAGGTTGACCAACATCTATCATGGATGGATCCTTTTATCCTTTATCTCTTTACAAACACTTAACATCCGTCTATAAAGGACATGAAGAAGTTATGATTGAAAGCAGCTCATTACTACCTCTTGTTAGGAGTTCTCCATAAGAAGACTTTTCTATCACCTCTAGTCATGTGTGTGTTACAGATTGTGTATTATGTTACTGGTTGTTATGAGAAGTTATGGGGTCTAGAGCACCGAGCCCTTTTTATCTCTATTATTAAGTTTGTCTTATGAGGTTGAGAGTTGTAAGAGTCATCTTGTAGCCTATATAAAGGCATGAGTATTGTATGTTTGGGGTGTATGAAATGAAGTATAGTTTTTCCTTATCCCTTGTGAGAGATATTGGTGGCTCTCTCCTACAACGAGCAACCTCGCTTAGGTAGCTGCGATTAAGGGCTCTGTTTAATCCCCCAACACCATCATCTCCCTCTTCGATCAACACTCCGACGAGTTACCGTTGTAACGAAAGTAAGCTCATAACAACTTGGTATCAGAGGCACTGGTTCTTCCCTACGTTGGATCACTACGTCATTGATTCGTCACTCCTCTGTCTCGCCACTCCTCGACGACCCCTGCTCCCTCTGATCGACTGCTTCGTCGCCATCGACGTCACTCCACAAGCAAAACCACAGCCTTTGCCTCCTCTGTGTCCGCCAGGCCCTACCCTGACACTATTATCTTCCGACGACGTCCTCCCTCACTGCCATCGTCTCTGCACACAGCCGCCCTCCGTTAAACCTTGCTCGCGCCAGTCCGTCAACCGCACCAGTCCGTCGAACTAGTCGCCTCCTTCAGCGTCGTGTTTCAGATGCAACCATTAGCAGCAAATGCCGATCGCGGGCCGTCGACCCCCATCTCTCCTTGAGCCCCGTGCACATCACACACGTTTTTCTTTTTTCTATCCATCGAGCCCCGTTAAGTCCTGCGCCCATTAACTTCTAATCAATTAATCATTTCTTTGATTAATCTATTAGTATTTTCCCTCTTACTCTCCACATTTTATTTTATTTTATTTTCCCAGTTATCTATCTCCCGACCAACTTTATCCCTTACATCAAACCCAACAACGCAGTTTTTTTTTACCTCGAGCCACACCCCACAACATTACTTTTTTAAAAATTATTTTTTGTTCCGCCAGCTCTGTCCACCCTTTCCCCACCCCCTTTTAAAACCAGCAACCACACTTTTAATTTAAACCCCTCAGTAAATACTTCTCCAGCCACATTTCTCCTTTCCAACAACCTCTCTTTTGGGTGTCAATATTGGGCGCCACCCCAGCACTCGGGGCCACTCCCAGTCATCCGACTCGACGCAATCCGACCGCCCTGTCACCCGTTCTTCTTCTCACTCCTCCACTCACACTATGGGTGACTCATCCGAACAACTCAATCAGATTATGATCATGCTCCAGGCCGTCATTGCACAACAAGCTGCGCATACTTCTCTCGGGGACCATCAACAGGAGGTCATTATTGCGCTCTCCAAGCGCATCGATGATATGTCTACCGCCCCGACACACGATCATGCCAGCAGCAGTCAGGCACAACCACTTCTCCGCACTACACCACCACCCCTAACCATTCACGAGCCGCCGACGCCTTTCCCCGCGCACCCCGACGCAACAATTGTATCACGCTATACCAGATTGGAATTTCCAACCTATGATGGGAAAAGTGATCCTTTGAGTTGCTTCACAAAGTGTGAGCAATTCTTCGGCCACCATCAAACTCCAGCAGCATATCAGATCCATTTAGCATCTTTTCATATGCTCGACTCTGTTATTTTATGGGTTTCTCGACTTCTCACCGACCGGTCGAATCTGATTTGGGACGACTTCAAGCGACATTGCAACTTATGTTTCGGACCTCCTATTCGCAGTAACTCCCTTGGCGCACTCACATCTCTACGCCAAACTGGTACCATGGACGAGTACCTGAAACAATTTCAGCTCCTCTTAGCGCAGATCCCTCTTGCCCCGGATATGCAGGTCGACATTTTCACCGCTGGACTTCGCGAGCGACTGCGACTATATGTTGAGTTTGAGGCCCCTCCGGACTTAGTGACTGCTATGAGTCTGGCCCGGCTCTGCGATCGTCGCCTCCAGCTAGCACATGATGCCTACCCGTCCCCACCAACATCGTTCCACAGGGACGTATCGAGGGTCCTCCAACTCCACCGGTCCGCCGACTATCTCGTGCTGAGATGATGCAACGACGCGCCCAGGGACTATGTTTTAATTGCGACGAACAGTACACTCGCGGCCACAGGTGCCCCCGACTCTTCTACCTATATGTCGAGGACTCTAACGACGAGGGCATCAGATAGAATTTGCGGGCAAACTCTTTTTGGGGGACAGATGAGATGTTACGAACTGCGTATTATGTTACGGGTTGTTATGAGAAGTTATGTGGTCTCGAACACCGAGCCCTTTTTATCCCTATTATTATGTTTGTCTTATTAGGTTGAGAGTTGTAAGAGTCATCCTGTAGCCTATATAAAACATGAGTATTGTATGTTTGGGGGGTATGAAATGAAGTCTAGTTTTTCCTTGTCCCTTGTGTGAGATATTGGTGGCACTCTCCTACAACGAGCAACCTCGCTTAGGCAGCCGCGATTAGGGGCTCCGTTGTATCCCCCAACACCGTCATCTCCCTCTCTGATCAACACTCCGGCGAGTTACCGTTGTTACGAAAGTAAGACCATAACAGTGTGTTTCAGAAGAGGAGGTTCTTATCGTGCTACAAGAAGTTCACTCTGGTAAGAGTGACAGTCATTCGGGGGCTAGAACTTTAGAAAAGAGAATCCTCAGACAAGGTTACTTGTGGCCTAAAATGCATAAAGATGCACAATTGTTTGCAAAGAAGCTATGTTGTTAAAGGCGCAAGGCATACCGAGGCGCAAAGGGGCCATGGAGCCTAGACGCGCGCCTGAGGCACGTGATGCGCAAAAATGAAATAAAAATAAAATCAGTGCCTAATTTATGGAAAATCAGCAAATTGAGTGCCCAATTGAAATTTAGCACAATTTGCTAAAATTGAGCAAATTGGCCGCTCAATTTGCTAAAATTGAGCAAATTGGGCATCCAATTTGCTGAAATTGAGCATATTGGGTATCAAGTCGCTGAAATTGAGCGTATTAGGGGCCAAGTCGCTGAAATTGAGCTACGTGGACGCTCAATTCACTGAAATCGAGCAACTTGTGCGCCCAATTCGCTCAATTTCAGAGAATTGAACCCAATTTCCAAAGGGAACGACGCGTGAAATGGAAACAAATGGTCGGGTGACTCCTTATGCGCGTGAAAATCAAACCCTAAACCTAATTAAACCGAGCCGACCAGACAAAAAAATAGACCAGAATTGTCAGGCGCCCCTGGATGGCAAGCAAGACATGCACATGGGACGCGCCTGAGGCACTTTGCCCGCCTCAGTTGTGCTGAGGCGCAGCGGGGTGCGGTCGGTGCCTCAGGCGCACGTAGATACGCACCTTGATAACATAACAAAGAAGTGTGTGCAATGTCAGAAGTTTGCTCCTCTCCAGCTTCAGCCGGCTCAACAACTCAGGTCCATAGCAACGTCCTGGCCGTTCGCAAATTGGGGGATGGACCTCCTCGGTACTTTCCCAATTGAAAGTGGCCATCATCGTTTTATTATTATCATGATCAATTATTTCAGTAAATGGATTGAGGCTAAGGCATTAGCCAAGACTACCACTCAATTCATCAGAAGCTTTATTTGGAGGGATATCGTCTGTCAGCATGGTATTCAGATAGCAATTATCACCAACAATGGTCCTCAGTTTAACAATTCATAGATGATTAACTTTTGCAGTCAGATTGGGAGAGCTACGAGTCTCATCAGTGCATCATTCCATAAGCAACGGTCAGGTGGAAGATGCCAACAAGCTGATTCTTAACCTCCTTAAAAAGAAAGTTGAAAATCTCAGAGGTAATTGGGCAGAGTAACTTCCTTCCATTCTTTGGACTCTCAGGACTACACCCTCTTCAGCTACAATGGAGATGTCTTTCAATCTCTCTCATGGTTCAGAAGCTCTTATTCTAGTGGAGTTCGAGGTGCCTAGTCCAAGGGTCATGCTCGCCAACCAGGGAGATGAGGATTGGATGGACATCAACGACGAAGAAATGAAGTGCAACTTGTATCTGATCGAAGAACTTCGGGATAAGACCACCATCAGGCTGGAAGAAGTTAAGAGGAGAGTAACAAAATACTTTGGCAAGAATGTCTGGATCAAACAGTTCTTAGTTTGGGATTTAGTCTTAAAGAAAGTTGATGCTGCGGCTAGAGACAGCTCAGTTGGGAAGCTCAACCCAAACTGGGCAGACCCTTATATTATCAAAGAAGTCCTCAAGAATGGTGCATATCGACTTCAGACTTATGATGGAGAAGACATCTCTCATGCATGGCGCGACGATGATTTAAAGCAGTTTTATTCCTAAACGTTGTCTTCTCTTATAATCTTATTACATTTAGATCAATGCAATTATTGTTTCAACTGAGATCTTCATACTAACATTTTTCATTGTATAGTGCATCAATTTTTAAACAGCTTGTGAACAAGGATCATTAAATCATGGAAATATTGCCGAATCCTGCTTGAACCCCACAAATTGTAGTCATTAGCGCAACACCATGATGACCACGTGTAGCGGGGAGATTTTGCACCATGTAGTAGGAACATGCCAATTCTCATGCGGAGGACTTCAGAATCTGGGATCCATGTTTGTACCTAACACACATCTACATCAAGGAAGGTCTATGTCACAACCCGCATTTTCTCAACATTTAAGTTATATCAAATTAAGAGAAAATATGCGCCGTGATGTCACGCCGTGCAGGGGATAACTGCAGACGCTCAGGCAAGACTCCAAACTCTACAAGTTAAATGAAATCCATAAATTATTAAGTAAAAACCAGTTTAAATTTAGATGGTCGTATCCCTCGCCACAGTGGATCAGCTAGCCCACGAGTAAGAGTATAATTATATGCTACGGAAATACTTTAATTATGTTGGATTAACATCCTACAAGAGCATAAAAATCCCTGAAGGACAACTAGCGGTATGCAAGACTCCAGATTTATTATAAGTATAGAAATAGTTTTTACGTTAGTTAGAAAATAACATTTTAGGTTTAAAAAGGTGGCATGTATAAAGTACTAGTAGTAAATGTTTTTATAAGTTAAAATATCTAACATGTAACCTAGTATAAACATTCCCAGAGATCAAGTAGAAACAATTAAATCATATAAAAATGACTTAGCAGCTAACAAGTACTTAACAATAAACAAGATCTTGTGGGAGTCAACAACCTGATACGAACCCACCAACACAATGTATGTCTGAACTAAAGGAAAAGTAAACAACAACTACCTCACAACAGGTGAGGGATAGAGAACTGCAGAACACCGGCCTAAATCCAAAACTCCTAGCCGCTCAACCGGCTACTGCTCCAAACCCGAGATATTCACAAGCAAAGAATACCTCAGTATAAAATATACAAGTGGTGATAGGAAACAATTAACAAGGAGGCCAACCCCGGATCCAAGAATAGCTGAACAAACCTCAACAAAATAAGAAATAAAAATTGTGGTAAGCGATAAACTTACCAAATCCAAGGGTAAGGTACTTGCACCAAGTGTAATAAAGAACTAAGCTTCATAAAATGCATATAAGAGTAAGTATATATAAATATAAGAAACAGGTCAACTCGACATTAGTGAGCAAAATCACCGGCATAATCCGGTACCTGTGGGGGGAGACACCTCCGCCGACACACCCACATTAAAACTTCACAAGGGCCCATGGAAAGGAGGTCTTGTATCTTGACACTCCTAAAACCGGGGGAAAATTGGTACCTGTGGGGGGAGATACCTCCGTCAGCACACCCACAGTCATAAGCCCAATCGGGGTCAAAAGATCTATCAAAAATACCAGCAACCATAGCCAAGAAATAGAAAACGCATAACCAAAGCACTGGATTTCTCCTACAATAAATGGAGGAACAAATACCAAGGAAATTGGCCTAAGATCAAACTTGATGAAAACAACATGCACTGGACTAATTTTATTTAGCAAAAAATAGCCTACTGATGATATACTAAGAATCAACAAAAATAAGACTAAGTCCACAGAAAGCGTCGAGTATACTCGACGTCGCGTCGAGTGCAGTCCACGCTCTCGACGTCAACCAGAAAACATGATGACGTTGAGTGTATTCAACACACTCAATGTCGCGTTGAGTGTAGTCAGCCCACTAAACGCTTTTACACTAAAGCTCAAAACAAACTGATAACTTTGAGTGTATTTAACACACTCAACGTCGTGTTGAGTGTGTACAGCTCACTCAACGCTTGATAACTTAGCTGTCAAAAATTAGATAACGGCGTTGAGTGAGTTCAGCTCACTCAACACTGTCAATGCTTTTCTTACTTAACCGCAAAACTAAGCGATGGTGTTAAGTGAGTTCACCTCACTCAACGCTTTATCACTTAGCCGCAAAAAGAACCAGATGACGACGTTGAGTGAGTTCAGCTCACTCAACGTTGTCAACGCTTTTCTACTTTGCTTTTACAGATTTTGAGCGACGGCATTGAGTGAGTTCAGCTCACTCAAGGTTGTCAACGCTTTTTTACTTAGCTTGCCGATTTAAGCAGCGACGTTGAGTGAGTTAAGCTCACTCAACACTGTCAACGCTTTTATACTTAGATTTACAGAATTAAGAGACAGCGTTGAGTGAGTTCACTCAACGCTGTCAACGTTTTTATACTTACTTCTAAATTTTTTACAGAATGGCGTTAGTGTGCTAAGCTCACTCAACGCCGCGTTGAGTGTATACCACTCACTCAACGCTTTTTAACTTAGCTTCTCAGACCACTCAGCAAGGTGTTGAGTGCATTCAACATACTCAACGTTTTATACTTAGCCTAGAAACTGAATATCAGTGTTAAGGCTACACTCAACGCTTAAGGGTTACACTCAACGCCTAGGGCTGCACTCAATGAATCTACTCTGTTCGACGAATTAGCTCCGCCCGACGAACTCCGATCGACGAATTAGCTCAGTTCGACGAACTCCGTTCGACGAATTGTCATTTATTCGTCGAACTCCATTCGACGAATTTCCTTCTGTTCGTCGAACTCCGTTCGACGAATTAGCTTCTGTAAGAACGAGCTCTGACCACTCCAATCCAACAACTACACAATGAAACTAATATAATGAATCATACATTTGCAGAACTTGACCGGAAAACGATACCATAAAGCTGATCAGCAAAGGCCAGATCTAACCATACTCCCAAAAACTACAAAGGGAAGAACAGTACGGAAAATATACAAGGAAAAAACAAGCTTGACAAGGGGAAGAGGTCACCACTTGCCTCAAATCGCCAAATCCAGCCACGTAAACGCTCCTCCTCAAGGATCTGGCCGCAACAACACCTAAGCAATACTTCCTGAAACTTTTCAGGACGAAAAGGGGTCAAAACTGCAACCTAAACCTTTAAAAATCCACGAAACGGGAAAAACTTACGGTTGAAACGTAGATCTACGTGAGAGTTATCCGGATCTACTCTCTGATGAAAATTTCATACACCAGAGCTCCTTCAATCGACAGTCAAAGGAACTACAAGTACGCCTCCTTCTTACGCAAACAAGCCGACGGTTTTCAAAAAGAAGATGATGAATAGAGTTTGTCTATCCACAAGGCTATTTATACTTAGACATATAAGTATAATAATAATGTTTCTTATTAAATAATGGTCCAAACGACCCAAAATTCGCGTCAACACGGATTTCTACAAAAATCATAGCGTAGCTAAATACCGATGCTACGAACCCAATGACGCAGTCAAAATTAAGATTCGACGAACCAAACACAGGCAAACACCTCCCGAAGCCAAAACACAAGTGATGCAGGACGACGCGTAGGGTTTACGCGCCTGTCGGCTTTTCTAGGAAACCCTAAATGTATGCGACGATTCAAAATTAAATTTGCAGCGCTTGAGCGGATTTTTGCACGAACTTAAAAAGACAACTAAATTTAATACGGCACAAAATTGCTATTTACTTTAAAGTTAAAATTTCTTTAAAAAATGGTTCAATTTAAATCCGGGGAAGGAAGCTCGCAACCTCGTTTTGTTCCCCTTGTCGTAGTAAAATGGAAATCGTGAACTCCAAATACGTTTCCGTTTGGAGTTTTCGACGTAGCGTTCGCTGACAAAATTCGACGAAAACACAGCAATGAGTCGAAAAATCCTAAGAGAAAATGTAGATACACGCAAAGAGGGGATAAAAGCAAATTACCCACGGAAAGAGCCGTCTTTCCGTATCCGAAGTCGATGGCGATCACGCGAGAAGTTCCTCGTCACCTTCGATCTCCGCTCCGAGGTCGGCCGTATCGTACACGGGCACCAAGGATTTAGTTCACTCCCTCACACAAAGTGGTTCCACGGAATCACTCAAAGTAAGGAGGCCACAAGCTAAACAAACCTAAAATTCACTCGCTCTCACACGAGTGGCTCCACGAAATCTCTAACACGGATTAAAATTCACTCACTCTCACGCACAAGAGTGGCTCCACAAAATCTCTACACACGAGATAAATTTTCACACTTGTTCACACGCAAGCACCAAGCCAACATTTCCCAATTCCTAACATCTCAAAAACACATTAAATCCATACATTAATCATTCAACCTTTAACAAAGGGTGAACAGTAACATTAAAGTTACTGTTCACCTTCTCTGTTAGCGGAAGGCTGATACAGCAAGTAGCAAACAACAGGGCAGAGTTAACCTGCAATATCTTAACCTGACACTTGCATCATCTTCTAAATTTCTACAGGAAACAGTTTCAATCTCGCTCACTTACAGGAAGCAATTACAGGAAATCAAAACGGAAATTCCTAATTGAAGTCAACACCCGGATTCAAACTAATTAATTAAAGCGAAACAGTAACAGGCTATTGTTCATCGTCTTCCTAAGATTACAGAACACTCTAACTAACTTTCCTATTACACTCTCAAACAGGAAAACCAAACCAAGCAAATCTCTTCTTCTTTTTCAGCATTCATCTCATCCCCTCACCTGATTCCCGTTCTTCTTTTATAGGGAAGCAGCGACGATGTGAATGTGCGGCCATGGCGAGCCGATCGTGGGTCGGCAACCGTCGGGAAGTGTTTGTGGCTGGCGGTTGGAGCTCCCGAAGGATGCGGCGGCGGCGTGAGGCTTCTCCTGGAGCAGCGCTGTTCTCGTGGAAGAGAATACGCGGCTGGATCGTGGGGGAGACGCGCCATTTCGCGAAGGAGGGTGTGACTGACCATGCCCGATTCCTACGGGATTTTTCCCGAGCCGGGAAGATGAACAGGGTTGGAGGAGCATTGGAACCAGCCTTTTCATTTTATCCTGAACCGGCTTCTCTTTACTTAACATAGATAAATATATATATATAAACTCATACTCTCACAGTCTCACATCACACTCACACGGATACACACATAGATATATATATTTGGTTTTTTCTTTTTTTCTATATATATATATATATATATATATATATATATATATATATATATATATACATTTATACGTATTATGTATATATATATATATATTCCGTACAACAAAATGCTACACAATAAATAACACACACTAAACATGTAAGACATAGGGTCGATAAGGGTCCGGACTGGTGCGGCGTCGAGATTTTTTTTTTCGTCGACCAAGTCGGGGCTGGTCTCCACCAACTCTCCCTCTCTCGAAATCACTCATCTCTGGTGAGTGCTACGAGCGAAGTGCGGGAGAAATCGACATCCATGTCAATGAACCAAAGATCGCTGAAAACCATCATCAGTAGTGGTCACTGTCCAACATATGCTCGGGAACTGCAATAGAGTATTCTCCTGGTGTCTCATGCTCAACCTGAAACTGGTAGTGAAAATAAAAGAACTAAATGGAAGTGTTAGTAGAGAAATGAATACTGGTATGTCCTGAATGTGGCTCCTCACTCTCACTCACCAACCCAGAAGAATCAATGGAGAAAAAGACAATGGAGATTCTAAAGACTCATGCGAGTAATCATAAAATTAAGTCAGATTGGCTACGTTAAAAACAGGATTGCTCCCCAAACGGAAGGCATCTCAAGTTCATACGCATTTTGCTCAATCCGATTTACTACTCGAAAGAGTCTAGTTCTACGGTAGTTAGCTTCTTTACGGTACCAGAAGGTAGCCGTTCCGGATTTAGCCGAACCATAATCAAGTCATTCATTTTAAAATTAGTAGCTCTTTTATGTCTTTTTTAAAATTGAGTTGCATAAAATCATAAATAATATGCACTTTCCGCTCGAAATATATTTTATGCAAATCATACAAATGCCAGAATGAACTACTAATACGACTACCGCCACAAACTGATGGTTTCAGATACAAAAGGCAGCTCCTGAAAGTGGTACATGATCAGGAGGTTCAGAGGGTGGATCATAAAAGAATTCATCGCGGGGGAGATGATCACTCAAGTGCAAATCAGAGACAACAGTGATCAAATGTGTCAACATGGTGTGCGAATTGTCTCTGAAAGTGCGGGTGACATGATATAACATCAAAGAATTAGTGAGTGCACCCTCAAACTCGACTGTGCCACTAAAGATGAAAACATCCGAAATGTGCGGTGAATCCATAAGTTTTTCATCTGGGGGTTCACCGGGAGGGGTATAATAAAATTTGTCGCAAATGTGATGGGTGCAAACGTAAACACCAATAACAGATGGAGTGCTCTCAGATAAAAGTGCGCAAAGTGTGACAACCGTACTGAATGTGTTAAGGAAGAGTGAGGCATCAGGAGGCTCACCAGGTGGGACATAGAAGAATTCATCGCAAATATGATAGTCAGCAAGTGGTACGTCCCATAACTCATCTGGAGTGCGAGTCACCAGATGGCTATTCCTAAGCACTATCGATATCAAGTGAGACAATGGAGCAGGTATCCATGTCTTAAAATTTGCAAATGTACTACTTAGAATCAGCTCATCCACACATGGACATGGTGGTTCATCTGGAGGATCAATAGGAGGGTCGTCAAATGACCCATCAGTCGAGTGATGGTCCTCCAGGAATGAACCATCAGAAGGGGTCATACTCTCAGAAAGGGTAGAAGTGAATACCTCGAGATCACTACTCAGCTCTCGGCTTCCAATCGTAATGTCACTCGGTGCGCCATCAGGTGTGGTGAAGTGACTCAGTGCGCCATCGGGTGTGGTGATATGACTCGGTGCGCCACTAGGTGACATGTGCAAGGAATCTACACTCAAAATAGAGCTAGTAGAGATCGAATCCTGGACGGGTTCACTAAGTGGAGCCAATTCACATGGGGCTTGACTCCACACATCATGTACTAGAACATCAGATAGAGTGGGTGACGTCTCCCTGGTGTGGGCAGTGGAATGCTCTCGTTGACCCTTACCGTCTATCATCATGTTCGTCATCGGATCACTAGGAGGATCACTCGGTGTGATGTACTCTTGACGATAGTGACCTCTATAGGATTTGTGAGTGTAGTCGTGACGATCACTCATATCATAATCATGTCGTGCTCGTGGATGATCATAAGTCCTACGAACGTGTGGTGGTGGTCGCACATATGCAGTCTCAGATTCCTCATATAAAGGAGACGTGTAGTATTGATAACTAGAGGGATACTGAATCCTATCCTCATGATAAGGTGTCGAGGGACCAATAGGATCCACTCGAGTACGGGGATAATAACGACGATAGTCATCGTACTGATCGTCCCTAACATACTGCGAACGTGTTGATGAGTCAACACGATCTCGGGAAGTGGTATACGGTGCTCGAGTATAATCATCGTAGTATCGTAAAGATCTCCGTGACTTGGCACTATGGGTGTGAGTGTAAGGGTAGTCATGATCCTCAAATAAAGGATTCCTCCTAAAGGTAGACCTTTCTACATAGTGACGTGGAACATCACAATGTGCACGGACCGAATGCTCATCTCGAATTTGAGCCGGCATTGACGCTCGAGGGGGTATTTATAAATTACTCACCCTACCTCTAAGGTTTTCCAACCCTTCACGCATCTGACATGTACTCTCAGTTAATGCCGTCATTTGGTAGGCGAAAGGTATAAACCACTTGGGTGGTTCTTCCCCTTCATTCCCTTGGCTCGATCGACCACGCACAATTCGACGCATTCTATCACTATGCTGATTCATGCAAATAAAAGAAGTTAAATGCAAAATATGATTATGCAATTAAAATTTCTCTTTTTTAAAAAAAACAAAATGTTATGCGGGTTCCTATTCTACGCAGGGCGGATCCCAAAACTTAGAAAAATTTTGGAACCTCGCTCTGATACCAAATTGATGCAGGACGACGCGTAGGGTTTACGCGCCTGTCGGCTTTTCTAGGAAACCCTAAATGTATACGACGATTCAAAATTAAATTTGCAGCGCTTGAGCGGATTTTTGCACGAACTTAAAACGACAACTAAATTTAATACGGCACAAAATTGTTATTTACTTTAAAGTTAAAATTTCTTAAAAAAATGGTTCAATTTAAATCCGGGGAAGGAAGCTCGCAACCTTGTTCCGTTCCCCTTGTCGTAGCAAAATGGAAATCGTGAACTCCAAATACGTTTATGTTTGGAGTTTTCGACGTAGCGTTCGCTGACAAAATTCGACGAAAACCCAGCAATGAGTCGAAAAATGCTAAGAGAAAATGTAGATACACGCAAAGAGGGGATAGAAGCAAATTACCCACGGAAAGAGCCGTCTTTCCGTATCTGAAGTCGATGGCGATCACGCGAGAAGTTCCTCGTCACCTTCGATCTCCGCTCCGAGGTCGGCCGCTATCGCACACGTGCACCAAGGATTTAGTTCACTCCCTCACACAAAGTGGTTCCACGGAATCACTCAAAGTAAGGAGGCCACAAGCTAAACAAACCTAAAATTCACTCGCTCTCACACGAGTGGCTCCACGAAATCTCTAACACGGATTAAAATTCACTCACTCTCACGCACAAGAGTGGCTCCACTAAATCTCTACACACGAGATAAATTTTCACACTTGTTCACACGCAAGCACCAAGCCAACATTTCCCAATTCCTAACATCTCAAAAACACATTAAATCCATACATTAATCATTCAACCTTTAACAAAGGGTGAACAGTAACATTAAAGTTACTGTTCACCTTCTCTGTTAGCGGAAGGCTGATACAGCAAGTAGCAAAAACAGGGCAGGGTTAACCTGCAATATCTTAACCTGACACTTGTATCATCTTCTAAATTTCTACAGGAAACAGTTTCAATCTCGCTCACTTACAGGAAGCAATTACAGGAAATCAAAACGGAAATTCCTAATTGAAGTCAACACCCGGATTCAAACTAATTAATTAAAGCGAAACAGTAACATGCTACTGTTCATCGTCTTCCTAAGATTACAGAACACTCTAACTAACTTTCCTATTACACTCTCAAACAGGAAAACCAAACCAAGCAAATCTCTTCTTCTTTTTCAGCATTCATCTCATCCCCTCACCTGATTCACGTTCTTCTTATTTTATAGGGAAGCAGCGGCGATGTGAATGTGCAGCCATGGCGAGCCGATCGTGGGTCGGCAACCGTCGGGAAGTGTTCGTGGCTGGCGGTTGGAGCTTCCGAAGGATGCGGCGGCGGCGTGAGGCTTCTCCTGGAGCAGCGCTGTTCTCGTGGAAGAGAACACGCGGCTGGATCGTGGGGGAGACGCGCCATTTCGCGAAGGAGGGTGCGACTGACCATGCCCGATTCCTGCGAGATTTTTCCCGAGCCGGGAAGATGAACAGGGCTGGAGCAGCATTGGAACCGGCCTTTTCATTTTATCCTGAACCGGCTTCTCTTTACTTAACATAAATAAATATATATATATATATATATATAAACTCATACTCTCACAGTCTCACAGCACACTCACACGGATACACACATAGATATATATATATTTGGTTTTTTTCTTTTTTCTTATATATATATATATACATTTATACGTATTATGTATATATATATTCCGTACAACAAAATGCTACACAATAAATAACACACACTAAACATGTAAGACATAGGGTCGATAGGGGTCCGGACTGGTGCGACGTCGAGATTTTTTTTTCGTCGACGTAGTCGGGGCTGGTCTCCACCAACAAGCATTCCCAAAGAGGCTCCACCGAGTCACAAAAATAGACCTGGCTCGCTAGGGAATCATGCAAACATGCTAAACCCAGCCACACACAGAGAAACCTAAGAGCTAAAACCACGCTCTAACAACGGCATATGCCTAAAACGCATCAACATAACGCCCTGACGTCATAATCACGCCAGATAACGAATTAAACCGAATATCGAAAAATCGGGGGCATTACAGTCTAGGTGATTGTTAGCTTTGTCATACATCGATAGGGATATCGTTATAGTTTTTATGATGTCGTGAGAAAAGCAGTGCAATTGTACATGCACCTGCCAGATTGATTATCTTAGTTTGTTACCCTCAAATACTCCTAGGTACTCTCAAACAGTGCCTATAGGGGTCCCACAGCTTTGTTGATCTCTTGAGAAAAGAAATGCAACTCTGCGCACACCTGCTTGATTGATCAACTTAGTTTGTAACCCTAGGTTTGAGAGCAGTAAAATCCTTCTTGGTCGCTTGGATTCTACATTTTTTATGATCTTTTAAGGAAAACAATGTTGTCTTGCGTGGACCTACCCAATTGCTCTCTCTAGTTTGTAGCCCTTAGGACCCTTTAGAAATCTGGAGGTTAGCCTCATCAAACCACAAAAGCCTTCTCTTTGGGTGGAACTACAACTCTGATGACCTCTTGAGTAAAGCAATACTACTCTATGCGCATCTGCCTGATTGATCATCACAAATTATGGACTACCTGTGCGGCCAGTTTTTATTAACCGTAGTGACTGCTCTAGGAGGGACTACAGCCTTGATGATCTCTTGAGGAAAGCAATGCAACTCTATGTGGACTTGCCCAATTGATCATCTTGGACTGTGGACCTCATTATTTGGACGGCTAATTGTATCTTACCGCCAGGGTCCTCTTGTTGATATCTTCAAATCATGATCGGCAATCGTGACATCCTAGCTTCTTTGTTGCACTAGGAAATTTCTTTGGGGAATATTATTCAAGCATAAAAATATATTGTGGTCAGCATGGCTATTATTGCGGCCTGGTTTGGTTTTATTCGCTATTATTGACTCTGATTAAAATATCTTCTGAAAATTACGGGCATCTTGTCGCGGTTAATGGAGTTACAATCATGGTCTGGTTTTATCTTTTAGGAACTTACCGTGTCAATCTGATTATTGATTCAATTAAAACTATTATTCAGATTTCTATGGTCTTCTTGAGGTTAACATAACAGAAGACCGGCTGTTCGACGTAATGATCCTATAATACATGGATTATTCACTTGAAGTTATAACAAGGTGAGCAAAAGATGTTATTCGAGAACTATTAAGACGTATCCGCGGTCTCATAAGCTAGAAAGTGCAAAGTGAAATATTATATCCAAGTGGCATCTCTAGAGAAACTAGCACGGATCATATGATTGGATATCCTACGCGTAATTGACAATTGAAAACGATAAGACATTGGGTTTAAAGCGAACATGTAATAGAGACTGGACAAGCCAACATTATTCATTATTCATCATTCACAACATTGCAAGAAAATGATAAGAAAAAGAAGGTGAATTTGTATTTTTCATTAATATCCCAAAAAATTACATTTGTAACCTGCGCGATAAATAAAATAAGCCAGACCGCGGGCTTAACAAAAGGAAAAGTTTGCATCTTTCTTTCAACTATTTCTAATCGCCTATTTGAGGCTTCTTTGATGCAAGAGAAGCTTCTGAGTCGTAGGTGCCTTCTATGTCGACATTTGTCGAAGACGAGTAGGTGTCACTTCATGACCTGGAGCCAGAAGTTGATTCGTCGTCGCTATCTTCATCCTTTAAGTACTTTCTAACTCAGCTCTTGTCGCTTTCATCTTCGCTCTCTGATTCTCCAATTTCTGAAGAGACCTTGGCGACCTCCGGATTCTGGCCGCAATATCCGACTCAGCCTCTTCTTCATTTTCACCCTACTTCTCTTTCTCCCCTATTCATCCTTCTCCTTCTTCCTCACCTTCTTCCTCCTCTTTCTCTTCTCCCTTCTTCTTCCTTCTCTTCTTTGTCTTCCTCTTCTTCCTTTTGTTCATCACCAACCTTCCCTTTACCCTTAGCTGCGCGGTCCAAGGCGGCCACCCTCTTCTTGCAGGAAGGGTAAATATCCAAGAAGGTAGTGTTTTCAAAGCCTTCTTTCATGCCACCAAGGCCGCCAAGCAGCGGACAAGGGCATCTTTTATGCCCCCCCTTCAGGTGAGGGAAAACCGCATCCTGCAAGGCGATATTTTCAGGGTTGTAAATTATCTGCAAAACATTGAACGTTTAGAATGCGCGATTTTAAAATGTTAACCGCAAATACATCAAGTAATATCTTAGTGTGTTGCGCTAATTTTAATCGCGCGATCTCTTTCTCCATCAGCACCATCTGCTCACGGAAGTGCAAATTGCCCTTCAGCATACTTTTGTAGGCATGGCCCATGAAGTGGCATGTCACCAAGCTTCTTGCATGGACTTGGGCTGCTACATGCGGTATAATCTTCGGGGGAACCTCCCTCAGCTCCTTCAGGTTGCGCTCTTAGTTATTAAAGGCACAAGGCGCACCAAAGCGCAAAGGGGTCTTGGATCTTAAGCGCAAGAGCACGCTTAACGAAGGCAATGCGCAATCACATTCATTTTAAATAATCAACATAAAACATCATTTCAGTTTCTCGATCAAATTCTTCATCTAGTATACTAATTAATCATTTATTGCTATCATTTATGTCTCTTAAAAATTAGAATCAATGTTGTCACTTGCATTACATTTAAGTTTCAACACACAATTATCTTTCACAAATACTAAAAATAACAACACTCAAGCTTTTATCCCACTATAGTGGAGTTGGCTATATGGATCCTTTGTCGTCATTGTGCCCTATCTTTTGTCATAATCTCACTAATATCTGAGTACATCATGTCATTCCTTATAGTTTCATTTCACAAACACTAAATCAATAAAAAAATATTGAGTTCTTACATTATTTTTTTCTTAATTTTTGAAGAAAAAATTACAACAAAAATATCACTCAGGCGCGCTATTTATATTCTAAAGACGCAAATAAGGCGCACGGAGGCACAAACCTCTGTGTCTAGTGAGCTTTGATCCTTAGGCACGCCTGAGACGCGCCTTTAATAACATAGGTTATGCTTACCGTACATAGCAGCACTGGCCGCGGCGGCATGGCAACCCCCCGACTTGATGGCGGGAGTCTCCAAGCCATGATCAGGGACTTCTTTATTCATTGGCTTGTATTGGAGGCTAGTTGTGCTGGTCTTAACAAATATGTTTTTACTTTTCATCTTTTTAAGCTTTTTCTCTATCCGCTCATCGGCAATTGCTAATTGCTGATACAACACTCCTCTTTCCTTTTCCTTTACTCACCTCTGCGACAAGTTCTCATTTTCATAACTTCTCTGCAGCAGTCCGCCCGAGCTGCCTCAATTCTTTGCAAATAGGCTCCTCATCATCTACGATAATGGGGGTCGAGGAGGTTGCAACTTGATCACCACCAGGCCTTATTCCGCTCCCAAACCACTAGATCTACATTCTTGTATCCCGATCCCACTCTCTAATCTAGATCCAGTCATCCCCTACATCATGCCACCTCCGGTTCCACCGTGAATCGCCATCAAAGCACATTGTCTCACTGGATTTCATTGTCTTGGACAACACCCTTACTTGTTGAGGTATTCGTTGTATGGGATTGCACTTTTCAGCTTTTCTAATATCATTTTGATTTCATATTTTCTTGGATAAAATTGCTTGTGGAAAAATGCCCTATATCGCTTATGATTTGCAAGAGGGATCTATTCACCATATGTTTTGCCTTGACCCTTCGAGCGGAGAAATGGTATTAAATGTTTTGCTAACTGAATGATTTTCTCATTTTACATATTGTTGTGTGGGATAAATATTATTATTGCTTGTACTGATTCATCATCGTCATCGACAGTTGCATTGCATATAGAATAAAGATTAACGCGCCAAGTTCTCATTCCCCAACCCTAGTAGTATTGGATTCGTGCACCCCTTAGCCTACCATACATCAATAATATCTTAGTTTTAGGCTCTCATAGGCGAGAGGCTCTTAGAGGGATCATGACCAAGAGATGGTATATAGCATGTCTCGATAAATTGCATCTCATAAGATTTAATCAGAATGTTTTTCGGCGATAATCGGTCCTATCAACTGAACTAACATGCTCCCATTTAGGGTTCCACTAAAACCCTAATTGGATCTACTTCCCTATTCCAGCAAACATTCAGTTGATCCCCTCTTCTTCTGTCGGTCACATCCATAATAGCATGTCGTGGCCACACCCTACCTACTAAGGATCTCGAACGACTTGTCGACCGCGCTGAACATTTCGTCGTCCTACATGTCGCACCATTGTTCATGCGTCACTCCTCATGCACTCTTGTCGTCGTCTTGATAGTCTTTTTATGCAACATCTCGTCACTCTTAACTTGTTAGCACTGCAAACAATATACATATATTATCTCCTACAAACTGCGCTTCTTCTCGAGTAGTCCTCAGTTTTCCTCCTCTCCCCGCCTCCTCTAGTGGCACCCAACAACCATTGACCACCCCTTGGGGACTTCCTATTTGATCGTATCCCAACACACACCGCTCACAACACTTCTCTCATGCAGATTGCGCTTCTTCTCAAGCAGTCCCACAGTATTCCTCCTCTCCATGCCTCCTCCGATGCCACCCAGCGACCTTTGAACGCCCCTTGGGAACTTCCTCTTCGGTCGTCTGCCAGCACACACAGCTCAACATCCTCGACGTTTATCACCTTCAACAGCCGTTCTGCACCACATTTAAATTGGCAGCCCGTCGTCTCCCTTCGACTCCTTTGTTACATGCCACAGACCCGTTCAATAGCCCTCCGAGCCGACGAGCACACCTTCACCTCTGCATCCACTTATTTCACTCACTTGGATCAACTCGAAGGCCGGCTTGAAGATCTGACTCTCCTCCTTCGAGAAATCTGGTTGATGGTGGTCAACCGCCTACCGACACCCACCTTGACCCACCGGTAACTACATGGGGTTTTTCCACCCCGTTGTAGACAACCACTCGGGCCATCTCCACTAGATTGAGATTCACGTGTTCAATGGCACCGACCTCCTGGGTTGGATCACTCGTACCGAACAAATCTTCGACCTCCGATCCACCCCCACCAACCAAAACGTTTTACTAACAACAATTTATATGGAGGGCTTGATGCTGTACTAGGTGCGCTGAGAACAAATACAGGTCCTTGACCTCTTGTGGTGTCATTGAATGAGGAACTTTTTCGCCACTATGACACCCGCCAATCGAGTAATGCCTAGGAGCGCCACAGCTCCGTTCGTCGGTCTGACACCATCGTCACCTACATCATCCAGTTTATCAAGGTAGTCATGCATGCCCCCAGCCTATCCCCAAACCATTACCTAAAGCATTTTCATGGGGGTCTGCAACCCCACCTCCAAGCATACCTTCGGGTTCACAACACGACTATTTTTTTCCATGCCATGGAACAAGTTTGTTACTTCGACAAAAAACTCTGCACAGTCCGGTTGTCCGCCTCTTCCCGACCACCCCATCAGTTATTCTCATTGTCGATATATCCATAAAATCTCCCTCACTTGGATCACCTAACTCTGCTTGGGTCTCCGTTGATCGGCTCTTCGCCGCCACCGCAAAAGTAGTGCAGCTCCTCGCTCGGATCACCTGACAATACCCCAGCCACCCCAACGCTTATCTCACCAACATCACCTCGACCTTCACCGCAAGGGGCCTTTTCTTTCGCTGCAAACATTCGTACTCTCCCACCCACAAGTGTCCTCTTAAGAACATGTGCTTGTCGCTAAAGACGATGATCCTAACTTCGGTGACTTGTATCCTCTAAAGACGATGATCCTAACTTTGGTGACTTGTATCCTCTAACGCTTACTAACAACCCTTACAAACCTCGACCTTGAGGACAAGATTGATTTTCGGCAGGGGAGTCTTAATACGAAGACGACTCCCGGTCCTGCCACGCTCCTGCTCAAGTAGTATGTATCCCTAGTGGCATCTGTCTTATATTGTATTTTGTCTTGTAGCAGGTATTCATGTATATAAAGAACCCATGGTATGAGAGGAAAACATCTTGGATAATTATCCTCGTTTAATCTCTCACAGGAGAGTGGCTCTTGGAGGGATTTCAAGAGATTGTATCGAGCATGTCTCAATAAGTTATATCTCGTAATTTTTAATCTAAATATTTGTCAATGATAGTCGGTTCTAGCATATAGATTACCAACCAACCTTTTGATTTTGTGAGCTCCTCCTTTGTTGCATCATGTTATGACTAGTGAGTCTTCTTGTTTTAGTAACCTTATGCATATTCGACCATCCTCATGCTTCCATCCAAACTGTTGATGGGAATCTCTAGTCATTTGTTGGTAGTGGGCATTATGGTATCCTTCTCAAAACCTCACTTTCCATGATGTATATCATGTTTTTCGATGTGTTATAAGATATTTTGATAGCTCTCAACTCCTGAGCACGCCTTGCCTAGATAGCCGTGTTCCAGCTCCAAAGTATCTCCTGCACCTCCGGTCACTACTCTGACAAGCACAACATATTCATGCTCTTTCTCTTTCCTATTTGTTCGAAGTTAATTTCACATACTTGTCAATTTGGAGCAGTTTTTTACTTTTTAATCCTTCTTTATGGGTGTTGAAACTGCCAGTGTATTTTTAAATTAATTTATCTACTATAAATAGAACTCTACCCTTGCTATAAAATAATCAATTAACAACTTTTATATTTTTCTACAAATCTGTCTTAGCTTTCTCATCAATGAGACATTCAACCAGGTATATTATTGCCCAACACCGGTATACATAAAACATCAACGACTTAATTGCATAATTTAATTTTAAATGCTGAGAGAACCAGAATCTTGAATGTAAGGGGTGTCAGAGGGATGGCAGATGGAAGAGTAGAGCCTTCGAGTTTTTCACGGTAACAAACAATTATCATGATGAAGGAAAAAATCCATGATTAAATATCTTCAGTGATGATATTCATGTATCATGTCATTAAACAATGATCAAGTGTTTCCTATGCTGAAAAAAGTAATACATGGTAAAATAGAAATTTAAAATTAATGTGATTTCATCCTAATTTGTCCATAATAAGAAGCATAAAAATAGCAATGTTCATTTTCATCACCCCAACAAATATTCCCACAATTCTTAAATCATTTTCAATATTCAGACCTTCTATCCATATCTTTGCTATTACAATGGTTAGCAAACTTACAAGTCAAAAAGTACCAGCTAACATAATGATGAAGCCAAAAAGTAGTAATAAAAATTATGGTACATGTCTACATACAAAGTTGTGGATATCTTCTTATGAAAATTAATATTAAGATCAAAGTTGTTAAAATAGCAGTAGATAAAAAGGACAAATACCCAAATAATTAAGCTCAAAACATCACTCTTAAAAATTACATGCATGCAATTTGTGCAGAAAACAAACTGCTAAATAACCACTATTAAGAAGTGAAGGAAGGATATGGGAGACAAAAGAGTCACCTTTAAACATTAATTTATCCCTTGAAGCTCAGTATTAATCAGCTTCTATTCCTTCATCTCAGCAATCATCATTCAATTTTGGGTTCCTGATAGCTCAACAAAAAATTCCCACACATTGTTTATCTCAGAATGAGTTCCTAGCGCTATATACGGATTTTTCTCTTTATTTAATCAAATATTTTAGTCTGTTTCATCAGTATATCCAATTAATACACAATTACAATACACAGATTTGTAAAAGAGTCCTTCTTGTCACCTGCAAACTAAAAGAGAATTTAAATTTGTGCAAAACTTTAGAATTATCTAGGAAATATTACATAACAAGAACAATCGGGCATAAGTTCATAGCTGCAATTCGAAAGCTGGTAAAAGAAATAAGCCGAAATATGTCCTGACACGGTAATCTTACAATAACCAAACAAATAGAAAGAAAAACAGTTGGATACAAGAACGAGTGTGCCATTTACAGAAACTTGCCTGAACTTGTGGATTTTGAAAATCATCTATTGCTGATGCCAAAACTGGGAGCACCCTCTGGTGATACTGAACCTGCAAATCCGGACCTAAATCAATAGATAACTGCCCAATAGCAATGATTGCTGCCCACTTCACACGCGGATGAGGATGCTGAAATGAGTTCAGGACCATTGGCACCACTTGTTCCAAGTTCTTAATCATGATCTACACAGGAAATCAAACAGATTTAAAGCTTGTATACATGAGACTTTCAGATAGCATTACTTGAATCGAAATTAAGGAACAAAATCATTAAAAACGATGTACACTAGAGCATCCTCCGGCAATTTGGGCCAGAGCTATCAGGGCAGCATGGTGTTTCTGCCAATCTGGGGAAGCAAAAAAGGCTGGAAGCAGCTCAGACACCGCCGGAAAGATTGTGTTACCTCCGAGAGCAATTGATAGCCGGCCCAGGCACTTCTGGCCAACGTAGTTTCCGGTCTCCCCCGCATCATTGTTTTCTATGTCATTATCACTGATGTCCAGCAGCATATTCATGAGGACAGTGACGAGTCTTCCAATGTACTGTGGCTTCTTAAGGATCATACCAGGAGCACGATCTAATGCCACTGCAAGAGTGGCCAGGAACTCCACCGCGAGGTGGCGGGTGCTCTCTGCAAGGGAATCGGACTCTGCTATCAGGAGCAAGGAGCCGACCATATCTGGTAATTGACCACGGAGAAACTCGGGGTCGGTGTCAGCAAGATCTACAAGAAGCTCAACGGCTTCTTGCGCGATGGTCTCATTGACGGAAGTGAGTGACTCGGTAAGGGCGCGAATCATGGCAGGAAGGAGATCTTGGAAACTATCCCTCTCTACAGCGCAGGGCAGCCACTGGACAAGGTTGATCGAGGCGCCGAGCGCAGCAATGCGGACGTTCGGAGAAAATGAGGGGGAAAGCGAGCTTAAGAGGACGGAATGGAGAGTGGCGAGGTGGGGGAGGAAAGTGTCGCCGATTGACTGCGCCAGACGAGCAAAGATGAGGAGAGCGGATTCTTTTATGCGAGGGAAGCCGGATGTGAAGGACTGAAACAGATAAGGAAGCAGCTCCGGCCATTCATTCTCCGGGAGGAGAGCAATCGCAATCTCAGAGACAACGTCGCATAGCTTCTTGGACAGCGACTTACATTCCTCCTGCTCGACAGCCTGGAGGAGAAGGGACTTGAGGGATTCCTTAGTGGTAGCCGATAGTTGAGACAAACCACCATCACCCACGCCGCCGTCAGAGGAAGATAGATGCCTACGAAGGAGAACGGTGGCCATGGTGCGAAGAAGATCGGGGAGGGGCGAATGGAGGATATGTGTTAGTTTGAGTGCTACAGCGTCCGGGTAGTGGGCACGGCAGAGGTTGAAGATGGATTCGGCCTGTGATCGCCGGTCGTTGTCCGAAGACATGAGGTGCGTAATTAACGCCTCGAACACTGTCGGGTCCGTTCCAAGAACCCATTCCATCTGCTGCTGCCGATCCATCAATGGCGGCGGCGGAGACAATGTAGAAACAGGGTTCGCCTCTCGCCGGCGTCAATGGATGTGGGTTTAGTCTTGGCGTCGGGTTCGCTCTCTCTAACCATTTTATGGTTGGGGCTCTCGAGGGAGGATGAAAGCTTCAGAAGAAGGTGGAAGAAGGTGGAAGAGATGCGCGCGAAAGGAGACGGATCCGCTGTTTGGCTCACCGGATAAAGGGATTGCATGGATGACGTGGATGTGTTTAATTTGGACCAATAGTTGCTTAATGAAAATTTTACGCATTTAACATGATGAGTGGAATAAGTAGGCTGTTTGCTGTTTAAGATATGCAGCGGATTAGGGTTTGTTATGAAGGCCCGTCGTAGAGTAGGCCTGCCCAAAAGGCCCGATCGGGCCGGCCCGGACCGGGCCTGATCGGGCCCGGGCTTTTGCAAACCGGGCCGAGCCCGGGCCCTTTCTTTATCGGGCTCGGGCCGGGCCCGGGCTTTGACCCCGGGAAGGGGCCCGAGCCGGCCCCCCGGGCCAGGCCGGGCCGGGCCGGGCCCAGGCCGGGCCCTCTTAAGAAAAAAAAATACTTAAAAAAATTAAAAAAATGAAATAAAAATTAGAATAAAAAATTTTATTAATATTGAAATTTTAAAAAACAAAATTACACTTTTAAAAAAAAATAGAAAAAAAAAGAAATTTATTATTTTAAATGATAATAAAAAAAATTACATTTTTATAAATTCAGATTGTCCATCTACTCTTCAATTTCCTCGGAGCTCTCCTCCAACGCTGAAATGTGTTGCTTCCTATTCGTAGCATACAAATAATTCTTGTAGCAGATGCATAGTTCGAGTGATTCTTCATTTAGTCGGCTCCTCCGCGTGTTCAAAATCCTGCCACTAAGAGAAAAAGCGGACTCCGAAGCTACTGTACTAGCTTGAATTGTTAGTAAATCACGGGCCATATAGGCCAAAATAGGATAGGTATTAGCTTTACTTTTCCACCACTTTAAGATATCGAAGTTTTCGATCTCTTCCGTAGTCATAAAATCACGAAATTGTGTTTTCGTATACAGTCCTAATTCGTTTAAACTACTCGATGTGCGTGCTTTTTTTCTGGAAGCTAATTCTAAAATTTTATTTGTAAAAGAATCTTTTGTCCTAGGTTGTGTTATTTCTTCTCGTGGTCGTGAGCCATATAAGTTGTCGTAATAATTAAAACATTCGGTAAAAATAGAATTAAATTTAGTAGTATTAACGTCGTCAACGTCATCGAAACTTATATTTATGTCTAAGTTAACGTTAATTTCATCTATTAAATTTTCTACGCCGTCTACAGCGAATAACGGGTTTAAAGCGGCGGCGCATGAAAATGCAGGAGACATTTCTCTATAATATTTTAAAAAAATTTCTTCTATTACTTCAATTAAAGGAAGCCATCCGGAGTGTTGCTTAAAATAGTTAAGTTTTTGTGCGATATTTACAAAATTTTCAATTACTAACGAGCTAGTGGGATAATAAACACCAGATAAAAAAACAGTCGCCCTATAAAAACATTTTAATAAATCCATGTAATGAAATAGTACGTCCCAATCGTTATCAGTTAAATTATGATTATTTGTCATAGTGTAATATTCCATAAGAAGTGTTTTTTGTTGAAACGCTCTTTTTAACATTTTATATGTGGAGTTCCATCTTACAGGCATATCAAATTGAGGTTTCAAATATTTTTGACCTTGTGCGATCACAAATTTTCGAAAATCTTGACTTCGCTGTTTGGTACAATAAATAAATCTAAGCATAGTACGAATTTTCTCAACATATGGTTCCATAGCTTCTAAACTATCCTGTACCACTAAGTTTAAAACGTGACACACACATCGAGTGTGAAAAAACGCACTGTTGAGCATTGGTTTTAATTCACGTTTTAACCACTCTACTGCGGTGTTGTTATTACTAGCGTTATCAAAAGAAATACTCATTATTTTATCCTTTATTTTAAATTCACGCAAACATTTAATAATTACCGAATATATAGCCTTACCCGTGTGCGGAAATTCAAAACCTTCAAAACATATTATGCGCTTATTTAAATCCCATGAAACGGGATCGATCCAATGAGCCGTTATACAAATATAAGATAACCCTACCATAAAGCTACTACTCCAAACGTCGCTCGTTAAACTCACACGTCCCTCGAAAGTTTCAAAAAAATTTATTAAATCTTGTTTTGCGTCAAAATATAATTTAAGTGCGTCGCGTCTAATAGTGAATCTACTTACCTGTTGATATTTGGGCTGAAGCCCTTCGTGTATATACTCCGTCGTCTCATCGTTGTCGTAGTGACTGAATGGCAACCCACGTCTGATGACGTTTTTCACCTGTAGGTCTCGCTGTCTTGCTTGATCGTACGTCCAAATTTGTCCTGATGCTGATATTTGTCCCTGACTGGACTCGGGAGCTTGCTTTGCAAAACATGACTTAGCGTGTCTCGCTAGTGTTGAGTTGCCGGTAAGAGTTGCAAAACAGGACTTAGCGTGCACCTTTAAATGCCCCGTTGCAATTGGAACTCGGGGAGATAAAATGGAAAAGTGCACCTTACTCTGGATTGCGGGCATTTAAAGGCCTGTGTTTGACCGCATGGGTCTTAAAATGAGATGAGATGCACTTATTTTGAGATGTGTGGGGGAATCCACTCAAACCGTTGGATGTCCGCACTTTACCGTAAAGTTCAGGAATGCACGTTACTCCCCGAGATCCGTTGCAAGTAGAACATGTGACAACACTCGAAATGTATATCATCTTTTGACATTAAAGTTTTTTTGTTTTTGTATTTTACATCCCCAAATATATGTAACAAATAGATTTTGGCTCCGTTGGGTACTGTGTTGGCGGTCATGAACATGATGATTAAGGCTCCATTTGGTTCAGCGGTGGCGGGTCAATTCGGCGGGTGGAAACGGAGAGTTCGAACCGGAGGGGGGAGGTGGTTGCTCCAAACGGAGCTTTTTAGGGCGTTTCTCAAGGAGGGCGGGTGGAAACGGAGCAAACGCCGTCGGAGATTCATTTGTTTACACTCCTTCCGGCGGCGTTTGCCCAAAACGGAGCTGCGAAACGCCCAAACAAATAGAGCCTAAATTATCTTCCGTTAACACTCACTTAAGGAACTTCATCCACTTTTATGTTCAAACGGATGATGTTTGTTAGGAGATCCTTAAGGAATGGCAGTTTAACCTATGCGTTCACGGCCGCCGCCGCCATGCCAAACGTTGCCTTTGTGTTTGATGTTTAAGAAAATAGGTAGTTTATAAATTAATATAGGAGTTTAGGAAAACATTAAAATATTTTTAGAAATGAAATGGAGGCCCTTTATTTTCTCTCCCCTCCTCTAAATTTAGAGGCCTACTCAAAACTTTGAGGAGGAGAGGGTTCATCTCCATATTTGGAGCCTCATATAGAGAATGGTTGGAGGAAATTTCTTCTTCAAAAATGGAGAACCATTGGAGATGCTCTAAGCTTGTTTTAATATGTTTATTTATTACTCGTAATTTTGAGGGGTATTTTGATCAAGTCGGTGAAGAGGGAAGCTCTATTTAACAGAAAGGATCTTCATCAACCTGCTATGGTTCTATATTAGACGTACTTTTGCCCGCTCAACTTGTTCTTAAATTAGATGTATTTCCAACACCCTCATTAACTGAAATTAAGCAAACATAGCCCTCTTCTGGCGAAATTTTTGTGTCCGAGCTTGTTAGTGATTGCAATCCGGGATTTACGAGATGTTGACACATGGTGTTCAGTTCAAATTAAATATGATTATTTTTAAGCCGCCTAGGACAGGTCAACTAGTGTCAATTTTGACATCTCTGAACTTATTTGTGACATCTGAGATGCCATGTGATAATACACATAAATCAGTTTTTTTTGTTATATCTCAGTTATTATGTTAGCTATTACAAATATTTTGGTGATATCTCAGATGTCAGTTTTGATATCTCATAAGTTATTTGTGACAGCTGAGATGTCAATTGATATCACACAAATATCATGCTGATACAAATATGTTTTTTTGCCGATTTTCACCATGTCTAAGAATACTAAAAGAGTTCACTTTCACTCGTTCAAGTGTTTTATTTCTTAATTTTTCCACTACAATACAGCTAACTGTGGATATATTAAATAAAACTTCGAAGAAAAGTCCTTAGGACATTGATGTGTTGCATCTTTTTTATTCTCTCACTGTGTCATAGAACATTGCTCGCACTCGCCTAAATGTGTCGTTGTCTCAACCAGTATCGCCGAAAGCAAATATGGAGGGAGATTGGCGGGAGGAGTGGGGGGGGGGGGGGTATTTAGCGGGAATCTGAGTAAAGAATATTCATATTTAATTCAAATTTAACGTCGTGTGTCAACATCCCGTAAATCCTGAACCGCGACTTCTAACTGGAGCCCGGAGACAAAAACTTTTTCCTCCGCGTCCAAAATTAAGCAAGAAATAATATTCTTTTCAATTCGCAGTTCCAAATGTAGGTGATATGAGCACTCCTTTTGAAATGGGAAAAATCTCGTATATCTATTTTTGAAATGATTGAATGCATTATACAAAAAAAAATCATTGTTACGAGCACTCCAATTTTAGATATGGTCACACCAAGTTTTAGAATTATACCATTTTTAGTTCATGTATTTTCTCTTACGCACACCCCCCTTTCTGTTGTTTCTCTCCCATGTGGCCCTCATCTTATCATAAAACCCTAGATTTGCCTTCATTCTCCCAGGCGCCCTTCGACCGGTGTTGTCTTCATCCATGCCCGACGGCACCGACCACACAACTCTCACCTTAAGTCGTCTTCCTCAAATCCAGACGCGGTCTGTTGAAGCCAAATATGACCTCAACTGAAGTTCGAAGAAAAAGGGGTGCAGCCAAAACCTACTTCTCTCAAGTCTCAACCCTTAACTGGATTCAAAGGACCTAAGACTGACCCAATAGCCTCAGCAGGGAGGTCTCACCTCACACCCGGAAGATCTCTAAGAGCTTCCCCTCCAAAGCCAAAGCTGGGCTAGGAGCTACTCAGAAAGCACTGAAATTTGGGAGACAATGATAGCTTGCCTTCTAAGGAGCCCTTATGGGTCTATTTATAGTATTTTGCTGTCCTGAATTTACTGAAAAGCCCCTAGTTGGTCTGCCAATAGCCAAAACCCGCTGTTTTCCTGAGGGTACGGGGGTAATTTCTCCTGGGGGCAATTTTGTCATTCCACCCAGGGCCCTGGTCCCCACTCGGCGAGAGCCCTGAACCGAGAGCCTTCTGTCAGAACCTGGCGGAAGCGGTCTCGCCTACCTATAGGCGAGAGTTTTCTTTTAGGACGACCTGGGGCTGGCGCAAGCGCTTGCGCGTTGATCTTCGTTCGACAATTTGGCCGCGCTCGCCAATCTGGGCTCGACGAACACGGGGCGCCTTGCGGCGAGAGCTCATATGTGGCGGGAGCTTTATCGCTTAGCACAAGCGCTCCTGCCTACCTGGGCGAGAACCTTTCCGGGTAGCCTGTCTGACCGTTTGTGCCTCCTGGTCTGGCTCTGCGAATATGGGGTTGTACACAATCCCCGCTCTTTTTGAGCTAGCTCTGCGCTCGAAAAGACATGTCCAACCCAAAAATATTCGCTGAGCACGTGTCAACATCAGGGAATCTTTCGGTGGGCCGTAGGGTGCCTATAAATATGTGTGCCGATAGACTGCCATAATACTTCCCTCGAGTCGTCATTCTCCCCCGGAGCTCTCGCCTCCTCTCGCTATGCCTTCCAAGCGTGTCGACAAACCGCTTCCGCAGGATCTGCAGGACCGCATTAACGCGGCACAGGCGCGAGCCAGGGCTAACAACGCCCTGGTTGCTCCATGGCTAGCGAGACAATCGTCGGTTGCTGAGTCTTCTCTGCCTAAGAAGAAGAAGAAGAAGAGGGCGAAGGTGGTTCAGCGGGACCTGCCCCGCGAGAACAGGAGCCCGCCTACCCCGACCCCTAGCCGCACGGACGGCCCCTCGCCGCGGAAGGTAAGCTTGATATGCCAATTATTGAAAACACCAGCTGCTCAGTAGTTGACGCGTTATCTCTCGCAGGAGACGGTTCCCGATGCTACCGCGTCCCCGCGAGAACCCTTGGATCCACCCTCTAGCCATCACGATGATCAACCGCGGGTTCCCGAGGTGGCCCCTCCACCTGACCCGAACACCGCTGGTAAAGGTTCCCCTCTCGCCCTTGACTTAAATCTTTAAATGTTGACCTGATTTCTGGCAGCGTCGGTTTCCGCACCACCAGATCTCGCCACCCGGGAGAGCGGGGCGAGAGCTGCGAATCAGTCTGCCCATTCGGTTGATTCCTCCCTACCGGCGGGAGGAAATACTGCCGAGTTCTCCGTGCCTTTGTTAGACGCTAGCCCTCCTGCGGGAGAGGAGACCCGCTCCCCCGCTCCTGACCAAGCCGGGATCACCATTCGCAAAGTTTACCCCCCCGGAAAAGGAAAGTCAATCCACCTCCTCTTTGGAGCTGAGGGGGGGGGGGGCCTGGGCCTTCTCGCCTGCCGTCAACCGGGGGGCCTCGTCATTCTGAAGGTATATGGAAACTTTATCACAGCTATCCTTTAGCTCCTGATAAAATGGGGACTCTTTTGACAGGGGACATGGGCTTGCGACTAGAAGTTGAGGTAGAGGAAGAAGAAGAAGAAGAAGAAGAAGAAGAAAGAGAGAGAGAAGATGGCGAGAGCTCTCCCTTCCCTTCGTCTGACGAGATGGAGGAGATCCTGACTGGTGCCGGGAGCGCGAAAAGACGGGGGAAGAAGGTCGCCGCCGTTCTGTCAAATCTTATCCGGTGAGAACGGGTCCGCGACCTTGCGGCAAAAGAGTTCCTCCTGTCAGTGGAGAAGAGGCTAGAGACCCTGGAGCGGGATTACCTTATCGGCGAGATGGACCGGCCGGGGGGAGCTACCGCTGGGTCCTCACCCGAGAGGTGTATCGAGCGCATCCGGGATCTGTCCCGCTGGGTTGACCTGGGATGCAGCGTTCTGTCGTCCTACTTCAACCCGCAGGCGCTACCCCGGACCAAGCTGCGGGACCGAGGAAAATGGCGGTGGGAGCAAGGGAAATGGCGCTGGGAGCCATACTGATGCGCGAGACCTCCCCTCCTCTTCCTCAGGCCTTCCCTTCTCTGATGTACCCTTATTCACTTACTTAGAGTTGTAACTAATGATTCTGCACTTATCGCTTATTATTATTTTTTTATCCCGTTTTCGCTCAGCGAGAGCAATAACTCGGTTTTTTAATACTTGTTATTATTGTATGCGTATGAGTTATTTTCCCGGGTCCTTGGGTGGCGAGAGCCACCTCGCTTCCGCCTACCCTGCCCGTCGCATGTCATCTCGCAACGTTTGCGCTAGTCACTTAGTCAATCGGTCACTGTCAAACTCGGGCGGGAAAAACGAAGCGCCGCCGACCAGTGGCGTGCCTGTTGTACCCCCGCCGCCTTTTTGAAAACAATCATCATTACCACGGTTTTCTATAAATATGAGGCTCACCTACCACATTCATTTCTCCGATTCTAGTCTCTCTCCTCTCTGGTTGCTCTCGCGGTCTTTCCAAAGCTCTCGCCTGTCCCCGCCTTCTGCTTTCGTTCTCGTACCGCTCTCGCTCTCGCCGTCTTCTCGTAGTTCTCGCCTTCAAACTTCATCGCGATGCCGGGCGGAGGCGAGGGACGTTCCAACTGCGCGGAAGCTTTCCAGAAGCATCTATTTCCTTCCTGCACTCTCACCGTTGATGAGTTCAACCTGATCAAGTCTCAACATGTTCCCGCCAGCTTCACTGCGCGGAACCCGGGCAATCACGACAAGGTAAACTCCGCAGGGGAGGGGGAGCTCGCCATCCCCATCGAGCACTTCGAGGTGGGCTTCCGCCTCCCGCTGTGGCATGAGATCCGGCAGGCCCTCCGGTATTACGGGGTGGTTCCCGCTCAGCTAAACCCAAATTCAGTGGCGATTCTCGTGGCCTTCATATGTTATATGCGGTCCGAGAGGATCGAGTTTAGCTTGCCGATCTTCCGCAAGCTATTTACTTTCCGCGCGAAAGGAGGCGTGGTGTTCTTCTCCGGGCAACTGCTCAAGACAATCGGTCTCGCCAACAAGCACCATCACTGGGGCGAGAGGTTCATCTACGTTTCTGGAGACTTCGGGAACGTACCCCTTGCCCCCATCCAGTACGAGGATGCCGCCTACAAGCCTCCCTCCTTGGGCTCGCGCGAGAGCGCCCTTCTTTAGTTCTTCGGAACCAAGGACTTCAACGTCCTCTACCTCCGGCGAGACGTCGATTCTCTCTCCCCTGTACTTCCGGAAGAAGGTAGAGTCTCGCATTTATCTGTCTTTTCCTTGCCTTTTCCAAGGTTGGAACTTATTGTTATTGTTTTCGCAGGAGAGCGCGAGATCCCCCTACGCCAGCCTTTCGACGAGGCTCGCGCCGGAGGGAGTCAACCTCCTAAGGACCCGCTGGCTCTTGCGAAAGCCGCTGCGCAAGCCTGCCGAAAAGAGTCGGGCCCTCCCCCTTCAAGCGGTGCCGTGACGCGAAAGCCCGGTGCCCCCGCGCCTCAATCAATCAAGAGACCCAAGACAACGGATACCGAGAAGGGCAAGGCTGTTGTGGTGCCGCCCACCCAACCTCTCCCTACAGGCCGCTCCTTTGAGGAGGTCTTGCAGGCCGTAAGCCAGATCGCGGCCACCAGGGGCGGCCAAGAGACCCCTGCCGAGATCCCTCAGGCCCATGGTGCCGTAGAGAGCGAGGGTGCCGCCGCCGGGACCTCTGGCCACCACCCATCTGAAGAGGTGCCGCGGGGCCATCGCAATTTTGGTCTCGGCATGAGGTGCCTGGACGCGGAAAACAAGCCACTGCTGCAATGGGATCCTGACGCCAACAAGGTCTCGATCTCGTCCCTCTTGCCAAGCTGGGCAGAGCGAGACGAGGTCAACAGCAAGGCTTTCGCCTTAGGCTACTGCCTCTACAGCCGGGAGGATGCTAGCGTCTACGACCGGATGTCGACCCGGCTGCTGGCCTACGACTCCACTCGCGCCCTAATGCGTGGGCTGGAGCTTGCGCACATGTGTGCTCGCCGGAGCATCACAATAAACCGTAACTTCCAGGACATGTTCAAGGCTAGGGACGATGCGGTAGCTCAGGCGGCAACTCTGGCCAAGGAGCTGGTCGAGGCCCAGCAGCTGCTATCCTCGCGCCAGGCGGAAGGGGTAAGCGAGACATTTTCCACCATTTGCTCTCGCTACTTTATCTCTCCTCTTTTAGGCTAACCTTTCGTTGCTCAGGATTCCGCCAAAGCCGCGCTTCACGAGGAGCTATCCCAAGCCCGATATGACAACGTTCTCCTGCGGGAGCAGATTGCGCGTCTCAAGGCGAGTGCGGCCCCTCCGTTGGACGAGAGGTTGAAGAGCCGGTATTACTCGGTTTATGATATCGACAAGCTGCTCCAGGGGAACGCGCAAGCTACAGTAAAGTTGACGCTGGAGACGCTGCGAGACATCAACTGCTGGGACGAGAGGGGCAAAGACATCACTGCTCAACAGCTAGTTCCATGGCTTTTCGAGTCCATTCCAAAGCCCCCGAGCGCCCCTGATACCCCACCCTCGGATGTCCCGAAGTCCCCTGCGGCGGGTGGCGAGACCTCCGGGGGGAGCTCCGGCGAGAGCTCCAGCGGGACCTCAAGCGGGAGCTCGGAGGGGTATAGCTTGTCTCCATGAGGGGCCCCCTCCTCTTTTCCTTTCCACCTCTGCTTTTTCCTTCCACCTTAATGTAAAACGCGAGACGTTACCAGTTTGTTCTTTTAATATATTTAATGCAAATGTTTATTGTAGATATCTCGCTCTGTTATTGTGAATGTGCCCGATTTAATTGTTGTCGGATTTTGTCTGCGCGTGCTTCCGCCGAGGCCCTTGGTCGTCTTAAGATAGCCTTCCCTAGTGATGGATCAGCGGGATCCTGTACGAATCCTTAGGCGGGAACCCGCTGCAAACTGCCAGACGGAAACGTGGCTCACGAACCCTTGGGACGGAATCGTGCTCTTTAGCCTGCGTGAATCCCTTTAGGCCCGTCGCCTAACGATCCCGCCCATTTGTTCGAAAATATTAAGTCTTCTTGGCGAAAGCGCCCTCACTGCGAGATCTCTTTGGCGGGGACTTCCCTGCCGAGATCTATCCCTGCCGAGACCTTTCCTATCTTTTTCATTTTGCCTTCCCAATGCGCCTCCTGCCTTGTCCAAACCAAGCCAACCAAACCAAACCTATCCCCCACAGGCGAGCCTTCGGACCTGCCAGCTAGATGAGAGCCTGCGCAGTGGGTCTACCTGGGGCCGAGCAGAGCTCGGGGTGCCGATAAAGATCTCAAACCAACCAAACCTATCCCCCACAGGCGAGCCTTCAGACCTGCCAGCTAGATGAGAGCCTGCGCAGCGGGTCTACCTGGGGCCGAGCCGAGCTCGGGGTGCAGATGAAGATCTCAAACCAACCAAATCTATCCCCCACAGGCAAGCCTTCGGACCTGCCAACTAGATGAGAGCCTGCGCAGCGGGTCTACCTGGGGCCGAGCCGAGCTCGGGGTGCCGATGAAGATCTCAAATCAACCAAACCTATCCCCCACATGCGAGCCTTCGGACCTGCCAGCTAGATGAGAGCCTGCGCAGCGGGTCTACCTGGGGCCGAACCGAGCTCGGGGTGCCGATGAAGATCTCAAATCAACCAAACCTATCCCCCACAGGCGAGCCTTCGGACCTGCCAGCTAGATGAGAGCCTGCGCAGCGGGTCTACCTGGGGCCGAGCCGAGCTCGGGGTGCCGATGAAGATCTCAAACCAACCAAACCTATCCCCCACAGGCGAGCCTTCGGACCTGCCAGCTAGATGAGAGCCTGCGCAGCGGGTCTACTTGGGGCCGAGCCGAGCTCGGGGTGCCGATGAAGATCTCAAATCAATCAAACCTATCCCCCACAGGCGAGCCTTCGGACCTGCAAGCTAGATGAGAGCCTGCGCAGCGGGTCTACCTGGGGCCGAGCCGAGCTCGGGGTGCCGATGAAGATCTCAAACCAACCAAACCTATCCCCCACAGGCGAGCCTTCGGACCTGCCAGTTAGATGAGAGCCTGCGCAGCCGGTCTACCTGGGGCCGAGCCGAGCTCGGGGTGCCGATGAAGATCTCAAATCAACCAAACCTATCCCCCACAGGCGAGCCTTCGGACCTACCAGCTAGATGAGAGCCTGCGCAGCGGGTCTACCTGGCGCCGAGCCGAGCTCGGTGTGCCGATGAAGATCTCAAACCAACCAAACCTATCCCCCACAGGCGAGCCTTCAGACCTGCCAGCTAGATGAGAGCCTGCGCAGCGGGTCTACCTGGGGCCGAGCCGAGCTCGGGGTGCCGATGAAGATCTCAAATCAACCAAACATATCCCCCACAGGCGAGCCTTCGGACCTGCCAGCTAGATGAGAGCTTGCGCAGCGGGTCTACCTGGAGCCGAGCCGAGCTCGTGGTGCCGATGAAGATCTCAAACCAACCAAACCTATCCCCCACAGGCGAGCCTTCGGACCTGCCAGCTAGATGAGAGCCTGCGCAGCGGGTCTACCTGGGGCCGAGCCGAGCTCGGGGTGCCGATGAAGATCTCAAACCAACCAAACCTATCCCCCACAGGCGAGCCTTCGGACCTGCCAGCTAGATGAGAGCCTGCGCAGCGGGTCTACCTGTGGCCGAGCCGAGCTTGGGATGCCGATGAAGATCTCAAATCAACCAAACCTATCCCCCACAGGCGAGCCTTCGGACTTGCCAGCTAGATGAGAGCCTGCGCAGCGGGTCTACCTGGGGCCGAGCCGAGCTCGGGGTGCCGATGAAGATTTCAAACCAACCAAACCTATCCCCCACAGGCGAGCCTTCGGACCTGTCAGCTAGATGAGAGCCTGCGCAGCGGGTCTACCTGGGGCCGAGCCGAGCTCGGGGTGCCGATGAAGATCTCAAATCAACCAAACCTATCCCCCACAGGCGAGCCTTCGGACCTGCCAGCTAGATGAGAGCATGCGCAGCGGGTCTACTTGGGGCCGAGCCGAGCTTGGGGTGCCGATGAAGATCTCAAACCAACCAAACCTATCCCCCACAGGCGAGCCTTCGGACCTGCCAGCTAGATGAGAGCCTACGCAGCGGGTCTACCTGGGGCCGAGCCGAGCTCGGGGTGCCGATGAAGATCTCAAATCAACCAAACCTATCCCCCACAGGCGAGCCTTCGGACATGCCAGCTAGATGAGAGCCTGCGCAGCGGGTCTACCTGGGGCCGAGCCGAGCTCGGGGTGCCGATGAAGATTTCAAACCAACCAAACCTATCCCCCACATGCGAGCCTTCGGACCTGTCAGCTAGATGAGAGCCTGCGCAACGGGTCTACCTGGGGCCGAGCCGAGCTCGGGGTGCCGATGAAGATCTCAAATCAACCAAACCTATCCCCCACAGGCGAGCCTTCGGACCTGCCAGCTAGATGAGAGCCTGCGCAACGGGTCTACCTGGGGCCGAGCCGATCTCGGGGTATTACAAAACACATGATTACGTTACGTCATGAAAAATTTGACAATAGTTAAGAGAAAATCAATCGATGTAGTATAATAAGTTTATTCTTGAGATGCATGGTTACATCCTTCCCCCTTCACGGGTAGAAGCGTTTTAGGTCATCACAGCTCCAGGTGTGGCTTAGGGCCCTCCCTTCCACGTCCTGGAGGTAGTATCCTCCCGTTCCGAGGACTTCCTTCACTATGTATGGGCCTTCCCAGTTCGGGTGGAGCTTGCCCACGGGAGCCGACCTTCCTGCTGCGTCGACCTTTCTCAGCACCAGATCCCCCTTAGCAAACTATTTGACCCTGACATGCTTATCAAAATGCTTGGCCATCCGTCGCTTCATCTCTTCTTGCCTGATAGCTGCCACGTCTCGCAGTTCCTCCACCATATCTAATGAGAGGCGTTGCCCCTCCTCATTCTCCACCTGTTGGGTATTGCATCCACGATTACCTAGATTTGAGGAAGCCACCTGTCAAGCTAAGATGAATTCACAATGTATTTGATAAACTCTTTCAAGTTGTACTTGCAGTTTCTCCACGCTAAGTGCACACCAATGTCAGGGTGCAGTAGGTCAATATACACGGGTCTGCACGACGTAATCCCTCGTTGAGCAGATCAGTGTGTTGGCCTATGTGTACTCTCTCTATTGGAGTGCACTTACTTTCAAGTACAGGGCCGCTCATATGCAAGAGAAGACAAGGAGCATGGAGGATCAAGGAGCAGCTCCTAGGTGGAAGACGAAAAATCGTCCAAGGCAAATTCGACGAGAATCACCAAGTGATTCTCGCCGAATCAGCGAGAATCACTTGGTGATTCTCGCCGAATCGACGAGAATCATCAGTGATTCTCGCCGACTCCTTCTGGCCATCTCAAAATGGTGCCAAGTAAGATTCGGCGAGAATCACTTGTAATTCCCGCCGAACCAGTGGCCAAGCAGCCCATGAATACAAAGTCAAATTCGTTGAGAATCGACAAGAGATTCGACGAGAATCACAAACGATTCTCGACGAATCGTCGAGAATCACTTGGTGATTCTCGCCGATTCGTCGAGAATCGTCTGCGATTCTCGCCGATTTTTACTTGGCCTTTTCTCAGAATGCTGCTGAACCGGATTCTGCTTCTGGATTAGTTTGAACCGGATTTTGGGGATTTCTTTTGTGGGTCCCACAAACGGTCATCTTTGAGAATACTACAGTATAAATACATGGGTATTTTGAACAGTAAAGTACGGACAAGAGAGAAAGAAATCCGAGCCTCGACGTAACCCTAAATTCGCGAAATCGCTCCGCTCCGCCGCCGCCGCTCGCGTCAAGTGGTCGCCGCTGCAGATCGCTCTTCTTCCCGATCTCCGGTGACAGAAGCTTAGCAAAGCTTGAGTCTCACGTGTCTATCCGGAGATCTCTTGTCTCTCGATTTGTTGACCGGGAAAAACTTCCCCGTCCGAATCGATCGAGACGACTGATCCTAGAGTGATCGTTGGTAGACCGAGTTTGCTTCGCTACGAAGTTTGGATCTCCAAGTTCTGCAGCCGCTCTTCATCGTAGCCGCCGATCCCGAAGCTAGCCGCCGCTTGTGTTGCCGCCGCCGGTTACGGGGAGATCCTCTCCAAGAGGGAACAAGGTTGTAAACTCTTCATCGACTTCAAGAATACGTCGTCGAACAAAGAGGAACACCGTAGTCTCCGAAAGAAGTTTGTATCTCATATACATTCCATATTTACTTTTGTTGTAAAGGAACTTTTGTTCCGTGTTGTAAGGGTTGGGTGCAACCCGTTTTGTGGGAGTGTTGACTCTCACGTGTGGAAGGGCTCCTTCCGTTAGTGCAGGGATTGGATTTCAATCCCGTTGGTGAAGTGACCGAGTCGTCCCTTGTTGGGGAGATAGGTCGAAGGGGGAAAGTGGATGTACCCAAGTCGGGGAACCACTATAAATTTGCTGTGTATTCTGTGTGCTGTGTTTGTTGTTTTTATTGTGCAGGTACATCTATAAATTCCGCAAAAGAACCACACGTCACCTATTCCCCCCCCATAGGTGCATATAGCCGACACTAGGTGGACTTTCAAGTGGTATCAGAGCGAGGTTACTCTTTAAAAAGGCTAACACCTTGAGTAGAATCCTGCCACCAGTGTCAGAAGAATGGATCTGGATTATGACGTATTGCCACTCAAACTCCCTGCATGCACAAAGGATTATTATCCCATCTGGAGGATGAGAGTGTTATTTCACCTGGATGCCATCGATCCACGAGCATCCCTCATCCTGGAAGAGGGTCCGTTTATCCCCATGAAGACCTCCGACTCTGGGATCCAAGTGCCCATGGGCATTGCTGAGATGTCTGAGATGGAACTATCTCTATTTCTCTTGGACGAGAGGATTCGACAAATTATCATGGATGTCTGGTCTGGAGCCTCTCGCTCTAGATTGGAAAAATGTACAACGGCTAAATCTCTGTGGATGATGATCTCAGAGCTGATGGGAGGGTCAGAGAAAGCTGAAATATGCTGCCAATCAGAGGATGAAGCATATGTGGGGGTCCTCACTTCTGAAGATGAATGCCAGGATCCTTCGGATTGCATCAGAGCTCCAGTATCCTTGTCAGAGACTGAAGAAGATAGTGAGGAAAGCAGCTCCGACGAGGACGAAACATTGGTCACTGATTCTAATGACAATAACCCAGATGAGCAGGTATCATCTTCATCCTGTCCCACATCTTTTGACTTTTCTGAAGACAGAAACTGCTCTCCTCCAGAAAATACTGATTCCCTGAAGAGAGCCCTTCAGGAAAGCAATCTACTTGCTGAGGAGCAAGCTCGAGAGATTGCTCGACTGAAGATCTTGTTGGTTCTCCAATTGGCGTCCAACAAGGTCAAGGACTCTAAGATCTCAGCTCTAGAGAATAGTCTAGATAATGAGAAACGTATAGTATCTAACTTTTCCAAAGTTGATGCTATAAAGAGAAAACAAGAAACCGGGTGGATCTCCCGGATTATCCAGGGATGGAGAAATGGGGAAACGGTGTTCCGACCTCCCACTCCAAGCGGGAAGGCAACTCATCATGCCTTCAGGTATGACCACAGGAATAATCGTGGTCACTGCAAGGGTGAAGTGTCCCCATGTGGAAACGTCCATAGTGCAAGAGGCGTCATGGCCACCCATGAGGAAATACCTAAGGCTCATTCTGAGCCCTTTGTATTCACGGCCTCTGCCACAACAAAGTGTGGATCTGCATGTCCTAGTCCACAGAAGAATTCTCTCCATTCGAGGACACGGGATAGGGAGATTAGAAGTCATGATGTCAGGCTTCATGGAGCCTCAGCAAGGAAGATGCCTGAAAGAATGGCACCACCTTCTCGGCCTCATAACGCTCACATCATGCATTCGTTTCACCCTTCCTCATGCCTCGATGGAAGAGGAATTTGTGCGACAGGAACATGCCCTATCCCTTTTAGACCTAGGACCGTGACTACATCCGTCACTAGATCAGGTCGAAAACGGCGATACAACATTCACTCTTGTTGGTGCTGCGGCAAAGTGGGACACTTTGCCATTGACTGTTGGCACAACCCCTCAGTGCCCACAGCAAGGGCTTATCCACATTCTAGGGACAGGGGTAGTCTTCCAGACAGGTTTTCCGAAGGAAGACAGTTGCATGCTTATGCTAATAGAAACCTAGGACCCAATATGATTTGGGTTCCTAAGGTAAAGTAATTCTGTCTTGCAGGGTAGTCTAGGTCCCCGTGAATACTTTGGGAACTAGACAGTACGTGGCTCAAGGCTAACATGGAACAAGCGTCTGCAATAACAGATGTGCTACCTGTTGAGCATACTCACTTTAAGCTACTAATATGTTCTACCTGTGGGACTAAGACGATGACTCTCCATATCCCAGGTAATTTTGATCAGTTCAAGGACTTGTGTCATGATGCATCCTCATTCAAAGTAAATATATATATATTTCTATCCTTGTGTATACGTATACTTATGCTTATCACGAGGCATGCAAACCATTACACATCAATAAAAGGATAACAAAGATATGTCATTGCGAATTTTGACACATCACAATTGACATCAAGAAGTGTCTGGAGAAGTCTCGCTCAAATCCGAATAGATTGTCGTTATAATAAACATGTATTTATTAATCTTGTATTAACTTGACATTCGAAGACATGTCGTTGTAAATCTCGACAACATACAATTGACATTTAGAAGACTTTGCAAAAACCTCAGTAAAATTCAAATAGATTGACTTTAAAATATACTTGTATTTATCATTCTTTTTATTGACTTGACATCGGAAAATCTCTAAAATGGTGCAATGCTTCCCAAAGTAGTCAAGAAAAACATCAATATTTACTCCGAATCCCGCCGACCCATTTTACATCTCGCCGAATTAGACAAACAGTATTAGAAACCAAATTAGACAAATCCCGCCGAAGAAGCTCCCGACCGCTCGGCTTCCTTAAGAATCCCGACGACGTATATAAATCCCGCCGAAAGACCATCTCCGCCTGTTCGCCTTCCTCACGACTCGCGCCAGAGAACACTCGACGACCCTCGCGCAAGAGAACTCCCGACGACTTGCGCAAGTGCACTTCCGCGGATTCGCTGAAACCCGCAGCCTCCGACGATCTCATCGACGCCAAGAGAGTTCTCATCGAATCGCTGCTGTGTGACCATCCTCTCCCCGTGAGATTCTAGCAAGGTCGAACCCCACAAGGTTCTCGCGAAGTGTCCCTGTGACCGCAAGGTTCTAGCAAGGCCGCACCCCACGGGATACTCTTCCCTCCACCGAAGATCTTCCCGAAGCTCATCAACTCACTTGCGTGTAAGCCCTTAGGTAACCTCCTCCTCAATGGCTCCAAGGCCGAACCCCAAGTGATGCTTTCCTTTTGAATGTTCACTAATGCTTAGAGTCGGGCTTCTTTCTAGATCCTCAATGGCTCCAAGGACGACTGCAGGCTTGATTTCTGGCTGCGAGCTGGTTCGCACTGGATTTTCTCATGCCTCGGACGAGTTCCGGAATATCATTCTCATGCTGGAAGAGGCCGGGCTAACCTTCGTATTGGAGCACCCTTGCGAAGTCCTAGATAAAGAGGTGCTGGAGTTCTTCTCTTCCGCAAGACTCCGAGATAGAGACTCCATCATCAAATGCAAGGTTGCTGGGACAAAAATAAAGATGTCTGCCAGTAAGCTAACTCGCTACCTGCAGCTTTCCAGTTCAGAGGAGGAGGACTATCTGGAGGATGAGGACAAAGCCAGAACCCTCTTGTTCTGCGGTCTACCAAGAGGCACTCGATCAGTTAAGAGAAAAGAGATGAATGAAGAAGGGAAGCTCCTATCTGACATCATAGGAAAAGTACTCATCTGCAAGCCAGGCTCCCATGATCATATCTCCGGAGATATGTTCAAAATTCTCATAGCTGTGGTCTGCAGAAAGAGGTTCAACTGGGGAGAGTTGCTGTTCCAAAAGATCAAGGACACTCTGGGCACTCCAAGCTTCGGCCGCATCATCAGTCTATATCTCAACCAGCTCAACAGAGACAAATTCGACATGAGCAAAGGAGTCCCTCTCCATTACTTGAAAAAGATGGATGCTACTGTGTTTGATCGATGGGAGCGGCGCATCGGGCAGCCTGCTGTAGAAGAGCATGAGGAAGTATCTCCCGCCGCCTCCCCCAGTGAAATTCCTGATACTGTGACTGCAGGAATCGAGGGGGAGACTCTACCCACTCATATGGATATAATATCTGAAATCGCCCAGGTGGCCAAGGATGCGGTGGCCAAAATTCATGAAGTAAGTGAACCTGAGTTGGCGGATGAGGAGGGCTTGAACAGAAACACTCAAAGAACTGAAGCTGAAGCACTGGACACTGCTGATCAAGAAGTGGAAGAAGCTGCTGAAATGGATGAATTTTTGGATGAGGACGGAGAGGACGATGAGAATGAGGACCATGAAGTGTTGGGGACTCCGGATCCCGTTGAACCTCCATCTGCTAAGTCTGCACCAGTGGAGGGGGAGTTTGATAAACCTCAAGAGGCCGCCAACATTCCTCCGATAGAGACTGTGATGGTATCCAGCTCCACCGATGCGTCTGCTGACGAGCAAGAGCAAGGCCAAGAAGTGCCTCCAGCTATTCCATTACGCGATGACCTAGCTATTCACACTGTACATATAATTCAGGGCATCGTGAATGAGCTTAAAACCTCTTTTGATAAAGCTCAGAAAACAATGCTGCAAGAGATTAAGACTTCTGAAGATCTCATGCTGAAGAATATGGTGGCAATCAACCATAAGCTGGACGTAATGGAGAAGAAATTCGAAGAAAAGTATAACGCGGCCGGCGAAGCTGTCACACTGTTAATGGCCGGCTTGAAAAAGAATACTGATACTCTGGCTGTTGTCAATCAGAATGCACACGTTGTAGCCAACAATATTCAGAAATTTGATGGTAATATGGTCACTTTAAATGCCAATCAGCAGGCCATAATCACTGAATTCAGCAAGACAACTAAGCATATTGATGACTCTCTGCACTCGTATGCCAACTGCATAGCTGACGAAGCCAAAAAGGGGGAGAAAGAGTATATAGCTAAGCTGGCCGAGCTCCAAGAAAGCATGGATGCAAACTTTGCCCAATCAAGCAAATACGTATATGAGAGTTGCTGGTGGATGCTACAACAGGCACTGGGCACGTTGGGCGTCGTCCTACCTGACCAACCTGCCGGTATTCAGGTTCCTGAGACTTCTAAGGCTGCTGAGGAAGTAAATATTGCTGAGGCTGTAAGTACAAGTGCTGCAGAAATTTTCACTGATGAAGCTGATGCTAGGGCCATCTCCAAATCCAAGCTGAGGAGTATGTTTGACCAGGAGGCTTTAGCTAAAGCCAGGGGAAAGAGGAAAGTTCAGGAAGGGACATCCAAGGAGACACAGGCTGCAAAGAGAATTCGAATGAATGAGGAGGATGTACGAAATGAAAGGTGGAGTCCAGTCTCAAGGAACATCATCTTAGACACCTTCCGGCTGTACGAAAGAGGAGAGATCAATCGAAATGAAGCATATAGCCAGTACGAATGGGAAACGCACAAAGCATTTGAGGCAAAACGCAACATTTTCTTCAGAAACAACAAGGATCCAGACAAAGTTGCTCCTCCTAGGTACTACCCGAAGCCCAAGGAATACATGGAAAGGCAAAGCAAAAAGTACTTGGCTCAAACTCTGAAGGGTGACGTAGCTAAGGACAAATAGTCAGTATTTTATAGCTGGTCACTGTGTCTTAAGAACGTTTAATGATTATTACTGTCATATGAACAATTCTGACTTATATGTGAATATATTTCTCTTGGTATATATATATATATTCTTGAATGTGTGAATGACTCAAGTCCTGCTCTGATTGCATATATTCCCTTGTGTTGCATATTTAATTTTTTAAATGCTATAATTATTATTTGATAGGTGTTATTCATCTTAGCTAGTAGGGTTTTGGCTTCGTCAAATAGGGGGAGATTGTTGGGTATTGCATCCACGATTACCTAGATTTGAGGAAGCCACCTGTCAAGCTAAGATGAATTCACAATGTATTTGATAAACTCTTTCAAGTTGTACTTGCAGTTTCTCCACGCTAAGTGCACACCAATGTCAGGGTGCAGTAGGTCAATATACACGGGTCTGCACGACGTAATCCCTCGTTGAGCAGATCAGTGTGTTGGCCTATGTGTACTCTCTCTATTGGAGTGCACTTACTTTTAAGTACAGGGCCGCTCATATGCAAGAGAAGACAAGGAGCATGGAGGATCAAGGAGCAGCTCCTAGGTGGAAGACGAAAAATCATCCAAGGCAAATTCGACGAGAATCACCAAGTGATTCTCGCCGAATCGGCGAGAATCACTTGGTGATTCTCGCCGAATCGACGAGAATCATCAGTGATTCTCGCCGACTCCTTCTGGCCATCTCAAAATGGTGCCAAGTAAGATTCGGCGAGAATCACTTGTAATTCCCGCCGAACCAGTGGCCAAGCAGCCCATGAATACAAAGTCAAATTCGTTGAGAATCGACAAGAGATTCGACGAGAATCACAAACGATTCTCGACGAATCGTCGAGAATCACTTGGTGATTCTCGCCGATTCGTCGAGAATCGTCTGCGATTCTCGCCGATTTTTACTTGGCCTTTTCTCAGAATGCTGCTGAACCGGATTCTGCTTCTGGATTAGTTTGAACCGGATTTTGGGGATTTCTTTTGTGGGTCCCACAAACGGTCATCTTTGAGAATACTACAGTATAAATACATGGGTATTTTGAACAGTAAAGTACGGACAAGAGAGAAAGAAATCCGAGCCTCGACGTAACCCTAAATTCGCGAAATCGCTCCGCTCCGCCGCCGCCGCTCGCGTCAAGTGGTCGCCGCTGCAGATCGCTCTTCTTCCCGATCTCCGGTGACAGAAGCTTAGCAAAGCTTGAGTCTCACGCGTCTATCCGGAGATCTCTTGTCTCTCGATTTGTTGACCGGGAAAAACTTCCCCGTCCGAATCGATCGAGACGACTGATCCTAGAGTGACCGTTGGTAGACCGAGTTTGCTTCGCTACGAAGTTTGGATCTCCAAGTTCTGCAGCCGCTCTTCATCGTAGCCGCCGATCCCGAAGCTAGCCGCCGCTTGTGTTGCCGCCGCCGGTTACAGGGAGATCCTCTCCAAGAGGGAACAAGGTTGTAAACTCTTCATCGACTTCAAGAATACGTCGTCGAACAAAGAGGAACACCGTAGTCTCCGAAAGAAGTTTGTATCTCATATACATTCCATATTTACTTTTGTTGTAAAGGAACTTTTGTTCCGTGTTGTAAGGGTTGGGTGCAACCCGTTTTGTGGGAGTGTTGACTCTCACGTGTGGAAGGGCTCCTTCCGTTAGTGCAGGGATTGGATTTCAATCCCGTTGGTGAAGTGACCGAGTCGTCCCTTGTTGGGGAGATAGGTCGAAGGGGGAAAGTGGATGTACCCAAGTCGGGGAACCACTATAAATTTGCTGTGTATTCTGTGTGCTGTGTTTGTTGTTTTTATTGTGCAGGTACATCTGTAAATTCCGCAAAAGAACCACACGTCACCTATTCCCCCCCCATAGGTGCACATAGCCGACACTAGGTGGACTTTCACCACCCTCCAATCCTCGTCTCCTTCGCCCGCGGCTGTGACTCGCGGGGACCGGACCTCGAACTCCACTGGTAGGACGGCTTCACACCCATGAGAGAGCTTGAAGGGGGTCTCACCGGTGGCCGTGTTCGGGGTCGTTCGTAGTGCCCACAGGACCGACGGGAGCTGCTCCACCCAATTCCCCTTTAAGTTTTCCACTTTTTTCTTTAGCAGGTTTACAATGATTTTGTTTGCTGCTTCCACTTGGCCATTACTCCGAGGGTGATGGACGGAGGCAAACCGGAGATCTATCCCTAGTTGAGCGCAGAAGCTGATGAACTCCTCGCTGGCAAACTGGGGGCCGTTATCGGTCACTATTGCCTGGGGCAACCCATGTCTACAAATGATTTCCCCCCAGACAAAATTCCTTATGACCTGCGAGGTGACCTTGGATAATGCTTTAACCTCTAGCCACTTCGAGAAATAATCGACCATGACCAAGAGGAACCTCCTCTGCCCACTAGCCGGAGGAAAGGGCCCAACTAAGTCCATTCCCCAGATAGCGAATGGCCACGGTGCCGTGATACTCCGGAGCCTCTGAGCTGCCAAGAGCTGAAGGGGGCATAGAGCTGACATTTTTGACACCTCCTCGCAAACTCCATGACATCCTTCCTTAGGGTGGGCCAGAAGTACCCCTGTCTGACCACCCTTGCCTCCAGCGTCCTTCCTCCAGAGTGACTGCCGTACTCGCCCGAGTGCACCTCCCTTAATATCTTCGGGATCTCTTCATCGGTCACACATCTAGCTAGGAGTCCTGACAACATCTTACGATGCAGACCCCCTTCATTACCAAGTAGTGAGCCGCTTTGCGCTTGAAGCTTCTCCCGACCTTGGTCCCCTCAGGCAGTTCACCGGTGGTCAGGAAGGTCACAAAGGGATCCACCCACGAGGGTTGCCGATCCACCAGCATCAACTCTCCTTCCTCGATAGCCGGTCGGAATAGCTCCGTCAAGGTCCCTCCTCCCCGAGGTCCGAACTTGGCTAGTCGATCGGCGACTACACTTTCTTCCCTTGGAACTTGTTGAATTGAGAATGACCGGAATCCTCCGATGATCGCCCTTACCTTGGAGAGATATCTGATGAGGGTTGGCTCCCGAGCTTCAAATTCTCCCCGGATCTGCGATGCTACTACCTTTGAATCAGTGAAAACTTCCACGTCCTGAATCTCCAGCTCCTTTGCCAGGCAGAGGCCGGCGATCACGGCCTCATATTCCGCTTGATTGTTGGTCACGGGGAAATGTAGAATGACTGCTTGCTCTATGGTTACCCCCTGGGGACTTGTCAACACCACCCCTGCCCCTAGGGAGTGCCTTCCTGAGGCCCCATCGACCATCAAATTCCATGCTTCTCGAGGTTGCTGCTCTTCCCCCTCGACTTCAACGATGTAGTCTGCTAGGAAGTCAGCCACTGCCTGTGCCTTGATGGAGAGCCTTGGGACAAAGGAGATGTCGAACTCGCTTAGCTCAATGGACCATTTAGCCAGTCTCCCCGAGTGCTCCACTCCTTCGAAGATCTTGCGAAGAGGTTGGTCGGTGACCACCCTAATCGAATGCGCTTGAAAGTACGGCCGGAGTTTCCTTGCTGAGATGATTAAGGCGTAAGCGAGCTTTTCCAGGATGGGGTAGCGAAGCTCTGCTTTACTCAATATCCGGCTGACGTAGTAGATGGGCAGCTGCTTCTTTCCTTCTTCCCTCACTAGGACGGAGCTCACCGCCTCCGCTCCTACTCCGAGGTACAAGGTCAGGTCCTCTCCTTCCTTTGGGCTCTGAAGGAGAGGAGCCTGAGAGAGTTATCTTTTCAGCCCTTGGAAGGCCTCTTCGCACTCGGCTGTCCATTCGAACCTTTGATTCCCCCGCAACACCTTAAAGAATGAAGAACACTTGTCTCCTGCCCTAGAGAGGAACCTGCTTAGCCCAGCCAGCTTGCCTGTCAAGCGCTGGACCTCCTTGGCGTCGCGAGGTGACTCCAAATCCAGGATGGCCTTGACCTTGTCCGGGTTGGGCTCCACCCCCGCCGGAGTCAGGAGATGCCCGAGGAACTTCCCGCGGCTGGCCCCGAAGACACACTTCAAGGGATTCAGCCTCATTTTGAACCTTCTCAGGGTGGCGAATGTTTCCTCCAGATCTTGCAGGTGCGAAACCATGCACTTGCTTTTGATCATTAGGTCGTCGACGTAGACCTCCAAGTTTCTCCCCCTCTGATCCCGGAAGACTCGATCCATCATGCGCTGATCGGTAGCCCCTGCGTTCTTTAACCCAAAGGGCATCATCTTGTAACTGAATCATCCCTCCCTCGTGATGAAGGAAACATCCTCGGTGTCAGGAGGGTGCATCCGGATCTGGTGATAACCTGAAAAAGCATCTAAAAAGCTCATGACAGAAAAACCGACGGCTGAATCAACCAGCGCGTCGATCCGAGGCAGGGGGTAGCAATCCTTAGGGCATGATTTATTCAACAAAGAAAAGTCAATACACATTCTCCATTTACCACCTCCCTTCTTTACCATTACCACATTGGAGATCCAGCCTGGATACTGGATCTCTGAGATGAAGCCCGCCTCCAGGAGCTTCTTGACCTCCTCGCGAATGGGCTCCTCCAGCTTGGTGGCGATGGCTCTCATCTTTTGACGGATGGGGCGAGTGCGGGGGTCCAAGTTCAGGCGGTGGCAGGCTACGTCGGCGTCGATGCCCGGCATGTCCGCCGCGCTCCAAGCGAAGATGTCGACGTTGCTTTGAATGAAAGCCCGCACCTGTTCCAGTGCCTCGAGACTCAAGCCCCCGCTGACCCGCACCACTTTGTACTTTCCCTGCTCTGGTGAAGACCTCCATCTCCACCACTTCTTCGGCCGGCTCCAGCCGCGACTGCTCCCAACCGGTCCTTGCCTCTTCCTCCAACTCCAGCTCTCCTCTTTCCCCCTCCTCCTCAATTTCCATCACTTCTACCCACCCCTCCTGCTGCTGCTTGACTCCTACGCCCCTCGGGGCCTCTCCCTCGACTTCTTATGCCGCTTGCCCTTCTACTTCTAACGCCCCTTCCGGGCTCTCCTGCTCCCCGTCCCCCCGGACCACCTGCACATCTCCTTGCAGCTTATCAGTCTCCTATTCTCCGACTTCCTCCCCAGCTATCCCTCTTGCCTCCTCTAGGACCATCTCCTCTTCCTCAACAACCTCCTCTAGGGCCGCCATCTCTATCTCCAACTCTTCTGCCTCCGCCATCCACGAAATGGTGTTGACTGCTGTAACGTAACATTGCCTTGCCACCTTCGGGTCCCCTCTTACCCTGACCTGCACCCCCCCCCCATTGTTGAACTTGAGGCACTGATGGAACGAGGAGGGGACGCAGCGAAAGGCGCTGATGAGAGGGCGCCCGAAGATGGCATTATAGCTGCTCGGGGCGTCCACGATCACGAACCTACAGTTTCGCGACACGCCCCCCAACCTTATGTGTAACCCTACTCCTCCTTCTACCTCTTTCCTCTCTCTGGAGAACCCTAACAGAGGTCCATCCGACGCCAAGACCCTCTTCCCTTCAACCCTCATCTCATCAAAGGCCTTCTTGAAGATGACATTTACCGAGCTCCCGTTATCCACCAGTATCCTCGAGACCGTATAATTTTCCACCGCCGTCTGGATCATCAGGGCGTCACAGAAAGGATCCTCATAGTCTGGCATGTCCGCCGATGAGAAAGTAATCTTTTCTTCTGGTGGGGGAACCTGAGAGGTGGAGGCCACCCCCTTCGGTACATGGTTTGCAGGCTCCCCTTGCGGGTTGCCTCAATCCCCACTCCTCCGTGAATCACCCCGATTCCCCCCCGGGTCCCTACATCCACCCGATCTTCACACCTATCTTCTGCCTCGCCTTGCTACACCTCCACTATCCTCACCGATGGATCTTGCCTCCCTGCTCCTCTCGCTTCTCTTAACTCTAAGAATTTCGGACAGGTGGTCGTCGCCTGACCTTCTTCCTGGTGGAAGTCACAAAAGAGTAACGCCTCCCCACCCCTTCTGACGTCTCCCCTTCCTCTTCTACCTCCTCCTCGAGCTCCTCTGGCTGCTCCTCTCCCCCTTCCTACTTCCATGGCCTCCTGCGACGGTGGGGGGCGACCCCTTGGCTCCTGCCTCCATGCCGGTCGATCGAACCTCCGGGGCTCCCGCAGGTTATCTCTCCCATGATAGCCTTCTCCTGGGCCCTGGGGGCGACCCTCCTGGGGACTCCAACCTAACCGGTTGTTCGGCTCCCGCCCCCCCAACCCTGCTGCTGCCCAAACCTTCGGGGCTCCTCCCTTCTCCTTTCTTCCCTTTGCTCCCTCTGTTCCCTCGACTCCTTCTGTCTTCCCGCTGCTGGTTCCTTTCCGTCATCCTCTGCTAGCTTGGCCAACTTCCTGGCGAATGCTGGGTTTGCTCTCTCGAAGTCAATCTCCTTTGCTGCCCTCTCCATGAGCTCCTCAAAGGAGAGGGGTGGCACCCTCTTCAACTCCATGCTAAAAAATCCCGGTCTCAGCCCCAGGGTGAAGGCCAGCATCAGCGCGTACCCTGGAACCTCTTGGACCAAGAGGATCTCCTCCTGAAACCGGTCGACATAGTGACCCAGCGTCTCATCCGGCCTCTGCCTCACCGCAAACAGACACTCCGCTTCCTTCTTCTGCTTCTTTGAAGTTGAGAACCTCAACAGGAAACTTCTCCGCAGATCTTCAAAACAGTAGATTGACCTTGCTGGCAACTGGTGGAACCAGTCTCGAGCCTTCTCTTTCAACGTGATGGCAAACAGCCGGCACTTGAAGGCGTCCGTCATCTGCCTTATTGACACAACGTCCTCAAACCACTGTACGTGTTGTACCGGGTCATCCTTCCCCGAGTAGTAGGACATGTCGGGCTCCCGGAACCCCTCCGGTACCGGAGCCGAGATGATGAGCTCGCTTAAGGGGCTCTTGCCTCCTGCCTGGCGTGAGGGCACGTCCCGCGGCCTCGGCTGACTGGCCCGATCCGCGAGACCGTGCCCCGGGAAGAGCTCCCGCACCGCCGCTTCCTTCTCGCCCAGATCCGTCAGCGCCTCCTTGCCCGGGCGCTGGCTCTGGCCTAGGAAGAGTTCCCGCGCCGCCACATCTCTCTCGCCAGCCTCGCTCGGGACCTCCTTTCCCGGGCGCTGCCCTGGGGCATTCTCGCCTAAGAGCGGACCTCTTCTATTGGGACCTGAGGGGTGGCCCACTCTCCTCTCGCCGAGAAGGCTAAACTGATTGTTTGCAAGACCTCTCGCCTGAACTCATCCAGCATCCTCTTCGTTGCTTCCTCTCCCCGGGTGGGGGATCCTCCAGAACCTGACCCTTCACCTTCACCTCCAGCCATGAGACAAAACTCGAGGCTTTCTTGAATCGGCTGCCTTCCACGCTCACCGCACCAGAACTGTTGAAGCCAAATATGACCTCAAATGAAGTTCGAAGAAAAAGGGGTGCAGCCAAAACCTACTTCTCTCAAGTCTCAACCCTTAACTGGATTCAAAGGACCTAAGACTGACCCAATAGCCTCAGCAGGGAGGTCCCACCTCACACCCGGAAGATCTCTGAGAGCTTCCCCTCCAAAGCCAAAGCTGGGCTAGGAGCTCCTCAGAAAGCACTGAAATTTGGGAGTCAATGATAGCTTGCCTTCTAAGGAGCCCTTATGGGTCTATTTATAGTATTTTGCTGTCCTGAATTTACTGTAAAGCCCCTAGTTGGTCTGCCAATAGCCAAAACCCGTTGTTTTCCTGAGGGTACGGGGGTAATTTCTCCTGGGGGCAATTTTGTCATTCCACCCAGGGCCCTGGTCCCCACTCGGCGAGAGCCCTGAGCCGAGAGCCTTCTGTCAGAACCTGGCGGAAGCGGTCTCGCCTACCTATAGGCGAGAGTTTTCTTTTAGGACGACCTGGGGCTGGCGTAAGCGCTTGCGCGTTGATCTTCGTTCGACAATTTGGCCGCGCTCGCCAATCTGGGCTCGACGAACACGGGGCGCCTTGCGGCGAGAGCTCATATGTGGCGGGAGCTTTATCGCTTAGCGCAAGCGCTCCCGCCTACCTGGGCGAGAACCTTTCCGGGTAGCCTGTCTGACCGTTTGTGCCTCCTGGTCTGGCTCAGCGAATATGGGGTTGTACACGGTCACTTGCTCGCCTGCGTGTAGCTTCCACTGATTACCAAGATCGGTCGACTACCTAGATCCACTGACTGCCTAGATCCACCAACTACCTAGATCCATGGGTCCTCTTTCAACTTCAAGAAACTCTAGATTTGTGGGTTCTCTTTTTCCCGAGCACTTTGAGGTATATCCCTAACTCTTTGAACATCGTTTTGACTTTTGTTGTGTATGCTGGATTTAATCATGATTGTAGAATTTATGTTGAAAGTTTTTGTTTCAAAACAATTTCCATTTTGTTTATTGGATTATTTTTCAATTTTTTTAGATGATATAAGTTTGTTCATGTAACGTGTACAAATCAAAATTTCAAGATTTTTCTGTGCTTATGCATTATGAGTTCTGAACAAGAGAATGAAATTTTAAAGTCAATTAGCAATACAGATATAGATGCTGGACACGAATTCATCACAAACACTATCTTTCAAAGAAAGAAAAATTTAATTGATTGAGCTCAAAATGTTGCGAGGAGAATTGGATTTGTGGTTACCATCCTATAGGGTTATAAGATCATTGCATGTTCGTAACTTAGGATAATGATTAGTTGTGATAGAGATGAGTTTCCTCACAAAAATTGGTGTGGTAAAAGATTTGTCAAGAAAAATAGAAGGAAAATAAGCTCCAAGTAGTATGGATGTCCCTTTTCATTATGTGGTGAGAGATTCAAATTTGGATGAATGGAAGTTGCAAGGTAAATGTGGAACTTATAATCATATTTCTGCACATCTTGAGACGCATGCTTACGTTGAGAGGTTAGATGAAATTGAAAATAAATTGGTGGAGGAAATGTACACATTTGGTGTCAAATCCAAGAAAAGGAACTTGAGTGGTAGTACTGTGCTGACGATAATACATAATGATAAAGTAAGAATGTTCAATAAGTAATTAGATGGTGCTACACAAATTCAGTATCTCTACAAAAGCATGACTGAAGTAGAGTATACTAGTTACATTCAGGTGAATGAAAGTAGCACAAAATTGGAGTTTTTATATTTTGCTCATCCCATTTCAGTTCATTTGTCCAACATATTTCCAGATGTTTTTATGTTTGATTGCACTTATAAGACTAATCGACACAAGATGATTGTTATCTATTGTTGGATTGACAAGGTTATCTTTCCCACCACAAAAATTATTTTATATAAATTGCACATTAACAGGAAGGTTTTAGTGCATTGCAAAAAAAAATTTTCGTTCGATGAGTGTTCGCTACCTCCTATATTTATTTCATGGTTACACCATCATGCAAAGATTGCAGGAGACTAAATGTACAAAAACAAATAGATTATGATATAGTCAATTTAACTGATACTTGAAACTGCATGTAAGAAGTTCTTTAGCTCAATATTTATTTTCATATTAAATTAACTTAACTAACAATATTCTCACTTGCTAGTTTCACACAGGTTAATTTGAAGGTCAAAAAATTAGATGATATAGTCAATTTGGTCGGTACTTGAAACGGTGGGAAAAAATTACTTTACCTCAATACAAATTCTATTGCTATAGGAGGCACGATATGGAGTCCTATCAATTGCAAGTTGGTTTTTAAAGATGGACACTCTGAACAATGGCACCATTAACATATACAAGTTCAAATTATTTGCTCAAGATTATCTTCTACTGTATGGTGTTGATTATGATGACACATTCTCTCATGTTACGAAGATCACTGTACTATAGGCATGTCTGTTATTGTATCTATATGTTCCTAATCCATTTTTTATAAATATCGAAGGCATTTTTTGTATAATGACTTGTTCTATGATTTACTGATAATTCCTCTCGAGTACACAAAGTTATAACAATTTGTCATCTTTGTGGGACTCAATATCGCCTTAATCAGCCTCCTCTAGCACCATTTAAATAATTAACTTTTACTTAGACTGTTAGCTTCATAATGAGCTCATGTGATCATGTTCTCTGTTCATGAACCATTCAAAAACTCTTATTTTATTATTTGTTGATGTCATGATCATTATTAAGGGATATTTTTACGAACATTAAAGAAATGAAACAACAATTATGTACTTAGTGTGAGAACTTGATAATAACTTACAAAAAGTTGATAAGAACCTGAGAGATTGAAAATAACAGAATCTTTATTTCCAAAAAACTAAATATTACAATGGGTTGCCCTCCTTTATATATAGAGAGAAGGAGAGAGAATTTACTATTTGATAATGTTAGGCTAATTACAAGAGTCTACATGAGTGCGACAAGCGTGGTCAATGTGGTCAAATATGTGTTGAATGCATAGGGATGTGCTATTACACAAGAGTAATCTCCCATATCAACAACAACAGTTAGCAAGTACCAAGGATGAATATGTCAGTCTTCATCAGCAAAGCTTGTGATCCACCAATCTTATTCACGATCTCCACAATGTGTGGTTACATACTGGTAACCACAAATATATCAATCAATCTGCACAGCTTGCGGCTAGCCACGTAAGGTGCAATTAAACAGGGTTAATCGCACATACATCTATACGTTCTAATGCCCCCCATTAAGCTGGAGTATAAATATCGACCATGTTTTATAACTCATATTAGGAGAGTAAGTCACATGCTAAAGGGGAAAAACAGGGTGGGCTCGATGAACTCTCCTACCCCCATGGTTTTTTTTATTAATGTACTCATTGACATCATCAAATGGCGCTGAATATCGGCTCAAAGAACTCTGGATATAGAAGCCCAAGTCCAATATCAACTAGAGGCGACAACTACAACGCATGTTGGTTGTTTGTACTTGCCTACCTACCAAAATAGGTAGTTATACTCGCCCTCGTTGGAAGGGCCCCAGGGGAGCTCAACCTGCTAATGTGTACTCGCTCCCTCTTTGAGTTCTCCCACACATCGAGTTACTCGACTTCCTCCAGTAGGATCTACTCGCGGGATGAAAGGGTGTGAATAGTGTAATCAGAAGGCATGTCAGGCTACCCGTAAACCTCCTTGGTCTACAAATAACAATTAATTCAAGGCGGGCCAGCTATTTGCAAGCCAAAATAGACAGATTTCCCTCAGATGTTTTCCCTATAAATAGGACCCTAAATCCCTCAGATTAGACAGTCTTGCTTCCCCTTTGGAGAGCCTTAGATCCCCCAAGATCTAGCTTGCTGACTCAGGTATTAGCTCAGCCCTTGGTTGTGGGAGGGGAAGGGACATCCAATTTTCGAATTAGTGGCGGGACCTCTGAATGATTATGGGTAGTCTAAGTCATCTAGAGGTGGGGGGAGGTGAATAGGTGCTTTGCTGATTTTTAGGCCTTTTGAATTATTTCAGTCAACTATTGTAAAGAACAACAAAAAGCACAACACAAAGAACCACATAGGATTTATAGTGGTTCCCCAGAGTATAAGTAGATCCACTATATCTCACCACCAATCTAGCAGTGTGCTAGACTCAGTAAACTCCTCCAACTTCTCATATCAAAGACCTTACAGCTCAGATCCACTCCATGGTCTCATCTTAGGTCTTCGGCAAGACCCTACTTCATACTTCAGCAAGTCCTACCTCAGACTTCAGCAAGTCCTACCTCAGGCTGTCCATAACCCTATCTCAGAGTGCACGCACTCCTACAACTCAGAGATCCATAACTCAGAGTTCCAGATGATCACCAACCTCAGATACTCTCCTAGAATCCTACACTCAGACTCATAGTAGAGTCATATACTACGATCCTTTATTTGGCCCTACACTCAGGCTGACAACACAGCCCTACAAATCAGATCTCAGTGAGATGTTACACAACAAATGAGTTTAAAATAAATTATAGTAAATGATTCAAGAAAATTATTACTTTTAAGCTTGGAGTCTTCTTAAGCTTTCTAGAAAGAAAGCTTTCTTCTCAGGACCTGAATGAACTTGGTTTGATCTTGATAGCAGGTTCAGGGCTAAGTGGTTTGAATGAAGAGATAGCTTGATCTTCTTCTTCTTCGATAGCAGGAAGGTGAGCTTCCTATTGATTTGTTGTGTGAGCAAACTGGCAGCACATGGATCACAGAGTTCTTGTTGTTGCTAACGTTTTGCTTAATGGTGACTGTAAGAAATTAAGGTTTCTTACATGAAGAGTTCTCTTTCTTACAGAGACCTTCGCTTGAATTTTATAAGTCTGACTTCTCAAACGGTCAAAAAGTATTTCTGGTAATAATTCAAAACATCTTCCATAAGGTACTGATGTGATTTATGTTTTCAGCACCAAACAGATTTCAAATCCCGCAAATCTGGTCAACAAGACAGTAAATTATTGTTGTGAAGTCTTCTAACAAAACGGTATCGTTTTGTTCTTTATACACATCAAAACGGTATACGCCAAAGCTTCTCAAAATAACACTTTGACTAAATCTGAGTTATACTTTAGTTCAATGTGGGTCTAAACTAATCTCATGTCCTACTGAGTTTAATAACCTTTGAGCCTACAAACATGTAAATAGATAGACATCAAATATATGATGTAAAAGTCTTTATTTTCAAGTCATCTTACAATCTAGGGGGTGAATAGGTTGTCTCACTGATATTATTAGATTTTAATTTTATCTTTCTTAGTACTTAGTGTGTTGGCAGTAATTTGCTTTCAAGTACCTGCACAAAGAAAACAACATAGAAAAGCACACACAAATTTATGGTGGTTCCCCAATTTTGGGTACATCCACTCTCCTCCCACCTTGCCAACTTCCTGTTAGTCAAGGCCCTTCTCCAAACCACTGATCCAAAGAGCTTATACCTCAGATCCCTCAGAATCTCTCAGTCTCCTCTAAGACTTACAACTCAGCCACAAGGACATATAACTCAGTGGACAGCAGACCACCTACCTCAGGCCAAAGGCCCTACACTCAGGCTGGAAGGACAGCCCTATCTCAGATCCACAAGGGATCCTACAGCTCAGAGAGAATGACTCTCCTACAATCTCAGGCACAAAGGCCCTACCTTAGATTTGCACCCAGATCCTACCTCAGGCACAAGTGTCATACAACTCAGTGATAATGACACACCTACCTCAGACTTGAAACCAAGTCCTACAGCTCAGATCTAGCAGGATCCTACAACTTAGAGATTATTCCTCTCCTACAGCTCAGTGATCAATAGACCACCTACCTCAGATCCAAATTGGATCCTACAGCTCAGGCAAATTTTCCCTTCCTTAGGCTCAGAGAGCCCTACAACTCATATCCAAAAAGGATACCACAGAAGTGAAATGGATTTATTTTTATCACAGAGAAATTTCTCTGTGATGACCACTTGAGCTGAGTTATCTCAACTCTAACTTTTCTTCACAGCTACAAGAATATTGAGCTGGAAGTAACTAGCAGTAAACTACTCTGCTACCTCTTCCTTCCTAGGACAAAATCAACAACTTTATTATTTCTTCTTCTCAGCTCCAGAAGTAGATCTTGAGATTTTAGCTTGCTGAACTGAGAAGCATCTTTTTTTTTGCAGAAACTGGATATCTGTTTCTGCTTCTCTCTCTCAAAAGATGGACCTTCTGATCTTGTTGGTGCATGTGAAGATGACACCAGCTGAAAGTGTTCAGTTTCCTACCTAAATCACCTAGAGGGGGGTGGTGAATAGGTGAGATGTGCGTCTTTTTGCGGAATAAAAATTTAAGATCTATGCACATGATTATCTACCAATCAATCACAGACGACAAAAGATTTATAGTGGTTCCCCAACCTTGGGTACATCCACTTTCCCTCACCGATCTAGCAATACACTAGACTCAGCTACTCCACTATCTAGGATTGAAAACCAATCCTACGCCTCGAAACAAAGTTCCTACAATCTCGATCCACAAAACGGATCTATACTCGGAAGATACAACTTCCTACAACTCGGAGACAAAGGCTCCTACACTCGGAGAGAATTCTCCTACAAGAATGAAATTGAAAGTATGTAGAAATACAAACAGTAAAACTTTATCAGATCTACAAACAGTCGGCATGGATCTTCTTCGTTAATGTTTGCAGATTTATCAGAGAGGTTGAATAAAAATCACGATAAAGGCTAGATCTGAACTTTCTTGGCTTCACACGATCAGACAGATGATGGAGAACTGAGCGACGATCTCGATCTATGAATCTTCATGATCTGAATCCTCTGAAATCAAAAACCCTAGCCGGATGTGAGCAATGAAGGTCGGCAGTGGCGGCTTTCATTTTTAGAGAGAGAAAGAGATTCAGAAAGACTTAGAATAGAATTGATAGCGAAAACTTCTTAGGATTTGTCGGTTTGACAAGACTTTATATAGGATCTTCAATAACGGTCAAATTATTCTTAATGACGTATACGTGGACCAATCACGTCAAGGTTATTTGAAAATTCTGTCAATTCTGGACTTAACGAATTTTCTGAAAGAGGAAACTGATATACTCGAGTGAAGATGATCTACTCGAGTACTATATAAGACTACTCGAGTAAACAGAAGAGAACTACTCGAGTAAATTACTTAAAGAAAGTCCAGAAATGAAGAGCAGCTACTCGAGTACAAAGTGAATTACTCGAGTGCTAAAATTGTTACTCGAGAGGTGGAGTTTGACTACTCGAGTACAAGAAATACTACTCGAGAGAAAAAGATTTGACTACTCGAGAGGTAGAGAAACTACTCGAGTCAGGGACTTAGAATATTTTTTGGAAGAGGATTCTGGGTTACTCGAGTAATGAAACTGAACTACTCGAGAGGATATAATCTACTCGAGTATATAAAAATAGCTACTCAAGTAATGGACTTAGAAAAATTCTGAGGGAAGAAAATCTATTTACTCGAGTATAAACTCTGGACAACTCGAGTAGTAGATGGACTACTCGAGTACATGAATTTGACTACTTGAGTGAGGAAGAATTACACGAAATCTAGTCTTCTGTAACTCGAGACAAAAGACTAAACTACTCGAGTACTTATATGACTACTCGAGTAATTTACTTAGAAAATTTCCTGGAGAAGGAATTCTGTTAACTCGAGAATGATAAGGGATCTACTCAAGTAGTTGGCTTAGCTACTCGAGAGCTATGATCTGGCTATTCGAGAGCTAATCCCTTTACTCGAGTACTTATAGTTTTACTCGAGTATAAACTAAGCATTTCACTCAAGTATGTAGGGATCTACTCGAGTAAAGTACTTAGTAAAATTCTTTCAACAGAATTCTCTTTTTCTTTGGTGAGTTCAGCAACAAGCCTTTCTCTAATTAGTCCTAGTGCTTGAATATGAAGTGTATCCCAATAGAGAGGCTACACGTGAGTCAACACCATGAATAACATAATGAGGGATTACATTGTATGGTCCTGTGTTTGGTGACTCATTGTAGACTGACATTGGTCTACACTTTGTAATACAGTCCTGCACACACAAAACTCAAACAAAGCATCAAATACAACTTAATTCATCTTAGTTCAAGGGTGACTTCATCAAATTTGGGTTAATGTGGATACAATACCCAACAATCTCCTCCTATTTGTAGAAGTCAGAACCCTTTACACTAAGGTGAATTATAGAGACAAAAAAACTATATATGCAAATAGATAAAGCAGTGTAATCAAGCATAAGAATATAATCAAGATTATATGATCAAAGTTTAGAATTATATAAATGTGATTTTCAAAAATATCATTTCTACAAAAATCATTCCCACACTCTCATAATCCTTGTAGCTTAGACTTGGTGGTGCTTCCTGTCTTGCTTCTCTTGTTGTCTCCTTTGGTAGCTGAATGGCTTGGGATAGTACTTTGTAGGTCTTGGAGAAGCAGTAGTGTTGTTCCTTCCAAATTCTCTATCATACAGTCTCCTCTTAGTCATAGACTTTTCATATAATTCCCATTCCTGGGAGCTGTAGTAAATATTCCTGCTTTCATGGAAGTCCATAATAAGTTTGAGAGTATTCAAAATTAGAGACTTAGAAGTAGGAGACCAGATCTTTGCAAACTCTGGAGTTTTTCTCTTTTCTGAATTAGGAACTGGGATTGACCTGCTGGCAGAGGCACCATCACCATATTTTCTCTTCTTCTTTGAAGTCTGAATTTCTGGAGGGGCATAGAGAAGGATAACTGCAGGGTTATCCTCCCAAAGTTGAGCATATGAATCAGGAGGAGGACCTTCATGACCTTCAGGTCGAGGAGAGAAGGAAGGTTGTTGAGCTTGAACAGGAGCAGCAACAGCTAAGGGGTTTAGGCGGTGAGGAATGATATTTGGATCAACAACAAACTCAGGAAGGATTTGATTATGCATCCAGACAGTAGTGTCATATGTATGGAATTTGACACTCTAAATTTATCCTAAAACATCATTATGGATCTCTTCCATCTTTGCTTCCCAGAGCTCTTGCTTGAGTGTATCTGATTTCTCAAGATATTCTTTCACTAAACTCTCCCCCTTTCTGACTTCTACAATCAGTTTATTGATGACATCATCTTTGAAGATTCCAAATTCTTCACAAATCTTCATCTTTGTAACTTCAAATCTCTTATCTAATTCTATCTGATTATTAGCAAGAGTCACACCTTGCTCCAGGACTTGACCAACACTAGTAATAGTGTGATCTAGAGCCTTTCTACCACTTTGGAAAAGGTGTCTGAGCTGATCTGTATTATGTTGGATCTCTGCAAATCCCCTGCACATTTCAGTCTCTAGAGCAGTGACTTTGTCAGTAACAGCCTTGAGTGAAGCATCAAAGTAGGTTCTCTGTTCTTGAAGCAGAAGGACAACTTGATTCATCAGATCACTAGAAGGAGTAGCAGCATGAGGGGCAACAGAAGAGGGAACTGGAGGAGGAGGAGCAACCCATGGAGCTATCTCTTTAATTACTACAGAGCTCTCTGCTCTGTTAGTATGAATCAGGGCATCCCCTTCATCAATGCGCATGCGGATGGTGAAGTTCAAATTTCTTAATGGAGCTTCAGCTGGTTCAGGAGTTTTTTCTTTCTCATCTGAAATGAAAATGATGTCATCCTACTCTTGATTTGCAGTAGGAGACTGTGGAGTGGGGGATGGAGTGTGTTATGGAGATTGTACTGGAGTGGGGTGCTTGGGAACTTCATCAGTTGGTACTTTTGGAAGAGGGAGAAGGGGTTCATCTGCAGTTAGCTCATCAATCATCTCACTGACTGCAGCCTTAGTTGATAGTAGGGTTTCTTGAAGTTGTACTTCAAAAGGAATTTGTTCAGGAGTCTAAGGTGGAGGTGAAGTAACATCTTAAGGTGTAGGTATCCTTGCTGGAATTGAAGGAGTAGGCTCCCCCTCAACAGTTGCACCAGAGGAGCTGACAACCTGAAGTGGAGAGGGAGATGGGTTCCTGTCCTCTGAAGCTGGAAGATCTTGAGCTTTGGCAGCTTGAACTGGATTCTGTAACTTCAAATCCCATCCCTGAATTGATGAGATAGAGACTTTCTTCATCTGGTGAAGAACAATCCCTTTTGAAAAGTTGAACACCTCAGGGTTAATTTCATGGAGGAGGAGAGAAATTATCCTGACATAATTTGGAGCTTTAATACTGTCTTTTATCTTATCCAAGATCATCATCCCAAACAAAAATTTTTTCCTGCAGACTATTGCTTGCATGATATCAAAGAAAGAGAGAGAGATATCTCTTATGGAATTAGTTTTGCAGATGAGAACTTTCCCTATAATGTCCACTAGCAACTTTCCTTCAGGATTCAGCTGAGACCTTTTGATGTATTCTTCATCAGGAGAAATGCCACAGAACATACATGTCCTGTCAGAGTCATCAGGACCAAGATGATCTTCTTCATCCACAATCGGTAGTCGAAGAAGTTGTGAAATAGAGGTCTTGGTGAAAGATAATAGTTGCCAACCTAAATCACCTAGAGGGGGTGAATAGGTGAGTTGTGCGTCTTTTTGCGGAATAAAAAAATCTCAACCAAAGCACAGATCTATCTACCAAACAAGCAAACACAGACGAGGCAAGATTTATAGTGGTTCCCCAACCTTGGGTACATCCACTTTCCCTCACCGATCTAGCAATATACTAGACTCGGCTACTCCACTATCTCGGATTGGAAAACAATCCTACCCTCGGAACAAGGTTCCTACAAACTCGATCCACCAACGGATCTACACTCGGAAGGCAAAACTTCCTACAATCTCGGAGTTAAAAAACCCCTACACTCGGAGAAATCTTATCCTACAATAATGAAATACAGCAGTACAGAAATACAAACAGTAAATATCTGGTTCAGATCTGCAACAGAAAATCAGAAAATCCTTCTTCTAGGCGTGTGACTTTATCAGAATATTGAAGAAGAATTTCGGCAAGATCAGATCTGTAACTTCTCAACTTTACACGATCGAAAGAGTAGATGAAGCGTTGAGAGGAGATCTCGATCTGTAGAGTCTTCTTAATCTGAATCCTCTGAAAAGAAGAAACTCTAGCCGGTCGGAAATTAGTGATGGCGGCGGCGGCGAGTTTCCGGTTCTTGTAGAGAGAGAGAGGAGACAAAATTCTTTTTGGAAAGAGACGACTGCAAAACTTAGAATAATTTTCTTTTGAAAACTTAGGGTTTGTCGGTTTGACAAGACCTTTTATAGCAGACAAGAAGATTAGACTTAAATGATTCATAAAGAGAAAGACACGTGTACCAATCACGTCAGAGTTTAAGAATAAGATCGTTAGGTCTGGACTTAAGGAATTTCTGAAAATGGTCAAAGTAAATTACTCGAGTCAAGCAGAACTACTCAAGTATATGCAGCACTACTCGAGTAGGTAGAAGGGACTACTCGAGTATATGATAAAAAGTACTCGGGAGATAAAGAAATCATTACTCGAGTACATGGAGTCAATTACTCGAGTAAATAAGAATGAGAGGGACTCAGTTACTCGAGTAACAAAAATAACTTACTCGAGTACTTAAGTACTTACACGAGAGGTGGAGTATATTACTCGAGTTCCAGAAGTACTACTCGAGTATATAAAAATGAACTACTCGAGTATATCAGAAACTACTCGAGACAACACTTAGAAAAATTCTGGAAGAGGAAAAACTGAACTACTCGAGTATGTAACATGGACTACTCGAGACATAATGATCTACTCTAGTATATAACATAAACTACTCGAGTAATTCACTTAGTGAAATTTTCTGGAATAGAATTCTGGGTTACATGAGTAAAAGCATTTGACTACTCGAGTAGTAGATGAACTACTTGAGTATATGAGTTAGACTACTCGAGTAACTAGAAACTACACGAGAGTCAAAATACCATTAACTCGAGATAGAAGATAGGACTACTCGAGTATATATAATACTACTCGAGTATTTCACTTAGAAATATTTGAGAAGAGAGAATTTGGAAACTCGAGAGATAAGAGAAAATTACTCGAGTATACAAGATGAATTACTCGAGAGACATAATTGGACTACTTGAGTATATCTTAAGTACTCGAGTAAGTGAATTACTACTCGAGTATAAACTCAGTAACTTACTCGAGTAAATAAGAAGGTACTCGAGTACTTTACTTGGGAGAAATTTTTCTGACAGATTTTCTTCTTCTAAGGGAAATCAGCATCAAGTCTTTTCACATAGTCCTAGAGCTTGAATATGAAGTGTATCCCAATAAGGAGGCTACACATGAGTCAACACTTTGGAACACACAATGAGGGATTACATTGTATGGTCCTGTGTTTGGTGACCTATTGAAGACTGACATTGGTCTACACTTCCCATTAGAATCCTGCAAAGACATAACTCAAACCAAGCATCAAATATAACTTAATTCATCTTAGTTCAAGGGTGACTTCATCAAATCTGGGTTAGTGTGGATACAATACCCAACAATCTCCCCCTATTTGTAGAAGTCAGAACCCTTTACACTAAGGTGAATTATACACATAAAAAGAATGCTAAGTAATCAAGTAGTGTAAGCAAACAAGGAACTATGAAAAAGATAATAAGAACAAAAAACTTTGAATTATATAAATATGATTATCCAGAACTATCATAAACAACTAAAATCCATTTCCATAGCTCATGAGTCTTTTGGGCTAGCTCTGATGATGTTGCTTGTCTTGTTTCTCTTTCTGTCTTCTTTGATAGCTGTAAGGTTTAGGATAATACTTGAGTGATCTTGGAGGAGCAGCTGGATTATTTCTTCCATATTCTCTGTCATAGATTCTCCTTTTGGTCATGGACTTCTTATACAACTCCCATTCATAGGAACTGTAGTGAATGTTTCTGCTTTTATGGAAGTCCAGAACTAACTTGAGAGTTTCCAGGATGAGAGACTTGGAAGTAGGAGACCAGACCTCAGCATGTTCAGGAGCTTTAGCAGGAACATACTTGCTAGCAGAAGGACCTTTACCATATTTTCATTTCTTCTTGTAAGTCAGTATCTCAGGAGGAGCTTTGAGAAAGATATCAGCAGGACCATCTTCCCAATCCTGAGCATAAGAATCTGGAGGAGCAACAGAATCACCATGCCTTGGAGAAAATGTGGGTTGCAGAGGAGGAGCAGGAGCATCAGCAGCAGCTAGTGGATTCAGGTGATGTGGAATAATGTTAGGATCAGCAGCAAATTCTGGTAGAATCTGGTTGTGCATCCAAACAGCAGTATCATAAGTGTGGAATTTGACACTCTGTATCTGAGCTAGAACATCATCATGGATCTCTTTAACTTTGGCTACCCATACTTCTTTCTGGATGGCATCAGATTTTTCTAAATATTCTTTTACCAACTTTACCCCCTTTCTGACTTCAACAGATAGCTGGGAGATGACATCATCTTTGAAAATTCCAACTTCCTCACATATCTTCATCTTGGTTATTTCAGCCCTTTTGTCCAGTTCCATTTGATTGTTGGCAAGAGTCAGACCTTGCTCCATAACCTGGCCAACACTGGTGATGGTGTGGTCTAAGGCTTTGCCACCAATCTGGAAGAGATGTCTGAGCTGATCAGTGTTGTGCTGGATCTCAGCAAATGCTCGGCTCATCTCAGTTTCTAGAGCAGTAACTTTGTCTGTGACAGTCTTGATACAAGTATCAAAGTATGTTTTTTGGTTCTGAAGAAGAAGTACAATCTGATTCAACAAATCTGTGGAGGCAGGAGCTGGAGCAGCAGGAGGAGTAGAAGTTGATGGAGCAGAAGGAATAGGAGGAGCCACCCATGGAGCAATTTCAGAGAGAGTGACTGAGCTCTGAGCTCTTGTAGTGAGTATCATGGCATCCTCTTCATTCATAATCTGAGGGATAGAAAAATCCAAATTTTTGAGAGGAGCTTCAGCTTGCTCAGGTGAGAGCTCATCAGAAATGAGAATTGTTTCTTGCTATTCTTTGGGGGCATCAGGAGATTTTGCTGGTGTCCTTGCTGGAGAAGTGTCTGGAGATTGTCCAGGAGTTGGGTCCTTGGAAATTTCAGTGGATGGAGCTGGAGGAGATAGAGGAGGAGGAGGTACATCTGCAGTTAACTCTTCTATCATTTCATTTATGGCAGCATCAGTAGAAAGGAGTGCTTTTTGAACCTGTTGATCTGAGAGGATATCTTCTGGAGTGACTGGAGGAGGAGTAGGTGGCTTGGCCTAAACAGTAGGAGCAGGCTCCCCCTCAATAGGTGCACCAGAGGAGCTGGGGACCTGAGATGGAGAAGGAGATGGAGTCCTGTCCTCTGTGTCTGCAACTTCAGTAATTTTGGCAGTGTTGAAGTATTAGATCGGGCGGCCTTGCGGTCTTGTCTGGCGGTTTGTTGACCGAGCGGTCTGGCAGTCTAACTCAGAAGTCTGGAGACCGGGCGGTCTATCGGTCTCCCGTTGCGGCTTGTTCTTATCGGTCTAACCGCGCGGCCTGTGCGGTCTCCTTCATTTCTAGCCGCTCAGCACTGCACATGTTTAGTCCTATATTGTTTGTATGTACTCTCTCATATCTCCTCCATTCTATAAAAGGGAGGTCATACCTTTGTAAATGATATCTTTTTTGGATAATAAAATTTCAATTATTCAAAATTCTATCTGTTGTTTCTTGCATGTTCGCTACTTTCTACATGGTATCAGAGGGCACGGTCTTTTCCTCCTGATTGTGTGCGCTCTCTGATTCTCGCGGCTTGTTTTCTGCTTACGCGACCTGTCTTCGCGGCTTGCCTTCTCATTTTTCCGCTGCCCTATTCGCGCGGCTTGTTTCTCCTTGCTTCTCTTCTCTCCAGCTGTTTTTCGTCGCCGCGACTTGTTTAGCTGTCGCCGCACCCTGGTTCGTTCTCGCCTCTCCGGCTTCCTAGTCGTTGCGGCCTGCTTCTGTTCGCCCGGCTTGTGACTTGTTGTTGTCGCTGCTTCTTGCTTCCTCTTCTCTTCTGTTCGCTCGCACTTTTCAGTACGCGCGACCTCTTCCCCGCTGCTTCCTGGCCGCTTGTGTTCACGCTGCTTCTTACCTTTCAACCGCTGCGATTTCACGCGGGTTGCTCTACTCTTTCCTCTCCTCGCGGCTTCTCTTCTTCTTGCGCGGCTTCTTGCTGTTTTCTATGACTACTTCCGGTCTCACCACCCCCGTCATCTCCACCACTCCTGCAGCTCCTTCTCCTCCTCCTCCTTCGGGCAACCTTGGCACTCTTTCTAAGCTTGTTGGCTCCAACTATCCCGATTAGAGCGTTTCTTTCACCTTTCTTCTTCGCTCTCAGTGCAAGCGTCATCACCTCACCGATGACCCTCCTCCTCATAACTCTCCTGAGTTTGATGACTGGGATGCGAGTGATGCTCTTGTCCGCACTTGGCTGCCCAACAACCTCTCTGATGAGTGCCTTCCCGTCATTCGCCATGATGAGACGGTCAAGGCCGCCTGGCTTCACCTCGCTGCTCTCTATTCGAAGGGGGGACAGACGTCCCGCATTTATACTCTCTATGCGGACCTCTTCGCCCGCCCTTCCATGTATCCTGCTGCGGCTTATCAGCAGGTTCAGGCTCTTGGTGCTGAAATTCTCCAGAATCGCCCCTTCTCCGCAGACTTGGCCGAACAACACAAACACTTCCAGGAACTCCTGGTTGTTTGCTATCTTCTCCGTCTTCCTGATTCCTATGATATGATCCGCCAGCAGATCCTGGGTGAGGCGGAATCTCCCACTTTGGATGCCACCGCGGCTCGCATTGCCGCTGTTACTTCGCTGCTCCAGCGGCCTCTGTTGGCCTCTCCCCCTTCACAGGACTCCTTTGCTCACCAAGCTCAGAGGGGGGGACCTAGTGGCCGCGGCCACTCTGGCGGACGGGGTTCGTCCCGGTTCCTCTGCTCTCACTGTGGTCGTACCGGCCATTCTATTGACCGCTGCTGGCAGAAACATCCTCATCTTCGCCCTTCCGGTGATGCTCCTTCTTCGGCCTCTGCCTCCTCTCGGCCGTCTGCCTCTGTGGCCACGACGTCAGGTAGTGCCCACGTCGTTACCCAATGTAAATGGCTGATTGACTCCGGTGCTACAAATCATATGACTGGCAACCCTCATTGCTTCTCCCGTCTTGAGACACATGACCGTTTGCCCCCGGTTCGTGTGGCGGATTGTTCACCGTCCCCGGTTCATGGGACGGTCATGGTTCAACTCACCCATCGCTTTGCTTGGAGGACACTCTCTATGTCCCGAAGTTCCCGTGCAATTTATTATCTGTTACTACTTTATGCTGGCAACTTCAGTGCTCCGTCTTATTCACTCCAACTACTTGTTCTTTTCAGGACCCGAGGACCCAACGGATGATTGCTACTAGGACTGAGAGCGGCGACCTCTACTTCCTCGACGATGTTTCTGCTCTGTCCGCCTACTCCTCCTCTACAGATCTCCTTCAATGGCATCTTCGCCTTGGACATCCTCCTCCTCGGATTCTTCGACAGCTTCTGCCCCACTTACCTCCTACCAGTTCTCCGCTCAACTGTGATGCGTGTCAGCTTGGCAAACATCATCGCTCCTCCTTCCCACCGAAGCAAGGCCGTGGCTCCTCTCGCCCGTTTGATCTCATTCATTCTGATGTCTGGGGTCCTGCTCCTACCCTCACTGTTGGTCGGGGTAGTTCCTATTTTGTCACTTTTATAGATGATTTTTCATGATGTACCTGGGTGTATCTATTAAAAGATCGCTCTGAACTCTTTTCTGTTTGGCAGTCATTTTATTTTATGATTCAGAATCAGTTTGACATTTCTATTAAAGTTTTACGCTCTGATAATGCCAAGGAATATCTTAATCATGAATTCTCCTCTTTCTTTCACCAACATGGTCTTCTTCATCAAACTACTTGTGTTTACACCTCCCAGCAAAATGGGGTGGCGGAGCGTAAAAACTGTCACCTCCTTGATGTTGCTCGTACTCTCATGACGCAGATGCACGTAGCTCGCTCCTACTGGGGCTATGCTGTGCTCCTCGGCTACTATCTCATCAATTGCCTTCCCTCCACAGTTCTCCACGGCCAGACCCCCTTCTCCATTCTCTACCCCCACAAGGAACCTTTTCCTCTCCCTCTCCGTGTCTTTGGCTGTACGACCTTTGTTCACGCTCCCTCCGCTACCTGCGACAAGCTTCCCCCCCATTCCACCAAGTGTGTCTTTTTGGGGTACTCTACCACTCAAAAAGCCTATTGCTGTTTTGACCCCCTTCTCCGCAAGCAATTTGTCTCCGCGGATGTGACATTTTTCGAGAATGCTTCCTACTTCTCTCCTACCTCCTCTCTTCCTCCTGATATCTCCGTTCCCTCCACGCCTCTCGACGTCTTCCCACCTCCGTCTCCTCCTCCACCGTCTCCTTCCCTGTCCGTCTCCCCACCCACCCCACCTCCCTCTTCTCTGACGCTGTCTCTCTCTAGTCCCGGGTCAGCCTTCTCCGCCACGGACGCTCCGGTCGCTGACGCACCCGTCGACCTGGATCTTCCCATTGCTCTTCGCAAAGGGGTGCGGGCGTGTACTCAACACCCGCTTGCGGCCGTTGTTTCCTATGATCGGCTTTCTCCTTCTCGCAGGTGTTTTGCCTTGGCTATCTCTGCTACTTCTACTCCCCACACCCACCAGGAGGCTCTTGCTCTCCCTCATTGGAAGTCTATCATGGATGAAGAGATGGCTACTCTTACTGAACGGGGCACCTGGACCCTTGTTCCTCCCCCAGTGGGCACTGTTGTGGTTGGCTGTCGCTGGGTCTTTATTGTGAAGTTTCGCCCCGATGGCACCGTGGATCGCTATAAGGCCCGGCTGGTGGCCAAAGGCTTCACTCAGACTTACGACATTGATTACTTTGACACTTTCTCTCCGGTTGCTCGCCTCAGCACCATCCAGGTTCTTCTCTCTTTGGCTGTCAACCGGGATTGGGCTATTTCCCAGCTTGATGTCAAGAATGCCTTTCTCTATGACGATCTTCAGGAGGACGTCTACATGGCGCAACCTCCTGGGTATGTTGCTCAGGGGGAGACCCGCGTATGTCGTTTGAAGAAAGCCATTTATGGCTTAAAGCAGAGCCCTCGGGGATGGTTCGACAAGTTTAGTGGTATTGTGGCTACCATCGGCTTTGCAAGGAGTTCAGCCGACCACTCCTTATTCATTTGCAAAACGGACTCGGGACTGGTGGTCTTGGCAGTGTATGTCGATAATATTCTTCTTACTGGCGATGACCAAGCTGGGGTGGATTTGACGAAGAAACACCTCCGCCAACACTTGGTCACGAAGGATATGGGCTCCCCGAAATACTTTTTGGGGATAGAAATCTCTCGGAAGCTTGGCTCATTGGTTCTCTCCCAAAGTAAGTATGCCCTTGATCTTCTACAAGAGGCAGGATTGACAGCTGCCAAACCGGCCCGGTTTCCCATGGCTATTGGAGAAGACAAAACATGGACGGATGACTCACCTCCTCTATCTGATGTCACAAGGTACAAACGTTTGGTGGGCAAACTCATCTATCTCACGGTGACCAGACCTGACATCTCCTATGCTGTTGGAAAGGTCAGTCAGTTTATGCAAGCTCCCAGGGAGTGCCATCTTCAGTCTGCCTTGAAGATTTTAGAGTATGTTAAAGCAGCACCAGACAAAGGGCTAATCTTTCAGAAGAATGGTCATCTGAGGATTGAGGCCTACTCAGATTCCAGTTATGCGGATGATAAAGGCGATCGTAAGTCTACATTGGGCTTTTGTACTTTTGTCGGAGGAAATCTTGTCAGTTGGAAGAGCAAGAAACAATTTGTTGTCTCCAGATCCAGTGCAGAAGCCGAATACTGGAGTATGGCATCAACCACATGTGAGTTATAGTGGTTGCGGGCTCTCATGCTTGACCTAGGAGAGGTCTATGACTATCCTCTTCCTATGTTCTGTGACAACAAGGCCGCTATATACATATCCAGAAATCCGGTCTTCCATGAGAGAACAAAGCATATAGAGGTTGACTGGCACTTCATTCGGGAAGAGATTTTGAAGAAACAGATTTGTACTCCGTTTGTCACCTCTGACAAGGAATTGACAGATATCTTCACAAAGCCGGTCTCTACTTCCTTTTTCCACATTTGTGACAAGCTGGGCATGGTTGATATCTATGCTCCAGCTTGAGGGGGAGTGTTGAAGTATTAGATCGGGCGGCCTTGCGGTCTTGTCTAGCGGTTTGTTGACCGAGCGGTCTGGCGGTCTAACTCAGAAGCCTGGAGACCGGGCGGTCTATCGGTCTCCCGTTGCGGCTTGTTCTTATCGGTATAACCGCGCGGCCTGTACGGTCTCCTTCATTTCTAGCCGCTCAGCACTGCACATGTTTAGTCCCACATTGTTTGTTTGTACTCTCTCATATCTCCTCCATTCTATAAAAGGGAGGTCATACCTTTGTAAATGATATCTTTTTTGGATAATAAAATTTCAATTATTCAAAATTCTGTCTGTTTTTTCTTGCATGTTCGCTACTTTCTACAGGCAGCTTGAGAGGGATTTTGCAACTTCAACTCCCATCTCTGGATGGAGGATATGGAGACCTTCTTCATGTGGTGAATGATACTTTCTTTGGAGAAACTAAAAACCTATGGATTGGTCTCATGTAGAAGCAGAGAAATTATCCTTTCAAAGTTTGGGGACTTTATACTCTCCTTAATCTTAGTCAGAATCAACAAGCCAAATTGAAAGTCTTTTCTACAGACTATAGCTTGCATCAATTCAAAGAAATAAAGGGGTATGGCCCTGATGGATTTAGTTTTGCATAGAAGAATCTTACCAATAACATCAACCAAGAATTTCCCTTCAACATGCATATCAGACCTATTGATGTGTTTAGCATCAGCAGAAAGTCCACAGAAAGAACAGGTTCTGGAATAGTCTTCATCACTCAGAAAATTGTCTGCATCTGGAGCTGGCAGTCGGAGAAGTCGAGATACAGAGGTTGCAGTGAGTTTAATGGTGATACCTTTGAGTGAAGACTTCTAGACTATTCCATGGTGCTTGACCTTGACATTCCTGAAAAACTCTACAACTTCGGGGAAGAGGATACGACATGGTTCTTGGAGAACAAATGTTAAGTCGGCGGTGTCGAGCAAAATCAGAAGATTATGGAAATCGGCGGATAGGTCTGCAATCCCTGCGACGACTAATTCCGAACCAACACCAATCTTAGATGAGGCGACCATGATTCAGAAGTCGTGGAGATGGCGAAACCCTAGAGAGTGTCGACAGGAAGACGGAGGGGGAGCGGCTATGCAGCTGAAGGAGGAAGGAGAAGAGACAACCAGGTACTCGAGAGACGGAAAAGATTTCGTGTAGATGAAATTTCTGGATTTTCTTATTTATATAACCCTAGGTTTAGGTCTAATTTTTTGAAAATTAAAGCTAAAGTAAACCATAGAATAGGCGGCATAAGCCTTTGGTTTACGCATAAGAAAATTTGAATAGGAGATGACTCGGCATATACACGAGTGATGAGAATATCTCGAGTAGATAAGTCTGGGGTACTCGGGTAAGAATACAGAAGTATTCGAGTAGATGTATGGAATTACTCGAGTAGATCAATAGGGTACTCGAGTAAGTGAAGTTAACTACTCGAGTATGTTAGTTTGCTACTCGAGTAGGTCAAGTCGACTACTCGAGTATAGCATTCCACTGCTCGAGTAGGTCAAGTCGATTACTCGAGTATGTCATTCTACTACTCGAGTAGGTCATATACTTACTCGAGTATGCTATTACTTACTCGAGTCAAATACTTAGACTTTTGGAAAAGTCCAACTTTTGGCTAACCTCTGAGCCTTGAGCCTTCTTGAAAGTCCATCCTCTTCTAGTCTTCCTTGTTGAGCATCCCAAGTTCTGTTTTGAAGAACGAGAACTTGGTCTCGTCCAGCATCTTCGTGAAAATATCTGCAATTTGCCTGTCTGTAGGGACATATTGTATGTCTATGTCCCCATGCTCCACATGCTCCCGGATGAAATGATATCTTAGCTCTATATGCTTTGTCCGGCTGTGCGATACTGGTTATTGGCTATTGCTATTGCGCTGGAGGAGTCGCAAAACAATGGAATCTTTGCAAACTTCATGTTGTAGTCTTCAAACTAAATCTTTATCCAAAGTAACTGTGCACAGCAACTGCCTGCAGAGATGTATTCTGATTCGGCCGTTGAGATTGCCACACAGTTTTGCTTCTTGCTACTCCAGGAGATAAGCCTTCTTCCAAAGAATTGGCAAGTCCCTGAACTGCTTTTCCTGTCGTCTTTGCTACCTGCAAAATCTGCATCTGTAAAACCTATCAGTTAGCTATCATTACTTCTTGGGTACCATAAGCCAAGATTTGGTGTGCCTTTAAGGTATCTCAAAATCCGCTTCACAGCAGCATAGTGAGATTCCTTAGAGTTCACCTGAAATCTAGCACAAACACATGTTGAGAACATTATGTCAGGTCTACTTGCAGTAAGGTAGAGCAAGGATCTAATAATGCTTCTGTACTTGGTTTCATCAAAAGGTTTCCCTTTTTCATCCTTGTCCAAAGACATCGTTGAACCCATTGGAGTCCTCATCGAGGTTGCGTTCTCCATTCCGAATTTCTTAATTAGCTCTTTGGTGAACTTGGTCTGTGAGATGAAAATTCCATCTTCAGACTGTTTCACCTGAAGCTCTAAGAAATACTTCAGCTCGCCCATACTACTCATTTCAAACTTCCCTTGTATAAGTTTTGAAAACTTCTTGCAGAGGTTGTCGTCAGTAGAGCCAAAAATAATGTTGTCGACATAGATTTGCACTAGCAAAATCTTGCCCTTAATTTCCCTAAGAAATAATGTCTTGTCTATCTTTCTCCTTGTGAACTTATTATCAAGTAGAAAGCTAGACAACGTCTCATACCAAGCTCGAGGAGCTTGTTTTAGACCATATAATGCTTTATGCATTAAATAAACGTAATCAGGATAGTTAGAATTAATGAAACTTGGAGGTTGTTTCACATATACCTCTTCCTATATGTCACCATTAAGGAAGACAGACTTCACGTCCATCTGGTAGACAGTGAAGCCTTTAAGTGCAGCATATGCTAGGAATAACCTTATAGCCTCCAGTCTTGCCACTGGAGCATATGTCTGGTCGAAGTCGATTCCTTCTTCTTGACGATAGCCTTTGGCGATAAGTTTGGCCTTGTTCTTTAATATCGTTCTATCCTCGTCCATCTTGTTCCTGTAGACCCATTTTGTCTCAATGACGTTCTTACCTTTGGGTCTTGGAACAAGCTTCCATACTTTACAGCGCTTGAACTGGTTCAGTTCTTCTTCCATTGCCATTATCCACGATGCATCTGAGTTTGCTTCCTCAAACTTCTTTGGTTCAACCTACAAGAGAAAACTTAAATATAAATTCTCATTAGTTGTACCTCTACGAGTTTTGACACCATCTCGGGGATCTCCTATGATCTGGTCCATGGGATGATCCTTCAAATGTCTGAGCTCTAGAGTCCTTGCATCTGGATTGTCTTCTATCACCGAAGTGACTTCTTCATCTTGGATGAATTCTTCATCTTGATCATCAGCCTCTCCAATAGGGGTTGGAGTGGTGATCTTGATGAACGTTTCGCCATTGTCTTTGGACGGTTCATCCAAGCTAATTTATTTCAGCTTTGCACCTGCATTTTCAATAAGCACACTAGAAGAGTTGTTTTGCAGCAAACTCGTCTCATCAAATACAACATGTATTGATTCTTCTACCACCAGGGTTTTTCTATTAAAAATCCTATATGTCTTACTATGGCTACTATAACCTACAAAAATACCTTCAAAATTCTTTTCGCTAAACTTAGTAGTGTGATACTTTCCATTGTTTAGCACGAAGCATTTACAGCCAAAAATTCTAAAATATGAGACTGTTGGTTTCCTGCCCTTCAGAAGTTCGTAAGATGTCTTATCGTGGTTTTTGTTTACGAGGACTCGGTTTTGCACTTGGCATGCAGTGTTGACGGCTTCAACCCAGAAATATTCCGGAAGTGAAGCATCACTCAACATGGTCCTGCAGGCCTCTATGAGCATTTTATTCCTTCTCTCGGCCACTCTATTTTATTGAGGAGTGCGAGGAGAGAAAAACTCATGAAAGATACCCAAGCTTTCACAAAATTCTGTCATGGCCCCAGATTTGAATTCTGTTCCGTTGTCACTTCTGATTTTGACTATGGAGCAGTTGTACTCATTCTGGACTTGCCTGACAAAATTAGTAAAGATGTCGAAGGTATCTGACTTGTGTTTCAGAAAGAACACCCACGCAAAGCGCGAGTAATCATCAATAATTACCAACGTGTAATCCTTACCTCACAAACTTCTAATTTATAGTGGACCAAACAAGTCCATATGCAGTAGATGAAGACATTTATTAGAATACTTGCCAATAACGCTTTTAAAGGTAGCCCTTGTTTGCTTGCCTTTTACACATGCATGACATGGTCTATCTTTGATGTAGTTGACATTTGGGGCATCACGCACTAAGTTCATTGAAAATAATTTGTTTATAGTTTTGGAATTAATATGTGTTAATCTCTTGTGTCATTGGTCACCAAGAGACGCACTATCTTTTGCTAAAAGGCACACTGGTGTCGAAGAATCTATACAAATGAAACTCAAACAGAAAATGTTTCTGCTTCGAATGCCGGATAGAATCGTTTCCATATTGTCAACAGATTTTATCAAGCACTTGTCAGCGTGAAACTCAACTATGTATCATTTATCGCAGAGTTGGCTTATGCTTATAAGGTTATGTTCCAAACCTTCAACGTAAGCCACATCTGAGAAGGATACATTGCCGTTAGTAATCATACCATAGCCTCTAGTAATTCCACAGTCTGAACCTCCAAAGATGACCTTCGGCCCGTTCATAACTGGAGTAAAAATCTGAATAAGGCTTCTTGTCCCGGTCATATGCCGAGAGCATCCACTGTCCAAATACTAGATTGGCATTTTGTTGGCCTTTGGACATTCCTGCAATCACAATCAGTTAGCCTTAGGAAACCAAATACGTTTGGGTCCTTGATCTCGGGTTAGAACACTCCCCCTATGAATATTAGCATTAGGAATGATCTTCCTCATATTGCCAACATGTGGGGTTGCAGCATTTCTAGGATTAAACCAACAATCAATGACAAAGTGACCAATTCTGCCACAACACCAACATTCAAATCTGTTGTATCTTCGCCTTAAGTTCTCCTGCTTGAACTTTTGGAATTGTGGTCTAGCAGGGGCAGCATTCTTGGAGGAAGATGCCTCATGATGATGGCAATCACATGGCTTATTCTCCTTTACAGGCTTTTCTACAACAGGCTTTGTCTTTGGTGCCTTCTTGAAGTTATGCCCATGATTGAAAGGGCCATAGCTCTGCAGTATAACTTCTTCATAAGGTGCCTTAAAGACACTTTCACCAAAGTTTCTGGGTCGAGTTCATCCTTGATAACGGGACTTTGGCTCTACATAGGTAGGCCTAGCAAAGTGCCCGTAGGATGAGTCAAAATCAAACTCATTTGAAGGAAATATAACCTTCTTGAACGTGGTCTTTCGTTGAGCCTTATTTCTCCTAGAGGATTTACTAGGAGCTTCTTCATGGCCTAATCCAGCACCCTTGGCCTTGGCTGAGAATTCAGCAACGAATGGAAGAACTGTTTTAGGCTTCGAGAAACTTTCAACTAGTTTCTTTTCAGCTGCAAGTTGGGCTTCCAATTCCTTGATGATTTTCTCTTTGAGGTCAAGGTGCTCAAGAGCCTTGTCATATTATTCAATAATATTATTGACGTTTTCTTCGAGGGAGTCAGTTTTTGAGACTTTCTTTCTCAAGATGCTCTCTTCAACTTTGAGAGACTTTATCTCTTTAGCCTGAGTTTTCACGACTCGGCGACATTTGCCGTAAGCCATGATTAACTCCTTATATTGGGCCATGAGTTTTGACTCATCGTCAGAAGAGCTATCCTCACAGTCATATTCAGAGACTTCAGAATCAGAGAGAGGAGTGTGAGAGTTTACCTTCCTAGTGAACTGGGGCTCTTGTTCATCATCAGTTTGAGCCATGAGTCCAAAATAGGCTTCTTCTTCTTCACTCGACTCAGATGAGTCAGAGTCACTAAGAGTTTTTCCCTTTTTGGCCATCAAGCTCTTCTCTGTCCTCTTCTTGCTGTACGAGAACTTATTTTCCTCTCTTCTACCACCCTCCTTCTTCTTGTGAGGGAAGTCAGCGATGACGTGTCCTGGCTTATTACAACAGTAGCAAATAATGTCAGCCGAAATATGTTTGTTCTGTTTAGTATTATATCTGTCATGGCTGCTTGAGCCTTTTCTTTGCCGATTACCATCGCGTCGTGATCTTCTATAAGAGGTATCCTTGCCTTTCCATTGCTTTTTCTTGTTCAAGAATTTCTTGAACTGTCGAGAGGGTAGTGAGAACTCTCCTTCTGATAGTTCAGAGCCTGAGGTGCTTGACTCTGAGGTTTCTTCTTCACTAACTTCTGGTGCTGGAGTAGGAGGAACAACCTTGGACTTCTTAAAGGTGTCTGCCTTTAAAATGACAAACTTCTCTTTGAATGCAGACCTGTTTTTCCCTTCTTCAGTCTTCCTGGTGTTGAGTTGGAGCTCAGAGGACATCAGCTTCCCGAAGAGATTTTGAGGATCTGTCTCGGACAGTTTTCCAAACTCCCTGATAGCATAGACCTTGTTATCCCATTCCTTAGTCAGGGATCTCAAGAACTTATCATTTAGCTCTCCATTAGTGAAGACTCTGCCGTATACCCTTAGCCCATTCACTATCTTGAAGAAGTTCTCAAACGTGTCAGCAATGGTTTCTTTGTTTTCTTGTCGGAAAGCCTCATACTTCTAATTAAGTAGGGATCTTCTATCATCCCTCACTTCCTCGATACCTTCCATCAAGGTAACTAATGACTGCCACATCTCCTTTGCAGACTGGTAGTAAATCAGATTTTGCAGCATTGAATCATCGACTGCACTTGCTATGATATTCTTTGCCTTTTTGTCCAATGAGACAAGTGCAATCTCATCCTTGTCTAGATCCATAAGTTTCTTGGGGACTTTCTTAGTGGGATCTATAGTGGAGACGGTCATGGGAATATAAGGACCTTCTTCAACTATCATGAAGATCCTTGGATCCACAGCTTCCATGATGAACTTGATTCTTTCTTTCCACATAGGGAAATTATTTTTGTTGCACAAAGGAAGCTTGGCAAAATCTTTAGCCTTGTCCATTTGGTAGATCTCAAATGACAACTATTTAAGGATCTGATCAAGGTGTTAACCTTTTAACGATCAACCTGCTCTGATACCAATTAAAAGATAATTGTTGCCAACCTAAATCACCTAGAGGGGGGTGAATAGGAGAGTTGTGCGTCTTTTTGTGGAATAAAAAAAATCTCAACCAAAACACATATCTATCTACCAAATAAGCAAACATAGACGAGGCAAGATTTATAGTGGTTCCCCAACCTTGGGTACATCCACTTTCCCTCACCGATCTAGAAATATACTAGACTCAGCTACTCCACTATCTCGGATTGGAAAATAATCCTACCCTCGAAACAAGGTTCCTACAAACTCGATCCACCAACGGATCTACACTCGGAAGGCAAAACTCCCTACAATCTCGGAGTTGAAAAACCCCTACACTCGGAGAAATCTTCTCCTACAATAATGAAATACAGCAGTACAAAAATACAAACAGTAAATATCTGGTTCAGATCTGCAACAGAAAATCAGAAAATCCTTCTTCTAGGTGTGCAACTTTATCAGAATATTGAAGAAGAATTTCGGCAAGATCAGATCTGGAACTTCTCGACTTTACACGATCAAAAGAGTAGATGAAGAGTTGAGCGAAGATCTCGATCCGTAGAGTCTTCTTAATCTTAATCCTCTGAAAAAAGAAACCCTAGCCGGTCAGAAATTAGTGATGGCAGCGACAGCGAGTTTCCAGTTCTTGCAGAGAGAGAGAGAGAGAGAGGAGACATAATTCTTTTTGGAAAGAGACGACTGCAAAACTTAGAATAATTTTCTTTTGAAAACTTAGGGTTTGTCGGTTTGACAAGACCTTTTATAGGAGACAAGAAGATTAGACTTAAATGATTCATAAAGAGAAAGACATGTGGACCAATCACGTTAGAGTTTAAGAATAAGACCGTTAGGTCTAGACTTAAGAAATTTCTGAAAATGGTCAAAGTAAATTACTCGAGTCAAGCAGAACTACTCGAGTATATGCAGCACTACTCGAGTAGGTAGAAGGGAGTACTCGAGTATATGAGAAAAAGTACTCGGGAGATAAAGAAATCATTACTCAAGTACATGGAGTCAACTACTCGAGTAAATAAGAATGAGAGGGACTCAGTTACTCGAGTAACAAAAATAACTTACTCGAGTACTTAAGTACTTACACGAGAGGTGGACTATATTACTCGAGTTCCAGAAGTACTACTCGAGTATATAAGAATGAACTACTCGAGTATATCAGAAACTACTCGAGACAACACTTAGAAAAATTCTAGAACATGAAAAACTGAACTACTCGAGTATGTAACATGGACTACTCGAGACAGAATGATCTACTCGAGTATATAACATGAACTACTCGAGTAATTCACTTAGTGAAATTTTCTGGAATAGAATTCTGGGTTACACGAGTAAAAGCATTTGACTACTCGAGTAGTATATGAACTACTCGAGTATATGAGTTAGACTACTCGAGTAACTAGAAACTATACGAGAGTCAGAATACCGTTAACTCGAGATAGAAGATAGGACTACTCGAGTATATATAATACTATTCGAGTATTTCACTTAGACAAATTTGAGAAGAGAGAATGTGGAAACTCGAGAGATAAGAGGAAATTACTCGAATATACAAGATGAATTACTCGAGAGCCATAATTGGACTACTCGAGTATATCTTAACTACTCGAGTAAGTGAATTACTACTCGAGTATAAACTCAGTAACTTACTCGAGTAAATAAGAAGGTACTCGAGTACTTTACTTGGGAGAAATTTTTCTGATAGATTTTCTTCTTCTAAGGGAAATCAGCATCAAGTCTTTTCACATAGTCCTAGAGCTTGAATATAAAGTGTATCCCAATAGAGAGGCTACACATGAGTCAACACTTTGCAACACACAATGAGGGATAACATTGTATGGTCCTGTGTTTGGTGATCCATTATAGACTGACATTGGTCTACACTTCCCATTAGAATCCCGCAAACACATAGCTCAAACCAAGCATCAAATACAACTTAATTCATCTTAGTTCAAGGGTGACTTCATCAAATCTAGGTTAGCGTGGATACAATACCCAACACTTGGTAAGTTTGATCTTAATTCCTCTGACTTTTGACTTGAGAACTGCTCCATGAAGTTTGACCTTGACATTTTTGAATAACTCTGCAACGTAGGGAAACAGGATTTTATATGGTTCTTGGAGAACGAAGGTAAGTCCGGCGATGTCAAGAATGAGAACTTGGTTTCGTCCAGCGGCTTCGTGAAAATGTCTGCAACTTGCTTGTCTGTAGAGACACATTGTAGATCTATGTCCCCTTGCTCCACATGCTCTCAGATGAAGTGATACCTTAGCTCTATATGCTTTGTCCGGCTGTGCGAGATTTGGTTATTGGCTATTATAATTGCGCTGGAAGAGTCGCAAAATAATGTAATGTTATGGAACTTCATGTTGTAATCTTCAAATTGATTTTTTATCCATAGCAGCTGTGCATAACAACTGCCTGCAGAGATATACTCTGACTCAGCTTTTGAGATTGCAACACAGTTCTGCTTCTTGCTACTCTAGGAGATAAGCCTTCTTCCAAGAAATTGACAAGTCTCGAAAGTGCTTTTCCTGTCGTCATTGCTACCTGCAAAATCTGCATCAGAAAAACTAATTAGCTCGCTATCATTACTTCTTGGGTACCATAAGCCAAGATTTGGCGTATCTTTAAGGTATCTCAAAATCCTCTTTGCAGCAGCGTAGTGAGATTCCTTAGAGTTCACCTGAAATCTAGTGCATACACATGTTGAAAAAATTATGTCTGGTCGACTAGCAGTAAGGTAGAGCAAGGATCCAATTATGCTTCTATACTTGGTTTCATCAAAAGGTTTCCCTTTCTCATCCTTGTCCAGAGACATAGCTGAACCCATTGGAGTCCTCATAGAGGTTGCGTTCTCCATTCCGAATTTCTTAATTAGCTCTTTAGTGAACTTTGTATGCGAGATGAAAATTCCATCTTCAGATTGTTTCACCTGAAGCCCTAAGAAATACTTCAGCTCGCCCACACTGCTCATTTCGAACTTCCCTTGCATAAGTTTTGAAAACTTCTTGCAGAGGTTGTCGTCAGTAGAGCCAAAAATAATGTCGTCGACATAGATTTGCACTAGCAAAATCTTGCCTTTTATTTCCCTAAGAAATAATATCTTATCTATCTTTCCCCTTGTGAACTTGTTCTTAAGAAGAAAGCTAGACAACGTCTCATACCAAGCTCGAGTAGCTTATTTCAGACCATATAAAGCTTTATGCAATAAGTAAACGAGATCAGGAAAGTTAGAATCAACAAAACCTGGAGGTTGTTCCACATAAATCTCTTCCTTTATGTCACCATTAAGGAAGGCAGACTTCACGTCCATCTAGTAGACGGTGAAGCCTTTGAGTGCAGCATATGCTAGGAATAACTTGATGGCCTCTAGCCTTGCCACTGGAGCGTACGTCTGGTCGAAGTCGATTCCTTCTTCTTGACGATATCCTTTGGCGACGAATCTAGCCTTGTTCTTTATGATCATTCCATCCTCGTCCATCTTGTTCCTGTAGACTCATTTTGTCCCGATGACGTTCTTACCTTTAGGTCTTGGAACAAGTTTCCATACTTGGTAGCGCTTGCACTGATTTAGTTCTTCTTCCATCTCCATTATCCAAGATGCATCTGAGTTTGCTTCCTCAAACTTCTTTGGTTCAACCTATGAGAGAAAACTTAAATATAAATTCTCATTAGTTGTACCTCTACGAGTTCTAACACCTTCCCGGGGATCTCCTATGATCTGGTCCATGGGGTGATCCTTAAAATGTCTGAGCTCTAGGGACCTTGCATCTGGATTGTCTTCAATCACCGGGGTGACTTCATCAACTTGGACAACTTCTTCATCTTGATCATCATCCTCTCCAATAGAGGTTGGAGTGGTGATCTTGATGAACTTTTCATCTTTATCTTCAGACGGTTCATCCAAGCTAATTTCTTTCAACATTGTACCTGCATCTTCAATGAGCACACTAGAAGAGTTACCTTATAGCAAGCTCGTCTCATCAAATACAACATGTATTGATACTTCTACGACCATAGTTTTTCTATTGAATATTATGTATGCCTTACTATGGCTACTATATCCTACAAAAAATACCTTCAAAACTCTTTTCACTAAACTTGGTAGTATGATACTTGTCATTGTTAAGCACGAAGCACTTACAACCAAAAATTCTAAAATATAAGACAGTTGTTTTCCTACCCTTTAGAAGTTCGTAAGGTGTCTTATCGTGGTTTTTGTTGATGAGGGCTCGATTTTGCACGTGGCATGCAGTGTTGACGACTTCAGCACCGAAGTATTCTGAAAGCGAAGCATCACTCAACATGGTCCTGCAGGCCTCTATGAGTGTTCTATTCCTTCTCTCAGCCACTCTGTTCTGTTGTGGAGTACAAGGAGAGGAAAACTCATGAAAGATATCCAAGCTTTCACAGAATTCTGTCATGGCCCCAGAATTGAACTCTGTTCCATTGTCACTTCTAATTTTGACTACGGAATAGTTGTATTCATTCCGGACTTGCCTGGCAAAATTAGTAAAGATGTCGAAGGTATCTGACTTGTGTTTCAGAAAGAACACCCACGCAAAGCGCGAATAATCATCAACAATTACTAACGTATAATCCTTACCTCCCAAGCTTCTAACTTGCAGTGGACCAAACAAGTCCATATGGAGTAGATGGAGACATCTATTAGAATCTTTGCCAATAACGCTTTTAAAGGTAGTCCTTATTTGTTTGCCTTTTACGCATGCATGTCAAGGTCTATCTTTGACGTACTTGACATTTGGGGCATCACGTACTCAATTCAGTGAAAATAATTTATTAATAGTTTTGGAATTAATATGTGTTAATCTCGTGTCATTGGTCACCAAGAGATGCACTATCTTTTGCTAAAAGCACACTAGTGTAGAAGAGTCTATACAAATGAAATTTAAACAAAATATGTTTCTGCTTCGAGTGCCGGATAGAATCGTTTCCATATTGTCAACGGATTTTATCAAGCACTTATTAGCATGAAATTCAACTATGTATCCTTTATCACAGAGTTGGCTTATGATTATAAGATTGTGTTCCAATCCTTCAACATAAGCTACATCTGAGAAGGATACACTATCGTTAGTGATCATACCATAGCCTTTAGTGATTCCTCGGTCTGAACCTCCAAAGATGACCTTTGGCCCGTTCAAGACTGGAGAGTAGTTCTGAAGTAGGCTTCTTGTTCCGGTCATGCGCCTAGAGCAACCACTGTCCAAGTACCAGATATGCGTTTTGGTGGCCTTTGGACATACCTGCAATCATAGTCAGTTTGCCTTAGGAACCCAAACACGTTTGGGTCCTTGGTCTCGTGTTAGAACACTCCCCTTACGAGTATTGACATTATGACTGGTCCTTCTCATATTGCCAACCTGAGGAGTTGCAACATTTCTGTGATTTAATCAGCAATCAATGGAAAAGTGACCAATTTTGCCACAACACCAACAGTCAAACCTATTGTATCTTTGCCTTATGTTTTCCTGCTTGACCTTTTGAAGTTGTGGTCTCGCAGGATCAACATTCTTGGAGGAAGAAGCTTCATGATGATGACAATCACATGATTTCTTCTCCTTCACTTGCTTTTCCACAACAGGCTTTACCTTGGGCGCTTTCGTGAAGTTATGACCATAATTGAAAAGGCCATAGCTCTGAAGAATGACTTCTTTATAAGGTGCCTTAAAGACACTCTCAACAAAGTTTCTGGGGCGAGTCCATCCTCAGTAGTGAGACTTTGGCTCTACATAGGTAGGCCTGGTCAAGTGACCATAGGATGAGTCAAGATCAAACTCATTAGTTAGGCATATGACCTTCTTGAATGAAGTCTGATCTTGAGGGGCTTTCCCCTTCTCTTTGGCCAAGACCTTCTTGGCGGCCTTATTCTTTCTTTGAGCTTTATTTCTCCTGGAGGATTTACTAGGAGATTCTTCATGGTCTAGTCCAGCACCCTTGGCCTTAGCTGAGAATTTAATAACGAATTGAAGAATTGTCTTAGGCTTCAAGAAACTTTCAACAAGTTTCTTTTCAGCAGCGAGTTGTTATTCCAACTCTTTGATGATTTTCTATTTTAAGTCAAGGTGCTCAAGAGCCTTATTGTATTCTTCAATAGCATTATTGAAGTTCTCTTTGAGTGAGTTAGTCTTAGGGACTTCCTCTCTCAAGATGCTCTCTTCAGCTTTTAGAGACTTTATCTCTTTATCCTAAGTTTTCATGACTCGACGACTTTTGTCGTAAGCCATGATCAACTCCTTGTACTGGGACATGAGTTCAGACTCATCGTCAGAAGAGTTGTACTCACGATCATGCTCAGAAGCTTCAGATTCTGAAAGATGAGTGTGAGAGTTTACCTTCCTAGTGAACTGGGGCTCTTGTTCGTCATCTGTCTGAGCCATAAGCCCGAAGTAGGTTTCTTCTTCTTCACTCGACTCAGATGAGTCAGAACGACTAAGAGTTTTGCCCTTCTTGGCTATCAGGCTCTTCTCTGTCCTCTTCTTATTGTTTGAGGACTTCTTTTCCTCTCTTCTTCCACCCTCCTTCTTCTTATGGGGGCAGTCAGCAATGACATGACCTGGCTTATTACAACAGTAACAAACAATGTCAGTAGAAATGTGTTTGTTCTATTTAGGAGTATACCTGTCGTGGCTGCTTGAGTCTTTTCTTTGACGATCACTATCATGTCATGATCTTCTATAAGAGACATCCTTGCCTTTCCACTGCTTCTTTTTGTTCAAGAAATTCTTGAACTTACGTGAGAGTAGTGAGAACTCTCCTTTAGATAGCTCAGAGCCTGAGGTACTTGGTTCCGAAGTTTATTCTTCACTCACTTCTTGTGCTGGGGCAGGAGAGGTAAACTTTGAATTCCTTGAGGTGTTTGCCTTTAAAGCAACAGACTTCTCTCTGGATGCAGACCTGTTCTTCTGTTCTTCAGCCTTTCTGGTGTTGAGTTGAAGCTCATATGACATAAGCTTCCTGAAGAGATTCTGCGGGTCTGTCTCGGCTAGCTTTCCAAATTCCCTGATGGCACAGACCTTGTTATCTCATTCCTTAGTTAGGGATCTCAAGAACTTATCATTTAATTCTCCGTTTGTGAAGACTCTGCAATAGACCCTTAGGTCATTCACTATCTTGAAGAAATTCTCAAAGGTGTTAGCAATGGTGTCCTTGTTTCCTTGTCGGAAGGCTTCATACTTTTGATTCAAAAGGGATCTTCTATCATCCCTGACTTCTTCTGTACCTTCCATCAAAGTGACTAGAGACGGCCACATATCTTTTGCAGACTGACAGTGGATCAAGTTTTGCAGCATGGAGTCATCGACTGCACTTGCTATTATGTTCTTGGCCTTCTTGTCTAAAGACACAAGTGCAATCTCATCTTTGTCTAGATCCATTAGTTTCTTTGGAACTTTCTTGGTTGGATCTATTGTGGAGATGGTCATGGGAATGTAAGGACCTTCTTCAACTATCATGAAGATCCTTGGATCCACAGCTTCCATAAAGAATTTGATTCTTTCTTTCCACATGGGAAAGTTATTCCTGATGCACAAAGGAAGCTTGGCAAAATCTTTAGCCTTGTCCATACTTGGTAGATCTCAAAAGACAACTAATCAGATCTGATCAAGGTGTTAACCTTTTATTGATCAACCTGACTCTGATACTAATTGAAAGTGTTCAGTTGTCTACCTAAATCACCTAGAGGGGGGTGAATAGGTGAGATGTGCATCTTTTTGCGGAATAAAAATTTAAGATCTATACACACTATTATCTACCAATCAATCACAGACGACAAAAGATTTATAGTGGTTCCCCAACCTTGGGTACATCCACTTTCTCTCATCGATCTAGCAATACACCAGACTCGACTACTCCACTATCTCAGATTGAAAACCCATCCTACGCCTCAAAACAAAGTTCCTACAATCTTGATCCACAAAACAGATCTACACTCGGAAGATACAACTTCCTACAACTCGGAGACAAAGGCCCCTACACTCGGAGAGAATTCTCCTACAAGAATGAAATTGAAAGTATGTAGAAATACCAATAGTAAAACTTTATCAGATCTGCAAACAGTCGGCCTGGATCTTCTTCGTTAATCTTTGCATCTTATCAGAGAGGTTGAAGAAAAATCTCGACAAAGTCTAGATCTGAACTTTCTTGGCTTCACATGATCGGACAGATGATGGAGAACTGAGCAACGATCTCGATCTGTGAATCTTCTTGATCTGAATCCTTTGAAATCAAAAACCCTAGCCAGATGTGAGCGATGAAGGTCGGCAGCGGCGACTTTCATTTTAAGAGAGAGAAAGAGATTCAGAAAGACTTAGAATAGAATTGATAGAGAAAACTTCTTTGGGTTTGTCAGTTTGACAAGACTTTATATAGGATCTTCAATAACGGTCATAATTATTCTTAATGACGTACACATGGACCAATCATGTCAAGATTATTTGAAAATTCTGTCAATTTTGGAGTTAACAAATTTTTTGAAAGAGGAAACTGATATACTCGAGTGAAGATGATCTACTCGAGTACTATATAAGACTACTCGAGTAAACAGAAGAGAACTACTCGAGTAAATTACTTAGAGAAAATCCAGAAATGAAGAGCAGCTGCTCGAGTACAAAGAGACTTACTCGAGTGCTAAAACAGTTACTCGAGAGGTGGAGTTTGACTACTCGAGTACAAGAAATACTACTCGAGAGAAAAGGATTTGACTAGTCGAGAGGTAGAGAAACTACTCGAGTCACGGACTTAGAATATTTTCTGGAAGAGGATTCTGGGTTACTCGAGTAGTGAAACTGAACTACTCGAGAGGATATAATCTACTCGAGTAATGGACTTAGAAAAATTTTGAGGGAAGAAAATCTAGTTACTTGAGTATAAACTCTGGACTACTCGAGTAGTAGATGGACTACTCGAGTAGTAGATGGACTAATCGAGTACATGAATTTGACTACTCGAGTGAGGAAGAATTAAACGAAATCCAGTTTTCTGTAACTCGAGACAAAAGACTAAACTACTCGAGTACTTATATGACTACTCGAGTAATTTACTTAAAAAATTTTCTAGAGAAGGAATTCTGTTAACTCTAGAATGATAAGGGATCTACTCGAGTAGTTGGCTTAGCTACTCGAGAGCTATGATTTGTCTACTCGAGAGCTAATCCATTTACTCGAGTACTTATAGTTTTACTCGAGTATAGACTAAGCATTTCACTCGAGTATGTAGAGATCTACTCGAGTAAAGTACTTAGTAAAATTCTTTCAACAGAATTCTCTTCTTCTTTGGTGAGTTCAGCAACAAGCCTTTATCCAATTAGTCCTAGTGCTTGAATATGAAGTGTATCCCAATAGAGAGACTACACATGAGTCAACACCATGGATCACACAATGAGGGATTACATTGTATGGTCCTGTGTTTGGTGACCCATTGTAGACTGACATTGGTCTACACTTTGTAATACAGTCCTGCACACACAAAACTCAAACAAAACATCAAATACAACTTAATTCATCTTAGTTCAAGGGTGACTTCATCAAATCTGGGTTAATGTGGATACAATACCCAAAACCAGCTAACTGAACTTTTTGGTTCTTGCAGGAAGACTTCTTGGCAACAATGGCGAGGAAGATGAAGTCCAGCCGCAAATTTTCAAATTGATAAAATGCTAAAAGTTTTTTGTCTTGCCCACTCTATTCCTTTTGTAGTTTGCCGATCAATGACTCTTAGGAATCAGTGGGGCCCACTTGCAACATCCAGTTACACCATGCTTTAACGGAAGAAGACGTACAATAGCTTCTCATCAGAGTTTGTCGTATTTTGTAGCTTCTCCATGCTTGATTTGAAAGTAGTTGTTTTTGTCGATTTTGCAGATATTGCAGACGTCAACACCTGTGGAGTTAACCAAAATCGAGCATTAGTAGAATAAGCATTGCGTGAATGAGCTTCACTCAACGCCGAAGTACTTAAATAGAATTCTGTCTATCTAGGCATTGACAACATTGAGTGAGCAAGCCTCACTCAACGCTTTATTGCTTATCTTATTCTTCAGCCATTTCTGCATGCTTGGTGTTGAGAGTGTTGAGTGAGCACACCTTACTCAACTCCTTGTACCATAACAATACTTTCTGTAATTTAGGCGTCAAGAGTGTTATGTGAGCACTCCTCACTAAATGCTTTCTGCCTTAACCAATTTTTTGCTTATTCAGCATCTAAAGCATTGAGTGAGCACACCTCACTCAACGCTTTTTTGCTTTAGCCAGATTTTATAAATCATGGCATTGAGAGCGTTGAGTGAGCATGCCTCACTCAACGCTTTCTGCCTTAGCTAGAGTTTTCTGCTCCTTGGCGTTGAGTGAGTAAGCTCCACTCAACGCCAAACTACTTAACAGATTTTATTCTGTTTAACTGACATTTAGTAAGTAAGCTACACTCAACGCATTTGGATTTAGCCAAATATCAGTACATCTTTTCTATGGCTTTGACTTATGAGGCAATACTCAACGAATAAGGAGTATGGCGTTGAGTGAGTGATACTCACTCAATGCATGTGGACTTAGACACTTTTCTTCCCATTTCCTCTTAGGTTTTTACTGTATTAGTCTGTCTCACAGCCTTTTGTTGTATGACGTTGAGTGAGTTGACTTCACTTATTGCTTGTGGACTTAGCCACTTTCTCAACTTGCCACTACCTTGGTTTTGACTGTATAGTCTCCACTCAGCGCTATAAGTCATCTGACGTTGAGTGAATGACCTTCACTCAACACCTGTGGACTTAGACAGTTTTTTGTCTATCCACACCTTAGGTAAGTGTTTACCTGACCTAGCCACTTGGGCTACCTATCCCATCATTGTTGTTAGGACATCCCTGCATGTATGAACTCAGGCACATATCAAATACAACATTATGTATATCATTGACAAGATTGACTTCCTCAAATCTAGAACATTGTGGGCAATGGACCCAACAATCTCCCCTATTTGAGGAAGTCAAAACCCTTAAGCAAATTAAGCAAATGAGTTAATGACATACACAACAATATGTAACAATAAGAGTATAAGAATAAAAGAAACATATGACTAGAGAATGATATATAATTACTACTACTTTCCTGCAGGATGAATATTACTACACCTGCTCCCCCTGAATTGCTACTACCATTCCTAATCATACATCTGATCATCTTTTCCTCCCCCCTTTTGACTTCAACAAATAGCCAACATGGTTCTTCATGAGAGTGTTAGAGCAGTGCTGGATATGCTCCCCCTCAACTGATGCACCATTTGTCTCGTCATATTTCTTAGTAGACAATCTAGTCTATACTAGTCTGGACAATAATTGTCCATGATGCCACTGAATGTATATCACTTGAAGAGTCTTCATTTTACTGAAGAACAGTTCCATCTACAAGATATAAAATAACATGCAATAAAATGAGGAGCAACTGAAGGCATACCAGGTTTAACATACCCAACTCAAATTTGAGGGTGTTAAACTTAGCTTCATATAGTGGCTTAGTGAAGATGTCAACTGATGAATTGTAAATATAACTATATTTATGTACAATAAATAAATTGTTTTAGTTTATTTTTGTTATTTTTGTATATGTTTCTTTAATAAATTGCTTCTTTTTCGTAAAAATTATTCAAAAATAAATTATTTTTATTTTCCTGAATTTTTTCAGGAAAAATTGCAAAAAAAGTCAAGTACACGCCCGTGTTTATCGGGTCACGCCCGTGACCAGGGAGTGACAACTTAAATCCCGTGAAATCGGCAGAAAAATGAAGAAATTGATGGACATGCCCGACGGTACGCCCGTGTCCAATGACACGCCCCGTGACCCCAGCCCGTGTCAAGCAAGCTCGACTTTTTCCGCTCGACGAACGTCGACCAACCCGACACGCCCAGCGTCACGCCCGTGACATGGGGCGTGACTTCTCCACCTGACTCGACGAAAACGCGCTCGACATTTTCCGCTCGACGAATGTCGACACCTCCCCGACACGCCCGTGTCAAGATGCGACACAGGCGTGTACTCCTCCACCTGGCCGATAAGACCGGCGCGGCGACATTTTGACGCAACCCGCGCCCAGTTCTACCTCCTTAACACTCCCATAGTCACGCCCGTGACCGGGGGCGTGACCGCCGCGATACCGACACGTGTCCTGCCCGAAGTCAACCAAGCCATCACCTCGCCAGATCAAATCTTCAATAGTAATGACACGCCCCCTGACACGCCCATGTCAGAGGGCGTGTTCTTCAAATTTTTTGCCTATAAATACTTGTGTTCTGTAAGAGCTCATGTTCCACTTTTTGGATCCATTTTGTATAGGGGTTATGCTGCCAAGATGAATTCCAAATGTTATGTAAGGGATATTTTCTCCCCCTCTCCTTAGTTTTTGTTTTTGTTCCTTTGTAACCCGTTGTTTTAGCTTAATTAAATGTGTTTTTCATCTCTTTATTTGGCTTTGGAATGAATCTAAACAACTACCCTTATGCAATCTTATTTATCTTTGTTTCTACTTTGTTTTTCTTTTCTTTAAAAAGTGTGTGTGTGTATGAGAGTAAATATTATGTTTTCATTTTTATTGATAAGTAATTGTTATATTAGCTTTTCATCTTATGCCACTTGACTTTCTTTATAGTAATTGTATTGTTTTTGTTCTAACATTCATCCTTATGAAACTATAAAAACGATCATAAAGTGGTTTTTGATTTTTTTTACTTAGTCTTTTTAGATCGTAAAACTTTTTGAAAGTGAGCAGTTAGATCAGGAATACACTAGAGGGTGGGGGGGGGGTGAATAGAGTATTTAGAGTTTTATGAAATTCTCTGCTGGATAATGCAGATTAGTCTAAGTGAAGTAGTAAATAAATCAAAATATAAAAGCACAGAAACTAACTACCACATGCACAACAAGAAAACAAAAGAAAGAGGGCAACCAGACGACACAAGAAATTTATAGTGGTTTTCCAACCTGGGTACATCCACTCTTCTACCACCCTGGTAGGAATCCACTCAGGTTTTTGATCAGGTGCCTAACACCAATGAGCTTTTGATCAGGTGCTCAAAAACCAAATCCCCAAGTCTTTTGATCAGGTGACTTGTAACCAGGAATCACTTTTGAAGGGAGATGACAACCCTTTACACAGTGGGGGTGAGAGAGTTTATTATGTCTTCTCTATCAACAATCATAGAGAAGACTTATGGATTATTGATGGTAGCAAATGGCTCCCCCTGAGATATTGAATGGTTCAGGGAAATATGGAAGCCTTGTTGCAGGGTGATATGCCTTCAAGCTTTTAGCCTTTATCTGCAGGATCTTCTTGACAGATTTGATAGTTGTTGTCCTTGGAAGTCCTGTAGTGTTGAACTAAGAAGACTCTTGATTTTGTATGATTGTTCTTCTTCTTCTGAGAGCAGATCTTCTTTTTGTATCAGAGATTTTGTGAAAGGAGCAGAGAAGCTGTTGAAGACAGACTGACTAGAAATCTCTGTGTCTGTGTATGATGTGTCTCTGCAATTTCCAGGAAAGAGAGAAAAATCTCTTTTTATATTTCCTGAGGGAATTTTCTTTCGAAATTTGAATCCTTCTGCGGCAATCAATGTTGGCTGTCCTTGAAAATAAACTACATTGATTTTTTTCCCCAACTGTCCCTTGGAAAAATGGAAAACAATAATTCTGATTAAAGCCGTGATTAATGTACCGTCTAACGGTAATATTTAGAGAATATTTTATCATTAATCATTCAGAAATTATTGTCATAGACTAAGGACAGAAGGAATAAATACTAAGTTTGGAATCGTCGAACTGATGATAGAATTCGTCGAGCTGATAACTGTGTTCGTCGACTGGAGTTCAGCAACTATTCTGGACTTAGAATATTCACAATTGTATCTAAAATGAAAGTTAAAGTCTCCAGAATTCGTCGACCTAAGATTTGATTTCGTCGAGCTGAGTTTCTGGAGTTGTCAAATATTCTGTGTGTCGATACAATTGCTCCTGGTGTCGACATAGGTGGTATCGATTGATATCCTGTGTGTCGACACAAGTCTTCTGTGTGGTGTCGACACAACCTTTCCAAAGTGTCGACTGATATCCTGTGTGTCGACACAAGTCTTCTGTGTGGTGTCAACACAACCTTTCCAAAGTGTCGACTGATATCCTATGTGTCGACACAAGTTTTCTGTGTGGTGTCGACACAACCTTTCCAAAGTGTTGATTGATATCCTGTGTGTCGACACAACCTTTCCAAAGTGTCGACTGATGATATATATGTCGACACAAGTGCTTCTAGTGTCGACTCAGTTGGTGTCGACATATACTCTGAGTGTCGACACAAGTCTTCTGGTTCTAAGTTGTTGAAGTAGATAATCCAGAATTCGTCGGGCAGAGAACTAAATTCGTCGACCTGAGACTAGAGAACATAGTCTTAAGAGAATGCTGTAGTAGTCCAAAGATTCGTCGACCAAAGAATAAAGTTCGTAGAGCTCAGCTCAGAGAATTAACTTTGAGATCATTGAACTGCGCATGACAATCGTAAGAGCTAGGAATAATCATAGGACTTTAATTTGATTCTGTTTTGATCCTGTTTTGATCAGCTGCTCATAGGACTTTAATTTGCCTAGCAGAGATTCAGTTGATATCTCATTTAGGCTTTTGGCTTCTTTGATAGGCTAGATTCTTGAATCCCAAGAGCTGGGAAGCACATCAAAATCTTATCATTCACCTCTATCAGGGTGATGTCCTTATCCAAGGTCTTAAGCTCATTGATGATTGAGCTCAACCTGTTGTACATTTCAGCCATTGATTCAGCCTCATCCTTCTTGAAATTCTCATACAGGGATATGAGATTGGATCTCCTGTCTTTCCTTTCATCTACTGAACCAGCTACCATTTGGTTAAGGGAGTCCCAAATGGCCTTGGCTGAGGTGCACTCAGCCACCTTCTGAAATATATCATCTGACATAGTCTGAGCCAAGATATTCATTGCCTTAGCATCTGCCATTTTGGCTTTCTTGTAGGCATCATTATTCTCTGGAGGAGGTACTACAGTCATGTTGGTAGAAGTGCTTGTAGAAGCTGTAGGTGCTGGAGGTACTCCTGTCAAGATGGAAGCAAAAATATCCTCATCAATAAAGTTCATGTATAATCTGATTCTTGCCTTCCAGATGGCAAACTTGTTAAGATTGCATACTGGAGGTCTGATGCTTGCATAATCCTTGTTTTGAGCCATGTCTATGAGGAAATAAATCTAATAACAGAATCAAAACACACATATCTAACTAGAGGGATCTTTATGATTCAGGCGTTAGCCTGTACAACCACTTGATCTCTTAAGGTGTGGTATTTTAACCAACCTCGCTTTGATACCAATTGAAAGTGCAAGGTAGATCTGAAATACTCTAGAGGGGGGGGGGGGGGGTGAATAGAGTATTGTGCTTTCTTACAAAATTTTACAACTTTTGTTGTATTCCTAAGTGAACATGTCAGTAACTAAAATTAATAAGCACAACAACCTAACTAATCACAGAGCAACACAGCCAAAACAAAAGAAAGAGGGCAACCAGACGACACAAGAAATTTTATAGTGGTTCCCCAACCTGGGTACATCCACTCTTCTACCACCCTGGCAGTAATCCACTCAGGTTTTTGATCAGGTTCCTGGCACCAATGTGCTTTTATTAAGGTGCTCAAAAACCAAAACATCAAGTCTTTTGGAAGGAGACTTGCAACCAGGAATAATTTTGAAGGGAATTAAAACCTTGTACATGAGTTGGAAAAGAGGTGATGGTGTCTTCTCTTTCTCAATAACAACTGAGAATACTGTGGATTGATGTTAGCAGATTTTGCTCCCCCTGAGATCAGGAAAACTGGAGCACTGCTATAGGGTGACGGTCTTGAAAGCTTTAGTGCCTGGACCAGAGATTGCTTCAGGAACTTCTTTGACAGATAGAGTTTTTTTGTCCTTTTGAAGTTGTCCTGTAGAATTGAATGAAGAAGACTCTTGATGGTAATTGATTCTTCTTCTTCTTGAAGATGTTCTCTGGCCTGGGCTGATTGCAGTAAAGTACTTTTGATTGTTATAAGATTGTTCTTCTGCGCAATCTGTCTGTGTGTCTCTATTGCTGATTGTACTATTACTCTGTTATTGCTTAATCCTTTTTTTCTCTTTGCTGACTGAGGAACATTCGAAATTTGAATGTTGAGCAGTAATTGCAGTCGGCCTTGGAAGGAGGCGGCAATCAATGATTTCCCTAATTGTCCCATGGAAAAACGGCATGTAATAGTCCATAGTCAATGCGCGTTCTAACGGTAACATTCCGAGAAGATCTGACATTAATAACTCCGGAATCATCGCCAAGAAACGGGATGGGAAACTGGAGAAGACCTAGTCTAGAATCGTCGAACGAAGAACACAATCGTCGAGCTGTGTTTGAGTTCGTCGAGCTGAGCTTGAGTTCGTCGAGCTGAGCTTGAGAGAGTTCGTCGAGTTGAGCTTGAGTTCGTCGAGCTGAGCTTGATGAGTTCGTCGACCAGGCAATAGCAAACAGTCTTCAAGGGAAATCTTGTCAATTCTGCTTCAATCTTCGTCGAACTGACAATCTTCATTCGTCGAGCTGAGAATCATCATTCGTCGACCGAAGAAGCTGTGAACTTGAGGTACAAGTTCGTCGAGCTCAGAATCTAGTTCGTCGACCAAAGCTTGAAGCTGGACTTAGAAAAAATCTGGAGTTGTCCTGACTTTAGCTTGTTGAAGAAACTCTGCCTTCATCGAACAAAGAACTAAGATCGCCGAGCTCAGCACTAAGAAGTGCCTCACGATTGTCGAGCGTAGAGCACCTTTCGTCGAGCTGAGTTCGATGAACGTCAAACTCACTTTACTCAGTCTTGAATTCTCTAAGTCTGGAGTCTCTGATGGTCTTGATGATAGCTGGTCCATCTGATGTTGAACCTAAGGACTTGACCTAGACTCTAGGACACAAACATGACCCTTGCTATACATGATGGGTCACATCCTAAGCTAGTTAACCTAGCCCAAATCAACTAAGGATCCAACAATACATAAGTTTTGTTCAGAATATAGAGCAGTTATAGATAATTGTAGAAAATAAAAGAGTTCAAAATTTACTTCTTTTGTTTCTTTTCCTTTGGCATTTCTTGCTTGCTATTCTCTCCAGGCTTTGTAAACACAATCTCTCTTTTAGGATCTGAAGCTTGCACTTTTGTCATGGTCATGTCAGCAGCCCCTATAATCTTCAAGGATGTAGCTCTGTGGACAACTACTTCTGCGCGCAACTTCATGTAGTCATCAACATTGAAAAACTTGTTTGCTTTATCAAATATTTTAAGTTCCTCTTTCCTATACTTTGACATTATTAAATATTCAGAAGGATACTTTCCTTCAGCTTTGGCTTTGTTAATCATAGAAAGGCCTACAATTTCCTGGAACCTGGCCATTCTAGCAGTAGTAGCTGTTTCAGGATCTTCAAAAGGAATAGGAGGAGAAGATGGTCTTTTAGAGCCTTCAGCTGGTTGATGTTCAGTGGATTGTTGTTGTTGTTGTTGATGTTGCTGCTGCTATTGATGTCGTTGCTGCTGATGTTGCTTTCTTGAAGAGTATTACCTATGCTGGCTGCTTCCATATGATCTCCCTTGGTGTCTTTGATATGTTTGAAGTGGGGAAGATCTTTGAGAAGATGTGCTTGAAGCACCAGCAGCTGGAGGAGGTGGATCTTTTCTGAATCTTTGAGCTGAAGGAGGAGAGTTCCTTCTACTTTTCTTCCTTTCCTTCTGCTGGTTTTTAGATAACCACATCCAAGATGGCATTCCTTTGTATGGAGTTATCTTTTGGAGAATATAATAGGGAGTGTCATTATCTGAATCATCTTCCTCATCCTCATCATCATCATTATCATTATCTGATCCCTGAGGGTTATCATATATATCATTGAGTGCTTTTAGAGCCTCAGCAGAAATGATTGGCTTTCGGGAGCTTAAGCAGAAACTTCAACAGGACTAGGAGAAGAAGCCATATGAGAGACTAGAGAACTGGTTCTGACAGTGCTTTCAGTAACTGCCTTACTTTCTTCTTCTATATCAGCCAAAATCAAATCATCCAGATTTGGTATGGGTGAGTCATCCATTACAAATGTTGGAACAGAAAGAACTTCTTCTGGAGATGGCATGACTGCTGGCTTTGAAATAACAAAACTATCTCTAAGTTGCTTAGCAACTTTTGGAGAGATTGGAGAAGTATATGGTACAATATCCAAGGATGGCTTAGTAGGTACTGCTGGAATATAATTCAGAAAGGCAGTATCAAAACGTTTCAATAAATCAACTAAGTTTACTGTGGGAATAATTATGAATTCAGAAACAGAAAGAATGCCTTCATCAACTGTCACTTCAGGTACTGACTCATCAAGGTCCATGTCAGTCTCAATGAAATGAATCAAATCAATTAAATCTCTATCATCAGGAAAAAAATCTGCATCCCCTGGAATTACATCTATATCTGCTAGTAGTGCTTCTTCCTCTGCTGTTACTGGAGCTGTTGGAGCTGAGATTTCTGCAGCTACTGGAGGTGTTGCAGCTTCTTCATTAAGCATCTCCCCCTGCATGGTTTCAGTGTATACTGGAGCCAGGCCCCTGAATGAAGAGGGGGCAGCAGTGAAGGCAAAAAGTTAAGCAGAAAGGGTGGATATAAAAGTAGCAAAAGGTGTAATGGCCTCTACTATAAGAGATTTGAGGAGAGGAGTGATGAGAGTAATTACAGAGGTAATATTGGAGGGATCCAGAGATGGAGTAGTAGATGGTTCAGGAGAATGTTGGGTGGAGATATTTTGAAGGATGGTAGATGTTGGAGATGATGAAGGAGGGACATCTGTCATGGGGACATCTTGAGTGGATGGATGTGGAGGAGGAGGAGAATTAAGAGGGGAAGTCAGAAGATCAAAAGTTGGAATGGAGGACAGGTGAGGCGGAAGAGGAGATGATGGTGGTGTTGGATCTGGTAAATCTGCGGGGGATTGAGGTGGAGTGGGTTGATGGTATTCCTGAATAGAAGATGAGGGGATGTTGGTAAGATCTAGGGGTGGAGAGGTGGTAGAAGATGTAATTGTAGTAGAAATATGAACAAAGGGTGTTGGTTGTTGATGTGGTGGAAGTTATTGTTGGAGTTGTTATGGTTGTTGACTTGCTGGAAGGGATGGAGATGGGAGGATTATCTCTTCAGTAGGGTGGGGAGTGGCTCTTACAGCCCTGGTGCTTTCAGAAGCTGGGGTGGAAGAGGTTGAAGCCTTGGATGGCTTAGTTATGGTCCTCTCCCACCTTCCAAATAAGGTGCATGTGAGCCTCTTGCTGGCATTAATGAATATGGTCTGTGAGATCAGGGATTCAGCAGCCTTCTCCTTCAGGAAGATCCCTAGCATCCTTCCAAAGCAAACTTCCTTTTTATTACACTTTTTCTTAATACGATCAAAAATGATCTGTGCCCAATCCACTTTCTTTTTATTGACCACTGCACACATGACCAGGAATTGATGCCTGGTGATGTAGTCATGGGCAGTGTGCTTGCCCAGCATAACCTTTCCCACAATATCTGCCAGAAATTTGTATTCGGCAGATAAGTGTTTATTTAACAACTTATTGGGGTTATCTCCAGTATAACCCATCAAACTTAACACCTCATCATATTCTTCAGAATCAATTTCTAATTGTTCTTCTCCATGAACCAATCCAAAAATTTCAGTAAGTACGGCGAGAGATAAAGATATAGAATTACACGCAATTGTTCCTGTCATGGTGTTCTCCTCGGATGTAGATGACGTGTAAATCAATTCTCGAATTTCAGTTGCAGACAGTTTTATCCTTGTTCACATCAGATTTTTCAGTTTCTGTTCCTCGAGAAGTTCCAGTATATGCAGAAATATTGGATCTGAATGTTGAAAGGATTCGAAGTCGACGTCAAAGCCCATGTCAAACTTCATTCCGGTTAGGGCACCTGCTGGAATAGCCATTGGAATCACCTGTAAGAGATACAAATGACGATCAAGTGCAAGAGAACAAAAAGTGCGGGACAGAGGTCGAAGAAAACACCTAGATATAAGGTTTTCCAGAATATGAGTCGACAAAATCCGTTCCACGAAAATTAAGAAATTCTTCGACCTGAGATCGATGAAAGAATTAATAGTCAAATAATTCGTCGAGCTTCGTCTGAAGATTTGAAGACATTTCGTTGAGCTCCGTTCGACGAAAGTTTTCTGAAGTGAATTCGTTGATCTCCGTTCGACGAAAACAACTTCACTCACAGAGAGTTCATCATCCTGCGTTCGACGAATATCTCACAAACTTTCCATAGTTCGCCGAGCTCTGTTCGACGAACTTTGGCAAATTCGTCGAGTGCAGACTTAAACTAAAGTAAGTCTTCTCCATTGATCATTCCCAGCTGATTTATAAAGAAGAGATGATTTCTCTCATCCAGAGGTTTGGTGAATATATCAGCCCTTTGTAAATCAGTGTAGATATAGACAAGCTTAATTTTGTTTTTGTCTACACACTCTCTTATGAAATGATCCCTAATGTCTATATGCTTTGTCCTACTGTGATGGACTGGATTCTATGCTATGGTTATAGAACTTGAGTTATCACAAAGTAGAGTTGAATTATTTAAGTTGATACCACAGTCTAGTAATTGATTTTGTATCCACATCATCTGGGAACAATAGCTACCTGCTGCAATGTATTCTGCCTCAGCAGCTGAGGTAGATACAAATGACTGTTTCTTACAAAACCAGGATACTAATCTCATACCCAGGAACTGGCAAGTTCCTGAAGTACTTTTTCTATCCACCTTGCATCCAGCAAAATCAGCATCTGAGTGTCCAGTTAACTCAAATTCTGATTCTATGGGATACCATAGTGTTGGAACACCCTAGTACTAATTTGGGTCAGGATCACTATGTCTCTAGGAAACCAGTTTTTGACCTCCTGTATAGATCTAAAGGTCAATTAGAATTGAGTCTAAGGGTTAGAAGTCTAGGTTTGAAAGCTGCCCTCAAGACCAAGAATTTTTCAGTTTGAGACTAAGTCATATCGTCGAGCTCAGCACGACGATTCGTCGAACTCCAATCGACGATCGTCTAGCTCAACTTCGACAGATCGTCGAACTCCATTCGACGATCGCTGAGCTCAACTTCCACAAATCGTCGAACTCCATTCGACGATCTGCGAGCTCAGTTCGACGATCTTGACTCAGTATTGGATCTCTATCTCTGAGCTCAGTTCGACGATCTTTGAGCTCAGATCGACGATATTTTTGTTGCTGTATAAGTCCATATCGCTGAGCTCAGTTCGACGATAGCAGAGCTCAGTTCGACGTTTTCTGATGACTTCAAGGATTTTCAAGATTCAAATTCAGATCAGTTAAGGAGTTATTCAACAATTAATTCAGAAGATTTTCTAGCCATTTTCATTTATTTCTGGACCAAGTTTCAAGGGATTATCAAGGAATGTTTCTTTGGACTTTCCTCCAGAAGACATTTTGCAATTAAGGATGCAATTAATGCAGGCCAATGACTATTATTGACAGTGGATGTTTTTCTATTCAGTACCAGAGAATAAAAGACAAGATTTTTGAATCTCTCTCAGACATCATCAATCCTCAGAACACAGACAAGAAGAACAAGAACAAAATATTCTGTCTCAAAGAATTCTCTGAAGAACACACATCCAAGGAGATCAAACTTTCTGAAATCTTCTGATCTCTCTTGTCTCAAGTGTTCAAGGCCAACATCTTTCAAGACTCCAGACACCTAACATTTCAGCTGTTGCTGAAATCATCTTTTGCTGGAGATCAACTTCTGAAGGCCTATCACCCTACAACAAAGCTTCTTTTCCTGAACATCTCAAGGACTCAGGGGGAGCTTTGACACCATCAAATCCACATAGTCTTCTCAGCTGCTTTGAGAAAGAGAAGACTTCCATAAATCTCTCATCCCCATCTCTGTAAAGGGTTTCTTAAACTCCCTTCAAAAGTTTGAGTTTGGTTTTTGAACACCTTGTCAAAAGCTCATTGGTGGCAAGACACCTGATCAAAAAATCTGATTTGGTTTTTGAGCACCTTATCAAAAGCTCATTGGTGCCCAGGACACCTAATCAACTCATCCTGCAGTGGATTCCTACCTAGGGTGGTAGAAGAGTGGATGTACCCAAGTTTAGGGGAACCACTATAGCTCCTTGTGTCATCTGGATTGCTTGTCTTTATCTTTTGTTTCTGGCTGTGATTGTTCTGTGATTATTTTGTGATTAGTTTAGTTCTGTGATTAGATTTATAATTGCTTCCCTGCTCACTCAGATTACAACAATTGTTGTAAAAAGTTTTCAAGCACCATATACTCTATTCACCCCCCTCTAGAGTATATCAGATCTAGCTGCACTTTCAATTGATATCAAAGCCAGGTTGGTTAAACATACCACACCTTGGTGGTTGCACAGGCTAACACCTGAACCCAAAGATTCCTAGTTAGATCTAATTTCTTTTGAGTTCAGTATTAGATTTTGTTTTCACAAATCTTGGCCCAAAACAAAGATTATGCTAGCACCAGACCTCCAGTGTGCAATCTATCCAAGTTTACACTTTGGAAAGCAAGGATCAGATTATACATGAATTCTATTGACGAGGATATTTTTAACTCTGTTTTGACAGTTTGTCCAAGACCTCCAGAGAACTCAAGTACAAATGCTGTTCCACCTCCATCAGGAACAGATGCTGATATCAAGAAATGGAAGGTAGCTGATGCCAAGGCTATGAACATCTTAGCCCAGACCATGTCTGATGACATCTTTCAAAATGTAGCTGAATGCAATTCAACAAAGGAAATCTGGGATAAACTCTCTGAAATAGTCTCAGGCTCAGCTGATGAGAGAAAGGACAGGAGATCCCACCTCATATCTCAATATGAGAATTTCAAGAAGGGAGAAACTGAGTCAGTTGGAGATATGTACAACAGGCTCAGTCTAATAGTCAGTGAACTCAGGACCTTGGATAAAGAGATCTCACTAACTGAACTTAATGACAAAATTCTAATGTGCTTCCCTAGCACTTGGGATTCAAGAATCTGGCCAATCAAGGATGCCAGAAGTTTAAATGAGATCACCACTGAAGCTCTATTGGGTAAGCTCAAATCTTATGAGCTACTCATTAAGAATAGAGAAGAAGAACAAAAGGCTGCCTCACCAGCCACAAGAAAAGAGAAGACAATAGCCTTCAAGGCAACTGAAGATCAGCCTGAAGACAAAGTCACAGACAATGATGAACTGCTCAGTCTCTTGGCCAAAAGATTTTACAAGATGGCTAGAAAGGACTTCAGAAGGATATCATACAAGGAGCATGATAAGCCAAGGTATGATAAATCAATTAATAATATGGAAATTGTCTGCTTTGGTTGCAGGAAACCAGGGCACATTGTTCCTGACTGTCTAGAAAACAAAAACAAGGACAGAAGGGACAAGAAAGAAAGAAGAAAGGAGAAAGACTCCAAGAGGAATGGCAATGGCAAACCCTCCTCAAGCAAAAACAAACACACAAGAAAGGGGTTTGTTGCTGAATCCTGGAGTGAGACTGAAGAGGAGTCAGAAGCCTCATCCAGCTCCAGTGATGATGAAGATGATGCAGAAGAGAAAGAGTTCTGCATGATGACAATCAATGCCTCTCAACATAATTCAGATGAAAAAGAGTCAGAGTCAGATTCAGAGACTCAACCTGAAGAAGATCAGGTAATTAGTTCATTTGATTTTAATTCAGAGGACTTTAAATCTGAGTTTAAAGCATTATGTTTAGACTTGCTAAAATCTGAGAAAGAAATTATCTCTCTCAGAAATCATTTATCTAAACATAATACCTTAAAGTCAGAAAACCTCAAACTCTCTCAAGAGTTGGAGTGCTGTAGGGAGCAGATAGCTTCACTGAAAAGTGAGCTATCTGAGCCCAAGAAGCTTGAAGAATCCCTTAATGGGAGAAGCATCAAGCTGATGGACATCACAAGCACAGTGAACTCCAGATTTAATAGTACACTAGGCTTGGGTGCTTCATCCAGCCAACCCATAGTTCTAACAACTTCAATCAAATTCATTTCTGATAAAGGAAAGAGAGTTGTAGAGGTAGCTAGGAAAAATTTTGATTTGCCCAGGAAAACTAAGTCCCAGCAGAAACTGTCGAACGGAGATCGACGATCGCCGAACGCAGATCGACGATCTCAGGCAAAATCGTCGAACTCAGGTCGACGATCTCAAGTTCCTGAACTCTGCCATAGTCGACCGTCGAACGGAGCTCGACGATCGGACCTAAGATCGTCGAACGCAGCTCCACGATCGTCGAACAGAGGTCAGAGCTCTGGAAAGTCTTTCAAGGGCAAATCAAAATCCAATCCTAAGGGTCCTTCATCCCAAATATTTAACCCTTATACTGAATGGATTATACCTCCAAGGAGATATCATCCTGAAGGTTATAAGAGTCAACCTGGGATGTCTTTTATTTCAGAGTTTAAAGGTTATCAACCTAGGCCCAAGGTAAACTGGGTCAAAAAAAATGAATTGTCTTATGTGCAGGTGAAGACCTATCCAACATCTAACCAGCAATGGTACTTGGATAGTGGGTGCTCTAAGCACATGACAGGAAACAAGGACAACCTCACATCCTTTAGAGCCAAGCTTGGACCCAAAGTTATCTTTGGTGATTCAAACTTTGGACAAACTAAAGGATATGGTGTAGTCCAGATTGGATCAGTAACATTCAAGAAGGTAGCTTATGTGGAAGGACTGAAGCACAACTTAATAAGCATCAGTCAGCTGTGTGATGAAGGCTACTAGGTGACCTTCAGCAAAGCATTATGCAAAATCAAGTCAGAGGACAACACAACTGTGTTGACAGGTAAAAGGAAAGGTAACATCTATCTAGTAGATTTTCTTTCAACAGATGTATATATTTGCCTGTTCAATTCTGTTTGTAGACCAAATATTTTATGGCATAAGAGACTAGGACACCTAAACCTTAGAACTATTACTAGGCTATCCAAGGACAACCTTGTTAGAGGACTACCTTCTGGCCCCTACAAGAAGGAAGGACTCTGCATGGCTTGTCAATTAGGCAAGCAAACTAAAAATAGTTTTAAGTCACTTAATAAGAGTGATTCACCTAGGATATTGTATCTGTTACACATGGATCTTTTTGGACCCATCACAGTACAAAGCCTAGGAGGGAAATCTTACACTTTAGTAGTTGTAGATGACTTCTCTAGATTCACTTACGTGTTCTTTCTGAGGAAGAAGTCTGATAACTTTAAGTGTTTGACAGAGTTTCTCAAATGTATACAGATTGAGTTCAATACTCACATTGCCCTAATCAGAAGTGATCATGGGATAGAGTTTGATTCTCTTCTTATGCAAGAGTTCTGTCAGAGTGAAGGGATCAGGCATACTTTCTCAGCTCCTATAACTCCTCAACAAAATGGGGTAGCTGAAAGGAAAAATAGAACCCTTATTGAATCTGCCACTACATTGTTGTCAGATGCTCACCTTCCTCTATCCTTTTGGGCAGAGGCAGTGAACACCTCCAACTATGTGCTGAATAGAAGTTTGATACATAAACTAAAGGGAAAGACTCCCTATGAATTACTCAAAGGGAAGAAACCTAAAGTTGATTATTTTAGAGTTTTTGGTTGTATTTGCTACATACATAATAATGACAAGAAATATTTAGCAAAATTTCAAGCTAAAGCTGATGAAAGAGTGTTTCTGGGATACTCCATGATCAGCAAATCTTATAGGGTTTATAATAAATCATCTCTAAAAATTGAGGAATCTATTCATATATCATTTGATGAATCTAACATGTCTTTCAAGGAGAAGATCTCTTCTACCATAGAACCTTTGCAGGAACATTCTCTTGTTGAAGACTTGAACAAGTTACAGGTTACTCAAAAGGATGAAAGCAGTGAAGATGAAGAAAGTGTTCAACACATTGAAGAGAAACAACTTGAAGAGCCAGTTGTTGTACCACAAGAGGAAACAACAACACAGGTTGGTGAACAATCAACACCCCCTGTTGATTTAGTAACATCAAGAGATCATCCAATTTCCCAAATAATTGGATACATCTCAGCTGGTGTGCAAACTAGAAATCAGGTCAACCAAAACCTGTTGCACACCCACTTCCTATCTCAAATTGAACCTCAGTCCATTCAAGATGCAGAGCAAGATCCACACTGGATCATTGCAATGCAAGAAGAGTTGCATCAATTTGAAAGGAACAAAGTGTGGGAACTAGTGCCAAAGCCTAAGGATCACTCCATTGTTGGAACAAAGTGGGTGTTCAGAAACAAACTGGATGATCAAGGAGTAATTGTAAGGAACAAGGCAAGACTAGTTGCTCAAGGATATTCTCAAGAAGAAGGAATAGACTATGACCAGACTTTTGCACCAGTTGCAAGATTGGAAGCCATCAGAATTTTTTTAGCTTATGCAGCACATAAAGGATTCAAGGTATATCAGATGGATGTCAAAAGTGCATTTCTAAATGGAGACATCAAAGAAGAAGTATATGTCAGACAACCTCCAGGTTTTATCTCTCCAACTTATCCTGATTATGTTTTTAAATTGAACAAAGCATTATATGGTCTCAAGCAAGCTCCTAGAGCATGGTATGAGACCCTAGCATGCTTCCTTTTGGAAAATGGATTTATAAGGAGTAGAGTAGACCAAACTTTTTTCATTAGAACCCATAAGTCCCATACCCTACTAGTACAGATCTATGTAGATGATATTATTTTTGGTTATACTGACTCAAAATTGTGCAGAAGGTTTTCCAACCTAATGCATTCTAAATTTGAAATGAGTAGCATGGGTGAGCTATCCTTCTTCCTAGGATTGCAAGTCAAACAGCATGCTGAAGACATCTTTATTTCTCAAACCAAGTATGCAAATGAATTGGTTAAGAAATTTGGCATGTCTGAAGCATCTTGTATGAAAACACCTATGCCTACTAATGCTATATTGGATGCTGATGAACATGGGAAACCTGTTGATCAGACAACATGTAGAGTAATGATTGGCTCTTTACTGTACCTTACAGCCAGTAGACCAGTTATAATGTTTGCTACATGTATATGTGCTAGGTTCCAAGTAAGCCCTAGAGAGTCACACCTAACATTAGTAAAGAGGATTCTCAGGTATGTTAAGAGTTGTCCAAATCTAGGTCTCTGGTATCCAAAAGATTCAGCATTCGATTTAACTGGATTTTCTGATGCTGATTATGCTGGATGCAGAATTGACAGGAAAAGCACCAGTGGAACTTGTCAGTTCCTTGGTGACAGACTTGTCTCTTGGTTTTGTAAGAAACAAACTTCTGTGTCAACTTTAACTGCTGAAGCTGAATATATGGCTGCAGGCAGTTGTTGTTCACAAATCTTATGGATTCAAAACTAACTCCTAGACTATGGCTACAACTTAGAGAAGTCTAAAATCTTTTGTGATAACACCAGTGCTATTTCTATAGCTCAAAATCCAGTCCTCCATAGTAGGACAAAACATATAGAGATTAGGCATCACTTCTTAAGGGATAATGTTGAAAAGAATAAAATTGAACTACAATATATCCCAACTGACTTACAAAGGGGAGATATTTTCACCAAGCCCTTGGATGAAAAGAAACACACCTTCTTCCTAAATCAGTTAGGAATGTTAGATGGAGGAAGTCTAAAATAATATCCAAGTTTTTAAAAGTTTAAAAATTGACCAAGACTAGGCAAACATCTTGATTTTTCTTAATGTCTAGAGTTTTTCTGGTCTCTGAACTGCGCTCGACGATTTTCCCCCAGATCGTCAAACGGAGATCGACGATTTCCGAAATCGTCGACCTGAGTTCAGCGTTTCTCAGATAGTATGAACTATCTCTTCCGGTCAGCGATCGTCGAACGACGCTCGACGATTTTGTTCTCTGAACGATCGTCGAACAGAGCTCGACGCTCTCCAATATCGTCGAACGGAGATCGACGATGTTGAAGACTCTTCAGATTCCTTTAGAAGCCCCGATCATCGAACTGAGTTCAACGATCTTTCCATTTCTGCGTCGAACCCTAATATAAAATTCATTTTTCACCGTCGTTCTCCTTTGCACTTTCGATTTCTCTGCAAAAACTTTCTTTCCCTCCAAACATTTCTGCACTTGGTCGTTTTGTTTGTTGATTCTTTGCAGGTAACTATGGCCATTTCTGTTGCTGTTCTCGCCGCCATGAAATTTGATGCCGGCTTTGACATTGACATGGAGTCCTTCAGCACGACAGATCAGATTTTCCAGGACATCTTGGAGCTGTTCAAAGAGCAGAAACTTGCTACAATCATGACAACCAGGATTAAACTTGCTGCTGATGAAATTAAAGAATGGGTCTACACTGCCCACAATCAGGATCAAAATACAATTGTTGGATCAATCTCTGGCACCCAGGTACCCTTGACCCCAGCAATTCTAACAGAAGTTTTTGAGTTAAGTACTGGTGGAGATTCTACTGATCTATCTGAAGAAGAATATGCTGACTTGCTTGCAAGAATGGGTCATTCTGAGGCTAACCCTAGCAAGCTGTTGAAGAAGAATCTGTCTGTGGAATATAGATTCCTGGCTGATGTAGTTGGAAAGGTCCTATTGGCTAAGCACTCTGCCCATGATACAATTTCCAGGTATCAGCTCTACTTAATGGAAGCCATAGTGGACATGAAGAATCTGAACTGGGGAGAGGTCTTCTTTGACCTAATTAAGAAGAAAATTAACAAGAGTTTTGCAAATTTTGGAAGGATTTTAGGACTTTTTCTGCAGAACAGATGCCCTGCATTGCTAGTATCTTCTGGGATACACATAAATGCTTCCAAGAGACTGTCCTGTGCCCTGTTTGGCAAATGGGACAGATAGATCATCAAGCCTAGCAGGCCCTCTTCCAACACACCTTCAGGCACCAGGACTGTCAGAGTCACTTCCCCTCAGGTCTCTGCCCCTGCAGATGACCTGCCTGCTGTTGCCTCTCCTCCTCCTCCTCCAATTCCATCTCTTCCAATTCCATCCACCATTCAAACTCCATCCACCATCATCATCTCCAGCCCCTCTCCAACATCTATACCATCTCCAATCCCTACTCTACCAACAACAGAAGAACAATTCCATCCATTATACTCCTACCCTCAACTAGATATTGCCACTTCATCACCCTCCATTCCCTCATTCAAGCTTATTGATGATTCCTTCATGGATGACTCACCCTCCTCTCCTCCTGAGCTGCCCTCATCATCAACCTCTTACCAAGACCTTCTACAAGAGATCATTGATCAACCCACCTTCACACCATCTATCTCCATCCCACTGTCCTCCATCACCACTTTACCCACACCTCAACCATCTCTTCCCCAATACACCAGCTCTCCTCTACCATCACCCATAGCTCCACCTCCATCCTCTACCTCTGCTCCAGTCACTGCTGAGCAAGTAGATCTTCCAGCCCTTGCTGACAGGATTTATGAATTTCTAGCCCCCAGGCTATCTCTTCTCTTGGAGACCTCCTTGGCTCCATTACTCCAGTAAGTGGCAGCTCTCTCTGCCAGGCTCTCTTCCTTATTCCCTCAGGCACCCCCTTCAGCAGTGTGCCTTGATCCAGCCTTGTCTGAATCTAGGCAGGGGGAGATGCCCTATAAAGTGAGCTTGCCTGCTGTGTCTGCTATTTCTTCAGCTTCAGTTGTTGCTGCTGCTGCTGTTGCTCTTCCTCAAGCTCCAGTTGTAGTCTTTTCAATAGGCCTCAGGTCTCTGCTGTCAGCATTTGATTCAGCCTACCTTAGTTGTCTTCTAGAGACAGTTGCTATCCAGCCCCCAGAGGATCTCTCCAAGGACCTTGTGCCCTTATCTTGCTGTGATACCAGCATCATAACTTCCTTTGTTAACTCAGTTTATGCTGCTGCTACTCCTGCTGAAAGCATGGTTGCTGTTTCTGATGCTGCTGTCCCTCCTACTGAAGATAGTGTTGATGTATCTATTTCTATTAGTGCTATCAGTGCTGCTGCTACTGCTGTTCCAGTTTCTACTGATATCCTTATGATAGAGGCACATGATGTTGAGCCTTCTATGTTTGCTGATGACATTCTTCCTGCTGTTGCTGATATTGTTGTTTCTGAAAGTGAAACTGTTGCTGCCCCAACTGCTGTTATTACTGCTCCAGAACCTTTAGTATCTGCTGCTGTTGCTGCTGCTTCAACCTCTGCCTCTACTTCAACTTCAACTGCCACACCTTCAGTATCTGCTGCTGTTGCTGCTGCTTCAACTTCTGTTACCAGTTCTGTATCTACTTCTACTTCAACCCAGCTCAAGAAAGATTTGATGAAAAAGATTGATGCTCTTTATGATGATCAAAGTTCTGAAAGTGATGAGTTCAAGATAGATTCTGATGATTCTTCTGCTACCATAGCCAGGAAGAGAAAGGCAAGGAGCAAAGCCATGAAGAGAGTACCTCCAGCCAAGGTCAAGGACAACAATGACATACCATATTATATTCTTCATGACTGCCCCATAACTGAGCACTGGATGCAGTACTCAAAGAACCAACTCAAAGCAATGAAGAAAAAGAGGAAGTATGAAAAAGGTTCTTCTCAATTCCAACATCCTCATCCTCCTCCACCACCTCCTCCTGATGCAGGTGTAGGTGGAAGTTCAGCTGCTCAACCTCATGCCAAAAGACAAACCCCCTATCAGTCACATGGCAGATCCTATCATAGGGGAAGCCAGTCTAGAGGCTCTCAATCCAGAAGAGGAAACTACAAAGGCAATCAAAGAGAAGTCCGGGTTTATTCTAAAGGTTATTCAAGGCAACATCCCTACTCCAGGGAAGGACAAATTTCATCTGACACAACCTCTGGTCCTTTTCCCTATAAACTAAAGGAAGTGGTTTCATCCAGGCCTCCTTAGGACAATCCATCAAATAGATATGTACCACCAGTGCCATTTGAAGATCCTGAAAATAATCCAACTGCTTGGACTGCAAGGATGAAAGAGCTTGATGCACTGGACCAGATTAAGAAAGCTAGAGAGCAAGGCAAAGACTCTTCCAACATCACTACATTATCTGAACAGAGAAAGAAAGAGTTGGAAAGATATGGTTCAAGCAAATTCTTTGATTCTGATAGATACATGGAGCTGCATCGTAAAGCTGTAGTTCCAAGGCCCAGACAGCAAACCTTTTTAGGTGCAGCAGATGATACAAGATCAAAGAAGGAAGCTCTCAACCCCAATAGAGAAATCAAACTCATTAAGAGCAAGGAGAAGAAATGATTATGTAAGGTGACAATCACTCTGATTTCTGATTATTATCTGGGATGATATATATCTGTGGTTCTGCAATGTCCAGCTTTTTGCTTTTCTGTATTGTTGCTTGTATGTTGTTATTTAATTTTTCCAAATTCTGTAAATAGTAATCCTAACCCAAATAGGGGGAGATTGTTGGAACACCCTATTACTAATTTGGGTCAGGATCACTATGTCTCTAGGAAACTAGTTTTTGACCTCCTGTATAGATCTAAAGGTCAATTAGAATTGAGTCTAAGGGTTAGAAGTTTAGGTTTGAAAGCTGCCCTCAAGACCAAGAATTTTTCAGTTTGAGACTAAGTCATATCGTCGAGCTCAGCATGACGATTCGTCGAACTCCAATCGACGATCGTCTAGCTCAACTTCGACAGATCGTCGAACTCCATTCGACGATCACTGAGCTCAACTTCCACAAATCGTCGAACTCCATTCGACGATCTGCGAGCTCAGTTCGACGATCTTGACTCAGTATTGCATCTCTATCTCTGAGCTCAGTTCGACGATCTTTGAGCTCAGATCGACGATATTTTTGTTGCTGTATAAATCCATATCGCTGAGCTCAGTTCGACGATAGCAGAGCTCAGTTCGACGTTTTCTGATGACTTCAAGGATTTTCAAGATTCAAATTCAGATCAGTTAAGGAGTTATTCAGCAATTAATTTAGAAGATTTTCTAGCCGTTTTCATTTATTTCTGGACCAAGTTTCAAGGGATTATCAAGGAATGTTTCTTTGGACTTTCCTCCAGAAGACATTTTATAATTAAGGATGCAATTAATGCAGGCCAACGGCTATTCTTGACAGAGGATGTTTTTCTATTCAGTACCAGAGAATAAAAGACAAGATTTTTGAATCTCTCTCAGACATCATCAATCCTCAGAACACAGACAAGAAGAACAAGAACAAAATATTCTGTCTCAAAGAATTCTCTGAAGAACACACATCCAAGGAGATCAAACTTTCTGAAATCTTCTGATCTCTCTTGTCTCAAGTGTTCAATGCCAACATCTTTCAAGACTCCAGACACCTAACATTTCAGCTGTTGCTGGAGATCAACTTCTGAAGGCATATCACCCTACAACAAAGCTTCTTTTCCTGAACATCTCAAGGACTCAGGGGGAGCTTTGACACCATCAAATCCACATAGTCTTCTCAGCTGCTTTGAGAAAGAGAAGACTTCCATAAATCTCTCATCCCCATCTCTGTAAAGGGTTTCTTAAATTCCCTTCAAAAGTTTGAGTTTGGTTTTTGAGCACCTTGTCAAAAGCTCATTGGTGGCAAGACACCTGATCAAAAAATCTGATTTGGTTTTTGAGCACCTTATCAAAAGCTCATTGGTGCCCAGGACACCTGATCAACTCATCCTGCAGTGGATTCCTACCTAGGGTGGTAGAAGAGTGGATGTACCCAAGTTTAGGGGAACCACTATAGCTCCTTGTGTCATCTGGATTGCTTGTCTTTATCTTTTGTTTCTGGCTGTGATTGTTCTGTGATTATTTTATGATTAGTTTAGTTCTGTGATTAGATTTATAATTGCTTCCCTGCTCACTCAGATTACAACAATTGTTGTAAAAAGTTTTCAAGCACCATATACTCTATTCACCCCCCTCTAGAGTATATCAGATCTAGCTGCACTTTCAATTGGTATCAAAGTTAGGTTGGTTAAACATACCACACCTTGGTGGTTGCACAGGCTAACACCTGAACCCAAAGATTCCTAGTTAGATCTGTTTTCTTTTGAGTTTAGTATTAGATTTTGTTTTCACAAATCATGGCCCAAAACAAAGATTATGCTAACACCGACCTCCAGTGTGTAATCTATCCAAGTTTGCACTTTGGAAAGCAAGGATCAGATTATACATGAATTCTATTGACGAGGATATTTTTAACTCTGTTTTGATAGTTTGTCCAAGTCCTCCAGAGAACTCAAGTACAAATGTTGTTCCACCTCCATCAGGAATAGATGCTGATATCAAGAAATGGAAGGTAGCTGATGTCAAGGCTATGAACATCTTAGCCCAGACCATGTCCGATGACATCTTTCAAAAGGTAGCTGAATGCAATTCAACAAAGGAAATCTGGGATAAACTCTCTGAAATAGTCTCAGGCTCAGCTGATGAGAGAAAGGACAGGAGATCCCACCTCATATCTCAATATGAGAATTTCAAGAAGGGAGAAACTGAGTCAGTTGGAGATATGTACAACAGGCTCAGTCTAATAGTCAGTGAACTCAGGACCTTGGATAAAGAGATCTCACTAACTGAACTTAATGACAAAATTCTAATGTGCTTCCCTAGCACTTGGGATTCAAGAATCAACATCTGAGTGTCCAGGATATAGAACTGGATGGACTGGATTCTATGCTATGGCTATAGAACTTGAGTTATCACAAAGTAGAGTTGAATTATTTAAGTTGATACCACAGTCTAGTAATTGATTTTGTATCCACATCATCTGGGAACAATAGCTACCTGCTACAATGTATTCTGCCTCAGCAGCTGAGGTAGATACAAATGACTGTTTCTTACAAAACCAGGATACTAATCTCATACCCAGGAACTGGCAAGTTCCTGAAGTACTTTTTCTATCCACCCTGCATCCAGCAAAATCAGCATCTGAGTGTCCAGTTAACTCAAATTCTGATTCTATGAGATACCATAGGCCTAGACTAGGACAACCCTTTATATATCTCAAAATTCTTTTTAGGAAAATAAGGTGAGATTCTTTTTGGTTCACCTGGAACCTAGCACAAAGGCATGTGACAAACATGATATCAGGTCTGCTTGCTGTAAGCTATAACAGGGATCCAATAATGACCCTATATAGTTTCTGAAATGATCCCTAATGTCTATATGCTTTGTCCTACTGTGATGGACTGGATTCTATGCTATGGCTATAGAACTTGAGTTATCACAAAGTAGAGTTGAATTATTTAAGTTGATACCACAGTCTAGTAATTGATTTTGTATCCACATCATCTGGGAATAATAGCTACCTGCTGCAATATATTCTGGCTCAGCAGCTGAGGTAGATACAAATGACTGTTTCTTACAAAACCAGGATACTAATCTCATACCCAGGAACTGGCAAGTTCCTGAAGTACTTTTTCTATCCACCCTGCATCCAGCAAAATCAGCATCTGAGTGTCCAGTTAACTCAAATTCTGATTCTATGGGATACCATAGGCTTAGACTAGGACAACCCTTTATATATCTCAAAATTATTTTTAGGAAAATAAGGTGAGATTCTTTTGGGTTCACCTGGAACCTAGCACAAAGGCATGTGGCAAACATGATATCAGGTCTGCTTGCTATAAGATATAACAGGGATCCAATAATGACCCTATATAGTTTCTGATCCACAGGTTTCCCATGTGCATCTGAATCAATTACAGTATTTGTAGCCATAGGTGTCTTCTTTGCTGAGGCATCAGTCATCCCAAACTTTTTGATAAGCTCTTTAGCATACTTAGCTTGGGAGATGAAGATGCCATCAGGGAGCTGCTTCACTTGGAGACCAAGGAAGTAGGAAAGCTCACCCATGGTACGCATTTCAAATTTAGAATGCATGAGATCAGAGAATCTCTTGTATAATTTTGAATCAGTAGACCTAAATATTATGTCATCCACATATATTTATACTAACAATATTTGATCCTTATGATGTCTAGTGAAAAGTGTTCTATCTACAATGCCTCTAATGAATTTATGCTCTAACAGAAAGCTGGCTAGAGTCTCATACCAAGCTCTTGGAGCTTGCTTTAGACCATAGAGAGCTTTATGCAATTTGTAAACATAAGAGGGATGAGTTGGAGAAACAAAACCTGGAGGTTGTTCAACATACACATCTTCCTTGAGTACTTCATTCAATAATGCACTTTTCACATCCATTTGATAGACCTTGAATCTCTTATAAGCTGCATAGGCAAGGAATATTCTGATCACTTCCAACCTTGCAACAGGTACAAAGGTCTGGTCATAATCTATTCCTTCTTCTTGCCTATATCCTTGTGCAAAAAGCCTGACTTTATTCCTCACTATTACTCCTTGTGCATCCAGCTTTTTTCTATAGGCCCATTTGGTTCCAATGACTGGGTAGTCTTGAGGCCTTGGAACCAAATCCCAAACTCTACGTCTCTCAAACTGATTTAATTCCTCCTGCATTACAATGATCCAGTGGGGATCTTGCTCTGCATCATGGATGGATAGAGGTTCAATATGAGAGAGAAAACAGGCATGCATCAAATCTTGGTTGAGTTGATGCCTTGTCTGTACACCTGCTGATATGTCTCCAATAACTTGAGATCTGGGGTGATCCCTAAGTGTGACAAGATCTGCTGGTGGAGTTGGTTCTACAACAGCATTTGGAATTAATTCCTCCTGTGGAATTATGTTTGCTGTTGGGGGAATATCACTCCCTTCAATGCCTCTATCTTCACTTTCTTCAATGATTTGTGGAGAAGGATGAGTTGGAACCTCTTGGGTAAGGTTTAGTCCATCCAAACTCTCACACAAGTGATGTACCTACAAGTTGCTTCTAGCAGAAATTTCTTTCTCCTTGCAAGACATGTTAGCTTCATCAAAAGTAACATGGATAGACTCCTCAATTTTTAAAGTTGATTTGTTATAAACCCTATAGGCTTTGCTTACTTAGGAATATCGTAGAAAAATTCCCTCTTCAGCCTTTGCCTTAAACATTCTAATATATCTTTTGTTGTTTGTGTAAATATAACATATACAACCAAAGACTTTAAAATAGTTTATTTTATGTTTCTTCCCTTTTAGTAATTTATAGGGAGTCCTATTCTTTAGCTTATGTATCAAGATTCTATTCAGGACATAGTTTGCAGTGTTCACAGCCTCTGTCTAAAAGGATAGTGGCATGTAAGCATCTGCAAGTAATATACCTGCAGCTTCAGTGAGTGTCTTATTTTTTCTTTCAGCTACCTCATTTTGTTGAGGAGTTCTAGGAGCTGAGAAGCAATGTCTGATACCTTCCTTCTCATAGAACTCATGCATAAGAAGAGACTCAAACTCTATGTCATGATCACTTCTGATCAGTGCAACATGAGTAGAGAACTCAATCTGTATGGTCCTGAGAAAATCTATAAGAACCTTGAAGATATCTGACTTAGATCTCAGAAAGGATACCCAAGTGAACCTGTAGAAGTCATCTACAATAACCAAAGTGTAGGATTTCCCTCCTAGGATTTGTACAACAATGAGTCCAAATAGATCCATGTGTAGCAAATACAAAATCCTAGGTGAATCACTTTTATTAATGGATTTGAAACTAGATTTAGTTTGCTTGCCTAATTGATAAGCCCTGCAAATGCCTTCCTTCTTGTAGGGACTAGAAGGTAAACCTCTAACAAGGTTGTCTTTTGATAGCCTATCAATGTTTTTCATATTAACATGACCTAGTCTTTTATGTCATAAGTCATTCTGATTACTAATTAAGTTAAGTAAGCAGATATCAGAATTGACAGATAAAAAATCAACTAAATATATATTGCCTTGTCTACTCCCAATTAAAACAGTTTGGTTTTCTTTATTAGAGATAATACACGAAGATGAACTAAAATGTACCTGATAACCTTCATCACATAATTGACTTATGGAGATGAGGTTATGCTTCAGTCCTCTCACATATGTCACTTTCTTGAATGTGACAGCTCCAATCTTCACTGCTCCATAGCCTTCTGACTGGCCACATTTGGAGTCACCAAAGATGACCTTTGGCCCCAGCTTGGACTTGTAGTTGGATAGAATGTCCTTACTGCCTGTCATATGTTTGGAGCAGCCACTGTCTAGGTACCAAGGTTGATTCACACTTGGACAGCTCTTCACCTATAATGAAAACAGTTAAATGTTCTTGACCCAGGTTACCTTGGGTCCTTTGTTTTCTTGATATGAAAAGCTGGAAATAACAGAATATTCTGGTTGGGATTTATATCCTAGAGGGTGGTATCTCCTAGGTGGTATGACCCAATTAGCTAGTGGATTAAATGCTTTCCTGGAATTATTTAAGTTTCTATTATAATTAAAGTTTTGGTTAAGTCTTTTTGGGTTCGACGAATTTCTGTGAGTTCGTCGACCAGAGTTTGACGAATAGGGTTGAGATCGTCGATCTCTGCCTAGAGAATGAATATATTCATTTTTGTGCCCTTTGTTTGTCGATCTCTACTCGACGAACCATACAGAGTTCATCGATCACAGTTAGACGAATAACTATAACTATAGTTTGCGTTCAGAATTTGTCGATCTGGGTTCGACGAACTGGCTAGATTTCTTCGATCTAAGTTCGACGAATTCTGCTGAACCTTGTTACCTATGGTTTTCTGGTTGATGGTTTTCTGACCTATTGATTTAGAAACATTTTCTGTTGTTTGTTTATTGATTACTTTTTCTTTTCCCTTAGCAGTGACAAATTTTATGGGGGTTGTTAAGATGTTCTTCCTGAGAATGGGGGGCAAATCTGATGAAGCACCCAAGCCTAGCTTGCCATTAAGTCTGGCATTCATAGTGCTTGTGATGTCCATCAGCTTGAGGCTTCTTCCATTAAGAGTTTTCTCAAGTTGTTTAGCCTCACAAAGCTCAGTTTTTAACAATGTTCTTTGCTCATTAGCTAAGCATAATTCATCTTTTAACCTATTATTTTCAGAGTTAATGTTTTCTAAATTTCCTAATTTTTACCTAAGGGTTTTAATCTCTTTCTCTAAATTGATTAAGTTTATACAAATTGATTTAAATTCAATTTTAAAAGAATCTGAAGTGTAATCAGAAGAAGATAGTACCTTATCAGCTTCTGAATCTGAAGCTTCTTCATTGTCTGATTCCTCTTCTTCTGAATTGCTCCTAGAAGCATCAATTACCATGAGGCAAACCTCCTTAACCCTTGCTTCTTCCTCATCTTCACTAGAGCTGGAAGATGTTGATTCATCTTCAGTTTCACTCCAGGTTTCAGCCACAAAACCCTTTTCCTTCCTCTTGTATTTGTTGGAAGAAGGTATTCTGGTGTGCTGTTTCCTGGTGTCTTTCTCTCTTCTCTTCTCTTTCTTCTGGTTCTCTGGACACTCAGAGAGGAAGTGCCCAGGTTTCCTACACCCAAAACACACCACTTCTTTAGTTGGTATTTTATCATACCTGGGTTTGTCATCTTGCCTAGATGACTTTCTTCTGAAGTCCTTTCTTGCCATCTAGTAGAATCTTCTATCAAATAGACTCATGAGCTCTTCATTTGATGTTGATGTCTCTGTCTCCCCAGCATCTTTGAAAGCTATACTTTGCTCTTTTCTGGCTGGTGGAGGTGTCCTTTGCTCTGTTGCCTCCCTGGACTTGATCAGTTGTTCATAAGACTTTAACTTACCCAATAGAGATTCTGTAGATATCTCATTTAGGCTTCTAGCCTCCTTGATGGGCCAGATCCTTGAATCCCATGAGCTTGGGAAGCACATCAAGATCTTATCATTCACCTCTGTGAGGGTGATGTCCTTGTCCAAGGTTTTTAGCTCATTGATGATTGAGCTTAACTTGTTATACATATCAGCTATTGATTCAACTTCTTCTTTCTTGAAGTTCTCATATAAGGATATGAGGTTGGATCTCCTATCCTTTATCTCATCAGCTGAACCAGCCACCATCTGATTTAGTGAATCCTAGATGGCTTTAGCTGAGGTGCATTCAGCCACCTTATGAAAAATATCATCTGACATAGTCTGTGCCAGTATATTCATAGCCTTGGCATCAGCTATCTTTGACTTCTTTTGGACTTTAGTCCACTCAGGTGGTGGAACTGCAGTAGTGCTTATAGATGTTGCAGAAGTTGAAGCTTGAGGGGGACCTGTCAAAATAGAGTTGTATATATCCTTATCAATAGAATTCATGTATAATTTAATTCTTGCCTTCCAGATGGCACACCTGTTTAGGTTGCAAACTGGAGGTCTGGTGCTTGCATAGTCCTTATTTTGTGCTATAGCTATGTATATAAATCTAATATGGAAATAAAAAAAAAATTTAGATCTAACAAAGGATCTTTGGTTCAAGGGTTAGCTTGTACAACCAAAGGAACCTGCTCTGATACCAATTGAGAGTGAGCAGTTAGATCAGGAATACTCTAGAGGGGGGGGGGGGGGTGAATAGAGTATTTAGAGTTTTATGAAATTCTCTGCTGGATAATGCAGATTAGTCTAAGTGCAGTAGTAAATAAATCAAAATATAAAAGCACAAAAACTAACTACCACAGCCATAGCAAGAAAACAAAAGAAAGAGGGCAACCAGATGACACAAGAAATTTATAGTGGTTCCCCAACCTGGGTACATCCACTCTTCTACTACACTAGTAGGAATCCACTCAGGTTTTTGATCAGGTGCCTGACACCAATGAGCTTTTGATCAGGTGCTCAAAAACCAAATCCCCAAGTCTTTTGATCAGGTGACTTATAACCAGGAATCACTTTTGAAGGGAGATGACAACCCTTTACACAGTGGGGTGAGAGAGTTGATTATGTCTTCTCTGTCAACAATCAGAGAGAATACTTGTGGATTAATGATGGTAATAAATAGCTCCTCCTGAGATATTGAATGGTTCAGGGAAATATGGAAGCCTTGCTGCAGGGTGATAGGCCTTCAAGCTTTTAGCCTTTATCTGCAGGATCTTCTTGACAGATTTGATAGTTGTTGTCCTTGGAAGTCCTGAAGTGTTGAAGTAAGAAGACTCTTGATTTTGTATGATTGTTCTTCTTCTTCTGAGAGCAGATCTTCTTTTTGTATCAGAGCTTTTGTGAAAGGAGCAGAGAAGTTGTTGAAGATATACTGACTGAAAATCTCTATGTCTGTGTATGCTGTGTCTCTGTAATTTCTCTGGTACTCTGATTGTTCTTACTTGCTTACTGTATATTTCCAGGAAAGAGAGAAAAATCTCTTTTTATATTTCCTGAGGGAATTTCATTTCGAAATTTGAATCCTTCTGCGGTAATCAATGCTGGCGGTCCTTGAAAATAAACTGCATTGATTTCTTTCCCCAACCGTCCCTTAGAAAAATGGAAAACAATAATTTTGATGAAAGTCGTGATTAATGTACCGTCCAACAGTAATATTAAGAGAATATTTTATCATTAATCATTCAGAAATTATTGACATAGACTAAGGACAGAAGGAATTAATGCTAAGTCTGGAATCATCGAACAGATGACAGAATTCGTCGAGCTGATAACTGTGTTCGTTGACTGGAGTTCAGCAACTATTCTGGACTTAGAATATTCGCAGTTGTATCTGAAATGAAAGTTAAAGTGTCCAGAATTCGTCGACCTAAGATTTGATTTCGTCGATCTGAGTTTCTAGAGTTATCAAATATTCTGTATGTCGACACAATTGCTCCTGGTGTCGACATAGGTGGTGTCGACTGATATACTGTGTGTCGACATAAGTCTTCTATGTGGTATCGACACAACCTTTCCAAAGTGTCGACTGATATCCTGTGTGTCGACACAAGTCTTCTGTGTGGTGTCGACACAACCTTTCCAAAGTGTCGACTGATATCCTGTGTGTCGACACAAGTCTTCTATATGGTGTCAACACAACCTTTAGAAAGTGTCGACTGATATCCTGTGTATCGACAAAAGTCTTATGTGTGGTGTCGAAATAACCTTTCCAAAGTATCGACTGATGATCTGTGTGTCGACACAAGTGCTTCTAGTGTCGACTCAGTTGGTGTCGACATATACTCTGAGTGTCGACACAAGTCTTCTGGTTCTAAGTTATTGAAGTAGATAATCCATAATTCGTCGGGTAGAGAACTAAGTTCGTCGACCTGAGACTAGAGAACATAGTCTTGAGAGAATGCTGTAGTAGTCCAAAGATTCGTCGACCAAAGAATAAAGTTCCTTGAGCTCAGCTCAGAGAATTAAGTCTGAGATCGTCAAACTGAGCACGATAATCATCGACCTGAGTTCGACGAACGTCGAACTCACTTTACAGAGTCTTGAAATCTTCTAAGTCTTGTGTCTCTGGCAGTCTTGTTGATAGATGGTCCATGTGATGTTGACTCTAAGGACTTGGCCTAGACTCTAGGACACAACTATGACCATGGCAATACATTGTGGGTCATATGATCCTAACTTAGTGAACTTAGCTCAAATCTTACTAGGGATCCAACACTTTTCATTCTTTTCCCTTTTCTTCCACTTTTTAAGCAGTTTTATAGCATTATAAGAATGAATAAGCAGTTATTTTAATTTTTCAAACACTTCCATTTTGCGTTTATTTGCAAACTTTTCGCTCGTTTAATTTTTATTTTAGCTTTTTATGCATTTCTACCGCATTCTAGCGGTAGAAATGCAGTCGTTTTAATTTTTAGATAACTTAGTTTTTTGCAATTTTTTATGTGTGCGCATCTATTTCTGTGTACTCGTTAAGAGTTAAATGGTGCATTGTTTTTCTTTCTGTCGAGTGAATGTGTTTTACTTTTTAGTAGAGTGTGTGTGTTTTCTATTCAAGTAGAGTGTGTTGAGTATTTTCAATTCAGTAGAGTGTGTGCGTGTGTTTTACTTTATGTTGTGTGTGTGAGTTTTACTTTTTGTAGAGTGTGTGTGTGCGTTGCATTTATTTTATCCTACTCGTTTGAGTAGGACTCGCTTTCATTTCTCCCGCGCACGCATTTGCGCCGGGACTCGCATTTACTGCTTTCATTTCAGTTCTACTCGTTTGACTAGGACTTGCAATTTACTGCTTTCTTTATAGCTTTATTTTACTGCTTTCTTTATCGCTTTCATTTACTGATTTATTTATTGCTTTCACCTCCTGCCGTCCCCATTCCGATGAGTGGCTAACCGTTCTTAGCCCTCAGTATCGAAGAGTATTGGGACAGAAAAAATAACTTTAAATAATTAAAGGTCCTTATTTTCTAATTAATTAAAATTACTTAAGGTTTGCCCGGGGTTTACGACGCGTAGGACTACAAATCGATGTGTGGGCCCTATTTCCATAGTCTATACGCTAGCTACCCGAGAGGCCATGCGTATGGAGCGATCACCCCTTGGTAAAGAGAGTTCCGCACTAACCCTCGAGAGAGGAGGAGCGCCAACTCTACCGGATTGGGTTCCCCACCTAATAGCGAGGTTCTTAACGTAATGCAGGTGTTAAGAGGAATCCTTCGTCGGACTAATGTTCGGTCGAATAGTTTTAGCGTTCAGGTGAGCGATATCCCTATAGCTAGGTGAGCTCATTTTAGTGGAACCTCCACGGCCAAGTCTCCGCCTTCATTGATTTGAAACTTAGGATCTCTTTTTATTAAAAGTTTATTTTAGTTCTAATTCTATTCGATGTCGTTGCGCTAAGCTTTTCATCGGCTCCACCTTTATTGCTTTCCCTTTTATGCTTTCATTTTCTGTCATTTATATTTTATATATATATATATATATATAACCCAACAAGTAATTATCGGTAAAATAATAGTCCCCTCCAGGGAAGAGTAGAAATAATCGAACCGACCCCGAGAACAATACGACCTCGATATTCCACCCTGGAATATCCTGTACTACACGCGATAGGGGCACTTGCCTCCTTTCGTTAAAACTCGATCTCATCTTTTTATATCCAAATTAATAAATCCGTGCGCCCCGTTTTCTAAATAAAAACCACTTCCACGCTTTTTCCTTAAATAAACCGCCCGGGGTGCCGCGGGAATACTCACCAATTTTTGGAGTTTTAACCGCATCGAGTTTTCGGACCCGATGCAAAAATAACCTGCAAGGTTTTGGCGCCGTTGCCGGGGACTTTTCGAGTCGTTATTTTGAACCCTGTAAATCTATTAATTTTACTTATATCTATATATATCACAAAAATTTTAAATGACCAACAAAAAATAATACTAATAATAATAATAATAAAACTACCAATATATATATATATATATATATATATATATATATATATATATATATATATATATATATATATATATATATATATAACCTATAAAAAAAACTTTAAAAACCTATAAAACCAAAAAAAAATCTAAAAAACAAAAGTAACTTAAAATTGTTTTTCATTATTTTTATGAAAAAAAAACTCAAACACTATAAAAAAAATTAAAAAGTAAAAAAAAAAACTAAAAAACTCTAAAACAATCTAAAAAAAAGTAACAGCAAAAAAAAAATCTTAAAAAACCTAAAAACCTAAAAACCCACTAAAATCTAAAAATCACAAAAATCTAAAAACAAAACAAAATCTACCTAGAAACAACTAAAAAAATAAAAAAATCTACTTACAAACACAAAAAATATAATAATTAGATTTTAAAAATATATATATATTGTTTAACTTTTTTTAACTTGTTTTGTTTTAATTCGGCGCGCTTCACACTTTTGTGCGCGATAGGGGATCACATTTCGATCTCCACTTACCACCTATACCGCCCGCTCCCTTTTGGCCGAATTTATCTTTTTTCTTTTTTTGTTATCTTTTTTTGCATCTTGCTTGTTTTTCTAAATAATGCAGGATTCCATATGGGTCTCCCCGAACTCATCTAAGGAAAGCTTCTACCCTCTCTTTTAATTTTTGTGCATATTTTATTTTATAAATTATTCGTTCCGCATACTTAGATAGCAATATTGGGGACAATGTTGGGATTAAGTATTGAGGTGTTTTTCGATTCTGCACATTTTTATATTTCGCATTTAGCAAAAATACAAAAAAAAATGCATAAAAATTAAAACCCCAAAAAATTTCTTGTTTTTATAATCAAAAAACCTAAAAAATACCATAAAACAGAAATTCAAAAAAAGATTTTCTTTTTACTTTGTAAATATTTTTTGTAAAAAAATAATCTTTCTCTTCCCCCCCTCTTCTTATTTGTAAAAATTCGCTTTTTAGCATGCCCGCGATGGTCGACTCATCGAACCAACCACCCAAATTAGAGTCTGTTCGCGGGTCATCGAGTTTTTACTTTATACTTTTTTTTTGTAAAAATCACTCTTTCTCCACTATCTTCTTTGTAAATAACATTTTTTTCTCTCCTCTTTCTTGTAAATAATTTACCAAAATACACTAAAAAAAATCCAAAAACCAAAAATCCATAAAAAGAGAATAACTCTAACAATTCAAAAATAATAATAATAAAAAAAATAAACAAAAGAGATAAAGAAACCTTTAAAAGTTCAAAAAATATAATAATCACAAAAAAATACAATAAATGATAAAAACATAAAAATCCAAAAAATTATGTAACAAATAAATCGAATATACCATATCTTAACCCTTTTTGCTTTCCAAAAATCTAGTTTCGAGTTAATTTATAAGCGAATTCTTTTCATTCTTTTCTTACTATTCGTTTATTAATTAAAGTTCGATAGATTTAAGTGTCTGGGGTTAAGATTTAAAATTTTTTTATGTCTTTTCCTTATAATAGGGAACCTGTTTTTCACCACCACTTATAATTTTTATAAATAGAAGCTCGTGTTTTATGTTAGAAAATAACAATCATGAATTTCAACTATTTCTACCTTTTGCTTTTAGAAACATAGGAACGTTCATTTTAAAAAGGTTGTTCTCAAAACGTTTTTATTAAAATCTAGTTTTCTTTTTGAAAAAAAATAAACTCATCTCCATTTTTTCATGTCTCACTTGACATACTTACCATATTTTATCCCTTAAAAAGATCTTTATGTCAATGAGAATAAGATTTCGTTCCGTAAACATAGACACCCAATATTTAAAAAGATTATATGTTATGTAGTAAGAGGATAAAATTCATTACTCCTACACATATACATTGGGTTAATTTTAATTATGAAGAAAAAAATTATGTTAGGAAAATAAGATTTCATTTTCCTACTTATTCAAAAGAAAAAAATATATAGAGGTTCGAGAAAAAATTACCTCGCCTCTAAATCAAAGCCCTTTTCATAAACCACCAAACCACTAATCCTTTTTCAATAATTCTAGAATTAATTTAATAATTTTTGAGAGCATAATTTTTAAATTGTATTATTTCCTTTAACTTCTTTTAAGCTAAAATTTTTTATATAATTTCAATCCATCTTTATTAAACAAACAAAAATAAATTTTTGCTTTCTATTTGTTTTATCTAGAAGTCTTTTTGAAACTTTTCCTCTATTTATAACATTTCATAAATTAGGATTTAACTCTAATACCCCAGATGTTTATTTTGATCTTACTTTTAATTAATTCAAGCGGTAGCTAAACTTATGATTTCTTTAATTTCTTATAAGTTCATCTCCAACTTTTACTCTGGAATAGCAAAAGCTTAAGCATGAGGTTATTTGATGAATTGTAAATATAACTATATTTATGTATAATAAATAAATTGTTTTAGTTTATTTTTGTTATTTTTGTATATGTTTCTTTAATAAATTGCTTCTTTTTCGTAAAAATTATTCTAACATAAGTTATTTTTGTTTTCCTGCATTTTTCAGGAAAAATTGCAAAAAAAGTCAAGTACACGCCCGTGTTCATTGGGTCACGCCCGTGACCAGAGCGTGATAACTCAAATCCCGTGAAATCGGCCGCAAAATGAAGAAATTGATCGACACGCCCGACGTCACGCCCGTGTCCAATGACACGCCCGTGACCCCAGCCCGTGTCAAGCAATCTCGACGTTTTCCGCTCGGCGAACGTCGACCAACCCGACATGCCCTGCATCATGCCCGTGATATGGGGCGTGACTTCTCCACCTGACTCGACGAAAATGCGCTCGATGTTTTCTGCTCGACGAATGTCGACACCTCCTCGATACGCCCGTGTCAAGATGCGACACGGGCGTGTACTCCTCCACCTGGCCGACAAGAACCGCGAGGCGAAATTTTGACGCAACCCACGCCCAGTTCTACCTCCCCGACACGCCCATAGTTCATGCCCGTGACTGTGGGTATGATCGCCGCGATACCGACACGTGTCCTGCCCGAAGTCAACCAAGTCATCACCTCGCCGGATCGAATCTTCAATAGTAGTGACACGCCCCTTGACACGCCCGTGTCAGAGGGCGTGTTCTTCAAATTTGTTGCCTATAAATACTTGTGTTCTGTAAGAGCTCATGTTCCACTTTTTGGATCCATTTTGTATAGGGTTTATGCTGCCAAGATGAATTCCAAATGTTATGTAAGGGATATTTTCTCACCCTCTCCTTAGTTTTTGTTTTCGTTCCTTTGTAACCCGTTGTTTTAGCTTAATTAAATGTGTTTTTCATCTCTTTATTTGGCTTTGGAATGAATCCAAACAACTACCCTTATGCAATCTTATTTATCTTTGTTTCTACTTTGTTTTTCTTTTCTTTAAAAAGTGTGTTTGTGTGTATGAGAGTAAATGTTATATTTTCATTTTTATTGATAAGTAATTGTTATATTAGCTTTTCATCTTATGCCATTTGACTTTCTTTATAGTAGTTATATTATTTTTGTTCTAACATTCATCCTTATGAAACTATAAAAAGGATCATAAAGTGGTTTTTGATTTTTTTTACTTAGTCTTTTTAGATCGTAAAACTTTTCGTTCTTTTCCATTTTCTTCCACTTTTTTAGCGTTTTTATAGCATTATAATAATGGATAAGTAGTTATTTTAATTTTTCAAACACTTCAATTTTGCATTTATTTGCAATACTTTTCGCTCGTTTAATTTTTATTTTAGCTTTTTATGCATTTCTACCGCATTCTAGCGGTAGAAATGCAGTCGTTTTAATTTTTAGATAACTTAGTTTTTTGCAATTTTTTATGTGTGCGCACCTATTTCCGCCTACTCGTTAAGAGTTAAATGGCGCGTTGTGTTTCTTTCTGTCGAGTGAGTGTGTTTTACTTTTCAGTAGAGTGCATGTGTTTTCTATTCAAGTAGAGTGTGTTGAGTATTTTCAATTCAGTAGAGTGTGTGCGTGTGTTTTACTTTATGTTGTGTGTGTGAGTTTTACTTTCTGTAGAGTGTGTGCGTGCGTTGCATTTATTTTGTCCTACTCGTTTGAGTAGGACTCGCTTTCATTTCTCCCACCCACGTATTTGCGTCGGGACTCGCATTTACTGCTTTCATTTCAGTCCTACTCGCTTAAGTAGGACTTGCAATTTACTGCTTTCTTTACAGATTTATTTTACAGCTTTCTTTATCGCTTTCATTTACTGCTTTATTTATTGCTTTCATCGCCTGTCGTCCCCATTCCGATGAGTGGCTAACCGTTCTTAGCCCTCAGTATCGAAGAGTATTGGGACAAAAAAAATAACTTTAAATAATTAAATGTCCTTATTTTCTAATTAATTAAAATTACTTAAGGTTTGCCCGGGGTTTACGACGCGTAGGACCACAAATCGATGTATGGTCCCTATTTCCATAGTCCATACGCTAGCTAGTCGTCAGGCCGTGCGTATGGACCGATCACCCCTTGGTAAAGAGAGTTCCACACTAACCCTCGAGAGAGGAGGCACGCCAACTCTACCGGATTGGGTTCCCCACCAAATAGCGGGGTTCTTAGCGTAATGCGGGCGTTAAGAGTAATCCTTCGTCGGACTAACGTTCGGTCGAATAGTCTTAGCATTCAGGTGAGCGATAGCCCTATAACTAGGTGAGCTCACTTTAGTGGAACCTCCACGGCCAAGTCTCCGCCTTAATTGATTTGAAACTTAAAATCTCTTTTTATTAAAAGTTTATTTTAGTTCTAGTTCTATTCGATGCCGTTGCGCTAAGATTTTCATTGGCTCCACCTTTATTGCTTTCCCTTTTATGCTTTCATTTTCTGTCATTTTTATTATATATATAAAAAAACCCGACAAGTAATTATCGGTAAAATAATAGTCCCCTCCAGGGTAGAGTAGAAATAATCGAACCGACTCCAAGAACAATATGACCTCGATATTCCACCCTGGAATATCCTGTGCTACACGCGAAAGGTGCACTTACCTACTTTCGTTAAAACTCGATCTCATCTTTTTATATCCAAATTATTAAATCCGCGCGCCCCGTTTTCCAAATAAAAACCACATCCACGATTTTTTCCTTAAATAAACCGCCCGGGGCGCCGCGGGAATACTCACCAATTTTTGGAGTTTTAACAACATCAAGTTTTCGGATCCGATGCAAAAATAACCATCAAGTTTTTGGCGCCGTTGCTGGGGACTTTTTGAGTCGTTATTTTGAACCCTGGAAATCTATTAATTTTACTTATATCTATATATATCACAAAAATTTAAAATGACCAACAAAATAATAATAATAATAATAATAATAATAATAAAACTACCAAAAAATATATATAAAAAACCTATAAAACAAAAAAAATCTAAAAAATAAAAGTAACTTAAAATTTTTTTTCATTATTTTTATGAAAAAAAAACTCAAACACTATAAAAAAAACAAAAACCTTAAAAAAACTAAAAAAACTCTAAAATAATATAAAAAAACTAACAGCAAAAAAAAAATCTTAAAAAACCTAAAAATCCCACAAAAAATCTAAAACCACAAAAATCGAAAAACAAAACAAAACCTACCTAAAAACAATTAAAAACTAAAAAATTCTACTTACAAACACCAAAAAATATAATAATTAGATTTTAAAAATGTATATATTTTGTTTAACTTCTTTTAACTTGTTTTGTTTTAATTTGGCGCGCTTCACACTTTTGTGCGCGCTAGGGGATCGTATTTCAATCTCCACTTGCCACCCCTACAGACCGCTCTCTTTTGGCCGAATTTATCTTTTTCCTTTTTTGTGTTATCTTTTTTGCTTCTTGCTTGTTTTTCTAAATAATGCAGGGTTCCATATGTAAGACCCCCCCTTTTTTTCATTTTTAACACCGGGGTCTTAGGCCCAGAACCGCCGCTTTGCGGTGACTCCTTCACGCCCTGAAGGGTCATCACCACAAAGCGCCGATTCTGCCGGCCAATTCGATCACAGAAAAGTAGCAAAACAAAGTAAACGCAAACTAGCAGTCCACAGAAGATCACATATCATAAAGATAATCTCCATGAAGGGAGTGTCCACAGAATAATATATCAGAGTACTAAAATATGGGCTTATGCCTGGTACATCATGTCCTCACTACAAATCACTCATGAGGAAGCAAAAAATAGAACATCTACTCAAGGTCGAGACTCACGGCCCCGGCTGTATGAACTCCGGAGCTAGACTGCCCCATCTCCAAGCGCACCGGTCTCTAGGGCTGCTCTCCCGTGCTGGGCTCCACGATTCCCAAAAATGATGCGGTTCGAAAACCGTTAGTCTAAAAGACTAAGCCCTATCATCCCCCACCCCTTCCACTCTGCCCCTAGGCACAGGGCGGAGAGAAAGAAAAGGGGAGGACTTGAAGGTGGAGAATAATCAAAAAACGGATGACAGCGGACCTATACTAGCAATTCTATAATAGATATTGATAATAAGATGAAATATGAAAAGTAACCTTCACTTATGTGAGAACACATAAGACAAGGGGTATTTTGCAAGGCTCCCATCGTATAAAAAGTCCCATACCAATTTATACGTTGGGGTGTCGGTTATCAAACAGCAATATATATATAAAGAATTTTAACCTTAATTTATAAACTTGCCCACACAAGCTTATAGACCAAAGGGTCGTTTTGCAGGTACTAAGGTATAAGCGTCCCATTCCACTTATACCTTAGGTGGCAGGGGTTAAATAAATCGATTATGCTATGACATGCAAGTGGGTATGATGGATCATGCAAATGTAACACACACACCCAACTTTGTGCACACAGACCTTTAGTTCCCCCTTTTTGGAGCCGTAACCTCCCAGGATACCTCCATAGTGGTAGACGGAAGTGGTGGGTTGGGCCTCGCCCACCTCTAAACCGGTAAAGCACTACCGGTCAGACCTATCATACGCCTCAACGCTTGGTGCACGAAGCGGACTCCTGCGAACTCTTGTCGGCTGGCGCACCGGACTTCTGTTGGAGATGTGCTAACCACACTTGCCGAGTCAGCGTATTGACATCGGTGCATCGACCCTCCAATACCGAAGACCCACCACCTTAATTTTCTTTCCTTTCATGCACATGCAAATTTATCGTATTCAAAACCGAGCCGAAGCTCCCCGGACCAAAATGTCCGTCTCAAACAATCGAGCCGAAACTCCCCGGACCAAAACGTCCGTCTCTTAACTATCCAAGCCGAAGCTCCCAACTATCTTCCTGTGCTATCTGTGTTCATGAAATGTGCAACCCTAATTACTAAGTTACTCTTTTCAGCTTGTTAATACAGTTTACGTTAACCCAGGACTGCCCCCGGTATTCCCTGTGAAGGGCTCTCAAGGGGCACTAGGAACTATGTTGGGTTTACGCCCAGCGTTCCCTTTCGCAAGGTACTTATTATTATTATTGGTTGTGTTGGAACACCCTATTACTAATTTGGGTCAGGATCACTATGTCTCTAGGATTCTATGTTTTGACCTTCTGTATAGATTATAGGTCAATTAGAATTGAGTCTAAGGGATCAGGAGTCTAGGTTTGAAAGCTGCTCTGAAGACCCAAGTTTTTCTGGAGACTAAGTCCAAATCGTCGAGCTCCGTCGAACTCCGGTCGACGATCGTCTAGCTCAACTTTGGCAGATCGTCGAGCTCCATTCGACGATCGCTGAGCTCAAGCCTCTCAATATCGTCGAGCTCTGGTCGACGATCGCTGAGCTCAACTTCTCAATATCGTCGAACTCCATTCGACGATCGCTGAGCTCAGGTCGACGATTTTGACTCTGTACTGGATCTTTATCTCTGAGCTCAGTTCGACGATCTTTGAGCTCAGATCGACGATTTCTTTGCTGCTTGCTTTTTCCAGTTCGCTGAGCTCAGCTCGACGATAGCAGAGCTCAGTTCGACGATTTCAGTTGATCTTCAGAATTCAAATTCAAATCAAGATAGAAGTTATTCTGCATTTAAGTCAGAAGATCTGCCAGCCGTTTTCATTTAATTCTGGAGCAAGTTTCAAGGGATTTTTCAAGGAATATATCAGTAGACTTTCCTTCCGCAATTAAGGCTGTAATTAATTCAGACCAACGGCTATCTTTGACAGAGCAATTTTCCTATTGAGATTCAGAGAATAAAAGAGAGAATGTTTTTTGAATCAACAACAGTTAAGAGAGATTGACAAGAACAGGACATCTCTCAATATACAGAGACTCTGAAAAATTTTTCTGTCAACAAGAATTCAGAAGAACACTCATCAAGAGATCAAGCTTTCAAATCTTAAGATCTCTTCAGCTCTCAAGTGTTCAAGGCCAACATCACTTCAAGACTCCAGACACTCAATATTTCAGCTTGCTGAAATCTCCTTTGCTGGAGATCTATCTTTGAAGGCCTATCACCCTCAGCAAAGCTCATCTTCCTGAAGACTTCAAGGACTCAGGGGGAGCTTTGACAACATCACTGAATCCACATAGTCTTCTCAGTTGCTTGAGAAAGAGAAGACTGCCATCACTCTCTCACCCCCATTCTGTAAAGGGTTTTTCAAACTCCCTTCAAAAGTTTGAAGTTGGTTTTTGAGCACCTTGTCAAAAGCTCATTGGTGGCAAGACACCTGATCAAAAAATCTGATTTGGTTTTTGAGCACCTTATCAAAAGCTCATTGGTGCCCAGGACACCTGATCAACTCATCCTGCAGTGGATTCCTACCTAGGGTGGTAGAAGAGTGGATGTACCCAAGTTGGGGAACCACTATATTTCCTTGTGTCTTCTGGTTGTGCATGTTTTTCTTTTGTTTCTGGACTAGATTCTTTTGTGCATAGCTTAGTTTTGTGGTTTATTTTATTTCTGCTTCCCTGCTCACATTCATTACAACAATTGTTGTAAAGCCTTGCAAAAGATTTTCTTTGTGTTTTAAAAAGCACCATATACTCTATTCACCCCCCCTCTAGAGTATATCAGATCTAGTTTCCCCTTTCAGGTTGATTTCCTTACCCATTACCTTCTCATATTACAATAGGCTAATCCTAGGGTGATTTGACTCTACCTCACCTCGGGGAAGACGATCTTTCGTCGAACCCGAGCGCCTCTAAACTCTAGCCAAACTAATTTCTCACCACTCTTCCTATCCTTCTATGGTGAACTCATCCACATCTATCCAAAATGACTAACTCCTACACCATGTCCCATCGTATCTTATTGCAATTTACCCATCTTGCCAAATGCAGACCATCCTAGGCTATAAGTCGGACCGGACAGGAGATAATCCAAATACTCATCTAAATAGCCTACCTTATTTACTGGAGAATTATCATGACACAAATAGACTAAATCCAGGAAATTATAAATTTCCTAATTTATCTGGCATTTAATTATTTTCCTTAAATCTTCCAAAGGCTACCAGTTTGAACATAAACTACCCTAAGTACTCATGCAAGATGCCTAACAAAATTATGATAAATATTAGGTTATCTCAATATGATAAATCCAAAGTATCACAATTTTTTTATCAATAAAAGGGCACTAAACTATTTTAGTAATATTTACTATCTTCCGTTGTTTATGAATAAAGTACAGAAAATATCCATCCAAAAATTATAAATTAATTATACTATGCAGATACAACCTTAAAAGTAGCATTGGCCAAGTTTCATAATTTTTCAGCAAGTATTAATCTCTGAATAAATTAATTATCAAAAATATCCATATTATGGACTTGTAAATAAAGTACTGTAATCAACCTTTTAAAAATCATGAATAAATTCCTACAAGCATATTTTGGCATAAAATCATTAGTACCTAAGTCTCATGATTTTTCAACAGATATATCATCTATAAATAATTTTATACCACCAAAGCCCCTTTTTGACACTAGTGAAGGAAGTACTAAATATCGTCAATTAGAAATTGTAACAAAATTCAAGGATATTCACTTAGACCTAGATCATGTACTGACCAAGTTTTATCAGTTTATAATGAACATAATAATCAAATTAATTAAAATACTATTTTGGGCCTATTGATATTTAACAAATAAAGTACTAGAAATATAATCCATAAAATTCTAATAAAATTACTAGGGATTCTAGATGGTCTTAAACCTAATCTACCCAAGTTTCATAACCTTTAAGTAAGGTTTAGTGGCTGAATTTACAAAATTGTGCTTCTACCCTAAAACTAGGGTTAGGGTTTTGAGGTGTCTACCTTCCTCCAAGTCCTCTAAGATTCCTTCCAGAGAACTTAGATTACACTACCTTCAATTCTATTGTGTTTTCAAGGTCATACAATGGCATTAGCCCCCATGTACTTCACAACCCCCAAAAGTCCTTCCTTAGGGTTTGAGGTTAAACCCTAGGGTAAATCAAGCCTAAATCACCTAATTTTCCTTAAGAGCGTGAAATTGGCCATACTAAGTCAGTGTCAAAAATCTCAGCCTCTGTTGAGGGGAGGTGGCCACCCTAAGCCCATGGTGCACTTTTAATCAAAAACACCTCCTTAAGGCCAAACTAGGGTTTGGTGATTCCCTAACTAAAACCCATCCAAATAAGTTGAAATTTTGTACAGAACTAGTTATTGATGTCAGAGACCACTCACCAGAATTTGGGAGTGTTTGGAGGTCATTAGACCACTTAATTAAAATACCCTATCATTATTAAATAAAAGTAAAAACTTTAGGCAAAGGTTCTCCAAAAAAATCCTAATTTTTGATAGACCCTAGGTATAGGTAATACTGATTCCCTGTCCAAATTTCTGCCCATTTGGTCAAGGGATGACGGGTGGGCATCCATTTGAATCTCAGGATAGACCTAGGTATAGGTCCCACCAAAATGGGTGTTGTGATCTAAGCATGACGCCAAATTGAGTGAAATCAATTTTAAATTAAACTAGACAGAAAGGGCTACATTTTATATGTTGAACACTTGTTCTGCTCTTGCATCTAATTATTTTTAATATTTAATTTAAAAACAGCCTAGAAATGAGGCAGAAATTAAATAAATAGGAATTAATAAAATCTGATCCAGCACGGATCTTAAAGCAAAATCGTGGGGCTCCTGGTCATCTTCTTCCTCCAGCCAAGGGCTGGGATTGGTCGAACCCGGAGCATATTCCAAGCTCATTTCCTGACCATAAAACAGAAATTCAAAAAAATAATAATTTCTTTTTACTTTGTAAATATTTTTTGTAAAAAAATAATCTTTCTCTTCCCCCCTCTTCTTATTTCTAAAAATTCGCTTTTTAGCATGCCCGCGACGGTCGACTCATCGAACCAACCACCCAAATTAGAGTCTGTTCGCGGGCCATCGAGTTTTTATTTTTTACTTTTTTTTGTAAAAATCTCTCTTTTCCCACTATCTTTTTTGTAAATGACACTTTTTTTCTCCTCTTTCTTGTAAATAACTTACCAAAATACACTAGAAAATAATAAAAAAATTTCGAAAAACCAAAAATCCAAAAAAAAGAGAGAATAACTCTAAAAATTCAAGAAAAATAATAATAAAAAAAATAAAAAATAAAAAGAGATAAAAAAGCCTTTAAAAATTCAAAAAAACATAATAATCACAAAAAAATACAAAAAATGATAAAAACCCCAAAAATCAAAAAATTATGTAACGAATAAATCGAATATACCATATCTTAACCCTTTCTACTTTCCAAAAATCTAGTTTAGGGTTAATTTATAAGCGAATTCTTTTAATTCTTTGCTTACTATTCGTTTATTAATTAAAGTTCGATAGATTTAAGTGTCTAGGGTTAAGATTTAAAGAATTTTTTGTCTTTTTCCTTATAATAGGGAACCTGTTTTTCACCACCACTTCTAATTTTTATAAATAGAAGCTCGTGTACGTTTTATGTTAGAAAATAACAATCATGAATTTCAATTATTTTTACTTTTTACTTTTAGAAACATAGGAACGTTCATTTTAAAAAGGTTGCTCTCAAAACTTTTTTATTGAAATCTAGTTTTCTTTTTGAAAAAAAATAAATTCATCTCCATTTTTTTCATGTCTCACTTGACATGCTTACCCATATTTTATCCCTTAAAAAGATCTTATGTCAATGAAAATAAGATTTCGTTCCGTAAACATAGACACCCAATATTTAAAAAGATTATATGTTATGGAGTAAGAGGATAAAATTCATTACTCCTACACATATACATTGGGTTAATTTTAATTATGAAGAAAAAAAAATTTACGTTAGGAAAATAAGATTTCATTTTCCTACTTATTCAAAAGAAAAAAATATATAGAGGTTCGAGAAAAAATTACCTCACATCTAAATCCAAGCCCTCTTCATAAACCACCAAACCACTTATCCTATTTCAATAATTCTAGAATTAATTTAAAATTTTTTGAGAGCATAATTTTTAAATTACATTATTTTCTTTAACTTCTTTTAAGCTAAAATTTTTTATATAATTTCAATCCATCTTTGTTAAACTAACAAAAATAAATTTTTGCTTTCTATTTGTTTTATCTAGAAGTCTTTTTGAAACTCTTCTTCTATTTATAACATTTCATAAATTAGGATTTAACTCTAGTACCTCAGATGTTTATTTTGATCTTACTTTTAATTAATTCAAGCAGTAGCTAAACTTAGGATTTCTTAAATTCCTTATAAGTTCATCTCCAACTTTTGCTCTAGAATAGCAAAAGCTTAAGTATGAGAGTATTTGATGAATTGTAAATATAACTATATTTATGTACAATAAATAAATTGTTTTAGTTTATTTTTGTTATTTTTGTATATGTTTCTTTAATAAATTGCTTCTTTTTCGTAAAAATTATTCTAACATAAGTTATTTTTGTTTTCCTGAATTTTTCAGGAAAATTGCAAAAAAAAAGCCAAGTACATGCCCATGTTCATTGGGTCACGCCCGTGACCAGGGCGTGACAACTCAAATCCCGTGAAATCGGCCGGAAAATGAAGAAATTGATGGACACGCCCGACGTCACGCCCATGTCCAATGACACGCCCCATGACCCCAGCCCGTGTCAAGAAAGCTCGACATTTTCCGCTCGACGAACGGCGACCAACCCGACACGCCCAGCATCACGCCCGTGACATGGGGCGTGACTTCTCCACCTGACTCGATGAAAACGCGCTCGACATTTTCTTCTCGACGAATGTCGACACCTCCCTGACACGCCCGTGTCAAGATGCGACACAGGCGTGTACTCCTCCACCTAGCTGACAAGAACCGCGCGGTGACATTTCGACGCAACCCGCACCTAGTTCTACCTCCCCGACACGCCTATAGTCACGCTCGTGACCGAGGGAGTGACCGTCGCGATACCGATACGTGTCCTGCCCGAAGTCAACCAAGTTGTCACCTCGCCGGATCGAATCTTCAATAGTAGTGACACGCCCCCTAACACGCCCGTGTCAGAGGGCGTGTTCTTCAAATTTTTTGCCTATAAATACTTGTGTTCTGTAAGAGCTCACGTTCCACTTTTTGGATCCATTTTTTAAAGGGGTTATGCTGGCAAGATGAATTCCAAATGTTATGTAAGAGATATTTTCTCCCCCTCTCCTTAGTTTTTGTTTTCGTTCCTTTGTAACCCGTTGTTTTAGCTTAATTAAATGTATTTTTCATCTCTTTATTTGGCTTTGGAATGAATCTAAACAACTACCCTTAAGAAATCTTATTTATCTTTGTTTCTACTTTGTTTTTATTTTCCTTAAAAAGTGTGTGTGTGTATGAGAGTAAATGTTATGTTTTCATTTTTATTGATAAGTAATTGTTATATTAGCTTTTCATCTTATGCCACTTGACTTTCTTTATAGTAGTTATATTATTTTTGTTCTAACATTCATCCTTATGAAACTATAAAAACGATCATAAAGTGGTTTTTGATTTTTTTTACTTAGTCTTTTTAGATCGTAAAACTTTTCGTTCTTTTCCATTTTCTTCCACTTTTTAAGCGTTTTTATAGCATTATAAGAATGGATAAATAGTTATTTTAATTTTTCAAACACTTCCATTTTGCATTTATTTGCAATACTTTTCGCTTGTTTAATTTTTATTTTAGCTTTTTATGCATTTCTACCGCATTCTAGCGGTAGAAATGCAGTTGTTTTAATTTTTAGATAACTTAGTTTTTTGCAATTTTTTATGTGTGCGCATCTATTTCCGCCTACTCGTTAAGAGTTAAATGACGCATTGTGTTTCTTTCTGTCGAGTGAGTGTGTTTTACTTTTCAGTAGAGTGCGTGTGTTTTCTATTCAAGTAGAGTGTGTTGAGTATTTTCAATTCAGTAGAGTGTGTGCGTGTGTTTTACTTTATGTTGTGTGTGTGAGTTTTACTTTCTGTAGAGTGTGTGCATGCGTTGCATTTATTTTGTCCTAATCATTTGAGTAGGACTCACTTTCATTTCTCCCGCCCACATATTTACACCGGTACTCGCATTTACTGCTTTAATTTCAGTCCTACTCGTTTGAGTAGGACTTGCAATTTACTGATTTCTTTACAGATTTATTTTACTGCTTTCTTTATCGCTTTCATTTACTGCTTTATTTATTGCTTTCACCGCCTGCCGTCCCCATTCCGATGAGTGGCTAACCGTTCTTAGCCCTCAGTATCGAAGAGCATTGGGAAAGAAAAAATAACTTTAAATAATTAAAGGTCCTTATTTTCTAATTAATTAAAATTACTTAAGGTTTGCCCGGGGTTTACGACGCGTAGGACCACAAATCGATGTGTGGGCCCTATTTCCGTTGTCCATGCGCTAGCTAGCCGAGAGGCCGTGCGTATGGACCGATCACCCCTTGGTAAAGAGAGTTCCGCACTAACCCTCGAGAGAGGAGGCACGCCAACTCTACCGGATTGGGTTCCCCACCCAATAGTGAAGTTCTTAGCGTAATGCAGGCGTTAAGAGTAATCCTTCATCGGACTAACGTTCGGTCGAATAGTCTTAGCGTTCAGGTGAGTGATAGCTTTATAACTAGGTGAGCTCATTTTAGTGGAACCTCCACGGCCAAGTCTCAGCCTTAATTGATTTGAAACTTAGAATCTCTTTTTATTAAAAGTTTATTTTAGTTCTAATTCTATTCGATGCCATTGCGCTAAGATTTTCATTGGCTCCACCTTTATTGCTTTCCCTTTTATGCTTTCATTTTCTGTCATTTTTATTATATATATAAAAAAACCCGACAAGTAATTATCGGTAAAATAATAGTCCCCTCCCGGGAAGAGTAGAAATAATAGAACCGACCCCGAGAACAATACGCCCTTGATATTCCACCCCGGAATATCCTGTACTACACGCAAAAGGTGCACTTGCCTCCTTTCGTTAAAACTCGATCTCATCTTTTTATATTCAAATTATTAAACCCGCGCGCCCCGTTTTCTAAATAAAAACCACATCCATGCTTTTTCCTTAAATAAACCGCCCGGGGCGCCGCGGGAATACTCACCAATTTTTGGAGTTTTAACAGCATCAAGTTTTTGGACCCGATGCAAAAATAACCATCAAGTTTTTGGCGCCGTTGCCAGGGAATTTTCGAGTCGTTATTTTGAACCCTGGAAATCTATTAATTTTACTTATATCTATATATATCACAAAAATTTAAAATGACCAACAAAAAAATAATACTAATAATAATAATAATAAAACTACCAATATATATATATAAAAACCTATAAAAATAAAAAACTTTGAAAACCTATAAAACAAAAAAATTAATAAATTGCTTCTTTTTCGTAAAAAATATTCTAAAATAAATTATTTTTGTTTTCCTGAATTTTTCAGGAAAAATTGCAAAAAAAATCAAGTACACGCCCGTGTTCATTGGGTCACGCCCGTGACCAGGGCGTGACAACTCAAATCCCGTGAAATCGGCCGCAAAATGAAGAAATTGATGGACACGCCCGACGTCACGCATGTGTCCAATGACACGCCCCGTGACTCCAGCTCGTGTCAAGCAAGCTCGATGTTTTCCGCTCGACGAACGTCGACCAACCCGACACGCCCAGCGTCACGCCCGTGACATGGGGCGTGACTTCTCCATCTGACTCGACGAAAACACGCTCGATGTTTTCCGCTCGATGAATGTCGACACCTCCCCGACACGCCCGTGTCAAGATGCGACACGGGCGTGTACTCCTCCACCTGGCAAACAAGACCCGCGCGGCGACATTTCGACGCAACCCGCGCCCAGTTCTACCTCCCCAACACGCCCATAGTCACGCCCGTGATTGGGGGCGTGACCGTCGCGATACCGACACGTGTCCTGCCCGAAGTCAACCAAGCCATCACCTCGCAAGATCGAATATTCAATAGTAATGACACGCCCCCTGACACGCCCATGTCAGAGGGCGTGTTCTTCAAATTTTTTGCCTATAAATACTTGTGTTCTGTAAGAGCTCATGTTCCACTTTTTGGATCCATTTTGTATAGGGGTTATGCTGCCAAGATGAATTCCAAATGTTATGTAAGAGATATTTTCTCCCCCTCTCCTTAGTTTTTGTTTTTGTTCCTTTGTAACCCGTTGTTTTAGCTTAATTAAATGTGTTTTTCATCTCTTTATTTGGCTTTGGAATGAATCTAAACAACTACCCTTATGCAATCTTATTTCTCTTTGTTTCTACTTTGTTTTTCCTTTCTTTAAAAGTGTGTGTGTGTGTGTATGAGAGTAAATGTTATGTTTTCATTTTTATTGATAAGTAATTGTTATATTAGCTTTTCATCTTATGCCACTTGACTTTCTTTATAGTAGTTATATTGTTTTTGTTCTAACATTCATCCTTATGAAACGATAAAAATGATCATAAAGTGGTTTTTGATTTTTTTTACTTAGTCTTTTTAGATCGTAAAACTTTTCGTTCTTTTCCCTTTTCTTCCACTTTTTAAGCGTTTTATAGCATTATAAGAATGAATAAGTAGTTATTTTAATTTTTCAAACACTTCCATTTTGCGTTTATTTACAAAACTTTTGGCTCGTTTAATTTTTATTTTAGCTTTTTATGCATTTCTACCGCATTCTAGCGGTAGAAATGCAGTCGTTTTAATTTTTAGATAACTTAGTTTTTTGCAATTTTTTATGTGTGCGCATCTATTTCTGCCTACTCGTTAAGAGTTAAATGACGCATTATTTTTCTTTCTTTCGAGTTAGTGTGTTTTACTTTTCAGTAGAGTGCGTGTGTTTTCTATTCAACTAGAGTGTGTTGAGTATTTTCAATTCAGCAGAGTGTGTGTGTGTGTTTTACTTTATGTTGTGTGTGTGAGTTTTACTTTCTGTAGAGTGTGTGCGTGCATTGTATTTATTTTGTCCTACTCGTTTGAGTAGGGCTCACTTTCATTTCTCTCGCCCACGCATTTGCGTCGGGACTCGCATTTACTGCTTTCATTTCAATGCTTTTCGTTTGAGTAGGACTTGCAATTTACTGCTTTCTTTACAGCTTTATTTTACTGCTTTTTTTATTGCTTTCATTTACTGCTTTATTTATTGCTTTCACCGCCTGCCGTCCCCATTCCGATGAGTGGCTAACCGTTCTTAGCCCTCAGTATCGAAGAGCATTGGGACAAAAAAAATAACTTTAAATAATTAAAGGTCCTTATTTTCTAATTAATTAAAATTACTTAAGGTTTGCCCGGGGTTTACGACGCGTAGGACCACAAATCGATGTGTGGGCCCTATTTTCATAGTCCATACGCTAGCTAGTTGTGAGGCCGTGCGTATGGACCGATCACCCCTTAGTAAAGAGAGTTCCGCACTAACCCTCGAGAGAGGAGGCACGCCAACTCTACCGGATTGGGTTCCCCACCCAATAGCGGGGTTCTTAGCGTAATGTGGGTGTTAAGAGGAATCCTTCGTCGGACTAACGTTCGGTCGAATAGTCTTAGCGTTCAGGTGAGCGATAGCCCTATAACTAGGTGAGCTCATTTTAGTGGAACCTCCATGGCCAAGTCTCCGCCTTAATTGATTTGAAACTTAGGATCTCTTTTTATTAAAAGTTTATTTTAGTTCTAATTCTATTCGATGCCGTTGCGCTAAACTTTTCATCGACTCCACCTTTTTTGCTTTCCCTTTTATGCTTTCATTTTCTGTCACTTTTATTATATATATAAAAAAACCCGACAATTAATTATCGGTAAAATAATAGTCTCCTCTAGGGAAGAGTAGAAATAATCGAACCGACCCCGAGAACAATACGACCTCGATATTCCATCCCGAATATCCTATACTACACGCGATAGGTGCACTTGCCTCCTTTCGTTAAAACTCGATCTCATCTTTTTATATCAAAATTAATAAATCCGCGCGCCCCATTTTCTAAATAAAAACCACATCCATATTTTTTTCCTTAAATAAATCGACTGGGGCGCCGCAGGAATTCTCACCATTTTTTGGAGTTTTAACCGCATCAAGTTTTCGGACCCGATGCAAAAATATCAATCAAGTTTTTGGCGCCGTTGCCGGGGACCAATTGCTTGTCAGTTTGAGGGTATTAAACTTAGCTTCATCTAGTGGCTTAGTGAAGATGTCAACCAATTGCTTGTCAGTTGGGACAAACTCAAGGTTGATATCTTCACATTCCACATGCTCGCTAATGAAATGATATCTGATTTCAATGTGCTTTGTCCCGTTATGTGAGACAGGATTTCTAGCAATTGAAATAGCACTAGTAGAATCACAAAATAAAGAACTTCTACTTATTTAAAGGTTGTAGTCCTGGAGCTGATGCTGAATCCACAACAACTGAGCACAGCAACTACCTGCTGAGATGTATTCTGACTCTACATTTGAATTTGCAACACAAGTTTGCTTCTTGCTGCTCCATGAAACTTGTCTTCCATCTAGGAATTGACAGGTGCCAGAAGTGCTCTTCCTGTCCTCCTTGCAGCCTGCAAAGTTTGTATCTGAATAACCAGTTAGTTCAAATTCCCCATTCCTAGAGTACCACGGGCCAAGATCTGGTGTGCCCTTAAGATACCTCAGAATTCTCTTTGTAATAAAATAATGAGATTTTTGGGGCAAGCCTGATAACTTGCACAAACATATGTATCATACATGATGTTGTTGGGTATTGTATCCACAATTACCTGGATTTGAGGAAGCCACCTGTCAAGCTAAGATGAATTCACAATGTATTTGATAAAATATTTCAAGTTGTGCTTGCAGTTATTCCACGCTAAGTGCACACCAATGTCAGGGTGCAGTAGGTCAATATACACGGGTCTGCACGACGTAATCCCTCGTTGAGCAGATCAGTGTGTTGGCCTACGTGTACTCTCTCTATTGGAGTGCACTTACTTTCAAGTACAGGGCTGTGTTTATGCAAGAGCAGACAAGGAGCAAGGATGAGTCAAAGAGCAGCTCAGAGGCGTAAGACGAAAAATCATCTAAGTAAGAATCGACGAGAATCACTAGTGATTCTCGCCGAATCGTCGAGAATCACTGGCTGATTCTCGCCGGCTAAATCAGAGTGCAATCAAGTCAAATTCGACGAGAATCACTTTGTGATTCTCGACGAATCGTCGAGAATCACTTTGTGATTCTCGCCGAATCATCGAGAATCACCCTTGATTCTCGACAATTCGACGAGAATCACAGGTGATTCTCGCCGATTTTGACTTGGGCGATTTTCTGGAACTCCCTGAACCGGACTCTGTCGCTGGCACTGCTTTAAACCGGAGTTAGGGTTTCTTCTGGTGGGACCCACAACGGTCATCTTGAAGTTGTCTACAGTATAAATACAGGCGTATTTTTGAACAGTAGATTAGCGAAGAAGATTTGAAAAAGACGAGCCGCGACGTGACCTAGATCGCGAGTTCCGCTCCGCCGCCGCCGCCGTTGCCGCTCAAGCTAGTTGATCGTCGGTTTTGATCGTGGTTTCTTCCAGATCTCCCGTCGACAGAAGCTTAGTCAAGCTTAGAGTCTCATGTGTCTAATCGGAGATCCCTTGTCTCTTGATTTGTTGATCGGGAAAACCTTCCCCGTCCGAATCGATCGAGACGACCGATCCTAGTGTGACCGTTGGAAGACCTAGCTAGCTTTGCTACGAAGTTTGGATCTCCAAAGTACAGCAGCCACACACCGTTGTCGCCGCCGATCCCGTGAACCAAGCCGCCGCCCATCTTTACCGCCGCCGGTTCCGGGGAGATTCTCTCCAAGAGAGATCTAGGGTTGTGGACTCTTCGTGGACTTCAAGAACACGTCGAACGAAGAGGGACACCTTAGTCTCCAAACGTAGTTTGTATTTCTTGTACATTCTAGTTTATTTTTGTTGTAAAGGAACGTAGGTTCCTAGTTGTAAGGGTTGGGTGCAACCCGTGTTGTGGGAGTGTTGACTCCTACGTGTGGAAGGGTTCCTTCCGATAGTGCAAGGATTGGATTTTAATCCGGTTGGTGAAGAGACTGAGTCGTCCCTTGTTGGGAGATAGGTCGAAGGGGGGAAAGTGGATGTACCCAAATCGGGGAACCACTATAAATTGCTTGTGTACCTTCTTTGCTGTGGTGTTTTATTTTCTTGTGCAGGTTCAATTTTAAATTCCGCAAAAACGCTGCACATCACCTATTCCCCCCCATAGGTGAAGATAGTTGACACTAGGTGGACTTTCAAGTGGTATCAAAGCCAGGTTACTCATCAAAAAGGTTTACACCTTGAGTAGAATCCTGCCACCAGTGTGAGAAGCATGGAGCTGGATCATGAGATATCGCCACTAAGACTTCCCACATGCACAAAGGAGTATTATCCCGTCTGGAAGATGAGAGTGTCGTATCACTTGGAGGCTATCGATCCTCGAGCATCTTTCATCCTGGAAGAGGGTCCGTTTATTCCTATGAAGACCTCCGGCTCTGGAAAGAATATCCAAGTGCGCAAGTGCATTGCTGAGATGTCGGAGACAGAACTTTCATTATTTAATCTGGACACGAGGATTCGTCAGATTATCATGAATATCTGGTCTGGACCTTCTTGCTCTAGATTGGAAAAATGTGAGACGGCCAAATCTATGTGGGTAATGATCTCAGAGCTGATGGGGGGATTAGAGAAAGCTGGAATCTGCTGTCAACTAGAGGATGAAGCCTATGTAGGGGTCCTCGCCTCTGAAGATGAAGGCAAGGATCAATCGGACAGCATCAGAGCTCCAGTGTCCGTGTCAGAGATTGAAGAGGCCAGTGAGGAAAGCAACTCTGATGAGGATGACACAACGGTCACTGGCTCTAATGACAATAACACTGAAGAGCAGGTAATTTCTTCATCTTGCCCCGTCTCTCATGAAGTTTCTGAAGACAGGAACTGTTTCCCTTCAGAAAATCCTGATTCTCTGAAGAGAGCCCTTTAGAAAAGCAACCTACTTGTTGAAGAACAAGCTCAGGAGATTGCTCGGCTGAAGATCTTGTTGGTTCTCTAATTGGCATCCAACAAGGTCAAGGACTCTAAAATCTTTGATCTAGAGAGTAGTCTAGAGAATGAGAAAAGGGTAGTATCTAACTTTTCCAAAGTTGATGCTATGAAGAGAAAGGTAGAAAATGGGTGGATCTCCCGAATTATCAATTCGTGGAGAAATGGGGAAACGGTATTCCGACCCCCCACTCCAAGCAGGAAGGCTACTCATCATGCCTTCAGGTATGATCACAGGAATAATCGTGATCACTGCAAGGGTGATCTGTCCTCATGTGGAGACACCCATAGTGCAAGGGCCGTCATGGCCACCCATGAGAGAATACCTAAGGCTCCTTCTGAGCCCTTTGTATTCTCGGCCACTGCCCATACTCGGCATGAATCGGCTGGTATCAGCTCTCAGAACTCTTCTCTCCACCCAAGGACACAGGAAAGGGGGGTTAAAAGTCATGCTGTAAGTTCTCATGGGGCCTCAGGAAGGGGGCTGTCTGAAAGGAAGGCACCACCTCCCAGACCTCGTGACGCTCGCTGCTTGCATTCATTCCACCCTTCCATGTGTCACGGTGGAAGAGGCAGTTCTGGGAGCAGATCCAGATCTATCCCGTTTGGACCTAGGCTCATGACTACCTCAGTCACTAGATCAGGTCAGAAACGGAGATACAACATTCACGAGTGTTGGTGCTGTGGCAAGGTGGGACACTTTGCCATAGACTGGTGGGAGACTTTGTCATAGACTGTTGGCACAACCCCTCTGTGTCAAGGGCAAGGGCCTATCCACATCTCCAGGACAGAGGTAGTCTTCTTGTCAGGCTTTCTGAAGGAAGGCAATCGAGTTTTTATGCTAACAGGAACCTAGGACCCAATATGTATTGGGTTCCTAAGGTAAAGTAACTCTCTTTTGCAGGATAGTCTAGGTTCCCGTAAATATAATGGGAACTAGACAGTAGATGTTTCAAGACTGAATTGGAACATGTATCTGGAATAACAGCAGTGATATCTATATGGGCATACTCACATCGAGCACCTGGTATGTTTTAGTCAGAGAGGCTAAATGATAACTCTCATAATCCCAGGTATTTTTCATCAGCTCCAAGACTTGAGTCATTTTCTATCGACATTTACATATATATATATCTTTATATATATATATATATACATATATGTGTGCACATCTAAGGATAGGTTAACACGGTGAATATAAACCTTAGATACATCATTAAAGAGTTATCGGTAATTCCACTGGTAGATTCGAGAACTAACATCTACAGGCGTAAATTAGTTCACTGAAAACTAACGAAGATATGTCTTTGGAAATCTCGACAACGAAGATACGTCATTGGAAATCTTGCCATCAAGAAATGTATGGAAAAGCTCGGTTCAAACTCTAAATAGATTGGCTTTAAGAAGTATTTATATATTTAGAAGATTTTTAAATTGACTTGACATCGGAAGACTTCGAAAATCCGACATGTCTCTTAACCCGTAGATTCCTGTTAAAGAATTCCTTCAATTTCGACTTAGACAAACGGAAACCCTTTAAAATCCCTTTTTAAAATCCCGTCGAAATCTTGCCAGTCTCCCGCCGACCCTTCATATTCCGCAGGAAGCTCACCGAAGGTCTCTCGCCGAATCGTGAAGACTTCCGTCGACATCCCGCAGGAAGCTCACCGAAGGTCTCTCACAGGAAGCTCACCGAAGGTCTCTTGCCGATTCTTCCCCTTCCGTCGACATCTCGCAAGATTCCCGCAACTCGTGAAGAACTCCGTCGATCTCGACGTGCAAGAATCCCGCAACTCGTGAAGAATCCCGTCTATCTCGCCGATTGCGTTCCGTGGATCTCTCCTCTCTCGGGTGCACCTTCCGTGGATCTCTCCTCTCCCGATCTCGCCGATTCTTCCTTCCAGGGATTTCTCTGCGGTTTCGATCAATCATAGTCGCGTGCACCTACCGGGTGTCCATCGTCTTCATCGAACTAACTCACCGTCTACGCTTTTAGGTAACCACATCCTCACCCTTACTTGGACTTTATCACTAGTGTCGCTTCCCTTTTGACTTTTGATTAAGCGTAGAGTAGGGATTCTCTCCCTAGGTTTGCAATGGCTCCAAGGACAACCGCTGGGCTGGTCACTGGATGCGAGCTGGTTCGAACTGGGTTCTCTCATGCCTCAAATGAATTCAGAAACATCATCCTTATGCTTGAAGAGGCTGGACTCTCATTCGTACTAGAGCACCCCTGTAAAATCCTGGACAAGGAAGTGCTGGAGTTCTTTGCAACCGCAAAACTCCAGAATGACGACTCTCTCATCAAGAGCAAGGTTGCAGGGGAAAAGATCAAGATGTCTGCCAGCAAGCTGACCCACTTCTTGCAGCTCACTAGCTCGGCGCACGAGGATTATCTGGATGAACAGGACAAAACCAGGACTTTATTATTCTGTGGACTCGCTCGAGGAACTCGGTCGATAAAGCGAAAGGATATAAATGAAGAAGGGAAACTTCTGTCAGACATCATTGGGAAGGTACTCATATGCAAACCGGATTCTCATGACCACATCTCTGCGGATATGTTCAAGATACTGGTGGCAATTTTCTGCAGAAAAGGATTCAACTAGGGGGCATTGCTTTTTGAGAAGATAAAGGACACCCTCAGATCTCCTAGCTTTGGCCGAATCATCAGTCTGTATCTCAATCAGTTGAACGGAGATAAGTACGACATGAGTAAAGGTGTTCCTCTACATTACTTGAAGAAAATGGACTCGAGTGTTTTTGACAGATGGGAGAGGCGCATTGGGCAGGCTGCCGTGGTAGAACAACAGGAAGTATCTCCAGCCGAGGACGGAACTGTGCCTGATTCCTTAGTTATCCCCAGTGAAATTCCTGATGCTTTGACTGCAGGAATTGAGGGGGAGCCTCTACCCACTGATGCTAATATCGTATCTAACATCTCCCAGATAGCCAGAGATGCAGTGGCGGATATACAAGAAGAAAGTGAAGCTGTGCTGGAGAATGAGGAGGCACTGAACCTGAACGATCTAGGAGCCGGAGGTGCTGTAGAGGAGACTGCTGATGAAGGGTTGGAAGATGATGCTGATGAGAATGATCTCATGGATGATGAAGGTGAGGAAGAAGGCAATGAGGGACAGGATGCTTTGGAGACTCAGGATATCACTGAAGTTCCATCTGACAAGCACGCTCCTGAGATCGTTCCTGAGATCATTGGTGCAAAAGTGGAGGGGGAGTCCGAGAAATCTACAGAGGCCGCAAGCATTCCCCCCTTAGAGATTGTGCTCGTGTCCAGCTCTACAGGTGCATCTGCTGAAGAGCAAGGCCAAGGAGTGCCTCAGGCTCATCCACTACGAGATGATCTAGCCAATCACACCGTGAATGTCATTCAGGGTATTGTGGATGAGCTCAAAGCATCTTTTGAGAAAGCTTAAAATAAAATGTTGAACAGAATTAAGAAATCAGAGAATCTCATGCTCAAGAACATGGTGGAGATCAATCACAAACTGGACGTGATGGAAAAGAAGTTTGAAGATAAGTATACAGCGGCCGACCAAGCTGTCACTCTTCTTATGGATGGATTGAAAAAGAACACCGATACTCTCGCTGTAGTGAATCAGAATGCTCATGTCGTAGCAAATAACATTCAAAAGTTTGATGGCAATATGGTAACTCTTAACACCAATCAACAAGCCTTGGTCACTGAATTCTCCAGGACTACAAAGCATATTGATGAGTTACTGCATTCTTATGCAAACTCCATTGCAGTCGAAGCCAAAAAGGGGGAGAAAGAATATATAGCTAAGATGGCTGAGCTTCGGGAAGTCATGATCAACAACTTTGAACAGTCAAACCAATATGTCTATGACAGTTGCTGGTGGATGCCCCAACAAGCGTTAGGCGTCGATTTGCCTGAAAATCCTGCGGGTGTTCATGCTCCTAAGAATACTACGACTGATGAGGGAGTAAGTGATGCAGAAGTTCATTTAAGTGAGGCTGATGCCCATAGGGCTGCTAGGGCCTCCTCCAAGGCAAAACTGATGGCAATGTTTGATCAAGGAGCCCTAGCAAAAGCTAGGGACAAGAGAAAATCTCAAGAAGGGACATCAAAGGAAACACAAGCTGAAAAGAGAATCAGACTAAAGGAGGAAGTAAGAAACGAAAAGTGGAGTCCAGTATCCAAGAGTATCATACTGGACACATTCTGGCTACAAGAAAAAGGGGAAATCAATCGAAACGATGTATACAGCCAGCATGAGTGGGAGCTGCACAAGACCTATGAAGCCAAACGTAACATCTTCTTCAGGACCAACACTGCGACAGATAAAACTCCTCCTCCCAGATACTATCCAAAGCCTAAGGAGTATGTTGAAAGGCAAAGAAAGAAGTTTTTGGCTCAGAAACTCAAGGATGACTTAGCCAAAGAAAAATAGTCAGAAATTTATAGCTTGTCATTCTCTCATAAGAACAATTAACGTGTATTATTATTATATGAACAATCTTGAAATTATATATATATATATGTATATGAATTTATGAGTGACTCAAGTTTTGGTCTGTTTGCCTATACTCTCTTGTGCTGCATCTCTAAATTCTGTATGTTGTATATATTATCTGGTTGGTGGTATTCATCTTAGCTAGTAGGATTTTGGCTTCGTCAAATATGAGGAGATTGTTGGGTATTGTATCCACAATTACCTGGATTTGAGGAAGCCACCTGTCAAGCTAAGATGAATTCACAATGTATTTGATAAAATATTTCAAGTTGTGCTTACAGTTATTCCACGCTAAGTGCACACCAATGTCAGGGTGCAGTAGGTCAATATACACGGGTCTGCACGACGTAATCCCTCGTTGAGCAGATCAGTGTGTTGGCCTACGTGTACTCTCTCTATTGGAGTGCACTTACTTTCAAGTACAGGGCTGTGTTTATGCAAGAGCAGACAAGGAGCAAGGATGAGTCAAAGAGCAGCTCAGAGGCGTAAGACGAAAAATCATCTAAGTAAGAATCGACGAGAATCACCAAGTGATTCTCGCCGATTCGGCGAGAATCACTTAGTGATTCTCGCCGAATCGTCGAGAATCACTGGCTGATTCTCGCCGGCTAAATCAGAGTGCAATCAAGTCAAATTCGACGAGAATCACTTTGTGATTCTCGACGAATCGTCGAGAATCACTTTGTGATTCTCGCCGAATCGTCGAGAATCACCCTTGATTCTCGACGATTCGACGAGAATCACAGGTGATTCTCGCCGATTTTGACTTGGGCGATTTTCTGGAACTCCCTGAACCGGACTCTATCGCTGGCACTGCTTTGAACCGGAGTTAGGGTTTCTTCTGGTGGGACCCACAACGGTCATCTTGAAGTTGTCTATAGTATAAATACATGCGTATTTTTGAACAGTAGATTAGCGAAGAAGATTTGAAAAAGATGAGCCGCGACGTGACCTAGATCGCGAGTTCCACTCCGCCGCCGCCGCCATCGCCGCTCAAGCTAGTTGATCGCCGGTTTTGATCGTGGTTTCTTCCAGATCTCCCGTCGACAGAAGCTTAGTCAAGCTTAGAGTCTCACGTGTCTAACCGGAGATCCCTTGTCTCTTGATTTGTTGATCGGGAAAACCTTCCCCGTCCGAATCGATCGAGACGACCGATCCTAGTGTGACCGTTGGAAGACCTAGCTAGCTTTGCTACGAAGTTTGGATCTCCAAAGTATAGCAGCCACACACCGTTGTCGCCGCCGATCCCGTGAACCAAGCCGCCGCCCATCTTTGCCGCCGCCTGTTCCAGGAAGATTCTCTCCACGAGAGATCTAGGGTTGTGGACTCTTCGTGGACTTCAAGAACACGTCGAACGAAGAGGGACACCTTAGTCTCCAAACGTAGTTTGTATTTCTTATACATTCTAGTTTATTTTTGTTGTAAAGGAACGTATGTTCCTAGTTGTAAGGGTTGGGTGCAACCCGTGTTGTGGGAGTGTTGACTCCTACGTGTGGAAGGGTTCCTTCCGATAGTGCAAGGATTGGATTTCAATCCGGTTGGTGAAGAGACCGAGTCGTCCCTTGTTGAGAGATAGGTCGAAGGGGGGAAAGTGGATGTACCCAAATCGGGGAACCACTATAAATTGCTTGTGTACCTTCTTTGCTGTGGTGTTTTATTTTCTTGTGCAGGTTCAATTTTAAATTCCGTAAAAACGCTGCAAGTCACCTATTCCCCCCCCCCCATAGGTGAAGATAGTTGACACTAGGTGGACTTTCAGATGTCTAGTCTACTAACAGTTAGATAGAGAAGGGAACCAATTATCCCCCTATACAAAGTCTCATCAACAGGTTTCCCTGCCTCATCTTTGCATATGAGCATACTTGATCCCATGGGAGTTCTCATGGTGGAGGAATTTTCCATACCAAATTTCGTTATTAACTCCCTAGTGAACTTAGACTGGGATATGGACAAGGAATCATCAGTCTGTCTTACTTGGAAACCCAAGAAATACTTAAGTTTACCCATACTTCTCATCTAAATTTCCCCTGTATAAGTTTGGCAAACTTCCTACAGAGGTTGTCATCAGTAGATCTAAAGATGATGCCATCTATATAGATCTGAACTAGGATGATCTTGCCCTTAGATTCTCTTAGGAATAAGGTCTTGTCTATCTTCCCCCTTGAGAATTTGTTCTCAATGAGGAAGCTAGACAAAGTCTCATACCATGCTCTAGGAGCTTGCTTTACCCCATATAGAGCTTTACTAAGTCTATAAATAGAATCAGGTGAGTTAGGAACTACAAAACCTGGAGGTTACTCAACATAGACTTCCTCTTTTAAGTCACCATTCAGGAAGGCTGGCTTCACATCCATCTGGTAGACCTTGAATCCCTTGTGTGCAGCATATGCAAGGAACAATCTTATGACCTCCAACCTTGCTACAAGGGCAAAGGCTTAATCAAAATCAATGTCTTCTTCTTGCATGTACCCCTTAGCTACTAATCTTGCTTTGTTCTTGATTATAATCCTATTTTCATCATGTTTGTTTCTGTAGATCCACTTGACTCCAATGATATTATGTAAGACCCCCTTTTTTCATTTAAAACACCGGAGTCTTAGGCCCAGAACTGTCGCTTTGCGGTGACACCTTCACACCCTGAAGGGTCATCACCACAAAGCGCCGATTCTGCCGGCCAATTCGATCACAGAAAAGTAGCAAAACAAGGTAAACACAAACTAGCAGTCCACAGAAAATCACATATTATATAGATAATCTCCACGAAGGGAGTGTCCACGGAATAATATATCAGGGTACTAAAATACGGGCTTATGACCGGTACATCATGCCCTCACTACAAATCACCCATGCGGAAGCAAAAACAGAACATCTACTCAAGGTCGAGACTCACGGTCCCGGCTGTATGAACTCCGGAGCTAAACTGCCCCATCTCCAAGCGCACCGGTCTCTGGGGCTGCTCCCACTTGCTGGGCTCCACGATTCCCTAAAATGATGCGGTTCGAAAACTGTTAGTCTAAAAGACTAAGCCCTATCATCCCCCACCCCTTCCCCCATGGCTCCTAGGCACCGAGCGGAGAGGAAGAAAGGGGAGGACTTGAAGGTGGAGAATAATCAAAAATAGATGGCAACGGACCTATACTAGCAATTCTATAATAGATATTGACAATAAGATGAAATATGAAAAGTAACCTTCACTTATGTGAGAACACATAAGCCAAGGGGTCTTCTGCAAGACTCCCATCGTATAAAAAGTCCCATACCAATTTATACGTTGGGGTGTCGGTTATCAAACAACAGTAAATATATATCAAAATTGACCTTAATTTATAAACTTGCCCACACAAGCTTATAAACCAAGGGGTCGTTTTGCAAGTCCTAATATATAAGCGTCCCATTCCACTTATATCTTAGGTGTCAGGGGTTAAATAAATCGATTATGCTCTGACATGCTAGTGGGTATGATGGATCATGCAAATGCAATACACACACCCTACTCTGTGCACACAGACCTTTAGTTCCCCTTTCTGGAGCCGTAACCTCGCAGGATACCTCCGTAGTGGAAGACGGAAGCGGTAGGTTGGGCCTCGCCCACATCTAAACCAGTAAAGCACTACCAGTCAGACCTATCGTACGCCTCAACGTTTGGTGCACGAAGCGGACTCCTGCGTACTCTTGCCGGATGGCGCACCGGACTTCTGTTGGCGAAGTGCTAACCACACTTGCCGAGTCAGCGTATTGGCATCGGTGCATCGACCCTCCAATACCGAAGACCCACCACCTTAATTTTCTTTCCTTTCATGCACATGCAAATTTATTGTGTTCAAAACCGAGCCGAAGCTCCCCGGACCAAAATGTCCGTCTCAAACAATCGAGCTGAAACTCCCCGGACCAAAACGTCCGTCTCTTAACTATCCAAGCCGAAGCTCCCAACTATCTTCCTGTGCTATCTGTGTTCGTGAAATGTGCAAACCTAATTACTAAGTTACTCTTTTCAGCTTGTTAATACAGTTTACGTTAACCCAGGACTGCCCCCGGTATTCCCTGTGAAGGGCTCTCAAGGGGCACTAGGAACTATGATGGATTTACGCCTAGCATTCCATTTCACAAGATACTTATTATTATTGGTTGATTCCCTTACTCATTACCTTCTCATATTACAATAGGCTAATCCTAGGGTGATTTGACTCTACCTCACCTCGGGGAAGACGATCTTTCGTCGAACCCGAGCGCCTCTAAACTCTAGCCAAACTAATTTCTCACCACTCTTCCTATCCTTCTATGGTGAACTCATCCACATCTATCCAAAATGACTAACTCCTACACCATGTCCCATCGTATCTTATTGCAATTTACCCATCTTGTCAAATGCAGACCATCCTAGGCTATATGTCGGACCGGACAGGCGATAATCCAAATACTCATCCAAATGGCCTACCTTATTTACTGGAGACTTATCATGACATAAATAGACTAAATCCAGGAAATTATAATTTTCCTAATTATTCTGGCATTTAATTAATTTCCTTAAAGCTTTCAAATGCTACCAGTTTGAACATGAACTACCCTAAGTACTCATGCAAGATGCCTAACAAAATTATGATAAATATTAGGTTATCTTAATATGGTAAACCCAAAGTATCACAATTTTTCTATCACCAAAAGGGCACTAAAATTATTTTAGCAATATGTACTATCTTCCGTTGTTTATGAATCAAGTACAAAAACTATCCATCCAAAAATTATAAATTAATTATACTATGTAGATACAACCTTAAAAGTAGCATTGGCTAAGTTTCATAATTTTTCAGCAAGTATTAATCTCTAAATAAATTAATTATCAAAAATCTCCATATTATGGACTTGTAAAGAAAGTACTGTAATCAACCCTTTAAAAATTATGAATAAATTCCTACAAGCATATTTTGGACTGAAATCATCAGTAGCTAAGTCTCATGATTTTTCAACAGATATATCATCTATAAATAATTTTATACCACCAAAGCCCCTTTTTGAAACTAGTGAAGGAAGTAATAAATATCTTCAATTAAAAATTGTAACAAAATTCAGGGATATTCACTTAGACCTAGATCATCTACTGACCAAGTTTCATCAGTTTCAAATGAACAAAATAATCAAATTAATTAAAACACCATTTTGGGCCTATTGATATTTAACCAATAAAGTACTAGAAATATAATCCATAAAATTCTAATAAAATTACTAGGGGTTCTAGATGGCCCAAAACATACTCTACCCAAGTTTCACAACCTTTAAATAAGGTTTAGTGGCTGAATTTACAAAATTATGCTTCTACCCTAAAACTAGGGTTAGGGTTTTGAGGTGTCTACCTTCCTCCAAGTCCTCTAAGATTCCTTCCAGAGAACATATGTTACACTACCTTCAATTCGACTGAGTTTTGAAGGTCATACAAAGGTATTAGCCCCCATGTCCTTCACAACCCCCAAAAGTCCTTCCTTAGGATTTGAGGTTGAACCCTAGGGTAAATCAAGCCTAAATCACCCCATTTTCCTTAAGAGGGTGACATTGGCCATACTAATTCAGTGTCCAAAACCTCAGCCTCTGTTGAGGGGAGGTGGCCACCCTAAGCCTATGGTGCACTTTTAATCAAAAACACCTCCTTAAGGCCAAACTAGGGTTTGGTGATTCCCTAACCAAAACCTATCCAAATGAGTTGAAATTTTGCACAAAGCTATGTATTGATACCAGGGACCACTCACCAAAATTTGGGAGGGTTTGGAGGTCATAGACCACTTAATTAAAATACCCTAGCATTATTAAATAAAAGTAAAAACTTTAGGAAACGTTTCTCCAAAAAATCCCAATTTTGGACAAACCCTAGGTATAGTTAAGACTGATCCCTGTCCAAATTTCAGCCCATTTGGACAAGGGATGAAGGGTGGGCATCCATTTGAGTCTCGGAACAGCCCTAAGTACAAGTCCCACCAAAATGGGTGCCCTGCTCCAACCAGAGGGCCAAATTGGTCCAAATCAATTTTGGATTAAAGTAGATCCATAGGGCTACAACTTTCATATTGAAAGTTTTCCCACCAGGTGGACCTAAGTAGTTTTAAAAATTAAAAACCATTTACTGTAAATAATGTGACAGAAATGAAATTAAATAAAAATAATCAATTTCTTATCAAAGGCGCCGCGCGAATCTTGGCGCAATCCAAGGGCAGCCGAGTCGTCTTCCACCTTGAGACGACGACCACGATGTCCCCATCCCTGGCAGCCTTGAAGGCTGATTTCTCGGCCACCCGCCCACTTCCCCAGCCGGCCACCGCCACCACTCCCTTCGTGGATGTGGTGGCTACCCTCAGCCGGCGGCACGACCGCCAGAGGGGTCGTTTCCGGCGATCCCGATAAGAAGAATTTCCTTGGAAAAACCAGGAAATCGAAACATGGATCGGGCTCAATTGAGCCCGAACCTTGAACCTAATTAGCCCTAAGATCTACCCATGAAGTAAGGAGAGGTGGAGGACCTTTCTGGCGGCCTGAATGCGGGTGGAACGACGGGATGCCATGGTCGACGGCCGCGACGCTTGGCTTCTGCAACAGCATAGTGGGACAGCTTGTTCCTTCCAGGTAAGAGTTTAAAAATGCTCCCCTCTGCCCACTGATGATGTTTAAATGGTCAATTGGGGATGGGTGGGTGGCTGGTTCTTCAATGCCCATCAAACACCATTAAAGGTGTGGCTCGGGTTGAGTGGGGGGGGGGGGGGGGGGGGGGGGGGGCTGAACCTACCTCTTGGTGGCCGGGAAACGGCTGGAATCAACTCTATTCCCTATAGGAGTTGATTGCAGCCATAAAGGATGGATGTTGACCTCCTTTGGCCGGTTCCCACCCATCCCTTCCTCTCCCCCAATTCTCTCTCTCCACCATTTTCATGAAAGGAAGCTCCTTTCTCTCTCCTAGTCACCCATGTTGACTGGTCAACTCCATAGGATATGTGCAACCCACTTAATCATAATAATTATGAAAAATTAAGTTAGCCTAAGGGAAAAATGGCTTGAGCTTGGGTTAGCCCATTTGGGCTAGGTTTGACTTGGCTTAAGCTAGGGTTAGCCCATTTGGGCTAGGTTTGACTTGGCTTAGGCTAGGGTTGACTTAGGTCAATTTGATCATTTGGGTTGACCCCAATGATTCCTTGGTGACCCATTGGCCTCCCCTAAGGTCTATGTAGGGTTGGGTAGGGTTAACTTGGCACCTTGGAGGTCACTTGACTTGGTAAGGGCACTTTGACCACTTTGGGGCTTGAGTTGACTTGGGTCAACTTAGCCAGTAGGTTTGACTCCAATGGGTCCCTAGTGACCCATTGACCTCACTTTAGGTTTAGGAAGCCCTGAGTAAGGTTGGTTGGGCACATTAGAGGTCAACTGCCCTTGATTAGGGCACATTGCCCTATTTAGGCCTATGGTGGTCCTAGGTCAAATTGGCCACTTGGGGTTGACTCCAATGGACCCTTAAGGCTCTAGTGGACCCTCTAATGGGTTAGTGATGTTGTGGTGGGGTCATGGAGTCATGGTGAAGCCCTAAGGTCAAACCCTAGGTTTGGTGATGAGGTTGTGCCATAAGCAGACCATGGTGATCCTCACCTTGGCCTTCTATCTCTTGGCCCATTTCTGGCTTCCTAGGGTTTTGTCATGACATAGTCATGGCCAAAACCACTCTTAGGGGTCTAGTTGGAAATGGGATGTTACACATTATGTCCATGAGGTTTGGGAACCAGCTTCCAGACTTTGCATCTTTTGAACTGGTTCAGTTCCTCTTACATAACCACTATCCAGAATTGATCTATGTTAGCCTCTTCAAACTTCTTTGGCCCCACTTATGACAGGAAGCTTGTATACATAGCTGTATTTATATTTTTGCTTCTTATCACTACTCCATGGCTTGGTTCACCAATGATTTGGTGAGCAGGATGGTCTCTTAAATGCCTAATTACTTGGGGTAATCATTTTTCAGCAACAACTTCAGGAATAGCCTCATACTGATCATCATCTACTCCAAGTGTGTCTGATGGCCCTTCTGGAGTATTAACTTCATCTTGGATAACTAGTTCTACTTCCTTGATGGTCAGATTATCCATCATTTATTCTGTACCTGCAGTGCTGGAAGAGGGCTTGATAGGTCCCTGTTAATCATGCTAGACTCATCAAAGACTTCATGCATAGACTTTTACAACTTGGATTTTCAAGTTGTATACCTTATAGGCTTTACTATGATTGATGTACCCAACAAAAATTTCATCAAAGGATTTGACAGCAAACTTAGTCACATAGGACTTTCCATTATGTAGCACATAACACTTACTACCAAAGATTCTGAGATAGCCCAGATTTGATTTTCTGCCCTTCAAGATCTCATAGAGAGTATCTTGTGGCTTTTGGTGATAGAGGACCTGTTGAGGACATGACATACAGTATTTACTGCCTTAGCCCAGAAATATTCTGGGAGAGATGTGTCACACAACAAGGTTCTTCCAGCCTCTATGAAAGTTCTATTTCTCCTCTTAACAATCCCATTTTGCTTGGGTGTTCTAGGAGAAGAAAATTCTTAATGAATCCCTTGCTCTTCACAGAACTCTGTCCTGCCTTCAGACTGGAATTCATTTCTATGGTCACTCCTAATTTTGACCACAGAACTGTTAAACTCATTCTGAACTTGCTTGACAAACTTGATGAAGATATCAAAGATCTCATTCTTTTTCTTGAGAAAGAACACCCAAGTAAACTTGGAATAGTCATCAACCACCACAATGGTGTAGACTTTCCTACCAAGGCTATGAATAGGCATAGGACCAAACAGGTCCATATACAGGAGGTATAATCACCCCACATAGTCTTTGAAGCTAGTACCCTTGAAGGAAGCTTTGGTCTGCTTACCCTTTTGGCAAGCTGATCAAATGCTATCCTTGGTGCACTTCATATTTGGACCATTCCCGACCAACTCTTGACTGATGAGCATGTCAATAGTCTTGCAATGCAAGTGAGCAAGGCTCTTGTACTACTGAACACAATATGAGCCTTTTTCCTTTGCTTCAAGAAAAATAGGAGAGTCTGAGTCCAGACATAGAAAGTTTAAACAGTAAACATTTCCACTCCTAATGCCTGTCAATATAACATCTTGGTCACTTGACCTCCTAATCAGGCACTCATCCTTGTGGAAGATAATAACATAGCTAAGATCAGATACTTGGCTTATGCTTATAAGGTTGTGTTGCAACCCTTCAACATAAGGCACTTTTGTGATAGTGACTATGTCATTGGTAATCTTACCATAGCCTCTAGTTACACCTCTATCAGAACCACCAAAAATAACACTGGGTCCATTTTTCACTGGGGTAAACTCCTTCAAGTTACTCTTTGTCCCAGTCATGTGCCTGGAACAACCACAGTCCAAGTACCATATTAGGGTATGGTGACTTGAACTAACCTATAATAAGAAATTTATTTTACCTTACGACCCTAATTTTTATTGGGAGGTGCACATTAGTTCGAAACTGAACATGTCCACCAACAAATTTTCTGACTGGTGGACTGACTTTAGCTCTGACCACATTAGGATTTTGCTAGCAGTCAATGACATAATGACCTATCTTGACACAACACCAACAATCATGTATGTTGTATCTTCTTTTCTGTGAAGGCCCAGCAGTTGGTTTGACTGCAGTCTTGACAGAAGGAAGAGGTGTAGTAGCCATTTTCTGTTTCCTTACAGCATGGATTTGACTGAAGGTTAATCTGCTTCCTGGCTTATGTGGCCTGTTCTGAATCCCATCAGCAACATATTTCTTTTGAGACAGTGTGCTCTTGATAGCATCAGAAACAACCATATCAGGAAAGCTATCAGACTGACCCTTAGTCAGATTCTATGCTGACAGGTTCTGAAAATTGGCTGCTACCACATTTTTAAGAGGTGGGGTTGTAGCACCAAAAATAAATGATCCATGATGGGCCATTTGAATTTCCTCATGGGTAGCCTTAAAGGCACATACCATGCTATTCCTTCCACAATGGCTGAGAACATCTTTTGTTCCACTTGTGGAAGCACCATTCATATAGTGACCAAAAATACTTTCCTGGTCATACCTATTTGAAGGGAATGTCATCCACTTGAATGGGATAGATGGCCTAGATGCTATAGGCACAACTGGAACTTTCCCTTTCCCTTTAGGATGGGCAGGTCTTGTGTTACCCTTGAAGCCTAACCCCTTCTTATCCTTCTGTGAGGTGAAGGAATCTATCAAGTGCAACACTGTATTGGGCTGAGAGAACCTAACCATAATACCTTTCTCCCTCAGGAGCTTTTCTTCAAGATCTTTAATGAGACCATTCTTGCTCTTGATAGTCTCCATCTGGATGCCTGAGAGGGTTTTCAGTTCACTAAGTTCCCTCATTGTCTGATTTAGCACAGTAGCTTTTTCAACAAGCTGAGAAGCAGCAGGCTAAAGAGATAAAATCTCCTTAGCTTGCTTCTTAGTCAACTTCTTGCATTTCTTAAAGGTACCCAGAAGTTCACTATATCTGTCAATCAATTGATTGACATCACCATCTGAGCCAGAATCATCTTCATCATTAGATGAAGAGGCTTCTGCATGGGGACTTGTCTCATACTCAGACACAAAACTGGATATGGAATGTACCTTACTTTAAACAGGCTGATCCTAGCTACCCTCTTCATCAATCATTGTCATCAGCCCATGACAGCTGCAGGCATCTTCTTTACCAACATCCACCTCTGAGTCACTGTCCAACAGTGTCAAAGGGGCCCTGACTCCTATCCTTGCAACAGGATAGTCTTTATCTGCTGAAATAATTTCCTGTTCAGCAGCAACAATAACTAGCCCAATGTAGGCTTCCTCTTCTTCAGACTCTGATGATGATGAGTCTGTCTAGCTCTTCTCTTTATTAGCAACAAGGAACTTTTCTTTCTTGCCCTTGTGCTTTTGGTGAGATTTCTTCTCACCATCCTCCCTTCTCTTCATAGGGCAATCAACAATGACATGCCCTGCCTTGCTGCAGCAATAACAAATAATATTAAAAGAATTCTGTTTACTAGGTTTAGAGCCATACCTGTCCTCCTTGGAGGTTTTCTTCGAGCCATGAGCTGAGGTGGAGGGCCCGCTCTTCCAATGCTTTTTCTTTGTCAGCCTGTGGAGCTGTCTGGAGAAAACAACGAAGTTCTCATCAGACATGCTACTGTTTGATGCCTCTGATTCAGATCAGTCTGAATCTGCATGTATTCTTGGAGGAGGGGTCTTTCTCTTACTTTTCCTTATGACTTCAGCTTTGCAAGCCACTATCTTCTCTTTGTCTTGAGATTTGTAGTTGGTCTCCTCCTCTTTCCTGACTGTTAGTTACATCTCATAAGAGAGCATTTTTCCAATAGGGTGTGAGGTGGAGTGTCGCCCAGCTTAGCCATTTCTCTGATGACACATATTTTTGTGTCCCAGTCTCTGGTGAGGTCCTTATCTCATTTACTATCCTGAAGAATCTTTCATAACAGGTGGCTATGTTCTTACCCTTGGATTATTTGAAGGCCTCATACTCTTGGTTGTTCATAAGCTTTCTGTCATCACTAACCTCCTCTGTCCCTTCCATGTAGATCACCAGAGTATCACATCTCCTTTACAGTTTTGCAGTGAATCAGATTCTGAAGGGTAGAATCATCAATTGCACTGACAATGCCATTTTGAGCCCTCTTGTCCATGGTGGCAAGAATGACTTCATCCTTAATCATCTCATCATAAGTCTTGTGTGTCTGGATGTTTGTATCTAGGACAGACACTTTCATGTGGATGAAAGGTCCTTCTTTAACAGTTAAAAAGATTCTAGGATCATCTGATTCCATGAACAGCCTGACCCTCTCCTTCCAGATGCCAAATCCCTCAGTCCTGCAGATATGAAGCTTCATGGCACCCAGCTCCCTAGAGTTCACTCTTGGACCCATAAGGACAAATCTGTAGCTACCTTGGAAGATCACTCAGATGGTTAGATCCTTTTTGAGTAACCTCCCTCTGATACCACTTGAAAGTCTTTATTTTCAAGGTAGTTTACAACCTAGGGGGTAAATAGGTTGTCTCACTAATATTATTAGATTTTAATTTTATCTTCCTTAGTACTTAGTGTGTTGACAGTAATTTTCTTTCAAGTACCTGTATGAAGAAAACAATAAATAAATGCACACACAGATTTATAGTGGTTCCCAATTTTGGGTACATCCAGTCTCCTCCCACCTTGCCAACTTCCTCTTAGTCAAGGCCTTTCTCCAAACCAATGTTCCAAAGAACTTACTCCTCAGATCCCTCAAGATCTCTCAGTCTCCTCCAAGACTTACAACTCAGCCACAAGGGCGTACAACTCAGTGGTCAGCAGATCACCTACCTTAGGCCAAAGGCCCTACACTCAGGCTGGGAGGACAGCCCTACCTCAGATCCACAAGGGATCCTACAACTCAGAGAGAATGACTCTCCTACAGTCTCAGGCACAAAGGCCCTACCTCAGATCTGCACCCAGGTCCTACCTCAGGCATAAGTGCCCTGCAGCTCAGTAAGAATGACTCATCTACCTCAAACTTGATATCAAGTCTTATAGCTCAGATCCAATAGGATCCTACAACTCAGAGAGTATTCCTCTCCTACAGCTCAGTGATCAATTGACCACCTAACTAAGTTCCAAACAGGATCCTACAGCTCAGGCAAATTTGCCCTACCTCGGGCTCAGAGAGACCTACAACTCAGATCCAAAAAGGATCCTACAGAAGTGAAATCGATTTATGTTTATAACAGAGAAATTTATCTGTGATGATTCCTTGAACTGACTTATCTCAGCTCTAATTTTTCTTCACAGCTACAAGGATCTTGGGCTGGAAGTAACTAGCAGTAAACTGCTCTGCTTCCTCTTTCTTTCCAGGACAGAATCGGCAACTTTGTTCTTTCTTCTTCTCAACTCCAGAAGTAGATCTTCAAATTTTAGCTTGCTGAACTGAGAAGCAAATTTTATCTACAGAAACTGGATCTCTGTTTCTTCTTCTCTCTCAGAAGATGGACCTTCTGATCTTACTGGTGCATGTGAAGATGACACCAGCTAACTGAACTTTTTGGTTCTTGCAAGAAGACTTCTTGGCAGTAATGACAAGGAAGATGAAGTCAAGCTGCAACTTTTCAAATTGATAAAACCCTAAAATTTTTTTCATCTTGCCCACTCCTTTCCTTTTGTAGTTCGTTGATCAATGACTCTTAGGAATCAGTGGGGCCCACTTGTAGCATCCAGCTACACCTTGCTTTAACGGAAGAAGACGTACAGTAGCTTCTCGGCAGAGTTTGTCGTATTATGTAGCTTCTCTGTGCTTGATTTGAAATTAGTTGACTTTGTTGATTTTGAAGATATTTCTGACGTCAGGACTTGTGGACTTAAACAAAATTGAATATCAGTAGAATAGGAGTTGAGTGAATGAGCTTCACTCAACGCCAAAGTACTTAAACAAAATTCTGTCTATCTAGGCATTGACAGCATTGAGTGAGCATGCCTCATTCAATGCTTTATGCCTTAACTTATTCTTCAGCCATTTCTATATGCTTGGCGTTGAGAGCATTGAGTGAGCATGCCTTACTCAACGCCTTGTACCATAGTAATACTTTTTATAATTTAGACGTTGAGAGAGTTGAGTGAGCACTCCTCACTCAACGCTTTCTACCTTAACCAATTTTCTGCTTATTTAGCATCTAAAGCGTTGAGAGCATTGAGTGAGCACACCTCACTCAACGCTTTTTTGCTTTAGCCAGATTTTCTGAATCATGGAGTTGAGAGTGTTGAGTGAGCACGCTTCACTCAACGCTTTCTTCCTTAGCCAGATTTTTCTGCTCCTTGGCGTTGAGTGAGTAAACTCCACTCAACGCCAAACTACTTAACATATTTTATTCTGTTTAACTGGCGTTGAGTGAGTAAGCTACACTCAACGCATTTGGACTTAGTGAAATATCAACACATATTTTCTGTGGCTTTGACTTATGAGGCAATACTCGACGAATAAGGAGTATGGCATTGAGTAAGTGATACTCACTCAATGCCTGTGGACTTAACCACTTTTCTGCCCATTTCCTCTTGGGCTTTTACTGCATTAATCTGTTTCACAGTCTTTTGTTATATGGTCTTGAGTGAGTTGACTTCAGTCAACGCTTGTGGACTTAGACACTTTCGCAACTTACCACTACCTTGTCTTTGACTGTATAGGCTCCACTCAGCGCTATAATTCATCTGGCGTTGTGTGAATGACCTTCACTCAACGTCTGTGGATTTGGACAGTTTTTTGTCTATCCACACCTTAGGTAAGTGTTTACCTGAAGTATCCACTTGGGCTACCTGTCCCATCGTTGTTGCTAGGACATCCCTACTTGCATGAACTCAGGCACACATCAAATACAACATTATGTATATCATTGACAAGATTAACTTCCTCAAATCTAGGATATTATGGGCAATGTACCCAACATGATACTCACTCAACACATATGGACTTAGCCACTTTTCTGCCCATTTCCACTTAGGCTTTTACTGCATTAGCCTGTCTCACAGCCTTTTGCTGTATGACGTTGAGTGAGTTGACTTCACTCAATGTTTGTGGACTTAGCCACTTTTTCAGCTTGCCACTACCTTGGCTTTGACTGTATAGGCTCCACTCAGCGCTATAACTCATCTGGCATTGAGTGAATGACCTTCACTCAACGCCTGTGGACTTGGACAATTTTCTGTCTATCCATACCTTAGGTAAGTGTTTACTTGACCTAGCCACTTAGGCTACCTGTACCATCATTGTTGTTAGGACATCCCTGCATGCATGAACTCAGACACACATCAAATACAACATTATGTATATCATTGATAAGATTGACTTCCTCAAATCTAGGACATTGTGGGCAATGGACCCAACATGATGCACTTATCATTGCATGATGTACTTCTTCAAATCTAGGAATATTGAGGGCATATTCCCAACAATCTCTCCCTATTTGAAGAAGACTTAACAATGCTGATGATGAGATGCATAAAGGCATTAAACTAAAGATCAACATAGAGATAAATAATTTCAATAGAGCAAGAGAAAATTGATTTCATAAAAAGTTTCAACACAAATAAATATATGAGTGCATATTAAAATAGTTCAAAGTGTTTTAAGTTTTTAAATAACATAAACATCATATCCTAGGCCCAGTCTCATATAATCAATGATTTTATTCCCAACTCTCCTTTTCTTCTGCCTTTGCCTTTCAAAGTACTTGAGTGGCTTTGGAATATAGTTGGATGGAACTCTAATTGGGTTTTGTCTGTCTAAGTTTTCTTTGATGATTTTCTACCTGAGTGACCTCCTCTCCAAGTGCTTGATCCACTCTCCAGAAGGATAGATTTTGTAAATATCTTTTGTGATCTGACCATAACTGACCCAAGTACTCATAATGATAGATCTTGAATCATCACTCCAATGCTCATGATTAGGATCCCATGCCCGAGCTTTCCTTTTCTTTGACATATACTCCTCAGGGTGCATAGTGCCTTCCTTTTCTTTGATTAACATTAACACACTCCCCCTTTATGGCTTCTTCAACTATCTTGTTTTCAAGATCAATTGTGCATGCCACAACTCTACTTAAGAGAGTCTGAAAGGTGTTTTCATTTTCATCCAGAAGGACCCTCCTTCATAACTTCAACTTGAGTGGCATACATATAGTTCTCTATATGGTTTAAACCTTATTCAGTGGTCTCATTTATTTTGCTGACAAACTGTTTAATTCCAATTAAGTCCCGAGGGCGGAGCCTAAGATTTTCATCTATTGTTCTCATGAATCTGACATTGCTATCCACAACTCCTATAACCTTGACAAACCATTTTGAGATTTCATTATTCAGATGGGATATATCTTTCATGATGATCTTAATTTCTCCCATATCTTCTTCTCTTACTCCTTGGACAGATGCATCTATGTGAGCTTTGAGAGAGGTACTTTGCTCATCCAACATTAACTTCATAGCAACCAAGATAGAAGTTGTAGAATCTGTAGGAGTTGATGTAGAGGGACCTGAGAGGTGAGCATCATCATTAGAAGGAGGCTGTGACTTGGTCCTCGACACTCTTAGGTCCTCTTGGACTGCCAACTCAGGGTGAGTGACATACACAGCCTCTTTGGATACAAGAAATTGATCATCTGGAGCAGGGAGCTCAGTGTGAGTTTCCCCCTCAAACTTATCATCCATTTCCAGCAAGTCATTTGCTTCAATATCCAAGAACTTGTCAAGGACATATTTAGGATCCTTTTTTGTTTTCTCTACTATTGCAACTGATGCGACTTGAAGTGGAAGAACTTTTTGTGCCTCCTCTTCAGCTGAGGCATGGTTCTCCAAATCAGATATGTTGTCATTGACCAGGGTGATGACATCTTGGTGAACAACCTCCATAACATCATAAGATGAAAGGTCTGGATCATGGATGAGATCACTCCTTACATCTTCTCCACTTCCTTCCTCAAGAGACTTGATTTTAGGTGCACTCTCTCCACTAGAGAATGCTTCCGCACTTTCAGTACCCACATCAATAGCTTTTCACTTATTCTTACTCAGGCTCTTCTTCTCCTTAGAAGGCTTCAGGGCATTCTTATACCTTTTCAAGGTCTTGACATCCATTTTTCTCATGTGATGGATAATATTACCTTGCTTCTAATTGAAGTGGTATGTATATGTGGTTATGAGGTACAGTGATAGAATCCTTCCAAGGTTACGGATTTGCAATCTTTTATTAATCCTCAGGAAAACAACATGAGCCCAATCAGTCATTTTCATTAGAATCACTCCGCTCATCAATTCAAACATAAACTTATAAATCCTGTCATGAGATCCCACCTTGCAAAGCAGACATTCTGAATGATGTCTGCCAAGAGCTCTCCTTTCTGATTGAAGTACTTTCTTTCCAACGAACCATATGGCTCTCCCGAGTATTCACACCAGTCTAAGGCATCAATGGTATCCTATTTTGTGATTTCATAACAAATTTTCTCAAGAGCAGTAGGAAACTTCAGAGCTTTTGTTATCTTTATAGGGCTAATCTTGATCTTGAATCCATCTATCTTGCTTTTTATGGAATTTCCTGGGGGAGACACCTTTGCATTTTGTCAGAAAATAGGTAAACAATAAAACTTTATAGCTCCAAAAGTTACATAATACATGAGTATGCCCCCTATTTAGAGAAAAGAGGGAAGAGAGAGAAAACAAGCGAGAGATAAAATAAACAACGTCTGTCACATGCGACTACATGGTTACAGAAAAATTTAAGTGCTCAGAACATGCGATTAGAAAAAGACTAGTTGTTCACCTACAAAATTCCAATGCTAGCTTTGTCATCTATCTGCCTCCATTGCTATAGTTTCGGCTAGCATAACCTAATTGCTAGATAAATATGTGGTTAGACAAATTCTAACCGCTAGAACGTACCAGAGATGTTGTATGAGAACTTCGAACACCAACTCCTGTCCGTCAACTAGATCTGACCTCAGCAGTCCTCCCAGCTACCTTAGAAACATTGACAGACAGCCAAAATGATCTTTCTATCCAGACTGCCAATACTGTACCTCCACAAAGATAGAGTGCCATTTAGAAGATTAACCGCAAGGGCTCTAGTCAACAAACAACCAACCCTGTCCGCTAGTGCTAGCTGTTAGACCGCCAATAGTGCAGGCTCCAACACTGCCAAGATGTCAAGGACAGACCGCTACTACATAATGTATGCCCATTAGGTCTGTCCACCAGGGTTATTCGACAGACCACTAACATAGGTCTGCCATAGTTAGTCGTCAGACCGCTGAACTATTCAGGTTTTGACACTCCCCCTCAAGCTGGAGCATATATGTCAACCATGCCAAACTTGTTGCAGACATCTGAAAAGGAATATACTAGTTTGGTAAAGACATCGACAAGCTCTATGTCAGAGGTGATAAACAGAGTATAAATCTGATTCTTCAACACCTTTTCTTTGAAGAAATAGGAGTCTACTTCAATATGCTTTGTCCTTTTATGAAAGACTGGATTCTTCAAAAAATATATAGCTATCTTATTGTCACACAACATCGACAGAGGAAGATCATAAACTTCTCCCATATCAAGCATAAGTGTCCACAACCACTTCATCTCATATGTAGTGAAGGCCATACTTCTGTATTCGGCTTCGTCACATGACCTGGAAACTACAACCTGTTTTTTGCTCTTCTAGCTGACCAGATTCCCTTCTACAAAGGTACAAAAACCAAACATGAACTTTCTATCTTCCTTATCATCTGTATAACTAGTATCAGAAGAAACATCAATCCTCAAATAACCATTCTTCTGAAATAGAAGCCCTTTTCCCGGAGCCTCATTCACATATTTCTAGATTTTTAGAGCTGGTTGAAGATGACACTCCTTAGGAGCTTGCAAAAACTGGCTCACCTGTCCTACATCATAATAGATATCTGATCTTATAAATTTTAGATAAATGAGTTTTTCAACAAGCCGTCTGTATCTGGTAACATCTTCAATGAGAGGTGAATCCTCATTCCAGCACTTATCATCACCAGCAATCATTGGACACTGAGTAGGTTTAGCACCAAGAAGACCCGTCTCTTTCAAAAGATTCAAGTCATACTTCTACTGTGAAAGAACTATAGAATTGGGATTTTGGGAGATCTTAATCCCCAGGATGTAATTGGGATACCCCATATCTTTTGTAACAAAATACTTAAGAAGATGCTTCTTTGTCAAATCAATGCCCTTCTTATCATCCTCTGTAAGAAGAATGCCATCTATATAGACTGCAAGAGTAACTAGACCAGCCGAGGTCTTGCGAATAAATAGAGAGTGATCTACAACACTATGAGCAAACCCAATAACAGAAATAACTTTGTTAAACTTCTCAAACCAGGCTCGCGGTATTTGCTTAAGATCATAGATTTGCTTCCTCAATTTACACACCTGAAACTCCACCTGACCAATATACCCGGGAGGTTGCTCTATATAGATAGTCTCCTATAAATCATCATAAAGAAAAGCATTTTTGACATCCAACTGAGACATCTCCCAGCTATGTTAACAACCACAGAAAAAAGAATGCGGATTGTAGTAATCCTAGCAATAAGAGAGAAAGTGTCAAGGAAATCCACGCCGTAAGTCTGAGTAAAACCCCTAGTGACAAGTCGAACCTTGTAATAATTAATTATACCATTAGGAAGAAATTTGATCACAAATACCCAACGACAAACAACCACATCAACACTTGGAGGGGACAAGAGTTCAAGTACCCCGCTCAGTCAGAGTTTTCATTTCTTCATCCATGACGGCTTTCTAATGAGGAAAAACAAGAGCCTCTCGATAGGTAGCTGGGAGAACATTTGCTGAGAGAGCGATATCAAAGCTCTTAGAGGAAGGGATAGACCAACATAGGAAACAACATCATGAACAAGATGTTGAGTGCAAGTAAAAACTCCGTTTTGAAGAGAAATTGGCAGAATAAAATCTGTCTTTGCTGGAGCATAAGATCCTTCCGTTGGAGCGACTCCTGGCCCGATAACTGTCAATGGTGGCTGAAGGAGAGAGGTAGAATCAGGGGAAAATGAAGAGACTCAGAGATAATTGTTGAAGGGAAGACATTGGTTCATGCAGATGAGTAGAGACAATGGGTAGAGAAGAGGTATCATCAGAAGGTCGAAGCATAGTAGTGCGGTAAAAGTAAGGAGTAACTTTAAAGAAAGTTATGTATGCATAAATATATTATTTCTGGAGAAGAGCATCATAGCACCGATATCCTTTCTATGTCAGACAATAGTCCAAAATAATACACTTAACTGAGTGAGGAGAGAGTTTGTCATGCCCTAGATAAGGTGAGTGAACAAACGACGTGCATACGAAGACACGTAGGGGTAAAAGAAATGGTGTCACATTAGGATGTAAAATGAAGAAAGGAGTTTTGTTGTTTAGAACCGAAGAAGGGATTCAATTGATGAGGTAGCAAGAAATAAGAACGACATGTCCCCAATAGAACTTGAGAACACTCATATGAGTGAGAAGGGAGCAAGCCACATCAAGAAGATAATGGTTTTATGCATTCAACAACTCCATTCTATGGAGAAGTGTAAGGATAACTAATTTGATGTATAATTCCATGATGCATACAAACAAAGAGAATTGATTACTAAGGTATTCTTTGACATTATATGTGCGTAGAATTTTAATAGGTGTATCAAACTGATTACACACCTCATTATAAAATGTACTAAAAACAAAAAATTCAAAACGTTCTTTTAGTAAGTACAACCAAGTACATCTTGAAAAATCATCAATGAAAGTAATAAAATATAGACTACCCCGCTCAACAGATTTGGTCGGAGCAGGACCCAAATGTCAGAATTGACAAGATCAAAAGGATGAGAAGAACTACGTCTTTGCTTTGCTGGGAAAGATGTACGATGATGTTTACTAAGTTGGCATGCTTCACAGTTATGAGAAGAGTCTCCCCGAGGTAGATCAGGGAAGAGTTGGTAAAGAAGACGTGGAGGATGTCCAAGGAAAAGATGCCATTATAAAAGAGTAGTGGAGGAAGAAAAAGTAGAATCATTATTGAGGTATAATAAGCCACCACTTTCAGTCCTAGTAGCAATCATCTCCTTGGATTGAGGGTCCTGAAAAGAGCAAGTAGACGGAAATAACAGTGTAATTTAGCTGCTTACATAGAGAAGTAACAAAAAAAAGATTACATGAAAAAGTTGGGACGCAGAGGGTGTATGTAAGTTGAAGAGAAGGAGTAACATGTACTACTCCAGAGCCACAAATAGGGAATTGAGAACCACCCGCAATAAAAACTATAGGTAACCGGTTATATTTGTCCAGCCGAGAGAAGATATGAGGATTTCCTGTCATATGATTCGTAGCACTAGAATTAATAAGCCACCTACCAGTAGTGGACACATTAGCATTACCCAAAGAGATAGCAAGATAAGTAGACTTATTCGAAGTAGTATCACCTAGAGTAGGGCAAAGATGAGGATGCTTGACCCATCAACGATCAACAAGGTAACTAGTCTCGCCACAATGATTATAGAGAAATTTAGAGGGGCCACGACCACCAGAGCAGCCTCCACTACCACTGGGAATAGCACAATGAACCTGATGAGAAACAATGCCTGAAGGAGGTAGAGTGGTAAGCAAAGGTAGTTGGAGTAGAGTAGTAACAGTAGAAATATGCACAGTAGTAGCATCCAAAGTAGGAGTATCAGCTTCTCCAAGAATTTACTGCCGAATCATATCATAAGAGTCAGGAAAGTGAAGCAAATAACAGACAACCAAAAGCTCCTGAAAATGTTTATGTGGCTTGGTAAGATTAGTTGACAAGGGGCGATGTTGAAGAAGCTCAGCACCAAGAGCTTGGACTTCCAAATAGGCAGCAACAGGAGTCATGACAGGTCGGGCAAACAAAATCCACATACAACGTATATATGTGGGAAGTTTGAGCTCTTTTGGAGTATAGGGAAGCAAGACGATTCCAGGCAGCCTTAATTGTTGCATCATATTGAATGATGGGAAGACATTCATCTGATATACTGTTAGCAAGATACGTTCTTACCAGAGCCTCACTGGAATCCCAATCATCAAAAGCGGTCGACCCATAGATAGGAGGGTCATCAGTGAGATGTTGACGCTTATGCTAAGAGCATAGTAGAAAGACAAAAGGAAACACTCCAATCTAGATAATTTGGTATAGTGAGTTTGAGGAAGTACCCAGATTGTCAGAGGTAGAGATAGGAGCGGGTAGAACCAGAGGACCAGATAGAGTAGAGGATAAAAAGTCCGAGTTCTCCATAGAAGAACAGAAGACGAGAAGAAGAGATAAGCCGCGCGGTTAAAGAATAGAGGTCGCGCTGTTAAAGAAGAGAAGCCGAGAAGAAGAGGCAAGCCATACAAATAAAGAAGAAAAGTCGCACAGTTAAGAAGATAGTTGTGTGGACACACATGACAAGCCGCACAGACACAAATGTAAGTCGTGTGAAAAAAAGGACCGACAGAGACACTCCAACCACACAGTGGAGAGGAAGAGACCGAAAAAGAAGAGTCCGCCGAAAATGAACAAAGCAAGACCACGTGAACAACAAAATCCGCGTGAAGAAAGCAAGTCGCAAGAAGAGAGATAAACAAAGGTAGGGAGGGATACCGTAATTAAGGAAACTGCAGGTAAGAGAGAAGAAGAGGAGCTGTGGAAATGAAGAGGAGGCAATTAAAGAAACATTAATCGCTTGTACCGCTGCTTGCCCAAAAATAAGAAACAGGAGCCAATGGACCGAAATCTCTGATACCATATGAGAAAACAGGTGAATAATAAAACTTTATAGCTCCAAAATGTTATATAATACATGGGTATGCCCAAAATTTATAGAAAATGGAGAGGAGAGAGAAAACAAGAGAGATAATAAACAACATCTATCACATGCGACTAAGCAGTTACACAAAACTTTAATCGCTCAGAACATCGGGTTAGAAAAAGACTAGTTGTTCAACTATAAAACTCCAACGCTAGATAAATCTGTGGCTAGACAAAGTCTAACCACTAGAGCACATCAGAGATGGTGTATGAGAACTCTGAATACAAATGCCTGACCGTCAACTGGATCTGACCTTAGCAGTCCGCACAACTACCTAAAAAATATTGGCTGATCTTATAAGACCCCTCCCCCTTACCAAGGAGGCTCCCAGTCTTATGTCCAGAACCACCGTCTTACAGTGGCACTAACACACGGGTTAGCCGACACCGCAACACGCTGATCCTGCCGGCTAGTACAATCATATAACCTATTCGGCCAAAAGAGATAAGAAGCAAAAGCAGTATAAAGCAACAACCAGTCCACAAGTCACAACACTATCACAAAATAATGAAAGTACACTAGTCCAGAATGAGTTCATCAAAAATAGAGAAAAGAGGCTTATGTCCAGTACATAATGACAAATAACTCTCATAAATGACAACACATGGAAGCTACATTATCATTAGAAGACTCGTCCCACCGGACGTCGGGCTGCAGTAGTAGTAGGTAGTGGTGGTATCAGCTCCTCACATCCTGCCACCTCGTCCTGCTAGTACTCCATCTACTCGAGCTCGTAAAATTATTGGTCACACTGACCGTTAGTCAAAATACTAAGTTGTTTCCTCCACACCTCGCCCCCGCAACTCCTAGGCACTCGGCGGGAGGACGAAGCGGAGGACAACAAGAGGTATAGCAAAGGAAACAGGTGATAATGGAACTATACTAACAAGTATATATGTATCCAATATTTCTAATCTAGCAGTTCTATATATCTATGATGCAGTAAAGTAAGAAGAACTGAACAGAAACAAGTATGTGAAGTAAGTAAACAGTACTGGAAGTAAGCTGAGTAAAGAAAGCAAGTAAAATAAGCTACTACTATCATCACAGAAGTACCTTAACTTATATGAATGCCCATGCAAATTTCTAAGTTAAGGTTTCTAGAAATATAACTTATCATATAAAAGAGCCCATACTAATTTATATGATAAGGATCTATGGTGTGTATGACCTAATTATGAATGTATGATATGCATGCGTTTTATGATTCATACAAGTGCAACTCACACACACGACTCTGTGATCACAGACCTTTAGTTCTCACTTTTCGGAGCTAGCATCACTCTCTGTGTACAACCCTGTGTCCGGCGAGCAAGGTCGCCAGGAACCAGACAAATCGGGCTGAAGATAGTGGGCGAGTTCGGCAGTAAAGAAGCCGAGCCCGAGCTCGGCATTAGTCGAACGAAGATCGGCATTCATCGAGCAAAGACTGGTAATCGTCGAATGAAGATCGACAATCATCGAACGCCAGCTCGGCACTCGTCGACCGCGAGTTCGGTAGTCGCCAGCCAAGAGCTCGGCATCCGCCGACCAAGCCAGGATTCGTTGACCTGAGTTCGACTAATGGAGACCAACGGATTCGCGAGCTCGTCGTCCTGCCTCGCACTCTCGCAACGGAGCTCGGCAATAGCAGACGAGCAGGACCTGCCAAGGTGATCAACCTCCCCAGCTCGATTGGATGTGTGAGGTGCGTTTTTACAGTTCTACCCCCGCAGGTCTGCATATAGCCCTTCAAAACAGCGGAGTTTGGCTATTGGCAGACCTAGCCAAGGGTTTTCTGGTAATTTCAGGTCAGTTCATTTGGTTATTGGCAGTTCAAATTCCAAAAACTATAAATAGGACCCAAGGGGTACCCCAGAAAGCATGCTTCCTGTGCTTTCCTGCTCCAGTTTTCAAGCGCTTTCTGCGGGTACCTTAGCTCGGCCTCTGGCTAAGGAGGGGAAGCGCTCTGAGATCTTCCGGGTGTGTGGTGGGAACTCCCCGCCGAGCCCTTGGGTCGGTCTTTCCTTGTCTTCTTTGTTGTTTTGCTTGCAGGAGTGAAGTAGGTGCGAGACCACCCCTTCCCCACGGGTGAACTCCACAGGAGACCGAGATTTTAATTTCAACATTTTGGTACGGTGAGCGTGGAAGGTGACCAGCACAAAAGAACTCAGGCTAACGTCATGGCTATAGAAGTGGAACCAGGTGATGACCTGGGTCGTGCGCTGACACTTTGTGTGTAAGGTCTTCATACCCGGAGTCGGCCCATCCTATAGATGTTGTTGGAATCCCGTAGCACTCGGGTTAGGATTTGCACCTATTTGAAGCATTTTTTTCCTTAAGGTATGTAAGTGGTTTCTTATTCTTAATAAAATACCTTGATGTGTCAGTTCTGTCGCAGTAATTCGTATGAAAGGGTGAAGTGAACTCAAACCTCGAGCAGATCCCGCTGTCAGGCTCTCACCTAGCTGGCAGGGCTGGAAGTCACTCGATGGTGGTAGTAGTGGACCCCGAGCAGATCCCGCTGTCAGGCTCTCACCTAGCTGGCAGGGCTGGAAGTCACTCGGTGTCATCCTTGGGCCTCGAGCAGATCCCACTGTCAGGCTCTCACCTAGCTGGCAGGGCTGGAAGTCACTCGATGGTGGTAGTAGTGGACCCCGAGCAGATCCCGCTGTCAGGCTCCCACCTAGCTGGCAGGGCTGGAAGTCACTCGGTTTCATCCTTGTACCTCGAGCAGATCTCGCTGTCAGGCTCTCACCTAGCTGGCAGGGCTGGAAGTCACTTGATGGTGGTAGTAGTGGACCCCGAGAAGATCCCGCTGTCAGGCTCTCACCTAGCTGGCAGGGCTGGAAGTCACTCGATATCATCCTTGGGCCTCGAGCAGATCCCGATGTCAGGCTCTCACCTAGCTGGCAGGGCTGGAAGTCACTCGATGGTGGTAGTAGTGGACCCAGGGCAGATCCCGCTGTCAGGCTCTCACCTAGCTGGAAGGGCTGGAAGTCACTCGGTGTCATCCTTGGGCCTTGAGCAGATCCCGCTGTTAGGCTCTCACCTAGCTGATAGGGCTGGAAGTCACTCGATGGTGGTAGTAGTGGACCCCGAGCAGATCCCGCTGTCAGGCTTTCACCTAGCTAGCAGGGCTGGAAGTCACACGGTGTTATCCTTTGGCCTCGAGCAGATCCCACTGCCAGGCTCTCACCTAGCTGGCAGGGCTGGAAGTCACTCGATGGTGGTAGTAGTGGACCCCGAGCAGATCCCGCTGTCAGGCTCTCACCTAGCTGGTAGGGCTGGAAGTCACTCGTTGTCATCCTTGTGCCTCGAGAAGATCCCGCTGTCAAGCTCTCACCTAGCTGGCAGGGCTGGAAGTCACTCGATGGTGGTAGTAGTAGACCCCGAGAAGATCCCGCTGTCAGGCTCTCACCTAGCTGGCAGGGCTTGAAGTCACTCGATGGTGGTACTAGTGGACCCCGAGCAGATCCCGCTGTCAGGCTCTCACCTAGCTGGAATGGCTGGAAGTCACTTGGTGTCATCCTTGGGCCTCGAGCAGATCCCGCGTTCAGGCTCTCACCTAGCTGACAGGTCTGGAAGTCACTCGATGGTGGTAGTAGTGGACCCCGAGCAGATCCCGCTGTCAGGCTCTCACCTAGCTGGCAGGGCTGGAAGTCACTCGGTGTCATCCTTGGGCCTCGAGCAGATCCTGCTATCAGGCTCTCACCAAGCTGGCAGGGCTGGAAGTCACTCGATGGTGGTAGTAGTGGACCCCGAGCAGATCCCGCTGTCAGGCTTTCACCTAGCTGGCAGGGCTGGAAGTCACTCGGTGTCATCCTTGGGCCTCGAGCAGATCCCGCTGTCAGGCTCTCACCTAGCTAGCAGGGCTGGAAGTCACTCGATGGTGGTAGTAGTGGACCCCGAGCAGATCCCGCTGTCAGGCTCTCACCTATCTGGCAGGGCTGGAAGTCACTCGGTGTCATCCTTGGGCCTCGAGCAGATCCAGCTGTCAGGCTCTCACCTAGCTGGCAGGGCTGGAAGTCACTCGATGGTGGTAGTAGTGGACCCCGAGCAGATCCCGCTGTCAGGCTCTCACCTAGCTGGCAGGATGGAAGTCACTCGGTGTCATCCTTGGGCCTCGAGCAAATTCCGCTGTCAGGCTATCACCTAGCTGGCAGGGCTGGAAGTCACTCGATGGTGGTAGTAGTGGACCCCGAGCAGATACCGCTGTTAGGCTCTCAATAGCTGGTAGGGCTGTAGGCACACCTGGGGGGTAAGGGGGAGAGTTTGGAGTTTGGAGAGAGAGTTTGGATACTTTGGAGGACCCCGAGTGATGCTTGGCCCCGGGTAGACCCGCTGCCTGGCTCCTACTAGCTGGCAGGTCCGTAGGCTTGCCTGGGGGGTAAGGAACCCCGAGTGCTGCTCGGCCCCGGGTAGACTCGCTGTCAGGCTCTCATTAGCTGACAGGGCTGTAGGCACACCTAGGGGAAAGGATTGGTTCTTGGAGATTTTTACAGGACCCCGAGTGCTGCTCGGCCCCGGGTAGACTCGCTGTCAGGCTCTCACTAGCTGGCAGGGCTGTAGGCACATCTGGGGGGTAAGGGGGAGAGTTTGGGGTTTGGAGAGAGAGTTTGGATACTTTGTAGGACCCTGAGTGATGCTTAGCCCCGGGTAGACCCGCTGCCAGGCTCCTACTAGCTGGCAGGTCCGTAGGCTTGCCTGGGGGGTAAGGGACCTCGAGTGCTGCTCGGCCCTGGGTAGACTCGATGTCAGGCTCTCATTAGCTGGCAGGGCTATAGGCACACCTGGGGGTAAAGGATTAGCTCCGCGTGTACAAGAAGATACAAAATACATGGCTTTATTGTTTCACAATATCATGAGAAATTGTATGCTGATTGTAAGAAATAGTATGAGGGCAATTGAATAGCTGAGAGCATTACAGGTATCGAGTGGTTCAAAAAGATCAAAAGGGGCATGGTGAGACTAGTGATTTAAGTGCAATTATCAGTTTCTCTCAATTTTTTCTTTGGGTCGGCTCCACTCGCCGGATACTTGGGGTTGGATGTTTCTTTCCGAGCTTGTGCCAACCTCGAAAAGAGCGGGGATTGTGTACAACCCCGTACCTGGCCGAGTGGGATCCTGCCCAAGCGGCGGGCTCGGGGCATGCTATGAGCGGTGTTTTGGTGCAGTCCCGTTCGAGCATGCGAGCACTCGTGCACGCGTGCGGAGGTTTTGTGCGTGTATACTTTTTACAAATGTTCGATTAATATTATAATATATTAATATATATTATATTTATAATATAATATATATTATATATATGCATAGGGGCACATGGGGAAAAGGACAAGAGAAGGGGGAGGGGGTGGCTCGGGACAGGCAGAGAAAAAAAGCATAATAAAGAAAGAGAGAAAGCAGGGGGTGGAGGAGAGAAAAAGGAAAAAAGAAAAATAAGAGAAAGAGGAGCAGGGGAATTCGGGGAACAGCAGGAGGAAAAAGAAAAGGAGAAAGGGGGAACCCTAGGGGAGGCAGCAGGTTTTCTCAAAAAAAGCAGAGCGGTAGCCACATATTTTCTCCCCCATCATCTCTCATGACCTCTCCTCTCTCGTCACCGGCTAGGAAGAGCAAGCCAAGCCCGACCTCCTCTCTCTCTCCCGCCGCCGCCGTATCAGCAAGGAGCCGTCCGCCCGCCTCCCGATCTATCTTCGGCCGCCATCTCAGCAAGGAGCAGGCCGCCCGCCTCCCGATCTATCTCCGGCCGCCGCCTCAGTAAGGAGCAGGCCGCCCGCCTCCTTCTCTCTCTCTCTCCGACCACCTGAAGCAGCAGCCCAAGCCGCCTCCCTCCCCTCCTTTTTCTGTCCAGGATGCCGCCTCTAGAGCAGGTGAGGCCGGGAACACCTTCCACGCCATCTCTGGAGCCAGGCGAGGCCGGGGATTTCTCTCCCGCAGCCGCTTGAAGTTACGGAAGCAGGGACAACCTTCGCCGACGCCACTTGGAGTACAGTCGGCCATGGAGAGGCCCGACCATGGAGGGAAAAATCATTCGGAGCTTTCAACTCTCCCGCGGATGTCAGATTCGTGCATGGACAATCGCTACGGACACTAGACGTCGAGCCTCGGGCAATGTGCGTGGTTGCGGCTCCGCCAAACACGCGTCAAGAGTAACGATGTTTCTACTTGGGCAGGTGAAGCCCTCAGTTTACATATTTGCATGGAAGCCCATCTCCACCAACGGGTGGGGAAGGGAGCTCTCCGACGGGTTGACGTGTACGTCCCTGCAATTAACTGCATTAGCACCCGGAAGCGTGAGTATGGGTTTATGCATGCTGTGTGAAGCCCATCCGGACGTGTGAGCCGGATTGGTGATGTTCTGAAGTTCCGGGAGAAGACTCCGAGGAAGTTGTATACCATCTATTTGCAGGGAGTGCACGCCACGACCCCCAAAGAAGGGGTGTGTGCAATGTATTTGGCCAGCTTATGTTAGCCGACGGTTATTCAGCTGCCAGTCGCTTGTCGAGACGTTGGCGTACAGGTGTTGCAGTACCAGGCGGGGAGTAGCGGGCTTAATCCCAAGCTTGTGCCGGCCCTCAAAGGCCTATTTTTGCTTATATTGCCGGCCTGCGTGCCGAAGTATGGAATTCATATTCCTGTAATTATTTATGATGTCTGTGATGCTCTGTGTATGTGTAGTTTACTTCTTCTGTCTTGGGCGAGTGGTGTGCTCGTGAACCGCTCGCCACGTGGGAGCCCCGAGGTATAGTTGCTGGGAAGCCCCTGATGGCCCGTTGTCATCCTTTCGGAATAGCGGAGTTCCGTTGTTAGTGGCCCAACTTGGGCAGCATGTCGTATAATTGCTCGGCAAGATTGCGCCAATAGTAGGGCGGGTGAGGAGCATTTTGTATAGACCCGAGGAGGCACCTCTAGTCAGGAAAGAGTTGGTCTTGAGATTCTCCTTAGAGGTTCCAGTCAGCCAAGAGAGCCCTCGAAAGGTGCCTTAGCTAAGCCTTTGGCTTGGGAGGGGAAGCGTTTGCTAGTCTTCCGGGTATGCGTCGGGACCTCCACGCTGAGACCTTGGGTATGTCCCTTGTGTTCCTAGTCTTGTGCCTAGATCGTTCGCTTGAGGGTAGTAGGTGCGCGGTCACCCCTTCCCCAAGGGTGAAATCCACAGGAGACCGAGATTTCGGTTTCAACATTTTGGTGCGGTGGGCAGGAGGAAAAAGAGCATAATAAAGAAAGAGAGAAAGGAGGGGGTGGAGTAGAGAAAAAAGAAAAAAGAAAAATAAGAGAAAGAGGAGCAGGGCAAATCAGGGAACAACAGGAGGAAAAAGAAAAGGAGAAAGGGGGAACCCTAGGGGCAGGCAGCAGGTTTTCTCCAAAAAAGCAGAGTGGCAGCCACATCTTTTCTCCCCCACCATCTCTCCCGACCTCTCCTCTCTCGTCGCCAGCTAGGAAGAGCAAGCCATGCCCGACCTCCTCTCTCTCTCCCGCCGCCGCCGTCTCAGCAAGGATCCGGCCGCCCGCCTCCCGATCTATCTCCGGCCGCCGTCTCAGCAAGGAGCAGGCCGCCCGCCTCCCGATCTATCTCTGCCACCGCTTCAGCAAGGAGCAGGCCGCCGGCCTCCCTCTCTCTCTGGCCGCCTGAAGCAGCAGCCCGAGCCGCCTCCCTCCCCTCCTTTTTCCGTCCAGGCCGCCGCCTCTGGAGCAGGTGAGGCCGGGAACACCTTCCATGCCACCTCTGGAGCAAGGCGAGGCCGGGGATTTCTCTCCCGCAGCCGCTTCAAGTTGTGGAAGCCGGGACAACCTTTGCCGACGCCACTTGTAGCATGGTCAGCCATGGAGAGGCCCGACCATGGAGGGAAAAATCATTCAGAGCTTTCAGCTCTCCCGCGGAGGTCGGATCCGTGCATGGACAACCGCTACGGACACTAGACATCAAGCCTCGGGCAATATGTGCGGTTGCGGCTCCGCCAAACACGCGTCAAGGGTAACAATGTTTCTACTTGGGCAGGTGAAGCCCTCAGTTTACATATTTGCATGGAAGCCCCTCTCCACCAATGGGTAGGGAAGGGAGCTCTCCGACGGGTTGACGTGTACGTCCCTTCAATTAACTGCATTAGCACCCAGAAGCATGAGTACGGGTTTAGGCATGCTGTGTGAAGCCCATTCGGACGTGTGAGTGGATTGGTGATGTTCTGAGGTTCCCGGAGAAGACTCCGAGGAAGTTGTATATCATCTATTTGCAGGGAGTGCACGCCACGACCCCCAAAGAAGGGGTGTGTGCAATATATTTGGCCAACTTATGTTAGCCTACGGTTATTCAGCTGGCAGTCTCTTGTCGAGACGTTGGCGTACATGTGTTGCAGTACCAGGCGGGGAGTAGCGGGCTTAAGCCCAAGCTTATGCCGACCCTCGAAGGCCGATTTTTGCTTATATTGCCGGCCTGCGTGCCGAAGAATGGAATTCATATTTCTGTAATTATTTATGATGTCTGTGATACTCTCTGTATGTGTAGTTTACTTCTTCTGTCTTGGGCGAGTGGTGTGCTCGTGAACCGCTCGCCACGTGGGAGACCCGAGGTATAGTTGCCGGGAAGCCCCTGATGGCCCGTTGTCATCCTTTCGGAATAGTGGAATTCCACTGTTAGTGGCCCAACTTGGGCAGCATGTCGTAGAATTGCTCGGCGAGATTGCGCCAATAGTAGGGCGGGTGAGGAGCATTTTGTATAGACCCGAGGAGGCACCTCCAGTCAGGAGAGAGTTGGTCTTGAGATTCTCCTTAGAGGTTCCGGTCGGCCAAGAGAGCCCACCGAAGGTGCCTTAGCTCAGCCTTTGGCTTGGGAGGGGAAGAGTTTGCTAGTCTTCCGGGTATGAGGCAGGACCTCCACGCTGAGTCCTTGGGTTTGTCCCTTGTGTTCCTAGTCTTGTGCCTAGATCGTTCGCTTGAGGGTAGTAGGTGTGCGGTCACCCCTTCCCCAAGGGTGAACTTCACAGGAGACCGAGATTTTGGTTTCAACACTCTGGTACCACCGTTATGGCTACGACAGTAGTGGAGTGGGCGTCTCCACTCCTAGGCGGGTATACACACTTCCAGGCCTAGACCTCCCATATGCCTATGTACACATCCTAGGTGCACTCTAGAGTCACTGCGTACTATTTGCTGGCTACCCACCAGTCTTTTTGGTCGAGTGTGCATTTTCGGGGATCGTCCTCCAGACCGCAGCATAAAACAACCCACTGGCCCCTCAAACCATCACACTTAGCCAGAGTCACCGTACTGTCATCGGTGTGAAGATTGGCCCAATATCGCATGACCCGCCACAAGTTTATGCACATGTGATGAACTGTAAATATACGTATTTTTATGCACATTAATTTAGTCATTTTCATTTATTTTCGTCGTTTTTACTTATTTTTGTTCAATAAAATGTTCCTATTCTTGTAAATTTGCTTCTAACTTGTTTTATTTTATTTTGCAGAAAAATTCCAAAATCTGCCAAAATTTGGGAAGTACACGCCCGTGACACATTGGTTATGCCCGTGACCGGGCCGTGACTGCGCATTTCCCGTGAAATCGGAAAATTTGTGAAGTAAAAGCTCGACACGCCTGGCGACACGCCCGTGTCACCCGACATGGGGCGTGACCCAAGCCCGTGTCCTCTCCTCTCGACGAATTCATCTCGACGATCGTCGAGTGTCGACACCAACAGTCACGCCCAGTGTCACGCCCGTGACCTGGGGCGTGACTCAATTTCCGCTCGACGATTTCGACTCGACACTTTCTGCTCGACATTCGTCGAGTGTCGACACCAACTGACACGCCCAGCGTCATGCCCGTGACCTGGGGCGTGACCTTTCCAGCTGGCCCGACAAGATGCTGACAAAGACTTTCGACGCAACCCGCGCCCGGTTCTACCTCCCCGACACGCCCAGAGTCACGCCCGTGACCTGGGGCGTGACTGCTGCGAACTCAGCCCGAAGTCAACTTTCCCGTCCAATCGCCAGCCGCCTTCATGAATAGTACTGTCACGCCCCCCCTACACGCCCGTGACCGAGGGCGTGTACTTAGAAATGTTTTCCTATAAATAGCCCAGTTTTGTAAGGTCCAAGGGTTCAGATTTTTGGGCCAATTTAGTGTCTTTTTGTGGGCTTAATCCGTGGATACTAGTGTTATGTAAGGAGATTTCTCCCTTCTTATTTCATATTTTATTTTGCTTTATCTTCTAGCTTTGTAATAGTTTGATGATTTCAATAAAATGTTAGATTTTCTCTCTCTATATAGCATGAAAATTCATTTGGATGGCTCACTTCTTCTCCCTTTTTTTATCCTTGGTTTCATCCTTGTTCTTCATTTATGAAATGTGTGTGTGTGTGTATGAGTGTAATTTACTTTACTTTACATGTCTTTAACTTGTCTTCATGCTTAGAATTTTGATTTCATTCTCATGAATTTATAAAAGAGATTCAAAAAGTGATTTTGTTCCCTTTTTTACTTAGTTTTCTTTTAGGATTGTAAAACCTCTTTTTGTTCTTTTCATCTTCTTTTTACCTTTTTTATCATTTTCATAAAGTCATAAGAATGAAAATGTTGAAATTTTAATTTTCCAAAAACTTTGGTTTTTAATTTGTTTTGAAAAACTTTTGTCTTCTAAATTTGTAATTTCTTCTTTTTATTTGTTTTTGGCAAAGCCTATGCTTGAAAAAGTAAAAGTTTTAATTTTTAGGTAATTTTGATTTTTCTTTGTTATTAGTGTGTGTGAGTGTATGAGAATAAACTTTCTTTTGTTCTTCTTAAATCTTCATGAAGTGTGTGTGAGTGTAGGTGTATAACTTTTATGCTTTGATTCAAATTGTGTAGAGTGTGTGAGTGTAGGTGTTAAATCTTTTATGCTTTCTTTTAATTGCTTTCTTTTAATGCTTTGTTCAAATTATGTAGAGTGTGTGAGTGTAGGTGTTAGCTTTATTACTTTCTTGAATTTCTTATGGAGTGTGTGTGTCTGTGTGTATTTATTTCCGCCTACTCGTTAAGAGTTAAATGGCGCACCGTTTTCATTTTCAGTCCTACTCGTTCGAGTAGGACTTGTAATTTTTCTTTCTTTATTTTTCCGCCTACTCACTTGAGTTAAATGGCCGGACCTTTTAGCCCTGTAATCGCATTTATTTTCTCCTACTCATTCGAGTAGGACTCGCTTTCATTTCAGTCCTACTCGTTTGAGTAGGACTTGCAATTTTCAGCTTTTATTCACCGCCCCCACTCGTTTGAGTGGGACTCGCAAATTTGAAAATTGCAAATTTCTTTTATGTGTAACTTAGTTCCTTTTTAATTTATAATTTGGAGTGTGCGTGAGTTCTTGTTTTAGCTAGTTTTTCAGTTTTCTAAATGTTGTTATTTTTCTTGTGTCCCCTTCTTATAAACGTTTAGTGTTTAATTTCGAACTCGCGCCTCACTAAATTATAAGCCGTCCCCATACCGATGTGTGGCTAATCGCTATTAGCCTCGGCATCGAAGAGCATTGGGACATATAAAATGATTTATAATAATTAAAGCTCTTTATTTTCATTTTAATTTAAGCACTTAAGGTTTACCCCGGGTTTACGACGCGTAGGACCACATATCGATGTGTGGGCCCTATTTCCGTAGTCCATATGCTAGCTAGCCGAGAGGCCGTGCATATGGACCGATCACCCCTGGGTAAATAGAGATGCGTGCATACCCTCGAAAGAGGACAAGCGTAATTCTACCGGATTGGGTTCCCCACCCAATAGCGGGGTTCTTAGCGTAAAGCGGGCGTTAAGAGGAATCCTTCGTCGGACTAACGTTCGGTCGAATAGTCTTAACGTTTAGGTGAGCGATATCCCTATAGCTAGGTGAGCTCACATTTGTGGAACCTCCACGGCCAAGTTGTCTTATTATTAATTTGAAAACTAAGTCTTTTTATTATTAAAAATTGTTTTAGTCTTAATCCGATTCGATGCCGAGCGTTAACCCTTCATCGAATATTTTCTAAATCGTTTTTTTTTTGCTCCTTTGCTTTTTCGTCTTTTATTAAGTAAAAAAATCCACCTTACTTTCAGTAAAATAATAGTCCTCCCGGAGGAGTAAGAATAGTCAACACGACCCCGAGAACAATACGACCTCGGTATTCCCCCGAATATCGAGTACTACTTGCGATAGGTGCACTTGCCTCTATTAGCACGCCCGCGGCGATCGACTCACCGAACCAACCACAGTAAGAGTCTGTTCGCGGGCGCATCAAGTTTTTGGCGCCGTTGCCGGGGAATTCTGTTTTCGAGTTGCTATTTCGAATTCCGGAGTCTATTAATTTTACTTATTTTCTATAAAAAAAAACTAAAAACTTTATTTTAAAACAAAAAAAAAGAACTTTATTTTGTTTTATTTTTGTTTGGGTGTATGACCCGTGGACAACCCTCAGAGTCTGAAGATTTTGACTTTGACCCTGAGATCGAACGCTCTCTTGCGCGTATTCGATCTCAACGCCGAAATCCTTCTTTAGATCCCGAGGAATCTATCGGAGAACCTACTGTTGTACTTATGGCTGCGCCTAACCCTCCCCCGGCGGCCGAGCGTACTATGTCCTATTACGCCCGGCCTAACCTGGATGATTCTGGGTCGAGTATTGTTCGCCCTGCGGTGGCGAATAATAATTTCGAAATAAAGTCAAGTGTCATTCAAATGGTCCAAAACGCCGTGCAGTTCGATGGACTGCCGGATGAGGACCCGAATGTCCACTTGTCCAATTTCTTGGAGATATGCGACACCTTCAAGATTAATGGCGTCACTGATGACGCCATTCGTTTGCGCTTATTTCCTTTTTCCCTTAAGTCCAAAGCCAAGGCGCGGTTGAATGCCCTCCCGCGAGGATGTATCACCACGTGGGCTGAGTTGACGGAACGGTTCCTAACGAAGTACTTTCCGCCCGCAAAAACTGCAAAGTTACGGGCAGACATTTCTTCGTTTGTGCAGAACGATCCTGAGTCTCTATACGAGACTTGGGAACGGTTTAAGGAATTCCTCCGCCGTTGCCCGCACCACGCGCTGCCAACGTGGTTGCAAGTTCAAATTTTTTATAATGGGCTGAATTTTCAGACGCGTCAAATGATTGACGCGGCTGCCGGGGGTACGCTTAACAACAAAACCCCCGAGGCCGCCCAGGATTTATTCGAAGAGATGGCTATGAACGCCTATCAATGGAACGTCCCGCGGGGACGGCCAAAGCCGGCGGCTGGTCTTTTTGAAGTGGATGCCACTGCTCTCTTGACCCTTCAAGTTGAAAGGTTAACAAAGCAGGTGGCGGAGATGTCTGCTGCCTCCTCCACTCCGCCTTGTTTTATTCCCCCTAACGTCTGCGTGGCTGAAGAGTTCGTGGACTTCATGGGAAATTCGGGTCGTCCTCCCTTCAACCCCAACAACAACCCTTATAGTAATAACTATAACCCGGGTTGGAGGAATCACCCCAACTTCTCGTGGAGCAACCCGAATAATGCTCAGCGTCCCCCTATTTCTTTTGCGCCCGGATTTCTTCCTCCTCCTCCTCTTCCGAAACCCTCCCCGATGGAGGAAAATTTTTCGAAGTATATTGCGTCCAACGAGTCAAATATCCGGAACATCACCGGATCGCTAAAAACACACGAACAACAGGTTGGACAGCTGGCGAGGATGATGTCCGAGCGCGCGCTCGGGGCACTGCCGGGAAACACGAAGCCCAATCCGCGGGAGAACGCCAACGCTATAACCCTCCGTAGCGGAAAGGAGGTGGTCGATCCAAAACGGACCGACCCTCAGGTACATATTTCACCTCCGACCCCTCTTCCCCTTTCTTCGCTTACGCCGCCTTTACCTATTATAAAAGAAAAATTTATTTTAAACAAGGCTCTTCCGTATCCGCATAAATTAGAAAACGAGCGTAAGGACGCGCAATATGAAAAATTTATTTTATTATTAAAACAAATTCACATTAATGTTCCTTTTTGCGAGGCTATCTCGCAAATGCCCAAATATGCGAAATTTTTAAAAGAACTACTTTCTAATAAACGTAAATTAGAGGATATTTTGCATGTATCTCTCAACGCTGTCTGCTCGGCGGCCCTTACTAATAAATTGCCCACAAAACAAAATGACCCGGGACGGTTTTCCATCCCGTGCCTTTTTGGCGATATATTAGTAAAGTACGCCTTAGCTGATTTAGGGGCTAGCATTAATCTGATGCCGTTCTCGCTCTTTTCGTGTTTAGGTTTGGGTACTCCTAGTCCTACGAATATGCGCATCCAATTAGCGGATCGCTCAGTTAAGTTCCCTATCGGGGTAGTGGAGGACGTCCTTGTCCGAGTCGACAAGTTTACCTTCCCGGTAGACTTCGTCATCTTAGATATCGAGGAGGACGCCGAGGTACCAATAATACTCGGTCGCCCTTTTCTCGCCACCTCCCGCGCACTAATAGATGTTAGTAATGGTAGCCTTCTCCTCCGAGTAGGCGATGACCAAGTTACTTTCTCTATTAATCCCTCGATGGACAATTTGTCATCGAGCGACGATTTCTGCTATTCTTTAGATACCTTTTTCGGAGATCGTTCTTCTCCCATTTTCGAGTCCGTATTTTTAAACGATGATATTTATGCGCTCGAAAATTTCAACTGCGATGAGGATACATCTATAGACTTGCCTTTCGAACCAATTGGTAAGAAAGACATAGGAATTAAAACCTCCCTAGAAGAACCGCCCATCCTTGACCTCAAACCCTTACCCGCATCGCTCAAATACGCTTTTTTGGGAAAAGGCGATACGCTTCCCGTTATCATTTCTTCGGACTTGAGTGATTCGGAGACTTCCGATTTATTGGAAGTTTTATTTAAACATCGCCACGCAATTGCGTGGCAAATCTCTGACTTAAAGGGGATTAGCCCCTCCTTTTGCACCCATAAGATTTTCCTTAACGATAATTGCCGCAAAACGATTCAGCCGCAGCGTCGTCTTAACCCAAACATGAAAGACGTCGTTAAAGCCGAAATCATTAAGTTATTAGATGCGGGAATTATCTACCCTATTTCGGACAGTGCATGGGTTAGTCCCGTGCATGTCGTACCCAAGAAGGGCGGTCTTACCGTAGTGGCGAATGAGCATAACGAGCTTGTCCCAACTCGTACTGTTACGGGTTGGCGAGTGTGCATCGATTATAGAAAACTTAATGACGCCACCCGCAAGGACCATTTCCCTCTGCCATTTTTGGACCAGATTTTAGAGCGTTTATCCGGTCATCCGTATTATTGTTTTCTTGATGGTTTATCGGGGTTTTTCCAAATCCCCATTTCCCCCGATGATCAAGAGAAAACAACTTTTACTTGCCCGTTTGGCACCTTCGCATATCGAAGAATGCCATTTGGACTCTACAACGCGCCAGCTACATTCCAAAGATGTATGCTAGCGATCTTTGGCGAGCTAGTAGAAGACATTATGGAAGTCTTTATGGATGACTTTTCTGTTTTCGGACGCTCTTTTCCCGATTGCCTTCAAAATTTAGATCGTGTCCTTCAACGGTGCGAGGACACAAGCCTTGTTTTAAATTGGGAAAAATGCAACTTTATGGTTCGAGGAGGTTTGGTCCTCGGCCATATGATTTCGTCTAAGGGGATAGAGGTGGATAAGGCCAAGATAGAGATTATAGAAAAACTTCCGCATCCAACAAACGTAAAATCTATTACGAGTTTCTTAGGCCATGCGGGCTTTTATCGACGCTTCATTCAAGACTTTTCAAAAATAACCAAGCCGCTTACTCACCTCTTGGAAAAGGAATCACGTTTCATCTTTAGTAGCGAATGCGAGTCCGCCTTTAATTTGATAAAACAAAAACTTATCTCTTCACCAATTTTAGTGGCCCCTAATTGGTCCCTTCCGTTCGAAATAATGTGCGACGCTAGTGATATTGCCTTAGGTGCCGTTCTTGGCCAACGCGTCGAAAAACATTTTCACCCTATTTATTACGCTAGCAAGACGCTCACTTCCGCACAAGTAAATTACACGACAACGGAAAAGGAACTCTTAGCCGTCGTTTTCGCTTTCGATAAGTTTCGCTCGTATATAACGCTATCTAAAGTTATCGTTTTTACCGATCACTCCGCGCTTAAATATTTATTAGCTAAAAATGATGCGAAGCCCCGCCTTCTTCGATGGATTCTCCTCCTACAAGAGTTTGATTTGGAGATCCGAGATAAGCGGGGAGCGGAAAATCTAGCGGCTGACCACCTCTCCCGTTTAGAAAATCCGGGTGCGGAAGCGCTCGTCGAATCTGAAATAAATGACAGATTCCCTGAGGAACGCCTTCTTGCCATTAATTTATCTTCGTCATCTTCGCCTTGGTTCGCAGATTTTGCAAATTTTTTAGTAGCGCGGGTCCTTCCAAAAGAGTTTTCCAGTCATCAAAAGAAGAAATTCTTTTCTGACTTGAAAAATTTCTTTTGGGAGGACCCATTTCTTTTTCGTATCTGCGCGGACCAAGCGGTCCGAAGATGCGTTGCGGGTGTGGAGTGCTTACAAATTCTTAAGCACTGCCACGAGGGTCCAGCCGGTGGGCATTATCAAGCCAACCGGACCGCTCGGAAGGCGCTAGAGGCGGGCTACTTTTGGCCCACTCTCTTCAAAGACGCGCATAATTTTGTGCGCGCATGCGATAGCTGTCAGTGGTCGGGTAACATCTCTCGTCGCGACGAGATGCCCCAAAACATGTTTTTAGAGTGCGAAGTCTTCGATTTGTGGGGCATAGATTTTGTTGGCCCCCTACCTCCATCTTTCAAAAATATGTATATTTTAGTGGCGGTCGACTATGTATCGAGATGGGCGGAAGCGCAAGCTCTCCCCACCAACGATGCGCGAGTCGTCGTTTCATTTCTTAAAAAATTATTTTCTCGCTTCGGCACGCCTCGCGCAATTGTTAGTGATAGGGGAACGCATTTCTGTAACGCTCTTATGGCTAAGACGTTAGCTAAATACGGAGTCACGCACAAGCTTGCCACCCCCTACCACCCGCAAACAAGTGGCCAAGTCGAGGTAGTAAATCGAGAGATTAAGCGAATTTTAGAAAAAACCGTTTCGCTAAATAGGAAAGATTGGTCCGTTAAACTCGACGACGCGTTGTGGGCGTATCGGACGGCATACAAAACCGCTATTGGATGTACGCCGTTCCGGTTAGTCTACGGCAAAGCGTGCCATTTACCCGTAGAATTAGAACATCGCGCACTTTGGGCTTTAAAACTCTTAAACCTCGACTCCAACTAAGCCGCTCAGAATAGAAAACTGCAACTAAACGAGCTCGATGAATGGCGTGCGAACGCTTACGAGAGGAATAAATTCTATAAGGAGCGCACTAAGTTATATCACGATCGAAAAATCAAGTCCCAAAAATTATTTTCTCCGGGCGATCTTGTACTTCTTTACAATTCACGTCTTAGGCTTTTTCCAGGTAAATTAAAATCTAGATGGTCTGGTCCCTTCCTAGTTGAAGAAGTTTTTCCTTATGGAACCGTACTCGTCTCCCACCCGGACAAAGGCTCTTTTAAAGTAAACGGTCATCGGTTAAAGTCTTATATAGCAGGCGACCCAGTGATCGGTTTTAGCGAAACCATAACTTTCCTCCACCTAATAAACCCGCCCAAATAGTCAAGCTACACGACTATAAACAAAGCGCTCCTGGGAGGCACCCCTCGCTTATCTTTTTCGCTCTTTCCTTATTACCTTTGCTGTTTTTTTTTCTAATAAATGCAGGGTTTCTGATCGGCCTCCCCCTACGCGTTTCAGGGAAGCTTCTACCACCTTCCCTTTCTTTTCTTTGTATATATTGTCTTTCCTTTCTGTTCCGCATACTTACGATACAACATTGGGGACAATGTTGGACTTAAGTATGGGGGTGTTTTTGTACTTTACTTTCTGCACTTCTTTTTTTTTTTTCTGCATTTCAAAAAAAAATACAAAAAAAAATACATATAACAACAAAAACAAAAAAATTAAAAAACATCTTAAAATGAAACAAAAAAATTTTAAATGAAAAAATCCAACAAAAGTTTTTTTTGTTTTGTTCTCTTTCTTTCTTTTTTCCAAAAAACTTAAAAACAATTAAAAAAAAGAGAAAACAACAAAAATATATTTAGTTTCACTTTGTAAATATTTTTTGTACATACTCTTTTCTCTCTCCCCCTTCCTCATTCTTGTACAAACCTTTTTATTCCCTTATTTTTGTACATATTATGAAAATTCTCTTAAAACAAAAATTCAAAAAAAAAATTGAGAAAAACAAAAATACAAAAAAAAGATAATAAATGAAAAAAAAAAAAAATGATAATAACAACTATAAAAATCAAAAAAAAAAAATGTTTTGAAATAAATAAATTAAATATTCCATACTTAACTTTTCTGCTATCCAAAAATTCAGTTTTGAGTTTATTTATATGCGAATTTGATTAATTCTTTGTTCACTACCCGTTTATTAATTATTGATTGAAAAATTTAAATAGCCGGGGTTAAGTTTTAAAAAATATTTTATGCTTTGTTAAAACTAGCGAACTCGTTTTAGGCACTACTTCTACTTTTTCATTAATAGGAGCACGTATATTATGTTAGGAAATAACGACTATAGAATTCAATTATACTTACTTTTAGCTTTCTGAAAAAAATTGGAACGTACAAATTATTAAGGTTACTCTCAAAAATCTTTAGGATTACAATCTAGTTTTCCTTTCTCCCCTTACTTTTCATGACCTACTTGACATGATAAAATTTTCTATCCTTAAAAGATCCTATGTCAATGGGAATAAGATTTCGTTCCGTAAACATAGGCACCCAATAATTTTAAAAGATTATATATGGAGTAAGAGGATAAAATTCATTACTCCTACAAATATACATTGGGTTAATTTTATTATTATGAAGTTGAAAAACAAAAATCATATTAGGAAAATAAGATTTCGTTTTCCTAATAATCCAAAAGAAAAAAAATGGAGGTTCGAGAAAAAATTACCTCACCTCAAATATCAAAACCCTCTTCATAAACCCACTACCCCCTTAGCCAATTACACGATTCTAGAATTAATTCAAAAATCTTTTTGAGAGCATAATTAGTAAATTGTATTATTTCCAGTAGCACTCGTATAAGCTAGAGTTCTTATAATTCCAAACTATTTTCGTTAATCTAACCATTACAAATGTTGCCTTCTATTTGATTACATCAAGAAGTCTTTTGGCCAAAACTTTTGCGCTATTTAAATCATCTACATAATTTTAGGACTTAACTCTTACACCCCGTATATTTATTTCGATCTCTCTTATAATTGATTAAGCGGTAGCTAAAACTTAGAGTTTTTTTTTATTCCTTATAGATTCACCTCAAACTTTTGCTCTGGAATAGCAAAAGCCTAAGTATGGGGGTATTTGATGAACTGTAAATATACGTATTTTTATGCACATTAATTTAGTCATTTTCATTTATTTTCGTCGTTTTTACTTATTTTTGTTCAATAAAATGTTCCTATTCTTGTAAATTTGCTTTTAACTTGTTTTATTTTATTTTGCAGAAAAATTCCAAAATCTGCCAAAATTTGGGAAGTACACTCCCGTGACACATTGGTCACGCCCGTGACCGGGCCGTGACTGCGCATTTCCCGTGAAATCGGAAAATTTGTGAAGTAAAAGCTCGACACGCCTGGCGACACGCCCGTGTCACCCGATACGGGGCGTGACCCAAGCCCGTGTCCTCTCCTCTCGACGAATTCATCTCGACGATCGTCGAGTGTCGACACCAACAGTCACGCCCAGTGTCACGCCCGTGACCTGGGGCGTGACTCAATTTCCGCTCGACGATTTCGACTCGACACTTTCCGCTCGACATTCGTCGAGTGTCGACACCAACTAACATGCCCAGCGTCACGCCCGTGACCTGGGGCGTGACCTTTCCAGCTGGCCCGACAAGATGCTGACAAAGACTTTCGACGCAACCCGCGCCCGGTTCTACCTCCCCGACACGCCCAGAGTCACGCCCGTGACCTGGGGCGTGACTACTGCGAACTCAGCCCGAAGTCAACTTTCCCGTCCAATCGCCAGCCGCCTTCATGAATAGTACTGTCACGCCCCCCCTACACGCCCGTGACTGAGGGCGTGTACTTAGAAATTTTTTCCTATAAATAGCCCAGTTCTGTAAGGTCCAAGGGTTCAGATTTTTGGGCCAATTTAGTGTCTTTTTGTGGGCTTAATCCGTGGATACTAGTGCTATGTAAGGAGATTTCTCCCTTCTTATTTCATGTTTTATTTTGCTTTATCTTCTAGCTTTGTAATAGTTTGATGATTTCAATAAAAATGTTAGATTTTCTCTCTCTATATAGCATGAAAATTCATTTGGATGGCTCACTTCTTCTCCCTTTTTTTTATCCTTGGTTTCATCCTTGTTCTTCATTTATGAAATGTGTGTGTGTGTGTATGAGTGTAATTTACTTTACTTTACATGTCTTTAACTTGTCTTCATGCTTAGAATTTTGATTTCATTCTCATGAATTTATAAAAGAGATTCAAAAAGTGATTTTGTTCCCTTTTTTACTTAGTTTTCTTTTAGGATTGTAAAACCTCTTTTTGTTTTTTTCATCTTCTTTTTACCTTTTTTATCACTTTCATAAAGTCATAAGAATGAAAATGTTGAAATTTTAATTTTCCAAAAACTTTGGTTTTTAATTTGTTTTGAAAAACTTTTGTCTTCTAAATTTGTAATTTCTTCTTTTTATTTGTTTTTGGCAAAGCCTATGCTTGAAAAAGTAAAAGTTTTAATTTTTAGGTAATTTTGATTTTTCTTTGTTATTAGTGTGTGTGAGTGTATGAGAATAAACTTTCTTTTGTTCTTCTTAAATCTTCATGAAGTGTGTGTGAGTGTAGGTGTATAACTTTTATGCTTTGATTCAAATTGTGTAGAGTGTGTGAGTGTAGGTGTTAAATCTTTTATGCTTTCTTTTAATTGCTTTCTTTTAATGCTTTGTTCAAATTATGTAGAGTGTGTGAGTGTAGGTGTTAGCTTTATTACTTTCTTGAATTTCTTATGGAGTGTGTGTGTCTGTGTGTATTTATTTCCGCCTACTCGTTAAGAGTTAAATGGCGCACCGTTTTCATTTTCAGTCCTACTCGTTCGAGTAGGACTTGTAATTTTTCTTTCTTTATTTTTCCGCCTACTCACTTGAGTTAAATGGCCGGACCTTTTAGCCCTATAATCGCATTTATTTTCTCCTACTCATTCGAGTAGGACTCGCTTTCATTTCAGTCCTACTCGTTTGAGTAGGACTTGCAATTTTCAGCTTTTATTTACCGCCCCCACTCGTTTGAGTGGGACTCGCAAATTTGAAAAATGCAAATTTCTTTTATGTGTAACTTAGTTCCTTTTTAATTTATAATTTGGAGTGTGCGTGAGTTCTTGTTTTAGCTAGTTTTTCAGTTTCCTAAATGTTGTTATTTTTCTTGTGTCCCCTTCTTATAAACGTTTAGTGTTTAATTTCGAACTCGCGCCTCACTAAATTATAAGCCGTCCCCATACCGATGTGTGGCTAATCGCTATTAGCCTCGGCATCGAAGAGCATTGGGACATATAAAATGATTTATAATAATTAAAGCTCTTTATTTTCATTTTAATTTAAGCACTTAAGGTTTACCCCGGGTTTACGACGCGTAGGACCACATATCGATGTGTGGGCCCTATTTCCGTAGTACATATGCTAGCTAGCCGAGAGGCCGTGCATATGGACCGATCACCCCTGGGTAAATAGAGTTGCGTGCATACCCTCGAAAGAGGACAAGCGTAATTCTACCGGATTGGGTTCCCCACCCAATAGCGGGGTTCTTAGCGTAAAGCGGGCGTTAAGAGGAATCCTTCGTCGGACTAACGTTCGGTCGAATAGTCTTAACGTTTAGGTGAGCGATATCCCTATAGCTAGGTGAGCTCACATTTGTGGAACCTCCACGGCCAAGTTGTCTTATTATTAATTTGAAAACTAAGTCTTTTTATTATTAAAAATTGTTTTAGTCTTAATCCGATTCGATGCCGAGCGTTAACTCTTCATCGAATATTTTCTAAATCGTTTTTTTTGCTCCTTTGCTTTTCCGTCTTTTATTAAGTAAAAAAATCCACCTTACTTTCAGTAAAATAATAGTCCTCCCGGAGGAGTAAGAATAGTCAACACGACCCCGAGAACAATACGACCTCGGTATTCCCCCGAATATCGAGTACTACTTGCGATAGGTGCACTTGCCTCTATTAGCACGCCCGCGGCGATCGACTCACCGAACCAACCACAGTAAGAGTCTGTTCGCGGGCGCATCAACATGCAAGATATTCCAACCCGAGCCTCTAGCTCGCAGGACCAACTCGTCCCAAATCCCTCCAATCCATCGCGGGTGAGATTGCACATTAGTGCCTTTATTCAAAATCCCTCCAACCCATCACGGGTGAAATTTCACATTAGTGCCTTTATTCAGAATCCCTCATGTAACACCCCAAAATTCAGAAGTTGGAAAAAATATGAGTGACACGGCCTGGGACACGGGCATGTCCCAAGGCGTGTCCTTCCTGGGTGAACAGTCGACGAACACAACATTTGACCTTGGGCGTGTCTGGTGCCGTGTATGGGCACACAGCCTGAGATACAGGCGTTTCACAAGGCCGTGTGAGTCTCGGGTGATTTCGAGTTTTTGCAGCCCGAGGAACACGGCCACAGACACGCCCGTGTTGTTAGGCGTGTCGGGTGACACGGCCCATGACACGGGCGTGTCACATGGGCGTGTACTGGAATTGATGAGTCGGTTGAGCACCGCTTAAGGAACACGACCATGAAAACGGGCGTGTCACAGGCTGTGTCAGACAAAATTTATGATTTTTGGTGAAATCGTGGCCATCCATTCCTTCAGCCTGGATCCAAGGGCTGAGAGGCCTCCGTGTCTTCTTAAGGCCGAGAATGGGTTGGGGAAACTCATTTGGCTTTTGACTTTCTCTTACTACATTTCTAGATAGAGAAAGAGAGAGGAAGAAGGAGGAGGAGATGAGGGGGCTGATCACCGGTGGTGCTGCGGTTTGCTGACGAGAGATCCGAGGCAGCTCATGTGAGCCGTTCGAGCCAGCTTGGAACTCATGGCACCGAAGCGGTCTTCGAGGGTAACGACTTTTCTTCATAGCCATGTGAAGGCTCCCATTTTGCATATGCACATGATTCCCCCACCAACGGTTGGTCGGTTCTGGGGATCATTGGGTTGATTCATGAAATCCCCAAGTGGTTAGCATATAGATCCGGAAAGGAAAGTACGGAATATGCATGCTGGGTGAAGCCCAACTAGACAGGTTGGTCTGGATTGGTGATGTTGCATACGAACCGCAGAAGACTCCGTGATAAACGTGTAGTTTAGGAGTCGATGGATTGGACCTGTGAAGGAAGTAGCAGGAAGTACTGGTGTGGTAGTCCAGAAAAATATCCGTGTCATGCTTGTGCTGTTGGGTCATGCCTGTGAAGATAATAGCAGGAAGTACCGGATGGAAGTCCGGGAAAGGCCTATTGTAATGCTGAATGTTTCCCTTCCCGGGAGTATAGTGAATCTCAAAAGTGTAGTCCCCAAGGAAATCCAACCACCTTCGTTGTCGCATGTTTAGGTCCTTCTGTTTCAATAAGTACTTTAGGCTCTTGTGATCTGTATAGATCTCCACCTTTACTCCATAAAGATAATATCGCCACAGCTTTAGTCCAAAAATTACCGCCGCCAATTCTAAATCATGGACGGGATAATTTTGCTCATGCACCTTCAACTGGCGTGAGCCATAAGCAATCACCTTTCCATTCTGCAGAAGAACACAGCCTAAACCGCTTCCTGAGGCATCACTATAGATTAACAATACATCGGTCCCACATGGCGAAGACAACACCGGTGTCGTGGTCAACCGAACCTTCAGCTCTTCAAAAGCTCGTGTGCACTCTGGTGTCCAGACAAACTTCTGATCTTTTCTCTTCAGCGTGGTTAACGACAAACCGATCCGCGAGAAATTCTCAACAAATCTTCGATAGTAGCCCGCAAGTCCAAGGAAGCTCCTGACCTCGGCCACTGAGGACAACACCGGCCACTCCTCTATGGCCCTTATCTTTGCAGGATCCACTGCTATGCCTGCTCCACTCACCACATGTAGAAAAGCCACTGACGATAGCCAAAACTCGCACTTCGAGCACTTGACATAGAGCTTGTTCTACCTCAACATGTTCAACACCCACCGCAAGTGGGTGTCATGCTCAGCTTAAGGCCTGAATTGGTTGCAGAGGCATGATGAACGTCTCATCCAGGAGCTAGAAACGCTAGAGCTTTCTTGTGTTGACAAGAATTCCACCGCCAATGCATGTCTGAACTGGACGGAGGTGCAATGTGACCTTGCAGACCAGATTCGACGAGCAACGGGGTTGGATGCAGATCTCTTCCGCTATATTAAGGAGGGGCCAGAGGGCAAATTCTTCTGGAATCACGGTCTTTTGCGGAAAGAGAGTCGTTTGTGCGTCCCGAATGTGGGTAAATTGTGGAAAGAACTGATGTATGAAGCGTATTATACAAAATATTCCATCCACCCGGGAGCACGAAGATGTTCAATGATATGAAAAAGCTATTCTGGTGGCCAGGGCTAAAGAGAGATGTGGCTCTTTATGTGGCCAAATGCCAAAAATGCGCGATGGTCAAGGTGGAATGCCAGAAGTCGGGCGAGTATTTGAAGTCGCTGTCGATTCCAGAGTGGAAGTTTGATGATATTTCCATGGATTTTGTGCACGGGTTGCCGAGATCTCAGCGAGGGAATGATTCCATCTGGGTGATTGTCGACCGGCTAACGAAAGTAGCACATTTTCTCTTAAACAGGCGGGATGATTCGGTTGAAAGTTTAGCAAAATTATATGTTGACCAGATTGTGCGGCTTCACGGTGTTCCTCGAAGCATCGTCAGTGATCGAGATGGGTGGTTCATGTCAAATGATTGGAGGCTAGTTCACCAGTTGTTGGGCACGAAGTTGACATTCAGTACGACCTTTCATCCCCAGACGGATGGCCAAACTAAACGGACAAACAGAATGATTGGAGGCTAGTTCACCAGCTGTTGGGCATGAATTTCACGTCAAATGATTGGCGGCTCGTTTAATGGCCTCCTGCAGGCCAAGATTGTAGACCCGGGGCTGCGCTTGAGATGCAGAGGATTCCACCACGGCTTTGCCCTAGACTTCGGAAAGGATGGGAAGATCATCTCTATATGGTGGAGTTTGCCTACAATAACAGCTACCAGGCAAGCATCGGTATGGAACCGTATGAGGCTTTGTATGGACGGAAGTGTCATACGCCTTTAGCTTGGATAGAGGTAGGCGAAGCCAGAGTCTATAACAGAAATGAAATCGATGAAGTGAATTCAACGATTCGTACTGTTCGGGAACGACTATTGATCGCTCAAGATCGGCAAGCGAAATACTACAACGCCAAACACCGGAATGTGGAGTTTGCGGTAGGCAATTGGGTCTACTTGTAGATCAAGCCCTTTAAAGGCGTATCCCTGGTTCGACGTTTGAAAAAGTTGAGTCCAAGATATTTGGGTCCATTTGAAGTGGTTGAGCGAATCGGAGAAGCTGCGTATCGACTAGCTCTTTCGGCAGACTTGGGTGGACTACATGATGTATTTCATATCTCGGTACAGCGGAAGGCCGTGAAAGATCCAGCTCAGGTGATCAGGGATGATCAAGTGCCGGTGGAGTATGGGCTAACAGCGAAAGTTAGACCCATTCAGTTCGAGGATCGAGCCGAGAAACAGTTGCAGAACAAGATGGTCGGTATGGTGAAAGTCCGGTGGGACAACTGCGACCGTGAAGAGCTTACATGGGAGCGAGAGCAGACTATGCAAGCTAAGTTTCCCGAACTTTTTGTGTAATGGTCATACACTGTGTATCGACTGATATTAAACCAATTGTGGAATGAAAATCATTTTGTTTGAGTCCTTACTTGGTGCAAATTTCGGGGATGAAATTTTGGTAAGGAGGTGAGGGTTGTAACACCCTAAAATTCAGAAGTTGGAAAAAATGTGAGTGACACGGCCTGGGACACGGGCGTGTCCCAGGGCATGTCCTTCCTGGGTGAAGGTCGATAAATGCAACATTTGATCTCGGGCGTGTCTGGTGCCGTGTATGGGCACACGGCCTGAGACATGGACGTGTCACAAGGCCGTGTGAGTCTCGGGTGATTTCGAGTTTTTGCAGCCTGAGGAACACGGCCACAGACACGACTGTGTTGGTAGGCATGTCGGGTGACACGGCCCATGACATGGGCGTGTCACATGGGCGTGTACTGGAATTGATAAGTCGGTTGAGCACCGCTTAGGGAACAAGGCCATGGACACGGGCATGTCACAGGCCGTGTCAGGCAAAATTTATGATTTTTGGTGAAATCGTGGTCATCGATTCCTTCATCCTAGATCCAAGAGCTGAGAGGCCTCCCTGTCTTCTTAAGGCCGAGAATGGGTTGGGGAAACTCATTTGGCTTTTGACTTTCTCTTACTACATTTCTAGAGAGAGAAAGAGAGAGGAAGAAGGAGGAGGAGGAGAGGGGGTTGATCACTGGTGGTGCTGCGTTTTGCCGACAAGAGATCTGAGGCAGCTCTTGTGAGTCGTTCGAGCCAGCTTGGAACTCATGGCACCGAAGCGGTCTTCGAGGGTAACGACTTTTCTTCATAGCCATGTGAAGGCTCCCTTTTTGTATATGCACATGATTCCCCCACCAGCGGGTGGTTGGTTATGGGGATCATTGGGTTGATTCATGAAATCCCCAAGTGGTTAGCATATAGATCCGGAAAGGAAAGTACGGAATAGACATGCTGAGTGAAGCACATCTGGACAAGTTGGACTGGATTGGTGATGTTGCATACGAACCGGAGAAGAATCCGTGATAAACGTGTAGTTTAGGACTCGACGGATTGGACCCGTGAAGGAAGTAGCAGGAAGTACTGGAGTGGTAGTCCGGGAAAATATCTATGTCATGCTTGTGCTGTTGGGTCATGCCTGTGAAGATAATAGTAGGAAGTACCAGATGGAAGTCCGGGAAAGGCCTATTGTAATGTTGAATGTTTAGGTGGTACCTGTGAATAGAGTAACAGGAAGTACTGGCATGGTAAGCCAGGAAAGACCCCTGACATTTCTGATATGCATGGTGTGGTACTTGCAGAAGCAGGAAGTACTGGTGTGCCCAGGAAAGACCAGCCGACGCTGTGATCTTTGTGGTGTGGTACCTGTTAAGGCAGGAAGTACTGGTGTGCCCAGGAAAGACCCGCCAATGTTGTGCTAGATATGGGTGTTAGAGGATACCCAGGCTGTAATGCCAAACAGGATCGGTGAGACCAACCCGCACCTTTTATGTGTCGCGAGTACGTGGTACTCGGTGATGGAAAAGGCGAGTTGAGCAACGGGGGGTGGAGGATACGACCTGCGCTATGTCCGTCTGACGTGAGACCTGAAAGTGTGGTCTGTTGGAGCGCATAGTGAGAGTCTTAGACATTCGAGCCATGTAACAATGAGGGGCTACGGGCCATCCCAGTGCGTTAAGACTAGAACTCCGGCTGCACGCCATGGAGTAAATGATCAATTGATTTGCCGTTGGGTTGCGACCCTGATACGGTGGTGGGCAACTGGTTCGCCGGTACACCAAGAATGTGCCCAGAGTGCATAGATCATTGGGCCGCGTGGCTGATGATTGTGATGGAATGGATGTGCGTGAGTGCACATTGAATGAGCTATAGATATATATGCTTGTACATGCTATGCTTTGCAGGGAAGAATACCGCTGCCCCGAGAGAAGGGGTAGGGTCGTTATAATTTGGTCAGCGGAATGCTGACCGTTGCCTCTTTTGCCACCATTGGGTGACCTGTCCATGTGCAGGTGTTGGAGAGCCAGGCGGGACGCATAAGGGCTGAAGTCCCTGTTGTTGCTGCTGCTGCCGCCGCTAGCCCTCGAAGGCTAAAGAAATGAAAGTGTGATGTTTTCTTTTGTGTGGCCGGCCTGCGCACCATTGTTTATGACCACTTGTATGAAAGCCATGTAAGGCCTTAAGGCCAACTCTTTGTCTTGTATGTGTTTTAAGACATTCCTATGAAGATATAAATATGGGGTTTTATATGTCGGACATTCAGGTGTGGAGTTCAAGTGTACTGTATAGGCTCCACTAGAATGCAATGGGTTAGGGTGCACTGCGCTACTCTGGTGCCATACCGTGACTGCACCGCTCGTTTTGTGGTATATCCTGTGGGGCCCAGGCCGGATCTTCTAGGATATACGATATGAACGGATGGGGTTGTTACACCTCAAACCCACCATGGGTGAGAATGAACCACAATGTCTTATACTATTAGACGACTCTTGTCTAGAGTTCGTTACACCTAGTAGTTTAGGGTTAATCCCACGACTGCCCAAGGCATGCCCGGTGAAGGGCTCTCGGGGGCACTAGGAACTATGATGGGCTGAATACCAAAGCTCCATTTCTCAAGGATATTTACTTTTATTAATGTCTATCCCTTATCCATACCAACTCTCATTGTTACTCTGGACAAACCTAATAATTTAGGATGTTATCTGGAGAGCGGCGGTCTTCCGCCGATCTCCGTTCTAGCCACTATCCTTAGGATTTTGCACTCTACCACTCGTTATCAGGAAGTGACATATTGGACACCAACTAGGGTTTGTCTTCCCAATATAGTTCTCAACTCAACCTACCATCGTATCCCCTATGGGTCTCAGTAGTATGTGCTATATTTTTGTTAAGCGCCCCCATGACCTAATGTGGACCTGTATAGTAGAACTTTTAATTTCTTGGGCCAAATGCCCCTAATTAATTTCATGGGTTGGTTTGGTGTATGATGTTGACCATTTAGGATTTCACCATTTCTCTAAGTAATTAAGGGCCTAAATTAATTCCTTTAATCGTGTGACCTATGTCACATTGCACATGATGTACTACTTATATTGATTCATTCTACTTAAGAAATTTATCAGGTGTTCTAAAAAGTAAAATATGGCTGCCCACCTGATTTCCCAATTTTTCCATGTGATTTCAATTTAATTTTCATTTAACAATAAAATCTCAATTTGCCTACTTTCCAAATGAAGTATAGTATGTATACCACCAAAACTTTTGGGAAAATTACTGGAGATTCATAAATATAAAATCAAACTGAATACAAAATTTTAAAGTCCTAAACAATTATTTGACCTAACAAATATCTAAAGTACCATTATTACTAAAATGCCATTATTAGGGTTTTCATCATACTGATACATCCAAAAATTCTCAGATAATTACAAAGGATTAGATCATATAAATAAGCCACTGTAAAATTTTTTCATATTATTCCAACAAAAATTTCCTTTATTTTTAATTAATTTACATAATGGGAAAAATAATAATTCTACTTAAAATCCAAGATAAATTTGTCTAGAAGCCCCATAAATATTTCTAGAGATAAACTATGATCCATTTAAGCTTGTGGCAAAATTTGAGAATTTAATATCATTATTAGCCTAGTTTCAAATTTTTATTTCAAAATGGCCTAGTTTTCAAAAATTCCAATTAATGGGATTTTTGATCCCAAAAATCAAATTATTCCTTTGGGAGGTATATTTAACCCCTATAAACTTCTATGCAGAGTTTCACGGACATGAATTGTACTAAATGGGCTGAATTCTCATTTTGCTAATTTTACTATAAGCACCCCAAACGTAAACCTACCTTTCTCATGCAAGTGGAATTACCCAACATGTAGGGGTCAACAGAGGCTGAAATTTCTACCATGCTCCTATAATAACCCAGTGGACATGCCACCAAAATTTGGGGACATTTAGAGTTGTATTTATCCAAATATTCAATTAATTTAAATAAGTGTATTTTACGAAATACTATAGAAAACATTTTTCCAGAAATTCCCATTTTTGGTTAGTGCCTAAGTATGACATAACAACATGCATGACCATAATTTCAGGTCTTGATGACTTATGGTTTGGCCTGGGCACTCATTTAAAGATCTGCTCTAGCCTAGGACCAGTCTTGGTAGAATAGCCCTACAGGGAGCCCTATAGCTCCAAACTTCAAGTTTAGGGCGTTAAAATAACGGTAAGACATAGATTACAAGTTTTATGTTGGTGACAAGCCCTGAAATTGCCTCTAAGGGGCCTATTTTAAGCATGCAAATTCACTAAAATTGTGTGATAGAAATTCTACTTTTCATATTAATTAAAATCATTAATTGAAGCAGAATCAGATGGACTACATCCGTTCATTGTCCCCAAGTGGCCAACGGCTGTGATTGATTTTCCTGGGACATGTTTGCTGGCTAATTCCGGCCACCTGAGCCGGCGCTACCGCCGACGATTATTGCCACCACCTTCGTTGAGGTGGTGGCTAGCGTTTCCCGGCGGTGAGGCTGCCAAAGGCGGCTCCTCCGATGATCCAGAGCAAGAAGAAAAGCTCGATTAATTTCACACTTCCTCCCATGGTATCGGGCTCGATTGAACCCAATGTCTCGCCTAATTGAACTAGAAAGCTAGCACAAGGTGAGGGGAGGTGAAACAGACCTGCAGCCGGGGTTGGCGGCGCATGCGGTGGCGGTGCTCCATGGTCGACGCTTTCTCTGGCGAACTAGCCCGAATCCTTATTTCTCCAGCAAAAACTGTGCTCCAGATGTCGATATCCACTCTCCTGAGCTCACTGAAGGTGATGGTGGGCTTGCTTTCGGCTGGGAGTGGCTGTATAGGGAGATATCACCAAAGTGGATTTCGACCACCACTTTGGATGCAACACCCTTAGCGCCAAGTGGCCACCAGCCCCTCATTTCTGCTGAAATGAGGTAAGGAGCTCAGGCAAGAGGCTTGGGGAGAGGGAAGGAGGGCCACATGGCCTTCATCCCCTCCATCCCTCTCTTCTCTCTCCTCTTTTCGCTCAAAATTCCAATTTTACCCCCATGCATGTGTTCTTTCTCTTAATTTAGAGGGGTAGGGGCAGTCCTTGACCTCTTGGGCTGGTCACGAGCCTTGACTAATGGGCTTGGCCCATGGGGAGTGGGTTTGGCTTTTTATTTCTTCCTTTAGGCCTTTTTGTTGACTTGTTGACTTTTGGGGTTGACTTGGTCAACATGGTGAGTGGGCTGACACCATTGAAGGTCATGGACCCTATGGCACCACCCAACTTGGGTTGGGCCATGGTGGTGTCCCACTTGGAATAATTCTGCTTTTGGATGTGTGTTTGACCAATTTAAAGTTAAGGGTTGACTTGGGTCAACTCGGGTCAATAAGTGACTTAGTGATATGGCTTATGGTTCCCTTAGGTTGGTGTTAGTGTTATGGGTGTAGTGGTGGAATCAATGTGTGGCTAGGACCCCAGTTTGGGCTGGTTTGACTTAGGTTATCTTGGGCCCTGTTGTGGATCCCATTTGACTACACCCTAACCCCATGGTTCAAACCTAGCCTAAACCCATGCCCCCACCACTTGTCCTAACCCAACCTAAGTAGAGGGGTCTAATTGGAAATGGAATGTTACAAACTCCAATAAATAAAAGAAATAATTTCGTCCCCGAAATTCAAGTTCGGGTCTACGTGGTTTCCAAGTATAAAAATTTAAGTATTTTAGTCAATAATTAAAGTGTTACCTGAGGTAAAAAGCTTCGGGTGCCGTTCTAACATCAGATCCCTCGGATGCCAGGTGTGCTCCTCCCGTCCATGGTTGGACCACAACACCTTCACCACAGGGACCTTCTTCTTCCGCAGCACTCGGACCACGGTATCATCGATCCAGAGCGGCTCCAAACGAACTGATCTGTCAGACGCTAACGGGCCTACTGTAGTGGTGATATGCTACTCCGGCCGAAGGAGAGCTCTCCATAGAGAGGAGACGTGGAAGACGTCATGCAAGTTCCCCAGCTCTGGCGGCAGCTCCATCCTGTAGGCCAAGGGGTCGATCCGCTCCAGAATCAAATATTGCCCCATATATTGAGGGCTAAGCTTCTTGTGCCTCCGCACCTGAGAAACACCATGCACCGGATGTATCTTCAAGAACACTTTGTCCCCCACCTAGAACTCCACCTTCCGATGTCGCGCATCGTAGTACTTAGCCTGCCTACTCTGGGCCTCCAGCATCCGGTCCCTGATCAATCGTATCTGAGCATCTGTATCCTCAATATATTCTGATCCAATTGCCCTGGGGTCCTCATCCTGGACCCAAGATAGCGGTGTCCGACACTTTCTCCCGTAAAGAGCCTCATAAGGTGCCATCCCAATGCTCGTCTGGTGACTGTTGTTGTAGGAGAACTCGACTAGTGGCAACAGTCTCTCCCAGGGCCTCCCTGTATCCAGTATACACAGTTGTAGCAGATCCTCCATGGTCCTGATGGTCCGCGCCATCTGACCATTGGTGTAACGCCCCAAAATTTGAAAGAAGGACGAGCAGCGTCGAGAGCCAAGTTGGGTCTTTGTGAGGGTCACATGGCCTAGGACACGGGCGTGTCCATGGCCGTGTCGTACCGGGTTCGTCGAGAGCCCGAGAGGTCGACGATTTTTTGCTCAGTTCGTCGACTAGTGGGGGACACGCCCTCCAACACGCACGTGTCGGAACCCGTGTCGCAGGCGTGTTCTCTTGAGTGTCGACACAGATGTGTCGACATAGTGGTGTCGACACAATGGTGTTGGCACAGAGGTGTCGACACGGTGGTGTCGACACAGTTGTGTCGACACACGGGAGGTGTCGATACAGGCAGGGAACACAGCCTAGGACACGGGTGTGTCCATGACCGTGTCTTTTCGGGTTCGTCGAACACCTGCGGTTTTGACGTTTTTCGCTCGACGAAGTGTCGAGGCAGTGAACACGGCCTAGGACACGGGCGTGTCCTAGGCCGTGTCAAGCGTGTTCGTCGAATTTCTGCGAAGTCGACGAAGAGGCAGTCGACGATCGTCAAGACATCGAACATGGCCTGAGACACGGGCGTGTCCTAGGCCGTGTCCTTCTCGGGTTGTGAGCCGGGACTTGTGAGGGGTTGGACACGGCCTGGAGCCCAGGCGTGTTCAAATTGGACACAGTCGTGTAAAAAGTGACACGAGCGTGTCAAGGACCCGTGTTCTGTTTTGGGTGTGACGGTTTCAGCGTCGATTGGGGAACACGGCCCTAGACACGGGCTTGGCACAAGCCATGTTCGGCCTAGGTGTTTTTTTTTGCAGTTCGGAAAGTGGCCGTTCTTTCCCTTCTTTTGGAATCTGATGGTCCAGGGTTGCCCTTGCTGAGTTAAGTCCGAGAATAGGGTTAGAAACCCTCATTCTTCTCCAAGTAATCTCTTTCTAATATCTAGAGAGAGGGGAGAGCAAGGAAGAAGGTGAAGGAGAGAACCGGCTGTTGGAGAGGCTTCGGTGCTCCAAATCGCGAGTCGGGTCCAAATCCGTGGAGGCAAAATCGTTGCGAAGGTTTTCATCCGGCTAAGTTTCCATGGCTAGGAAGAGGGGTCGGAAGGTAACGACACTTCTCCTCTTGGTTTTAGGATGCATGTTTTAGCATCTTTTATTTTCTAGTTTTTGGGCACCAAACTCTCAAATGAGAGGGGTTTGGGTCGCCAAGGTTCAAGAGGAACCTCCGGGTCGATTGAGTCCGTCCCCGACATGTTTTTGCATTAGAGATCCGCTCCGTTAGTGGATTAGGCATGGTGGGTGAAGCCGTAGTCGCGACCGTTAGTCCGACTCGGTGATGTTGCATACGAGCTTTAATGATTCGTAGAGATCCGTTACGACAAGATGCCGTTTGTGATGTTTGTGATGTTTTCCCCTTTTTCTTGAGTGAGTACGTGTAGTCGGAACAGGACAAGGTTAGCTCCTCAATGGTGGTAGATGGCTTCCTTGGTGGACAAGGTTAGCTCCGCATTGGTGGTAGATGGTTTCCTTGTTACGCGGGAACGCTGCAGTATGAATGAGGGACTACGGTGGAATTGTCTTGGATTGTAATGTGCCAAGGCGTGGGTGTGTCTTCGTGGTCGGCTGGCTATCACGTGTGGAGAGTGTCCCGGCGAGACTAGTCCCCTTCTGTGAGACTGACGAGAATGTCAAGCATGGGGCAAGCCCGGGCAATGAGGCCATGAGCGGGTGGGGTCCAGCAAGGCTTCTTAGAATCGGTCAGTTTGTGTTTGTTGGAATCCTGACATGAGAAGTCAGAGCTTGCAGGCAAGCCCGGGTCTAAGACCTTGAGCTGGTGGGGCCTCTGCAAGAGTTCAGTGTGGCGGCTTGTATGTCGTTGGGGGAATGTTGGTACCTCCCCCCCCCTTTGTTTGCGGCTTTATGCCAATGGGGAAATAATGAGTACTCATATGATGTGATGATGTGCTAGTTGCATACGCGATAGGGTGCCTTGGATGAAGCCCGGGTTTTTGCATACATGCTGCAAAAGTAGGCCCTTTCATTATATGCTCAACAATAGAGAACGTGTATGTTGTTTGAGACATCCAAGCCTATTCTTAGTGCCTTACTTGTTTATTTATATATTGCATACGAAGTGCTGACTTGCAAGTTGGAGGGGTTTCCCGGGGTCCGTTAGAGGCGGCCGAGAGGAGATGTGTTGGTTACACAGTTTGAGGTCAGCCTTTGCTGACCCACGTTACAATCAAATTTTTACAGGGCAAGGATCGCAAGCAGGAGCCAGCTCGCCGTCCAAAAGGGCCTAAGTCTTATGAAGTGTTACCATTTTGCTGTAGCTCTACTTTTATGATATTGTATGGTTGATGCTCATATTTTCCGGCTTGCATGCCGAGGTAGTCTAGGTGTGCTTATGCACATTTATGACTGGTGTATTTATTTGAGTTTTGGACTCACTTTTGTTGTAAGGCCTTAAGGCCGCTTCGATACCCCTATATGATGTGGATAACTTCTAGTCTATTTGCATTTTCCGTTGTGCTGTGGTTATGAGTTTTGAGATCGGGTAGTTATATCATCTTATAATACTGAAGCTGTGGCGTCTCTATGTTGTGGGGCCTCGGCCGGACCCATATTATACGGACATTATAGGGGAGGTGTTACAATTTGGTATCAGAGGGAGGTTAGGTTCGAGGTCAGTGCGTATAGAAGTTATCCACATAGGAGTAATGCGGGACCATGAGTGTCCTTATGTTTGAGTCTTGCGATTAGAGACTGATCCCTTGTTTTCTTGCTTTTCTTAAGAGTGCAAGCAATGAGGCTGGTACGTCGAGACCAAGAGAAGAGCTTTTGGCGAGCAACGCCACAGCTCAGAGTCCTTTGGGCATGGGTGTAAACCCGACTGACTTCTTCCGCATGCTTGTAGAAGCAATGGTGGCAGCCCAGGCTATAGCAACAGCTCAGGTAGCAACCCGTGCTACACCGGATACGACGACGGCTGTGCCGGGCAGAGAAGCCAGGCGAGTAGAGCCTTTGGCAGAAAGATTGGTGATCGGGCACAGAGACCGGCAGATGCAGTACTTTCTGAGCTTCCATCCCCCGACATTCTAGGGTGTCGGCACCCCGACTGATGCGGAGGACTGGTGGGCACAGATTCAAGAGCTTTTGAGAGCGGCAGAGACGCCAGAAGAGAAGAAATCTGAATTTGCGGCCTTCATGTTGGAGGGAGATGCAAAGTTGTGGTGGGTGAGCTATAGCGGCCTCCAATTTCCTGGATGCAACCCGTCGATGGAAGAATATGGGGATGCTTTTCTAAAGAGGTACATTCCCGTTTCTACAAGGTTGGCCCTTCAGAGGCAATTTCTGCACTTGATGCAGCGAGACAAGACGGTGGACGAGTATGTGCAGGAGTTCACCCGTTTGGGTCGTTACGCGGGTACGACGATGGCGGATGATGTGGAGAGGGATAACCTCTTTTACCAGGGGCTGAGGGAGAATCTAAGGCAACCCTTTATTGCCATGAAGAGAGTTGGTTTTAACGAGCTATTTGAAGCCGCCGGGATGTTGGAGAGTGATCTAGAGTGAAGATAACGCCGCAAGGGTTTTACACCCAAGCAAGGAGAAGGGAAGCCTTCTCAATCCCATGGAAAGTCGAAAGGGAATAGATGGAGGAAGAAGCATCACCCGTACAAGTCTGGTGAGAAAAGCAAGTGGACGTCCGGATGGTCTCACTCTAAGGGGCCACCGACGTGCTTCAACTGTGGCAAGGTAGGGCACATAGCTCGTTTTTGTAACCAAGGGGGTGCGGAGCAGGAGACAAGGCGGGAGCAGACTGTGCGCTCCGGCCCCAGTGCCGCAGAGAAAGGGAAGATGGCGGAGTCGAGCGCTTCTCGGTTCCAACCGGTGCAACCAAGGGCTCACAACCTTGGACAGCAGGAAGAGATCCGCCAACCCGACATGGTGACAGGTATGAGGAAGTTTAAGTTTAACCTTACGCTCATACGTTTAGACCATTATTGTTGATGTTTGTATTGTAGGCTTTGTGTTGGTTTCCGGTTGCCCCGCTAGAGTACTGTTTGATACGGGAGTGTCGCACTCCTTTCTTGCGGAAAGCTTCATTCGGAGGATTGGAGTTGAGTCATTTTCGGCGGACGCGGAGCTGAAGGTGCTCATGCCCAATGGGTCATCCATGACCACCGGAAAGAAAGGGCGCATTTGTTGGGAGCTAAGCGGAGTTGACTTCATGTTGATAGCAGCGGTCTTACCGTTGGTAGAGTTTGATGTGATTTTCGGAATGGACTGGCTAGCGGAGCAACGTGCCAGTATTGATTGCCTATCCAAGGTGGTGACCCTAAGAAGCGAAGGGCAGTCGGAGGTCAAATTTGATTGCCTCAATGGAGTGGCATGTTCTCTGATTTCGTCCTTGCAGTTGGCGCGGGCAGTTAGCCAGGGTGGAGTAGCGCTTGTAGCGTTATTGGAGGTTTGTCTTTCTAGGTTATCACTTGGGGAAGTGCCTGTGGTGGCAGAGTTCGAGGATATATTCCCGGATGAACTTCCTGGAGCGTCTCCTTGACGGGAGATCAATTTCTCGATTGAGTTAGTACCGGAGGCTAGGCCGGTGTCGCGTCCTCTGTTTAGGATGGCACCAAAGGAGTTGGCTGAACTCAAGGTACAGTTGCAGGAACTGTTGGAGCAAGGGTATATCAGACCCAGTTCATCACCGTGGAGCGCGCCAGTGTTGTTTGTAAAGAAGAAAGACGGTAGTATGCGGCTGTGCATAGACTACCGAGAGCTGAATAAATTGACCGTCAAGAATAAATATCTGATTCCTCGGATAGACAACCTGTTCGACCAGTTGGTGGGGTCGGTAGTGTATTCAAAGTTGGACTTGAAGTCAGGATACTATCAGTTGCGGATTCAGGATGAGGACATACCCAAGACAGCGTTTGGCACGAGGTATGGACACTTCGAGTTCTCAGTGATGCCGTTCGGGCTGACGAACGCACCATCTGTATTCATGGATTTGATGAATCGAGTATTTCGAAAATACTTGGACTCTTTTGTAGTTGTCTTTATTGACGACATCTTGGTGTATTCCAAATCGGAAGTGGAGCATGAGACTCACTTGAGAATGGTCTTGCAAGTGTTGTGGGAGAACCAGTTGTATGCAAAATTCTCGAAGTGCGAGTTCTGGTTGGAGAAGGTGGCATTTTTAGGTCACGTGATTAGTGGGGATGGGGTGGCGGTAGATCCAACAAAGGTGGAAGCCATCAGAGATTGGCCGGTTTTGAGAACTGTGGCGGAAGTCCGAAGTTTTCTTGGACTAGCCGGGTATTATAGGAGATTTGTGGAAAACGTTTCGCGGATAGCTCTACCCCTCACCTCACTCACTCGTAAAGACCAGAAGTTTGTGTGGACTCAAGAGTGCAGTCAGGCATTCGAGACGGTGAAGGAAAGACTGATGACGGCTCTAATCCTAAGTCTACTGAAAGGGACAGAAGGCTTTCAGATCTTCAGTGACGCATCGGGATGCGGTTTGGGTTGCGTGTTGGTGCAACATGGCAGTGTAATAGCCTTTGGGTCTAGACAGCTGAAGCTTCATGAGAGGAATTACCCCGTTCATGACTTGGAGTTGGCGGCGGTAATTTTTGTGTTGAAATTGTGGCGGCACTATGTCTATGGTGCGAAGGTAGAGATCTTCACGGATCATAAAAGCCTGAAGTATCTCTTAGATCAGAAGGACTTGAATATGCGGCAATGTAGGTGGGTCGAGTTCCTTGGTGACTATGATGTGGCGATTCAGTATACGTCAGGCAGGGCCAATGTGGTGGCCGATGCGTTGAGTAGAAAATACTCTGGACAAGGAAATTGGATTGACGCTCATGATGAGCGGTTAGTGCGGGAATGGGAGTCCCTCGACTTGGAGAGCGAAGCAAGAGGCGAGGCTAGCATGGCTCGATTAAACTGGATTGAAATGCAGAACGACTTGTCCGATCGTATACGGGAAGCGACTCGTTTGGATGTGGAGTTTCAGCCATTCGTGGTTTAAGCTCAAAAAGGCGAGAGCAGCACCTGGGAGATGATTGACGGGATTTTGAGGAAGGATGGAAGGATTTGTGTACCGCAGTTTAGCAAGCTCCATGAGAAGTTGATGTTTGAGGCTCACTTTATAAAGTACTCCATTCATCCGGGCAGTACAAAGATGTACTTGGACATGAAGAGATCCTTTTGGTGGACTGGACTGAAGCGGGACGTAGCTTTGTACGTGAATCGATGTCAAACCTGTGCCTTGGTGAAGGCCGAGTGTCAGAAGCCGGGAGGGTTCCTGAAGCCTCTTCCAATCCCCGAGTGGAAATTTGATGACATCTCTATGGATTTTGTGCATGTGTTACCTAGATCACAGCAGGGTTACGACGCGATTTGGGTGATTGTGGATTGCTTAACCAAAGTGGCTCACTTCATCATAAACCGGAAGGAGGACAGCGTGGAGAAGCTGGTGGAGTTGTATGTTCGCAACATTGTGCGGCTACATGGGATCCCTAAAAGTATAGTCAGCGATCGTGACGGACGTTTCACGTCCAAGGACTGGAGGTTGGTTCAGAAGAGTCTGGGCACGAAGCTAAAGTTTAGTACGACTTTCCATCCTCAAACTAACGGGCAAACTGAAAGAATGAACCGTACTATGGAGGATATGCTGAGGATGTGTGTTCTTGACTTCGACAAGAAATGGGAGGATCACCTCTTCATGGTAGAGTTCGCATATAACAATAGTTACCCAGCAAGTATAAAGATGGCACCATACGAAGCTCTGTATGGGAGGCGGTGTCGAACACCGATGTCATGGACAGAGGTGGGAGACACCAAACTATTGGGAAAAGAAGTGGGGGAGGATGCTTGTGAGTTGGTGCAGACCATTTAAGAGCGCATGAATGTGGCTCAAGATCGACAAGCAAAATATTTTAATGCGCGCCATAGGAAGTTGGAGTTCGCGGTAGGCGATTGGGTCTATTTGAAGATCAAGCCGTTCAAAGGCGTTTCACGGGTTCGCCGACTCAAGAAATTGAGTCCTAGGTTTTTGGGACCTTTTGAAGTTGTTGAACGGGTGGGAGAAGAAGCGTACCAGTTGGCGTTGTCCGCAGAGTTGAGTGGATTGCATGACATCTTCCATGTTTCCGTCTTGAGGAAAGCCTTGGTACTGGCTAGTGTGGTGATCGAATTGGCATCGGTGCCGATAGAGGAAGACTTGAGGACGCGAGTCCGTCCAATTGCTATAGAGGACTCAGAAATTCGACAGTTGCGGAACAAAGAGGTCAAACTCGTAAAAGTCCGATGGGACAACTGCGGCCGTGAGGAGCTCTCTTGGGAGCGAGAATAAACCATGCTGGAGGAATAACCAGAGTTTTTACGTTCAGGTATCATTTACATTTTGTGTACCTCTTCTTGCTTTTGATAATTTCGGGACGAAATTCTTTTAAGGGGGAGAGAGTTGTAATACCCTAAAATCTGAAAGAAGGACGAGCAGCGTCGAGAGCCAAGTTGGGTCTTGGTGAGGGTCACACGGCCTAGGACACGGGCGTGTCCATGGCCGTGTAGTACCGGGTTTGTCGAGAGCCCGGGAAGCCGACGATTTTTCGCTTAGTTCGTCGACTAGTGGGGGACATGCCCTCCGACACGCCCATGTCGGAGCCCGTGTCGCAGGCGTGTTCTCTAGAGTGTCGACATAGAGGTGTCGACATGGTGGTGTCGACACAATGGTGTCGGCTCAGAGGTGTCGACACGGTGATGTCAACACAGTTGTGTCGACACAGGGGAGGTGTCAACACAGGCAGGGAACACGGCCTAGGACACGGGCGTGTCCATGGTCGTGTCTTTCCAGGTTCGTCGAACTCCTGTAGTTTCGATGTTTTTCGCTCGACGAAGTGTCGAGGCAGTGAACACGGCCTAGGACACGGGCGTATCCACGACCATGTCAAGCGTGTTCGTCGAATTTCTGTGAAGTCGATGAAGAGGCAGTTGACGATCGTCGAGACGTCGAACACGGCTTGAGACACGGGCATATCCCAGGCCTTGTCCTTCTAGGGTTGTGAGCCGGGACTTGTGAGGGGTTGGACACGGCCTGGAGCCCCGGCATGTTCAGATTGGACACTGCCGTATCAAAAGTGACACAGGCGTATCAAGGACCCATGTCCTATTTTGGGTGCGATGGTTTCGGCGTCGATTGGGGAGCACGGCCTTGGACACTGGCGTGTCATAAGCCGTGTTCGGCCAAGGTGTTTTGTTTTCTAGTTCAGATCGTGGTCGTTCTTTCCCTTCTTTTGGGATCTGATGGTCCAGGGTTGCCCTTGCAGAGTTAAGTCCGAGAATAGGGTAAGAAACCCTCATTCTTCTCCAAGCAATCTCTTTCTAAGATCTAGAGAGAGGGGAGAGCAAGGAACAAGGTGAAGGAGAGATTCGGCTGTTGTAGAGGCTTCGGTGCTCCAAATCGCGAGCCGGGTCCAGATCCGTGGAGACAAGATCGTTGCGAAGGTTTTCATCCGGCTAAGTTTCCATGGCTAGGAAGAGGGGTCGGAAGGTAACGACACTTCTCCTCTTAGTTTTAGGATGCATGTTTTAGCATCTTTTATTTTCTAGTTTTTGGGCATCAAACTCTCAAGTGAGAGGGGTTTGGGTCGCCAAGGTTCAAGAGGAACCTCTGGGTCGATTGAGTCTATCCCCGGCATGTTTTTGCATTAGAGATCCGCTCCGTTAGTGGATTAGGCATGGTGGGTGAAGCCGTAGTCGCGACCGTTAGTCCGACTCGGTGATGTTGCATACGAGCTTTAAGGATTCATATAGATCCATTGCGGCAAGATGTCGTTTGTGATGTTTGTGATGTTTTCCCCTTTTTCTCGAGTGAGTATGTGTAGTCGGAACCAGACAAGGTTAGCTCCTCAATGGTGGTAGATGGTTTCCTTGGTGGACAAGGTTAGCTCCGCATTGGTGGTAGATGGTTTCCTTGGTGCGCGGGAACGCTGCAGTACGAATGAGGGACTAGGGTGGAATTGTCTTGGATTATGATGTGCCAAGGCGTGGATGTGTCTCCGTGGTCGGCTGGCTATCCCGTGACGTGCACGTCATGTGTGGAGAGTGTCCCGGAGAGAGTAGTCCCCTTCTATGAGACTGGCGAGAATGCCAAGCATGGGGCAAGCCCGGGCAATGATGTAACACCCCGGATTTTTGATTGCGTACGCATGATGGGCGTTACGTTGGCTTTGACCGTTGTTCGAGCATGGTTTTTCCCGCGGGCTTGCGAGTGGCTGTTTTGGTAGCTGAGTTGCACGATTCCCCAGCAAATCGGAGTCCAAATTGGGGACTCGGTGAGGCCTCTTAGGGAATGTTTGCACTTTTCTCGCGCCCGGGTAATGTTGCTCAAAACGGGTTGCTTGTACAGAAAACAAAAAAAGGGGTAAAAAGTTCTTAAGGAAAAAATGGTCTAGGACGACACAGAAACACTTTTCAAAACAGGAAAAACTGGTCGTTTTTGTGCGTGACACGCCCCCTGACACGGGCGTGACCCAGGGCGTGACCTGGGCGTGACCTCCTTGACTCGACGAATTTTTCTTACGTCGAGTTGAGCTCGACGAATGGGGTACACGCCCCGTGACACGGGCGTGTCACGAGCCGTGTCCCGTAGTGTCGAGTGTCGAGTGTCGAGTGTCGAGTGTCGTGTGTCGGGTGTCGAGAGAGGGGACACGGCCTGTGACACGGGCGTGTCACAGGGCGTGTCAAGCTGTGTCGAGTGTCGACACTTTGTGTCGACGAGGTGTCGAGACACGGGCTACACGCCCTAGGTCACGGGCGTGACCGACCCGTCACGGGCGTGTACCCGGCCGTGTACCATGTGGATAAACTTGGATTTGCCGACCTTCTGCGCCACTTAAGGTACACGCCCTGCGTCACGGGCGTGACACAGGGCGTGACAGGCCCGAAAATCGACTTTTTCCAGTTTTTTGTGCCGTTCATTTCCTTGATTCTGCATCTAACGGTCCAGCTCTGTTCTGGAGGAAATAAGGCCGAAACAGAGATTTCTCCTACTCATTTCACCTTCTTCCTCATTCCAAAAGGAACTCAATGGAGCAAGGGCTAAAGCAAGGCAAGGAAAGAGAGGAGCAGCCATCGCGGCGTTGTCTCGGTTCAGGCAAGCGGTGTTCTTCACCCTTGCCAATCTTCTTTCTTGTTCTTTGATTGTGCAAAATAGCTATTTTTTCTCTTTCAATTTTCCTAGCTTGTTCTTCTTGTTTTGGGTTATTCCTCACTAGCCTTATTATGCTCTTGAATTTCCCTATGCTTAATGAATTTGATTTTTCATGCTTAGTTTTGTTTAGTTATCAAGTCTATGCTCGGTTGATTATCTGGTTCATGTGCTTCATGTAGCTAAGTTGATTCATGTTCATGTAACCTTTCTTATTCATGTGATTCTTCCTTGTTCATATCAAAAGCATGTGATTCTTTCTTGTTCCTAATCATGTGATTCATGTAACTAAGTTAATCAAACTCTATCACGTTTGCCATAACATTGGCAATTTGTCATCATGTGTGAGGATGAAGGAAGGGAACGTGTGTACTTGGGTTATGGTGCGATTTGCGTATGGTGTTAAGCTTAGGTTCGTTTATTGTGAGTTGTGCGAGGCGAATTGTGAACCATGGCAGGCACGTTTGTGTGAGGATTCGGTAAGGGGTGGTGTGGTTTAAGCCTTTGTGGCCACCGGGTTTGGATTTGTGGTGTAGAGCACCATTTTGGCCCCGATTTGGGCTGGCTTTTATTGGTGCGTTCCACTTTAGAGATGCCACCAAAAGACCCTTGCTGAATCGCATTTAACCGCTGCTTATGTTTCACTCGTATAGTTGTTTCTTGTACTAAGGATGATGGAATGGGCATGTGTTTTGCCTTTTTGCTCCTGCGGGTTGAGCAGGACTTGATGAAAATTGTACGCACTTGGTGCGTTTGGCACTTTGGATTGACAGTGTTTACTACTTGTTTTCCACCTGTTTTGTTCACTCATTTTACTTACATGAAACATTGCTACGGGGTCGGTAAGCCCCTTCATCATATTTTCGGAACTTCCTACTATATTGTGTAGCTTTGATGATTGCTGAGGTGTTCTTTCTTGAATGCCTCAGGTGCAGGTTGTAGCCGGTTGAGCGGCTAGTGCTTGGATAGAGTTTCTTGGGAGCTAGCCGAGCTTACTGCGCGAGGTAGTTCTTTTATTTGTTGTACAGATATACATGTGCCCCAATAGGTTCGTGTCAGCTTGTTGGCGCCCATTGGTGGCTTTCTTTACTTGTGATATATGAATAATAGACTGCTAATGTGACTCATTTGGATGAGATGATGTCTTCTTGCTCTTGGGAAGGATTTATGGTAGGTTGCATTATGTATTATTAAGCTAAACAAAACTATTATTGTATCCATGCATAACATGTTTTGGTCACCGAACACGTATTTTCCAAATGACGTAAACAAAGATGATTTCTTATCGTAGTATTAATAGAGATTGCATATAGGAGATCGTCATAAGTAAACAAAGTGTTTCCGCCGCGTACAAATGTGTTTTGATGCCTAAGGCCGAGGGATACGGCCATTAAATTCAAAGGTTTTCTTACATTTAACTGTTGGATTTCCACTCATAAAGTAAGCGTCAAGGGTTGCCTGAGTGTGTGCAGTTATCCCCTGCACGACGTGGCATCATAACCCGTAGTTCCTCTTGCTCTGATATGAGGTACTCGTTGAGGAAATGCGGGTTGTGACAGTTGGTATCAGAGGGAGGTTTGCTTGATAATTGGTCAGGCAAACTTTCTTTTTTGGTTGTAAGCATCATATCATACACACACCGAGGTGCCATCAGTATGTCTTGGCCAAAGCACGCACACTCCACTCATGGCATGACAAGAAGTATATGGGGCATATTATGTAGTATGGGATGCATAATATGTTGTTGTATATGGATCAACCATAGGGGCAACATGTGCGGGTTATGTAGTATGGGATGCATAACCTTACCACATGGATGCGACTAGCACGTTTTCTTTTCTTCGTTGCATGCAATGCTATGTAGTATGGGATGCATAGCATTGTGATGCGTACGACCGCTCATGGCATGCATTAAGGCCTTTTCTAGATTGCATCGCACAGCACGCATAACATAATATTGCATGAGCACAACGTGCCAAGCTAAAGATGTACATGATGACACCTGTACACTCATGGTTTTGGGTCAAATAAAGTCATGCATTCATCGGTTAGGCACAAGTTAGTGGGATGACGGTGAGTCATCTTTAGGCTAGGCATGCCATCATTCTCAAACTCCCAGAGCAAGGTAGCAGTTGATGTTCATATTTCTATATGTATGGTCTGTACATAGCCGTTGTGTGTTTTGTTGGGTTTGAGCTTGACAAGAGTGAACGTGTTTATAGGATGTCGAAGCGTCCAGTGACAAGGCAAACTCCCCAATTTGAGGGCGAGTCTTCGGGCGCGCAGAATAATGCCCTGATGGATAGTCTACGCCAAAGTAATGAGGCTTTGACGAGGCAGGTGCAGGAAGTGCAGTCCCAGCTCCAAGCTATGTCCTCAGCGATGTCTGGGCTGGCACCAAGAGGGCAAGAGACTGTCAGAGGCCCCACCATTTCTACTCCTTCCGTGGCAGTGATACCCCCAGTTGTGGTTCCTCCTGCGATGACTTTCATCTCGCAGTTTCAGCGACTTGGACCACCGACTTATGATGGAAAAGCGGACTTTGTGATCTTGGATGATTGGGTAATCATGTTGGAAGAGATGTTTGTTTATTCTGGCGTTACCGAGGACCAGAAGGTGATGCTTGCCGCCTATCAACTAAAAGGGTTGGCGAAAGGTTGGTGGTTGCGAGAAAAGGAGAGCCTAGGGGCGGGATGTTTGTGGGAAGCCTTCAAAGAAATGTTACGGCGCAAGTTTCTGCCGTCAGTTGAAAGGGACCGTCTGATGAATGACTTCTTGTACCTGAAGCAGAGGAAACTCACAGTTAGTGAGTATGAAATTGAGTTTAGCAAGTTAAGTCGGTTCGCTCCTAGGTTGGTGACTACGGAAGATGATCAAGTAAAGAGATTTCTTGGCGGACTCCGCAGTGACGTGCAGCAGTTCGCAAGTGCTTATGGAGCGACGAGTTACACTACTGTGGTTGAGGCTGCGTTGAAGGTTGAAGCGATAGAAAATGCAAAACAAAGAGGACAACTGATGAGGAAGGATAAGAGGAAGCTGATGGGAGGGAAAAGCTCCCAAGAATCGGACGTAAGGAAGAAGAACAAGTAGACGTGTAGCTTCTGTGGCCGGTCTGTTGAATTCTGTGAAGTGAAAGTGGGTGAATGGAAGGCTTGGGAAACCTATCCGCGCGGACTACGCGGACTGGGTTGGCGGACTGCTAGGTCGGCAGGGATGTTGCAGACGGTTTGCTCTGTGGCGGCCTGGGCGGTCTGTTCGCGCGGACTGCGCGGACAGCAGCGGCGGTCTGACAGGCCAGTGTATGCTCAGCAGGCGGTCTACTCCCAGGAAGTAACCGGGCGGATAGGAATGTTATCCGCGGAGTCCGGCATGAAGCGGACTGAAGAACTGGAGCTCGGCAGACCGGTTTGGCAGATGCCTTGGTCTTGCTCTAGTGAAGCGGCAAGTGGAAGCCGTGAAGACCGCCGGTCAGCGCGGACAGGAACTGGAGGTCGCCGGTATGGCGGGCTAGATCCAGTGTCCGCCTGTAAGTGCGGACTGGCCCTTGCGGCCAGTGGGCTGGACTTGGTGGGAATTGAACCAAGTCCAGGAGGCTCAGTCCGGGGAGATCGCGCAGTGGAGCGCGGGCTGGTTTCTCAGTCTGCCAAGCGTAGTAGAAGTGCAGTTGCCTTGTTTGCTAGCTTGGGGAAATGCGGACTGGAGAATTGCTTGTGCAGGAGCGTGCGGACTGGAGCCGGAGTCCGCTGAGTCCGGTTAAGCCTTGTGATGAGGTTATGGACTCAGGGAAGCGGACTGGAGTTCGCTGTATACGCGGACTGGGGTCTGCTGTTAGCGGACTGGATCGACGTGTCCGCTAAGTCCGGAGGTGCCTTGGCAATGAGGTAATGGACTTGGGATATGCGTACGATAGCTGGGTATCCGCTGAGTCCGGCAGGTGCCTTGATGGCGCGGTTGCGGGCTCGGGTTTTGCGGGCTGATGCCTTGTCCGCAGAATGGCGGATACGACTGTTGTGGAGTCCGGCTGTGGTGGTCCTGGCTTGGTCTCTGGCGGCAAGGCGGACTGGATATTGGAGTCCGGCCTTGTAGAAGCTGGGGCGGACTGGCTATCTGCACAGGGCGGCGAACTGGCATGTGTGTCCGCGGGCTGGCGGACACATAAGTTCTTGCTGCGGGATGTGGCGGTGATCCTAACAACTAGGGCGGTGACCATACTCATCGTCGTGCCTATATATAGGACCCATGTCACATCAGGAACAACCAACAAGAGAGGAACCTAGACCGAAGTAAGTGAACAGTATCTGAGCTCGCGTAAGTTGCTGCGGCCTGGACTATGTGTCCGCGCGGATAGAGTTGACCCGGTTGTGCTGTGCAGGTTGTGCGGATAGCGCTGGAAAGCCAGGACTTGGCTCTGATTGCGGTCAGGGACAGTGCGGACTCTGCGGTTAAGCAACAGGCGGTAAACAGCAGGTCGCGGATAGCGACCAGGCGGTCTTCTCTTTGGCGACTTGGTTCGGGGTTTAGGAGGTCGCCTGCATTAGGCGGACTGTTCCATTCGGTGACGCAGCTTGTGCGGTCTGGCGGCGTGCAGACCGGCGGTGAAGAGCTAAGCATTGGAGTAAGGGTGAGTCCGCGCGGCTTGGGTTGCGGTCTGGCGACCTGGCGGACTGAGCGGACTCCACAGCAGTAGGTCGGCGGCTTGATTGTTTGAGTCCGCGCGGCTTGTTTTTTGTTCTTGTCTTTGTAACTGTCTCTGCTCTCCCGGTGTTGGGTTTTGGTGAAGCATGTCTCGCCATGTATGTCTCGCCCTGTAAAGAAGTTTGCTCTTGATCAATAAAGAAGCTTGTGCTGCATGTGTTGCTGGTTGTTACTGCTTTGTTGAGATAACCACTGTTAACTCCACGATCCGGGAAAACTTTCAACATATAAGTGGGCGTATTCTCCTTCGGTTTGTTGAGTTTTCAGCAGGGTATCCAAGGGGGCGTCTGCGGTTTGTTGAATTTTAACATGGTATCAAAGCGAGGTTTTTGGAGTGGTCAAGCAGTGCTCAATGGAAGTAGTTGCTCTTCTGAAGAGGAAACCAGTGGTAGAACCATGGCAGTGGAGGATGCAAGTTGTCTTGGTATTGATCTTCTTACAGAGGCGAACTGTGAACGGTGGAAGTCCTGTATGAAGAGCTTTCTTCTTGGCGAGGACCTTTGGGAGGTTGTATGCGGAGCAGGAAGACAAGAGGATACTGCTGGCAATGCTGAGGCGATGAGAGCTTGGAAGGAGGCAAATGCGAAAGCGGAGTCTATTCTCAAGCAGGTGATCTCATCGGAGCTCTTGGACCACATCAGTGGATGTCGGTCAGCTGCGGAGGTTTGGACTTCCCTTGATGGGTTGTTCAGGAAGAAGGTGAAGGAGGTTGCTGCTGATGATGGTCCCTCTACTTCATATCAGGAAGAAAGGAGTTGTTCTCCTAGGCGTGATAAGAAGAGGAAGGAAGGACCAAGGTGCTATAAATGCAAGCAGCAAGGTCATCTTCGGAAGGAGTGCAAGGTTGTCTTGCTCTCGGCGAACGTAGCTCAGGTAGGGAGGAAGGAGAAGAACGTAGTTGGGACTTCAACTAGTTCTGGATCTGATCGGCTGGATGCCAGTGATAGTGCAGCTATCTGGCATGAAAGACTGGGGCATGTAGGGATGGACAAGCTGAAAGCAATGGCGGAAAGAAGACTCGTAAGAGGCTTGCCTAGATTGTCATCCTATGGCGATGGTCGGGGGTGTGCGGGATGTCAGGAAAGTGGAGCCTATCGCTTCATGGTCGACAAAGCACAAGCCAGGAGTAATGCACCATTGGCGGTTGTCCATTGTGCTCTGGTGGGACCGACCGTCACGGCCAGTCTTGGAGGCAGCAGGTTCATGCTGATATTGGTTGATGACTATTCTGGGTATACTTGGGTATACTTTATGAAGACGAAGTCCAGCATGGTACGCTTGTTTGTGGAGTTCAAGAAGCTTGTCGAAGGCCAGCTTGGCCGGAGGATCAAGGTGTTGAGGACAGGTTTCGGTGGTGAGTTTGACTCAACCGAGTTCTCACGCTTTTGCAGGAAGCAAGGGATCCGGATGGAGCTTTCTTGTGGACATACTTCACAACAGGGTAGTGTTGCAGCTCGGATGATCCGTTGGTTAACGGAGACCTGCAAGTGTTGGCTTCGGAGTAAAGGCGGTCTGAAGGCTCTTTGGGCGGAAGGAATGGCCTGTGCTGCTCATGTCATCAACCAGATGCCTCTTAGTCCGATCATAATGAAGACTCCTTATGAGCTAATGTTCAGAGTGAAGCCCTCAGTGAAGCACCTTCGGGTGTTTGGAGCTACCTGCTATTTACACTCTCCGGGTGCTCTCAAAACAAAGCTAGTCTTTGTTGGGTATGATGAGCAGAAAAGAAGATGGAGGTGTATGGATCCTGCGACGAAGAAACTCATAGTGTCGAGAGACATTGTTTTTGATGAGTTGACGCCGTATTGGGGTAGCTCTTATGTGGAGCTAGAAATAAGCAGGTCAGATGGTGGGCTGAAGGAGGCTGCTGCTAAGGAAGTGGAGTTGCCTGAGTCACCAGGTGCTCCAGGTTGTTCTAGCTCCGGGGCAAAGGCGTCAGAGTCGGGAAGAAGGGGGAGCGATGCTCCTGGACCTTCTGGCTCAAAGGCGGAGGCTTCCTGTTCAGGAAGCAAGGGGAGTAATGTTCCAGGCAGTTCATGTTCAAGAGGGAAGTCTTCTGGTTCAGGTAGCAGGGGGAGCGTTGCTCCAGGTGCTCTTGGTTCCAGTAAGGAGGCGTCTTGTTCAGGGAACAAAGGGAGCATTGTTCCGGGTTTGCCCGGGAACGGAGCTGGTTCAAAAGCAGCGGAGGTGGTTAGCCATGATCAGGTTCTTCGGAGATCGAAGAGGATCAGTAAGCCACCAGCTCGATATAGCGAAGGGAACACGGTGGACTTGGTCCCGTGTTTCCTTGTTAGCCCTCAGGTCGAGCAAGGGACTTCTGGCTGTGATGACCCCACTAGAATCAAGGAGGTGGTTGACACCAAGTCTGATGAGGTGACTTCTCTCAGAGGCAACGAGGCTTGGGCTTCTAGGTCCAAGGAAGTTGGTGATACTCCTATGATGCATGAGTGGAGGTTGAAGCTAAAGAAGGTAGAGGGAAGCATGGCTCCTTTTGGGAGATGCTGGAGGGCTCCCTCATGGTCCATGATATGCGGGGCGAGGACTATGTCTTGGACATCTCTTCGTAGATGCTATCGGAAGGACCAGGTGCAAGGTTACGGGAGCTGCTGGAGTTATTCACCACTTCTCACTTCAAGGGGGAGTGTTGAATTCTGTGAAGTGAAAGTGGGTGAATGGAAGGCTTGGGAAACCTATCCGCGCGGACTACGCGGACTGGGTTGGCGGACTGCTAGGTCGGCAGGGATGTTGCAGACGGTTTGCTCTGTGGCGGCCTGGGCGGTCTGTTCGCGCGGACTGCGCGGACAGCAGCGGCGGTCTGACAGGCCAGTGTATGCTCAGCAGGCGGTCTACTCCCAGGAAGTAACCGGGCGGATAGGAATGTTATCCGCGGAGTCCGGCATGAAGCGGACTGAAGAACTGGAGCTCGGCAGACCGGTTTGGCAGATGCCTTGGTCTTGCTCTAGTGAAGCGGCAAGTGGAAGCCGTGAAGACCGCCGGTCAGCGCGGACAGGAACTGGAGGTCGCTCGGTATGGCGGGCTAGATCCAGTGTCCGCCTGTAAGTGCGGACTGGCCCTTGCGGCCAGTGGGCTGGACTTGGTGGGAATTGAACCAAGTCCAGGAGGCTCAGTCCGGGGAGATCGCGCAGTGGAGCGCGGGCTGGTTTCTCAGTCTGCCAAGCGTAGTAGAAGTGCAGTTGCCTTGTTTGCTAGCTTGGGGAAATGCGGACTGGAGAATTGCTTGTGCAGGAGCGTGCGGACTGGAGCCGGAGTCCGCTGAGTCCGGTTAAGCCTTGTGATGAGGTTATGGACTCAGGGAAGCGGACTGGAGTTCGCTGTATACGCGGACTGGGGTCTGCTGTTAGCGGACTGGATCGACGTGTCCGCTAAGTCCGGAGGTGCCTTGGCAATGAGGTAATGGACTTGGGATATGCGGACGATAGCTGGGTATCCGCTGAGTCCGGCAGGTTCCTTGATGGCGCGGTTGCGGGCTCGGGTTTTGCGGGCTGATGCCTTGTCCGCAGAATGGCGGATACGGCTGTTGTGGAGTCCGGCTGTGGTGGTCCTGGCTTGGTCTCTGGCGGCAAGGCGGACTGGATATTGGAGTCCGGCCTTGTAGAAGCTGGGGAGGACTGGCTATCTGCACAGGGCGGCGAACTGACATGTGTGTCCGCGGGCTGGCGGACACATAAGTTCTTGCTGCGGGATGTGGCGGTGATCCTATCAACTAGGGCGGTGACCATACTCATCGTCGTGCCTATATATAGGACCCATGTCACATCAGGAACAACCAACAAGAGAGGAACCTAGACCGAAGTAAGTGAACAGTATCTGAGCTCGCGTAAGTTGCTGCGGCCTGGACTTTGTGTCCGCGCGGATAGAGTTGACCCGGTTGTGCTGTGCAGGTTGTGCGGATAGCGCTGGAAAGCCAGGACTTGGCTCTGATTGCGGTCAGGGACAGTGCGGACTCTGCGGTTAAGCAACAGGCGGTAAACAGCAGGTCGCGGATAGCGACCAGGCGGTCTTCTCTTTGGCGACTTGGTTCGGGGTTCAGGAGGTCGCCTGCATCAGGCGGACTGTTCCATTCGGTGACGCAGCTTGTGCGGTCTGGCGGCGTGCAGACCGGCGGTGAAGAGCTAAGCATTGGAGTAAGGGTGAGTCCGCGCGGCTTGGGTTGCGGTCTGGCGACCTGGCGGACTGAGCGGACTCCACAGCAGTAGGTCGGCGGCTTGATTGTTTGAGTCCGCGCGGCTTGTTTTTTGTTCTTGTCTTTGTAACTGTCTCTGCTCTCCCGGTGTTGGGTTTTGGTGAAGCATGTCTCGCCATGTATGTCTCGCCCTGTAAAGAAGTTTGCTCTTGATCAATAAAGAAGCTTGTGCTGCATGTGTTGCTGGTTGTTACTACTTTGTTGAGATAACCACTGTTAACTCCACGATCCGGGAAAACTTTCAACATATAAGTGGGCGTATTCTCCTTCGGTTTGTTGAGTTTTCAGCAGGGTATCCAAGGGGGCGTCTGCGGTTTGTTGAATTTTAACACGGTCAGGCCACCCATTTGAGAAATGTTTCAAGCGGTTGGGGATGCAAAAGAAGGAGCAGGTGCACGCCATTCAGGATGCGCCAACCAGAGACTTGGAGTGTACAGCTTGTGGGGGAAGAGGTCAGGATATGAGCCGCTGCTGGGTCAAGGACAAGGTGTGCTTCCAGTGTGGCAAATAGGGACATCTGAAGGCAAGGTGCCCACAAAACCAGCCCGTGCTGCAACCAATGCCACTCCGAGGCTTTGCCTCCGCCTCCGCGTTTGGACAAAGGAAAAGGGAAGTTAAATGTGATGTCCTCAGAGGAAGCTCAGATGTCACCCCAGGTTATCTCAGGTTCGATTCATTCCTCTGGTTCACGTTTTGTTTATGCCTCTTACGAGTAGTTCTTAGCTCCATATGTACCCTTATAGGACACTTTAAGGTAAATAACCATTGGACGCGTGTTCTCTTTGATTCTGGCGCGGCCCATTCATTTGTGGCTCGAACCTTTCTGGATCAAGTATCATTTGACACCAGATCGAGTGGGGCATGCCTTTTTGGTGAAGTTCCCTTCCGGTGCTTCTGTGGTGGCAGACTGGGGTCTTCTTGCTTGTCCCATTTTGTTGGGCGATTTCTTAGCAAAGGCTGATTTCAAGGTGATCGATTTGGAGGATTTTGACGTCATTCTGGGCATGGACTGGTTATCCCGCTATGACGCCGTCATCCAGTGCAAAGGGAAGCGCTTGGATTTTATCAAGGACAATGGTCAGCCGGGAAGTGTTTATGGTGCTTCATGCCAGGATACTCCAGGGCTTTCAGCGGTATGTGTTCGGACGTTGTTTGTTTCCTGACTGTTTTGCTTGTCTAGTCTAAGTTGTGGGGACTAGTGCTGTTTTGCCGCGTTTGGAGGTGATTCCTGTTGTGCGTGAATTTCCAGATGTTTTTCCTACTGATCTTCCTGGTCTTCCCCCTGATCGTGATGTCGAGTTCGTTATTGATTTGGAACCGGGTACGCGGCCTATTGCGAAAGCGCCGTACAGAATGGCCTCGCGTGAGCTATCAGAGTTGCATACCCAGCTGGATGACTTATTGGCAAAAGGGTTTATCAGGCCGAGTTCATCACCTTGGGGTGCACCGGTGTTATTTGTAAATAAGAAAGATGGGTCGATGCGGCTTTGCATCGATTACCGGGAGTTGAACAAGGTGACGATTAAAAACAAGTACCCACTGCCAAGAATCGATGATTTGTTTGATCAACTGCGTGGCAGTTCCGTATTTTTGAAGATTGATCTCTGCTCGGGCTATCATCAGCTCAAGGTCCGGGAGTCTGATATTCCGCGGACTGCATTTCGATCAAGGCATGGCCATTTTGAATTTCTGGTGATGTCGTTTGGTTTGACCAACGCACCATCAGCCTTCATGGATATGATGAACAGGGTGTTCAAGGACTACTTGGATAAGTTTGTGGTGGTTTTTATTGATGACGTTCTTGTCTACTCCCGCAGTGTTTAGGAGCATGAACAGCATCTGCGATTGGTATTGGCCACTTTGCGAGACCAACGGTTATTTGCCAAGCTAAGCAAATGCGAGTTTTGGTTGCCTCAAGTTGCCTTTCTGGGTCATGTCATTAATCACCATGGAATTTCAGTGGATCCCGAAAAGATTGCTGCAGTCATGGAGTGGAGAAGACCGGAGACACCCAAGGAGATTCGAAGCTTCTTGGGATTGGTCGGCTATTATCGCTGATTTGTCGAAGGTTTTGCTGCGTTGGCTGCACCTTTGACTCGCTTAACCCAGAATAATGTGGCGTTTGAGTGGAATGACAAGTGTGAGGCGTCCTTCCTGGAACTCAAGAACAAGTTATGTACCGCTCCTGTGTTGATCTTGCCGACAGAAGGGATAGATTATGACGTTTTTGTGGATGCGTCGCACGTTGGACTTGGATGTGTTTTAATGCAAGACAAAAAGGTGATTGCGTATGGGTCTCGGCAGTTGAAAAGTCATGAAAAGAACTACCCAACGCATGATTTGGAGTTCGCAGCGGTGATATTTGCATTGAAGTTGTGGAGACACTTACTTTATGGTGCGCAATGTAAAATCTTTACGGATCATAAAAGTTTAAAGTACGTCTTCACGCAAAAGGAACTTAATCTGCGCCAACGGCGATGGCTTGAATATGTAGCTGATTATGATGTGGACATTCAGTATCATCCGGGGAAAGCGAATGTTGTGGCCGATGCTTTGAGTCGGAAGACGGGGAAATTATTTCATCTTTCAGTCGACTGTCTTGTGGAGGAATTTCTATTGATGGATATTTCCGTGGGCAAATATGACCCGCAAAGTCATTCGATGGTAGAAGAACCTTCATGGCTGGTGCTTGCAAGACAACATCAAAAGGATGATCCTGATCTTTTACATTTATTTCTTCGAACTGAAAAGAGTGAATTACCGGATTTTTCTATTGATGAGGGGGGCACGTTAAAGTATCGTGGTCGATTTTGTATCCCCGCAGTTGGTGACATTCGCGAGATGGTGTGTAGGGAAGCACATGGCTCAAGTATGGCCTACCATCCAGGCTCAACAAAAATGTACCGTGATTTGAAACAAATTGTTCTGGTGGTATGGAATGAAAAGAGATATAGTGCAATTTGTATCTGAATGTCATACCTGCAAGCGGGTGAAAGCTGATCATGGGAGGCCTGGTGGCAAGTTGACACCATTGGAGATTCCAACATGGAAGTGGGAAAGCATCTCAATGGATTTTATTACAGGCCTACCAAGATCTCCACGAGGACATGACTCCGTGTGGGTGATCGTGGATAGATTGACCAAGTGTGCTCATTTCATATCATTTAAAGTCAACTACCCGATGAAGACAATAGCGGAGCTCTATTTGAACGAGATCATCCGACTGCATGGTGTGCCAGTCAATATCATTTCAGACCGGGATTCCCGATTTACTTCTCGTTTCTGGATGAGCCTCCAAGAGAGTTTTGGAACGGATTTGCGGTATTCCACTGCTTACCACCCTCAGACGAATGGCCAAACAGAACGAGTAAATCAAATCGTGGAAGATATGATTCGATGCTACATTCTTGAGTATGGCGGAGCATGGGATGAACGTTTGCGGCTTATGGAATTCACATATAATAACAGCTATCAAGAAAGCTTGCAAATGGCTCCGTTCGAAGCGTTATATGGGCGTCGATGTCGGACTCCCCTATTTTGGACTGAGGTTGGCGAGCGGCCTTTGTTGGTCCCAGAGGCGCTCGAGGACATGGAAGTTGCCATACGACTTATTCGGGAGAAGCTCCGAATCGCCCAAGAGCGATATGAAAAGTACGCCAACCGACGAAGGTCGGAATTAGAGTTTGCGGTGGGGGATTCCGTTTTCTTGAAAGTCTCCCCAATGGTTGGGATTAAAAGGTTTGGAAAAGAGCGCAAATTAGACCCAAGATTTATGGGTCCCTTCAAGATTCTTGCGCGAGTTGGTGCATCCGCTTACAAAGTAGAATTACCCGTGAACTTTCCTGGTGTTCACGACGTGTTTCATGTTAGCCAACTTCGCAAGTGTGTGCGGAATGATCAGCGAGTTTTGGATTTTGTGCCGCAATTGGCGCCAAACCTTTCTTATGTGGAGATGCCCATCCGGATATTAGACTCCGAAGATCGCGTGTTGCGGAGAAAGAGGATTCCTATGGTCAAGGTGCTATGGAAAAATCAAAATGTGGAAAGCGCGACGTGGGAGCTCGAGTCAACGATGAGGGCGCCTCACCCTCATTTGTTCCCGTAAAAAAAGCTGGTATGTGAATTGGTGTTTTTGTTGCATTGGTGTTTTTGGTTTGCTACCTTATTTGATTGAGATCAAAATGATTGAAAAGTTTCAAGGCGAAACTTTTTGTTAGGGGGAGTGATTGTAACACCCCGGATTTTTGATTGCGTACGCATGATGGGCGTTACGTTGGCTTTGACTGTTGTTCGAGCATGGTTTTTCCCGCAGGCTTGCGAGTGGCTGTTTTGGTAGCCGAGTTGCACGATTCCCCAGAAAACCGGAGTCCAAATTGGGGACTCGGTGAGGCCTCTTAGGGAATGTTTGCACTTTTTCGCGCCCGGGTAATGTTGCTCAAAACGGGTTGCTTGTACAGAAAACAAAAAAAAGGGATAAAAAGTTCTTAAGACAAAAATGGTCTAGGACGACACAGAAACACTTTTCAAAACAGGAAAAACTGGTCGTTTTTGTGCGTGACACGCCCCCTGACACGGACGTGACCCATGGCGTGACCTGGGTGTGACCTCCTTGACTCGACGAATTTTTCTTGCGTCGAGTTGAGCTCGACGAATGGGGTACACACCCCGTGACACAGGCGTGTCACGGGCCGTGTCCCGCAGTGTTGAGTGTCGAGTGTCGAGTGTCGAGTGTCGGGTGTCGAGTGTCGAGTGTCGAGTGTCGGGTGTCGAGAGAGGGGACACGTCCTGTGACACGGGCGCGTCACATGGCGTTTCAAGCTGTGTCGAGTGTCGACACTTTGTGTCGACGAGGTGTCGAGACACGGGCTACACGCCCTAGGTCACGGGCGTGACCGACCCGTCACGGGCGTGTACCCGGCCGTGTACCGTGTGGATAAACTTGGATTTGCCGACCTTCTGTGCCGCTTAAGGTACACGCCCTGCGTCACGGGCGTGACACAGGGCGTGACAGGCCCGAAAATCGACTTTTTCCAGTTTTTTTGTGCCGTTCATTTCCTTGATTCTGCATCTAACGGTCCAGCTCTGTTCTGGAGGAAATAAGGCCGAAACAGAGATTTCTCCTCCTCATTTCACCTTCTTCTTCATCTTCTTCCTCATTCCAAAAGGAACTCAAGGGAGCAAGGGCTAAAGCAAGGCAAGGAAAGAGAGGAGCAGTCGTCGCGGCGTCGTCTCGGTTCAGGCAAGCGGTGTTCTTCACCCTTGCCAATCTTCTTTCTTGTTCTTTGATTGTGCAAAATAGCTAGTTTTTCTCTTTCAATTTTCCTAGCTTGTTCTTCTTATTTTGGGTTATTCCTCACTAGCCTTATTATGCTCTTGAATTTCCCTATACTTAATGAATTCGATTTTCCATGCTTAGTTTTGTTTAGTTATCAAGTCTATGCTCGGTTGATTATCTGGTTCATGTGCTTCATGTAGCTAAGTTGATTCATGTTCATGTAACCTTTCTTATTCATGTGATTCTTCCTTGTTCATATCAAAGGCATGTGATTCTTTCTTGTTCCTAATCATGTGATTCATGTAACTAAGTTAATCAAACTCTATCACGTTTGCCATAACGTTGGCAATTTGTCATCATGTGTGAGGATGAAGGATGGGAACGTGTGTACTTGGGTTATGGTGCGATTTGCGTATGGTGTTAAGCTTAGGTTCGTTTATGGTGAGTTGTGCGAGGCGAATTGTGAACCATGGCAGGCGCGTTTGTGTGAGGATTCGGTAAGGGTTGGTGTGGTTTAAGCCTTTGTGGCCACCGGGTTTGGATTTGTGGTGTAGAGCACCATTTTGGCCCCGATTTGGGCTGGCTTTTATTGGTGCGTTCCACTTTAGGGCTGCCACCAAAAGACCCTTGCTGAATTGCATTTAACCGCTGCTTATGTTTCAATCTTATAGTTGTTTCTTGTACTAAGGATGATGGAATGGGCATGTGTTTTGCCTTTTTGCTCCTGCGGGTTGAGCAGGACTTGATGAAAATTGTACGCACTTGGTGCGTTTGGCACTTTGGATTGACAGTGTTTACTACTTGTTTTCCACCTGTTTTGTTCACTCATTTTACTTACATGAAACATTGCTACGGGGTCGGTAAGCCCCTTCGTCATATTTTCGGAACTTCCAACTATATTGTGTAGCTTTGATGATTGCCGAGGTGTTCTTTCTTGAATGCCACAGGTGCAGGTTGTAGCCGGTTGAGCGGCTAGTGCTTGGATAGAGTTTCTTGGGAGCTAGCCGAGCTTACTGCGCGAGGTAGTTCTTTTCTTTGTTGTACAGACATACATGTGCCCCAATGGGTTCGTGTCAGCTTGTTGGCGCCCATTGGTGGCTTTCTTTACTTGTGATATATGAATAATAGACTGCTAATGTGACTCATTTGGATGAGATGATATCTTCTTGCTCTTGGGAAGGATTTATGGTAGGTTGCATTAGGTATTATTAAGCTAAACAAAACTATTATTGTATCCATGCATAACATGTTTTGGTCACCGAACACGTATTTTCCAAATGACGTAAACAAAGATGATTTCTTATCGTAGTATCAATAGAGATTGCATATAGGAGATCGTCATAAGTAAACAAAGTGTTTTCGCCGTGTACAAATGTGTTTTGATGCCTAAGGCCGAGGGATACGGCCATTAAATTCAAAGGTTTTCTTGCATTTAACTGTTGGATTTCCACTCATAAAGTAAGCGTCAAGGGTTGCCTGAGCGTGTGCAGTTATCCCCTGCATGACGTGGCATCATAACCCGTAGTTCCTCTTGCTCTGATACGAGGTACTCGTTGAGGAAATGCGGGTTGTGACAAATGAGGCCATGAGCGGGTGGGGTCCAGCAAGACTTCTTAGAATCGGTCAGTTTGTATTTGTTGAAATCCTGACATGAGAAGTCAGAGCTTGCTGGTAAGCCCGGGTCTAAGACCTTGAGCTGGTGGGGCCTCTTCAAGAGTTCCATATGGAGGCTTGTATGCCGTTGGGGGAATGTTGGTACCCCCCCTTTTGTTTACGGCTTTATAACAATGGGGAAATAATGAGTACCCATATGATGTGATGATGTGCTAGTTGTATACGCGATAGGGTGCCTTGGGTGAAGCCCGAGTTTTTGCATACATGCTGCATAAGTAGGCCCTTTCATTATATACTCAACAATAGAGAACGTGTACGTTGTTTGAGACATCCAAGCCTGTTCTTAGTGCCTTACTTGTTTATTTATATATTACATACGAAGTGCTGACTTGCAGGTTGGAGGGGTTCCCCGTTGTCCGTTAGGGGCAGCCGGGAGGAGATGTGTTGGTTACACAATTTGAGGTCAGCCTTTGCTGACCCATGTTACAATCAAATTTTTACAGGGCAAGGATTGCAAGCAGGAGCTAGCTCGCCGGCCAAAAGGGCCTAAGCCTCATGAAGTGTTACCATTTTGCTGTAGATCTACTTTTATGATATTGTATGGTTGATGCTCATGTTTTCCAGCTTGCATGCTGAGGTAGTGTAGGAGTGCTTATGCACATTTATGACTGGTGTATTTATTTGAGTTTTGGACTCACTTTTGTTGTAAGGCCTTAAGGCCGCTTCGATACCCATATATGGTGTGGATAACTTCTAGTCTGTTTGCTTTTTTTGCTGTGCTGTGGTTATGAGTTTTGAGATAGGGTAGTTATATCATCTTATAATACTGAAGATGTGGCGTCTATATGTTGTGGGGCCCCGGACGGACCCATATTATACGGTCATTACAGGGGAGGTGTTACAATTTGGTATCAGAGGGAGGTTAGGTTCGAGGTTAGTGCGTATAGAAGTTATCCACATAGAGTAATGCGGGACCATGAGTGTCCTTATGTTTGAGTCCTGCGATTAGAGACTGATCCCTTGGTTTCTTGCTTTTCTTAAGAGTGCAAGCAACGAGGCTGGTACATCGAGACCAAGAGAAGAGCTTTCGGCGAGCAGTGCTACAGCTCAGGGTCCTTTGGGCATGGGTGTAAACCCGGCCGACATCTGCCGCATGCTTGCAGAAGTAATGGTGGCATCCCAATCTGCAACAACAGCTCAGGTAGCAACCCCTGCTACACCGGATACGGCGACGGCTGTGCTGAGCAGAGAAGCCAGGCGAGTAGAGCCTTTGGCAGAAAGAGTGGTGATCAGGCATGGAGACCGGCAGATGAAGTACTTTCTGAGCTTCCATCCCCCTACATTCAAGGGTGTCGGTACCCCGACTGATGCGGAGGACTGGTGGGCACGGATTAAAGAGCTTTTGAGGGCGGTAGAGACGCCAGAAGAGAAGAAATCTGAATTTGCGGCCTTCATGTTGGAGGGAGACGCAAAGTTGTGGTGGGTGAGCCATAAAGGACGCCAATTTCCTGGATGCACCCCGTCGATGGAAGAATTTGAGGATGCTTTTCTAAAGAGGTACATTCCCATTTCTACAAGGTTGACCCTTCGGAGGCAATTTCTGCACTTGATACAACGAGACAAGACGATGGACGAGTATGTGCAGGAGTTCACCCATTTGGGTCGTTACGTGGGTACGACGATGGCGGATGATGTGGAGAGGGATAATCTCTTTTACCAGGGGCTGAGGGAGAATATATGGCAACCCCTTATTTCCATGAAGAGAGCTGGTTTTAATGAGCTAGTTGAGGCCGCGAGGACGTTGGAGAGTGATCTATAGTGAAGCCAACACCGCAAGGGTTTTACACCCAAGCAAGGAGAAGGGAAGCTGACTCTCCTACTGAGGTGCTGACTCTCCTACTCAAGGCATCTTCCAAGGTGTTCGCCTTCCCTGGTTGATAATGCATGGTGTAATCATAATCGCATAAGAATTCAAGCCACCTTCTCTGGCGCAGGTTCAGGTCTTTCTGCGTGTCAATATATTTGAGGTTCTTGAGATCCGAGATGATATCACAATGAACCCCATATAAGTAATGTCTCCAGATCTTTAATGCAAATACCATCACCCCGAGCTCTAAATCATGTACGGGGTAATTCTGTTCATGCTTCTTCAACTGCCTCGAAGCATAAGCGATGGCATGCCCGTGCTGCATCAATACCGCACCCATTCCCTGATATGAGGTGTCAGTATATATGTGAAATCCTTCGTTCCCAGATGGAAGTGCAAGGATATAGGAAGAGGTGAGCCTGTCCTTTAACTCCTGAAATGTCGCCTTGCACTTCTCCGTCCATGAAAAAGATGCTTCCTTCTTCGTCAAGGACGTGAGGGGGAGTGCTATCCTCGAGAACCCATCCATGAACTTGCGATAATATCCTGCGAGTCCCAGAAAACTGCGTATTTCCGATGCTGACTTTGGTCGCGGCCAATCTCTAACTGCCTGCACCTTGGCTGGGTCCACGACCAACCCTGCCCCACTGATAGTATGCCCCAGAAATGCCACTTCTTGCAGCCAGAACTGGCACTTGGAGAACTTAGCATACAATTGGTGCTCTCTCAACTTCCCCAAAACTAAGGCCAAATGCTGAGTATGGTCTTCCTGTGTCTGGGAGTAGATCAGTATATCATCGATGAAGATTATAACAAATCTATCCAGGTAGGGCTCGAAGACGCGGTTCATCAAGCTCATGAATGCAGAAGGCGCATTCGTGAGCCCGAAAGGCATCACCGTGAACTCGTACAGTCCATAGCGGGAACTGAAGGCCGTCTTCGGAATGTCCTCCTCCTGGATCCGCAACTGATAATAATCGGATCTCAAATCTAACTTGGAGAACCAGAAAGCTCCCTGAAGCAGATCAAAAAGCTCGTCAATCCGGGGTAGCGGGTATGTATTCCGGGCCGTCAACCGGTTCAGCTCTCGGTAGTCGATGCAGAGATGCAGGGAGCCGTCCTTCTTCTTGACAAATAACACCGGTGCTCCCAACGGTGATGAGCTCGGTCGGACAAATCCTAATTCTACCAGCTCTTGTAGCTGTGTCCTGGACTCTGCTAGCTCCTTTGGGTCCATCCTGTACGGTGCCCGAGATACGGGCCTCGCTCCTGGCACCAACTGAATGCGGAAGTCCATGTCCCTGGCCGGTGGCAATCCGGGCAATTTCTCCGAAAACACGTCGGAAAAATCCCTAGCCACCGGAATATCCACAATAGAAGCCTATGCTACTGCCATCTCGAAGTAGATAACGTATACTTCTTCTCCTTGCTTGTGGGCTTTGACAGCCTGTACAGATGATAATAAGATACGGGAGACAAGTATAATACCTTCGACGATGACGTAGGAGTCTCGTGCCTCAGTGTGATCCTCCTTGACGGGCAATCGATCTGGGCATGGTTCCAATGTAACCAAGTCATGCCCATGATCAAGTCGAAATCTGGCATCTTCAGAATCGTTGCGGGCGCTTCAAATGTCTTTCCGCCGATTTCCGCCTCCATATTACACTTGGCAGATGATAGTAGTACCGATCCATCAGGGCGCCTCACTCTCATCATCGAGCCCGTGAATCGTTCCACGCCATCCAATCCTTCAACAAAGGCTTCTGATACGAACGCGTGTGAAACACCCGTATCGAATAGTGTATGAGCGGGCTTGCTGCTGATAAAGACTATGCCTGAGGTTGATTGAGTTTCAAATGCATAGTTATTCTTCATGGTTAGTACAATACATAACAAAAAATGTCTAAATTTAGTAACATTATTTGTGTACCTGTGATGACGTCTTCAAGGTTCCTCGGCTCGGCGAGGTCCAATGCATACATCTGCTCCTATTTTCTGCCTCGGCCAAAAGGTCCCCGGCCTCGACCTCGAACTCGACCTCGTCCTCGACCTCGGCCCTGCTGTACAGGAGGGGCCACCGGAGGTGGAGGAGGTGGAGGAGGAAGTGGATGAAACTGATGCGGGCACTCAGATCTAATGTGGCCCGGGTGATGGCACCCAAAACAAACTATCGATCGCTGGCCACGATCATCCTGTCTCATCTGGCCATGTGTCTGTGGTGTGGAGGAGCTGGTGCTGCAGGGGGTCTCTGTTCTTGCCTGTAGTTGGGACGATAACATCCCCCACCTATCTTGTGCCTCATGACTCTGCCCCTCTGTGAGCCCCGGCTATTCTCCCCAAAGAACGACCCATCCAGTGGTCTCTTTCCTATGTTCTGCACCATCAAGTGGTCTGCCTCCAGCTTCTTGGCCATCTCAATGATCTGAGCTGAAGTGCCATGAGAGATGAATAGTAGGGCCTGCCTCAAATCATCTCTAAGGCCCCGATAGAATCTCTTGGCGTACCTCCTGTCGTCTGAATCATGTATCCCCGCGAACCTGGCAATGTGGGAAAACTCCCTCTGGTACTCAATCGCCGACCTAGTCCCCTGCTTGAGATTCAAGAACCTCTCTTCTAACTCATCCCGATCCGTGGTGGACACAAAATGGTCCAAGAATACCTCGCTGAACTCCTCCCAAGATATATCTAACATATCACTATCTGCATAGGTGGAGTCCATCATGGACTTCCACCACCTCTTTGCATGGGCATCCAGTACAGTAGTTGCCAAATGAACCGCTTGGCTGATAGGGCAGCTATTGCCTGCCAGCATCTCATGTATAGCCTCGAGTTATTCCTCCATTTTTACTTCATTCTCCGTCTCGTGGTACATAGGCAGGGATAAACTCTTGAATACACTCAACCAGTTTGATCCCAGATTTGGCAGTGGTGCCGGGATCTGCTGGGCTCTAAAGGCCTCAAGAATGACCATCAGGGTCTGGCCCATCTCTGTCTGTAGAAAAGGAGTGGGATCCGGAGGGGGAGGAACCACATTCTGCGGTAGGGCGACCTGTGGAGGCTGCACAAAGGTAAGGTTTATATTAGAATTGGCCTAACTCATTGCTTATGTGGACTGTTTTATGTGACTTCTACACATGGGCACACCATTGCTTCCATTGAATAGTTTTTCCGCAAACTAATGCTCGTGCGTGGTAGCCCAGTGCTGTGGACTTCTTCTCTTATGATCGTTTGTTCAAGTGATACCAGTTTATAAGACCCCTCCCTATTACCAAGGAGGCTCCCGGTCTTATGCCCAGAACCACCGTATTATGGTGGCACTAACACACGGGTTAGCCGACACTGAAACACGCCGGTCTTGCCGGCTAGTACGATCATATAACCTGTTCGGCCAAAAGAGAGAAGAACCAAAAGCAGTATAAAGCAACAACCAGTCCACAAGTCACAACACTATCATATAATAATGAAAGTACACCAGTCCAGAATGAGTTCATCAAAAATAGAGAAAAGGGGCTTATGCCCAGTACATAATGACAAATATCTCTCTCAAAAATGACAACAAGCGGAAGCTACACTATCATCAGAAGACTCGTCCCACCTGACATCGGGCTGCAGTAGTAGTAGTAGGTAGTGGTGGTATCAGATCCTCACGTCCTACCACCTCGTCCTGCTGGTACTCCATCTCCTCGAGCTCCTAAAATGATTGGTCACACTGACCGTTAGTCAAAAGACTAAGTCATTTCCTCCACACCTCGCCCCCGCAACTCCTAAGCACCGGGAGGGAGGACGAAGCGGAGGACAATAAGGGGTATAACAAAGGAAACGGGTGACAGTGGAACTATATTAACAAGTATATATGTATCCAATATTTATACTCTAGCAGTTCTATATATATATATGGTGCAGGAAAGTAAGAAGAACTGAACAGAAACAAGTATGTGCAGTAAGTAAACAATACTGGAAGTAAGCTGAGTAAAGACAACAAGTAAAATAAGCTACTACTACCATCACAGAAGTACCTTAACTTATATAAATGCCCATACAAACTTCTAAGTTAAGGTTTCCAGAAATATAACTTATCATATAAAAGAACCCATACTAATTTATATGATAAGGATTTATGGTGCGTATGACCTAATTATGAATGTATGATATGCATGCGTTTTATGATTCATACAAATGCAACTCACACACACGACTCTGTGATCACAGACCTTTAGTTCCCACTTTTCGGAGCTAGCATCACTCTCTGATACCACCGTTGTGGCTATGACAGCAGTGGAGCGAGCGTCTCCAGTCCTAGGCGGGTATACACACTATTAGGCCTAGACCTCCCATATGCCTCTATACACATCCTAGGTGCACTCTAGAGTCACTGTATACTATTTGCTGGCTACCCACCAGTTTTTTTCGTCGAGTGTGCGTTTTCGGGGATCGTCATCCAGACCATAGCGTAAAACAACCCACTGGCCCCTCAAATCATCACACCTCGCCAGAGTCACCGTACTGCCATCGGTGTGATGATTGGCCCAGTACCGCATGACCCGCCACAAGTTTATGCACATGCAATATATTCCAACCCGTGCCTCCAGCTCGCAGGACCAACCCGTCCCGAATCCCTCCAACCCATCGCGGGTGAGATTGTACATTAGTGCCTTTATTCAAAATCCCTCCAATCCATCACGGGTGAAATTGCACATTAGTGCCTTTATTCAGAATCCCTCAAACCCATCACAGGTGCGAATGAACCACAATGTCTTAGACTATTAGACTACTCTTGTCTAGAGTTCGTTACACCTAGCAGTTTTGGGTTGATCCAGGACTGCCCAAGGCATGCCCGGTGAAGGGCTCTCGGGGGCACTAGGAACTACGATGGGCTGAATCCCAAAGCTCCCTTTCTCAAGGATATTTACTTTTATTAATGTCTACCCCTTATCCATACCAACTCTCATTATTACTCTGGACAAACCTAATAATTTAGGATGTTATATAGAGAGCGGTGGTCTTCCGTCGATCTCCGTTCAAACCACTATCCTTGGGATTTTGCACTCTACCACTCGTTATCAGGAAGTGACCTATTGGACACCAACTAGGGTTTGTCTTCCCAATATAGTTCTCAACTCAACCTACCATCGTATCCACTAGGGGTCTCAGTAGCATGTGCTATATTTTTGCTAAGTGCACCATGACCTAATGTGGACCCGTATAGTAGAACTTTTAATTCCTTGGGCAAAATACCCCCATGACCTATGGGTTGGTATGGTGTATGATGTTGACCATTTAGGATTTCACCATTTCTTTAAGTAATTAAGGGCCTAGATTAATTCCTTTAATCGTGTGATCTATGTCACATTGCACATGATGTACTACTTATATTGATTCATTCTACTTAAGAAATTTATCAGGTGTTCTAAAAATTAAAATATGGCTGCCCACCAGATTTTCCAATTTTTCCATGTGATTTCAATTTAATTTTTATTTAATAATAAAATCTCAAATTGCCTACTTTCCAAATGAAGTATAGTATGTCTACCACCAAAAAATATGGGAAAAATACTGGAGATTCATAAATATAAAATCAAACTGAATACAAAATTTTAAAGTCCTAAACAGTCATTTGACCCCATTGAAGGTTATGGACCCTATGGCACCACCCAACTTGGGTTGGGCCATGGTGGTGCCCCACTTGGACTAATTGTGCTTTTGGATGTGGGTTTGACCAATTTAAAGTTAAGGGTTGACTTGGGTCAACTTGGGTCAATAAGTTACTTAGTGATATGGCTTATGGTTCCCTTAGGTTGGTGTTAGTGTTATGGGTGTAGTGGTGGAATCAATGTGTAGCTAGGACCACAGTTTGGGCTGTTTTGACTTAGGTTATCTTGGGCACTGTTGTGGGTCCCATGTGGCTACACCCTAACCCCATGGTTCAAACCTAGCCTAAACCCATACCCCCACCACTTGTCCTAACCCAACCTAAGTAGGGGGGTCTAATTGGAAATGGAATGTTACAGACCTACAGAATGGTCTGCATATCCAGACTGCCAAGACTACACCTACACAAATACATAGCACCATTTAGAAGATTAACCGCAAGGGCCCTAGTTAATAGACCTCCAACCTTGTCCGCCAGTGCTACCTGCCAGACCGCTTAACAACACAGGCTCCAGCACCGCCAAGGTGCCAAGGACACACTGCTACAACATAATATCTGTCTGTCAGGTATGTCCGGCAGGGTTAGTCGCCAAACCGCTAACACCTGTCCTCCATAGTTAGTCACCAGACTGCTGAACTATACAGGTTTTGACACATTTGAATAAAATTCAAAAACTTCCTTCTTCAGAATAACTGACAGCTCAGACAGTGCAAATTCGAGGCAAATTACATCGAGTTGCCTGATTACTGACCTGATTTCTTTTGGAGCTTTCTGAAATCCAAACCTAACCACCTCACTGCCCTCAAATAAGTAATACTTTCTGTTGGGAGCCATTTCTGAGAGAGCTTGTAGTAACAGAAGGTCGAGAGAGATGGAGAGTGTAAGAAGGAGACTAGGGCAAGGATGTTTACGATTTAAACCTAAACCCTTTGGCACTAGTATATATATGTATATGTATATGTATATATATATATATATATATATATATATATATATATATATATATATATATATATATATATATATATATATATATATATATATATATATATATATATATATAAGAAGTAGAAATGAAGTGTTGTGTTCCTAGATAGGAGATCTATTTAAATCCAATGGCTTGGATTAATTTGAGAAAAATAGAACTTTAGTAGCCCGACAAAAATTTGTTGTCTTGATCCGCCAAGACAAACATGATGATGAAAATGATACAGATCAATTCATTTTGTCGCACACGATGATCAAAACAATATAGTCGATAATGATCCAATTGGCTAAGTGTGTCATATTTGACCTCCTTATGGATCAAAACGACAAGCACACCTCCTATGTGTGTCATTTGACTCATCCTTAGATGTTCCTGCAGACAAGGTTAAAGTACTAGCATATACTATATACTACATATAACATGATCTAACAGTAGCAACCAAGATAAATAGAGAACAACTAAGCATGGAAAATCAGAGGTGTTGGGCACAGAAGATTCTAACTCAGCAACCCTTGTAGAAGGAGAGGGAATTCTCTCCTTCTTCTTGTACCTTCATCTTTGAAGGTCATAGACTTCTCCTTTGAATGATATACAATAGCAACATTTTTCTTGTAACACCCCCCTATCCGTCGCATAGCATATAGCAGTAGGTCTGGCCGGGCCCCGACGCCATATACTACAGACAGACCGGGTGGTTACTCATGGAAACCATCCAACCAATCATAACGTCCTACACAGAGCATTCTAGCGGAAGCAGTTTATAAAAGTTGCAATAATGAACCCAGCACTAAAGCATGAATGTCCACTAATACCAAATTAGGAATGTTGTACATACACAAGTACATGCCTTAAGACCTTACAAAATTGTTCACTTCATATTACATGTTTTACAAACCACGGCACGCAGGCCGGTCATACATGAATAAAAATAGTAAACACTCCACTTAGGCCTTCGAGGGCCGGCTTTGCAAATTGGGCTTTAGCCCGCTATTGACCGCTTGGTCTAGCAGCACCTGCAAGCAACAAACCACCGCATGGTGGCAAAACAAGGCAACGGTCAGCAATGCTGACCAAATTATAACGATCCCGCCCCCGGCTCGGGGCGGCGATGCTCCTTCCCTGCATTTCATTAGCATAAGCGAGCAATATATCAATATTCATTTCATCACAGACGTTGGCTCGCACGGCCACACGCCCCGTGCTCTCAGGGCACATTCTCGGTGAACCGATCGATGTCACGTCAATTAAATCCATAGACATTCCGGACTCACCACCGCCACTTTGACGACCAAACCTATGAGCATTATGTCTTACCGGCATGGGTCATGACAGTTTAAGCCATAGACCGCCGAAGACCCTCATCTATGCCAACGGCAAGTTCCACGTCACCTTAGGTCTCTTTAACCGAACGACATAGAAATGGGTACGGTTCCATCTAACTCGTGCTCACGTCGCAACGACAGTTTAAGCCATATGCGCGGGTCAAACTTCTCCCGAGTCCCATTTTCGTCACACATTTCACATAACTCGGTTATGTTCAAGTTGGCTCTCAGGCCTCCATGTTGGCAAGATCAAGCATCCGCCCAGTTTTCCGGGTGCACCTTTGGGTTAATCCCCAAGGCTCCCTGTTACAATCTACCGTGTAGAAAGCCCGAAAAACAACCAATAGCACGGAGTCTTCTCTTTGCATTATGCAATGCAACATCACCGATCCATACCAACATGTCTGGATAGGCTTCACACATCATACCTATGTTCGTTCTCGCTTACGGACTCTACACAACGGGGACTTTACATATCTACCCGAAGGAACGCCTCCAACTCACCGCAAACTCACGAGAGCGGGCTTCCTATGCAAAGAAGGAGAGCTACACATGCTCAAGAAGAGGATCGTTACACTAGCGCTTCTCTTTGGCACCATGGAAAGGTAAGCAGATGAAAAGCACCGCACTCTCTTCGCCTCCGTGGATCTGAAGTCGGCTCGCAATTTGGAGCTTCGAAGATCCTCCAATGGCCGGATCTAGCTTCTTCTTCCTTCCTTGGCTCTCCTCTCTCTCTTAGCTATAGAAAGATAACAACTCATGAAAAGTGAGGGTTTCTAAGGCCCAATCCCGGGTATATCCCATCAGGAACAACCCCCAGCCGTTGGATCACCAATTAAAGAAACGAACGGCTTTGATTCGCGACTGAAATGTCCAATCTGGACCGAACACGGCCTAGCACACGCCCGTGTCCAGGGTCGTGTGCCTCATTCGCCGTCAAAATCGACTCATCTGGAACAACACACGGGCATCGAACACGCCCGTGTTCAACCTGACACGCCCGTGTTCCACCTGACACAGTCGTGTGGTCGGCCGTGTACCCCCATCGATTTATCCCGAAAATAAACCGAGCACTGCACGGGTTCTAAGACACGCTCGTGTCCTTGCCCGTGTCTACCTCAACATGCCTGGGCTCCAGGCCGTGTACACGTTCTCGACACTCGACACTTCGTCGAGCGAAGATCGTCGACCTGACGACACGGCCTTGGACACGCCCGTGTCCTAGGCCGTGTGCCTTGTCTCGACACATCGTCGAGCAAAATTCATCGACTCCCCGGGACGAGTGTCGACACGGGTCGACACGCCCTGCGATATGCCCGTGTCGCAGGTCGTGTGCCATATATCGACACTTCATCGAGCGCAGAGTGTCGACTTCGCGGGCTGAGTGTCGACACGGGTCGACACGCCCTGCGACACGCCCGTGTCATAGGCCGTGTGCCCAGTCTCAACACAACGTCGAGAGCAAAATATCGACTTGGCCGGCTGAGTGTCGACACAAGCCTAACACACCCTGAGACACGCCCGTGTCCCAGGCCGTGTGCCTCCTGCCAGAACCCAAAACTGGCCCAAAACGTCCCCCATCGCTCTTTTGAGTTTCGGGGCGTTACAACTCTCCCCCTCTTAAAAGAATTTCGTCCACAAAATTATATAAAGGAAAGACATGTACAAAACCAAAATTTGTACCTGAACGGAACAACTCCGGATACTCATCAAGCATAGTCTGCTCTCGCTCCCAAGAGAGCTCCTCATGACCGCAATTGTCCCACCGGACCTTGACCATCCTGATCTCTTTATTGCGTAGTCGCTTGACCTACGAGTCCTCAATCCGCACGGGCTTGACTTTTGTCGTCAACCCACTATCCACCGGCACTTGATCAACCGCGATCACTTGCGTAGGCTCTTGCACCGCCTTCCGAAGCACCAAAATATGGAATACATCATGTAATCCACCAAGCTCCACTGAAAGCTTCAACCGATAGGCCGCTTCACCAACTCGCTCCAGAACCTCAAACGGCCCAAGGTACCTCGAGCTTAGCTTTTTCAATCGCCGCACCCGTGAGAGACCCTTGAACGGCTTGATCTTTAAGTACACATAAGTCGCCCACAGCGAACTCCACGTTCCTGTGCTTGGCATTATAGTACTTCGCTTGTCGGTCCTGAGCGATAAGCAACCTCTCCCGAATGGTTCTTACCAAAGAAGTAGCATCCTCCACTTCCAATCGCTTATACAACTTTGACTCACCCGTTTCTAACCAAGACAACGGCGTGCGACATTTTCTACCATATAGGGCCTCGAAGGGCGCCATTTGTATACTCGCTTGGTAGTTGTTGTTGTATGCGAACTCCACCAAATAAAGGTGGTCTTCCCATTGCTTTCCAAAGTCCAATACACACATGCGGAGCATGTCTTCCATGGTCCTATTGACCCTCTCGGTCTGCCCATCCGTTTGCGGATGAAAGGCTGTGCTGAATTTTAGCTTTGTTCCCAACATGTGCTGCACAAGCCTCCAATCATTGGACGTGAACCGCCCATCTCAGTCACTAACGATGCTGCGGGGCATACCGTGAAGCCGTATAATGTTATCCACATAAAGTTTTGCCAACTTCTCCACCGGATCATCCTTCCTATGCAGAATAAAATGCGACACCTTCGTTAGCCGATCAACAACCACCCAAATGGCGTCGTTCCCCTTTTGCAACCTTGGAAAACCGTGCACAAAGTCCATAGAGATGTCGTCGAATTTCCACTCCGTAATAGGCAAGGACTTAAGAAATCCTCCCGGCTTTTGGCACTCCGCATTCACCAAGGCACAAGTTTGGCACTTCGCTACGTAGAGCGCCACATCCTTTTTCAAACCCGGCCACCAAAACTGTTTCTTTACATCGCGGTACATCTTCGTGCTCCCCGGGTGAATTGAGTACTTAGTATGGTGTGCCTCGTACAATAATTCCACCTGCAAATTACCCACACATGGGATGCACAGACGACCATCTTTCCAAAGCAATCCGTCCTCCACAAAGAATTGGGAATTTGACCCATCCAGAGCCTCTACCATGAACTGCTTCATATGGACATCCATATCCAAAGCCTGCCGAATCCGATCAGCCAGGTCATATTGGACTTCAGTCCAATTCAGAACTGCTTCAGCACTTGATTGCCTATCCACAGAAACAATCTCCAACGCCTCCAACTCCCGCACCAACCGCTCATCATGCACCGATAGCCAATTGGCTTGAGCTGTGGCTCAGCGACTCAACGCGTCCGTAACCGCATTCCCTTTACCAGGCACGTAGTGGATCTTGAATGTATAGTCTCCCAAGAACTCCATCCATCTACGCTGCCGCATATTCAGATCCTTCTGATCAATCAGATATTTCAGTCTCTTGTGATCGGTGTAGATATCAATCTTCACACCGTACAAATAGTGTCTCCACAGCTTTAAGGTAAAAATCACGGCCGCTAACTCCAAGTCATGGACCAGATTGTTCCTTTCATGCACTTTTAGCTGTCTCGAGCCATAAGCTATTACAATTCCGTGTTGCAGTAGCACGTAACCCAAACCGCTGCCCGAAGCATCACTGTAAATCTCATAGCCTTCGGTTCCACATGGCGAACTCAGCACAGACGCCGTGGTCAACCGACACTTCAACTCCTCAAAAGCACGTGCGCGCTCCGGCGTCCAAACGAACTTCTGCTCCTTCTTTGTCAAAGTAGTGAGAGGTAACGCTATCCGCGAGAAGTTCTCTACGAAGCGCCTATAATAGCCGGCAAGCCCCAGAAAGCTCCGAACTTCCGCTAACGTAGCAAGCTCAGGCAACTCCTGTATCACAACAATCTTTGCCGGATCCACAACAATACCCTCTCCACTCACTATATGACCGAGGAACGCCACTGAGGATAAACAAAACTCGCACTTCGAGAACTTGGCATACAGTTGATTCCTCCTTAGCGTCTCCAAAACTAAATGAAGATGCTTGAAGTGATCTTCCTCACTTTGCGAGTACACCAAAATATCGTCGATGAAGACGATCACAAAATGGTCTAAGTACTCTCTGAAAGTCCTGTTCATCAAATCCATGAACACTGACGGCGCATTAGTCAGCCCAAACGGCATGACCGTAAACTCATAATGCCCGCATCTCGTACTAAATGCTGTCTTCGGGATATCACTCTCCCTTACTTGCAGCTGATAGTACCCAGCCTTGAGATCCAACTTCGAGTACACCGTCGACCGGACTAACTGATCACAAAGATCATCAATCCGGGGGATCGGGTACTTGTTGTTCTCCGTCAACTTGTTGAGCTCCCGATAATCAATACATAGCCTCAAGCTTCCGTCATTCTTCTTAACAAAGAGAACCGGCGCGCTCCAAGGCGAAGAACTCTGGCGCACATACCCTTGCTCCAATAACTCTTGCAGTAGAACTTTCAGCTCCGCCATTTCCTTAGGCGCTAGCCGATACGGAGATCGTGACACAGGCTTTGCACCTGGCACTAGCTCAATCGTGAAATCTATCTCCCGTTGAGGTGGGGCTCCAGGAAGATCTGCGGGGAACATATCAGGGTATTCCGATACCACTGAAATACTATCCAACTCGGGCTTCGGCTTTGCAACCTCCACTAGTGTAAAGAGCAGTTCTACACCGGCACGAACCGCCTTCACCACCTGAAGAGCAGACATCAACGTCTTGCTCGACCACTTTAAGCCCGTAAAAGTCGTCTCACGACTTGCTCCCAGCTTGACTTCCTTGCGACCGCAATCGATATAGGCTTGCTGCTCCGAGAGCTAGTCCATGCCAAATATGACGTCGAACTCCACCAACGGAAGTAATGACGCTCACAGATCGAACACCTGATTCCCAATACGAATCTTAACATCGCAGCTCCTATCCGCTCGCATCGAACACCCATTGGGCAACAACACATCCAACTTATCCTTCTCCATCGAAGAAGGGACTCCCATGCGTGATATAAATCCCTCGGACAAGAAGGAGTGTGAAGCTCCCGTATCGAAGAGTGCTCTTGCCGGACTTTCACAAATCAAAACAAATCCTAAACAAGCAGTGGTAAGGTAACATGAGCATAACAAGTATTTAAAGAAATTGATTTTCTATAAATTAAACCGTACCTGTCACCACATCGGCCTGTTTGATGGCCTCCTGTTGGCCAAGATTGTACACCCTTGGTTAGGCCGGAGCATAGTGGGACGCGATCGACTCCACCGCCTTGCCCTTCTCTTCATAAGTCGCTCCCGGCCTTCTCTCGGACTTGGGGCATCCGCTCCAACAATCGCGGGCAAAGTGCCCCGACTTTCCACAAGTAAAACACACTCCCGGGGTCCGACTCGTAGTCACCCCAGAAGCACCAGAAGGAGCTGGACCTGAAGTCCTATGCTTCTTAAAGAATCTTCGATAGCCGGACTTTGAAGTAGTCGGTACTTTGAATTCAGACTTCTTGTCACCCAAGCTTTTCTTTGCTTGGACATTCTTCATGTCCTTCTCCAAGGACCGAGCCGTGTTGACCAAGGTCAAGAAACCCTGCGTCATCGGCCCCGAGAGTAGTAATCTCAACTCATCTCTCAAGCCTTCGTAGAATCGATTCGTTTTGCGCTCCTCATCCTCAATGGTGGAGCTAGCATATCGACTCAAACGAGTAAACTCATGGAGATATTCATCCACGTTCTTCTCACCTTGAACCAACTTCAGAAATTCGTTCTCCATCGAAATCCTTTGAGTAGAAGGGAGGTATCTTGCTAAGAACAATCCCGAGAACTCTTCCATCGGGACGTCTGTAAGTTGTCTACCTCTCAAATGATGCAGCTCCAAACCTTCCCACCATAATCTCGCTTCATCGTCCAAAAGAAACGTAGCAATGGTGGTCATTTGCCACTCCTCCGTCTCCGTTGCTGTCATGACTCTATTCACCCTGGAGGGCCAGTCTTCAGCATGAGATGGGGTCCCCAACCCCGAGAATACCGGAGGATTAAAGCTCATGATATGCTTGAGCTGTCTCTTAGTTGCCCTCCTTGGCACCACCAGCTCCACTACCACCTGTTCCACTCTCCTCGGCTCAACCTCTGGAAGAGGTTCCTGCTCCATCGCAGGACCGGGCAGTTGTGTTTGCCTTGCAGGCTGCGCATTTATCACGACCAACACTGCTTCGGCCACCAATCGTATGTTCTCAGCCGATAGAGGTGTTGCAGGAGCAACATCTGGTGCACTGCTAGCCTCAGAAACTCGACGTTCCGACGGCCCAGCACCACTTTTGGTCACCTATACTGGTACAAAACACCATTAAGCGACCAAATAAAATTGCAAACAGCAATTATAGGAACACGCAGGTTCCCCAAACACGTGTATTTTCATTCCTAAGTGGACATTCATGTGTTCTTTTACCGTTATAACGATGATGCACACAATGTGCTCACCACACCTTAAAAAGAATTCGGCCATGAATTCATCTTAAGCCCGACCAAAACCAGTAGTCTGATACCAAATTGTAACACCCCCCTATCCGTCACATAGCATATAGCAGTAGGTCCGGCCGGGGCCCGACGCTATATACTACAGACAGACCGGGTGGTTACTCATGGAAACCATACAACCAATCATAACGTCCTACACAGAGCATTCTAGAGGAAGCGGTTTATAAAAGTTGCAACAAAGAACCCAACACTAAAGCATGAATGTCCACTAATACCAAATTAGGAATGTTGTACATATACAAGTACAAGCCTTAAGGCCTTACAAAATTGTTCACTTCATATTACATGTTTTACAAACCACAGCACGCAGGCTGGTCATACATGAATAAAAACAGTAAACACTCCACTTAGGCCTTCGAGGGTCGGCTTCGCAAATTGGGCTTTAGCCCGCTATTGACCTCTTGGTCCAGCAACACCTGCAAGCAACAAACCACCGCACGGTGGCAAAACAAGGCAACGGTCAGCAATGCTGACCAAATTATAACGATCCCGCCCCCGGCTCGGGGCGGCGATGCTCCTTCCCTGCATTTAATTAGCATAAGCGAGCAATATATCAATATTCATTTCATCACAGACGTTGGCTCGCATGGCCACACGCCCCGTGCTCTCAGGGCACATTCTCGGTGAATCGATCGATGTCACGTCAATTAAAGCCATAGACATTCCAGACTCACCACCGCCACTTTGACGGCCAAACCTATGAGCGTTTTGTCTTACCGGTATGGGTCACGACAGTTTAAGACATAGACCGCCGAAGACCCTCATCTATGCCAACGGTAAGTGCCACGTCACCTTAGGTCTCTTTAACAGAACGACATAGAAATGGGTACGGTTCCATATAACCCGTGCTCACGTCGCAACGACAGTTTAAGCCATATGCGCGGGTCAAACTTCTCCCGAGTCCCATTTTCGTCACACATTTCACATAACTCGGTTGTGATCAAGTTGACTCTCAGGCCCCCAAGTTGGCAAGATCACGCATCCGCCCAGTTTTCCGGGTGCACCTTTGGGTTAATCCCCAAGGCTCCCTGTTGCAATCTACCGTGTAGAAAGCCCGAAAAACAACCAATAGCACGAAGTCTTCTCCGGCATTATGCAATGCAACATCACCGATCCAGACCAACATGTCCGGATAGGCTTCACACATCATGCCTATGTCCATTCTCGCTTACGAACTCTACACAACGGGGACTTTACATATCTACCCGAAGGAACGCCTCCAACTCACCGCAAACTCGCGAGAGCCGGCTTCCTATGCAAAGAAGGAGAGCTACACATGCTCAAGAAGAGGATCGTTACACTAGCGCTTCTCTTTAGCGCCATGGAAAGGTAAGTGGATGAAAAGCACCGCACTCTCTTCGCCTCCGTGGATCAGAAGTCGGCTCGCGATTTGGAGCTTCGAAGCTCCTCCAATGGCCGGATCTAGCTTCTTCTTCCTTTCTTGGCTCTCCTCTCTCTCTAAGCTTTAAAAAGATAACAACTCATGAAAAGTGAGGGTTTCTAAGGCCCAATCCTGGGTATATCCCATCAGGAACAACCCCCAGCCGTTGGATCACCAATTAAAGAAACGAACGGCTTTGATTCGGGACTGAAATGTCCAATCTGGACCGAACACGGCCTGGCACACGCCCGTGTACAGGGCCGTGTGCCTCATTCGCCATCAAAATCGACTCGTCTGGAACAACACACGGGCATCGAACACGCCCGTGTTCGACCTGACACGCTCGTGTTCCACCTGACACAGCCATGTGGCCGGCCGTGTACCCCCATCGATTTATCCCGAAAACAACCCGAGCACTGCACGGGTTCTAGGATATGCCCGTGTCCTTGCCCGTGTCTACCTCAACACGCATGGGCTCCAGGCCGTGTACATGGTCTCGACACTCGACACTTCATCGAGCGAAGATTGTCGACCTGACGACACGGCCTTGGACACGCCCGTGTCCTAGGCCGTGTGCCTTGTCTCGACACATCGTCGAGCAAAATTCATCGACTCCCCGGGACGAGTGTCGACACGGTTCGACATGACCTGCGACACGCCCATGTCGCAGGCCGTGTGTCATTTCTCGACACTTCGTCGAGCGCAGAGTGTCGACTTCGCGGGCTGAGTGTCGACACGGGTCGACACGCCCTGCGACACGCCCGTGTCGCAGGCCGTGTGCCCAGTCTCGACACAATGTCGAGAGCAAAATGTCGACTTCACCGGCTGAGTGTCGACACAAGCATGACACGCCCTGGGACACGCCTGTGTCCCAGGCCGTGTGCCTCCTGCCATAACCCAAAACTGGCCCAAAACGTCCCCCGTCGCTCTTTTGAGTTTCGGGGCGTTACATTTCTCCTTCCTTGTATTGAGCTGCATCTCACAGAAGAGTAATTTTCAAAAAATAGTATGAGGAGGCATGTTGGCTTGATTCCCCATTTCCCTAATAGCACAGATCTTGTTGTTCCATTCTCTGGTTAGGGTCCTCAAGAACTTGTTATTAAACTCATAATCAGTAAAGACTCTTCCATAGGTCTTCATCTTTTTTACTTTTTTGAAGAACTTCTGATTGCATTCAGCTATGGAATCCCTGATCTCTCACCTGAATGCCACATATTCCTGGTTTAGAAGGGATTTCCTGTCATTCCTATCCTCCTTTGTACCTTCTATTTACATAATTAATGTATTTCACATCTCCTTAACAGTTTGGTGGTGGATGAGGTTCTGAAAGGTTGAGTCATCAATTGCACTGACTATTCTGTTCTGGGCCTTTTTGTCCACAGTGGCCAGAACTACCTCATCCCTAGTCATTTTAGAGAATAGCTTGGTAACTTGCATATTTTCATCTACAGAGTAGATCTTCATGGGGATGAAAGGTACATCCTCAACAATGATGTAGATTCTTAGAACTAAAGCTTCCATGAATTGCCTGACTCTTAATTTCCAGATGCAAAAGTTTTCCTTTCTGCATATAGGAAGCTTCATATAACTCATCTCCTTATGGACTTCATTGGAAGTCATGGTGATTAACTAACTACCCACGATAGGAACTTGGTTAGACTATTAAGTACTTTTAAACCAACCTCCCTCTAATATAACTTGAAAGATTATGAATAGTCTAAGTCACCTAGAAGGGAGCGGGTGAATATGTTCTTTGCTGATTTTAAGCTTTTTGAATCATTTCAGCAAACTATTGCAAAGAACATAAATAAAGCATAACACAAAGAAGCACACATTCTTTATAGTGGTTCCCCAGAGTATGCGTACATCCATTGCCCCTTACCACCCTATCTATAAGTGTGCTAGACTTGGCAAAGTCATCCAACTTCTCAGATCAAAGATCTTACAGCTCAAATCTACTCCAGGATCCTACCCCAGGTATTCAACAAGACCCTACCTTAGATTTCCGCAACTACTACCTCAGGCTATCCACAGCCCTACCTCAAACTATAAGCACTCCTACAACTCAGAGATCCAGATGATCTCCTACCTTAGATCCTCTCCTAGAATCCTACACTCAGACTCACATGTTCCTACACCCAGCCCCTTTATACAGCCCTACACTCAGGCTGACAACACCACCATACAACTCAAATCTTAGTGAGATCTTACACAATAAATGAGTTTAAAATAAATTACAGTAAATGACTCCAGTAAAATAATACTTTTAAGCATGGAGTCTTCTTGAGCTTTCTAGGGAGAGTTTTTTTCTCAGCACCTAAATGAACGTGATTTGATCTTGATAGCAGGTTCAGGGTTGAGTGGCTTGAATGAATAAATAACTTGATCTTCTTCTTCTATACCAGGAAGGTGAGCTTCTTATTGATTTGATGTGTGAGCAAACTTGCAACACAAGGATCACAGAATTCTTGCTGCTACTAACTTTTTACTTAATGGCGTCTGTAAGAAATTAGTTTCTTGCTTGGAGAGTTCTCTTTCTTACAGATCCCTCCACTTGATTTTTATAAGTCTGACTTCTCAAATAGATGAAAAGTATCTCTGGTAATAAGTCAAAACACCTTCCATAAGGTACTGCTGTGACATGCTTTCGGTGCCACGTAGATTTCAAATCCTACCAATTTGGTCAACAAGACGGTAAACTATCGTTGTGAAGTCAATTAACAAAATAGTATCATTTTGTTCTCTATACACATCAAAATGGTATAAGCCAGAGCTTCTCAAAACAACACTTAGACCAATTTTGAGCTATAATTTAGTTCAATTTGGCTTTGAACTAATCTCCTGTCCTACTGAGTTTAATAAATATTGAGCCTACAAACATTTACAAAGATAAACATCAAATACATGATGCACTTATCATTGCACATGACACTTCTTCAAATATAGGATATTGAGGGAATATTCCCAACAAGCTCCTCGTTGTAGCTTGTATTCACTACGACATCCACCCATCATTTGTAAGAACCAGTTCCGGACTCAAAATACTCATGGATCCGACGTCGAAAGAAGTAACCTGAACCACCACCTCAGTCTGAACTATGTTGAATCAGTATTTGGGTTTCAATATTTTTTGGGTGCGGTGAGCATGTGAATGATTATAGATAGTCTAAGTTACCTACAACGGGGGGGGGGGGGGGTAAATAGGTGCTTTGTTGATTTTAGTCTTTTTGAATTATTTCAGCTAACTATTGTAAAGAACAAAAAGTAAATCACAACACATAAAAGCACAAAAGATTTATAGTAGTTCCCCAGAGTATGGGTACATCCAATGTTCTTCACCGCCTATCTAGCAGCGTGCTAGACTCAAAAAACTCCTCGAACTTCTCAGATCAAAGATCTTACAGCTCATATCCTTTCCAAGATCCTACCTCAGGTGTTTAGCAAGACCCTACCTCAGATTTCAGCAAGTGCTACCTCAGGCTATCTACAGCCCTACCTCAGAGTACAAACACTCTTACATCTTAGAGATCTAGATGATCTCCTACCATAAATTCTCTCCTAGAATCCTATACTCAGACTCATAGCATAATCCTACATACAGGCCCTTTATATAGCCCTGTACTCAGGATGACAAAACCTACAACTCTGATCTCAGAGAGATCTTACACAATAAATGAGCTTAAAGAATATTACAGTAAATGACCCAAGAAAAAATATTACTTTTAAGCTTGTGTTCTTCTTGAGCTATCCAAAGAGAAAGCTTCTTCTCAGCACCTAAATGAACTTGATTTGATCTTAATAGCAGGCTTAGGGCTGAGTGTCTTTGAAAGTGCAAGTTAGATCTAATATACTCTAGAGGGGGGGGGGGGGGGGTGAATAGAGTATGGTGCTTGCTAAAAACTTTTTACAACACTTGTTGTATTCCTAAGTAAACAGGGAAGCAAATAACATAAAGTAAATCTAAACACAGAATAATCACAGATCAATCATAAAGAAATCACAAACCAATCACAAACCACAGCTAGAAATAAAAGAAAGATATGCAACCAGATGACACAAGGAGCTATAGTGGTTCCCCAATCAATATGGGTACATCCACTCTTCTACCACCCTAGGTAGGAATCCACTGCAGGATGAGTTGATCAGGTGTCCTGGGCACCAATGAGCTTTTGATAAGGTGCTCAAAAACCAAACCAGATTTTTTGATCAGGTGTCTTGCCACCACTGAGTTTTGATAAGGTCTCAGAAACCAATCACAAACTTTTGAAGGGAGTTTGAAAAACCCTTTACAATAGAGATAGAGAGAGAGAGAGAGAAAGGGATGAAATGATCTTTTCTATCAACAGTTAGAGAGAAGATAGTGGATGTTGTCAAAGATCCCCCTGAGATTTTGAGTTATTCAGGAAGTGAAGCTTTGTAGTAGGGTGATAGGCCTTCAGATGATTTGATCTCCAGCAAAAGATGATTTCAGCAGCAACTGAAATGTGAGGTGTCTGGAGTCTTGAATGATGATGGCCTTTGTACACTTGAATCAAGAGAGATCTGAAAGTTTCAGTTAGTTGATCTCCTTTTGTGATGTGTGTTCTTGTATGAATTTTTTGAGACTGAGAATGTCTGTAACTCTCTTTCTTTCTCTTGTGTAATTGTTATTGTAAGAGTTGTAATTCTTTTGTTGTTGCAGAGAATTGTTGTTGCAGAGAATTGTTCTATGTTATGCAGTAGGAATGAAAAAGCTGGTCTTTTATTCCTTTGCTCTGAATAGAAATGATCCTCTGTCCAAGATAGCCGCTAGCCAGTCAATAAATGACTTCCTTAACTGCATTTGTCTTATGGAGGAAAGTCCAATAAAACATTCCTTGAAAATTCCTTGAAACTTGCTCCAGATTAATTAAAAACGGCTACAGGATCTCTGACATAAATGCTGAGAATAATTCCACAACTGTCTGAATTTGAATCTTGAAAAATGTCTAACTCTTCAGAAAAACGTCGACCTGAGCTCCACTATCGTTGAACTGAGCTCAGAGACTAAACTTAGATAGAAACAGAGATCGTCGATCTAAGCTCAACTATCATCGAACTGAGCTCAGAGATAGAGAATCAAACTGGAGTCAATAACGTCGATCTAAGCTCGAAGATCGTCGAATGGAGTTCGACGACTCGTTGAAGTTGAGCTCAGAGATCGTCGAATGGAGTTCGACGATTCGTCGAAGGGAGCTCAGCGATCGTCGAATGGAGTTCGATGATTCATTGTACTGAGCTCGACGAAATGACTTAGTCTCCAAAACTGAAAAACCTGGTCCTGACGGCAGCTTCCAAACCTAACTACTAACCTTAAACTCAATTCTAATTGATCTTTAGATCTATACAATGAGGTCAAGACAGGTTTCCTAAGAGACATAGTGATCCTTGCCCAAATCAGTAATAGGGAGTTCGAACAATCTCCCCCTATTTGGGTTAGGATTACTATTTACAGACATTGGAAAAGTAAAAACATACAAAGCAAAAATGCAACAAACAAAACATAGCAGAATTACAAACATTATCTCAGATACTTCAGAAAACAAGATATACTGTCATCTTACAGAATCATTCTTTTTCTTTGCTCTTTATAAGTACTATTTCTCTGTTGGGATTGAGAGCTTCTTTCTTAGATCTTCTATCATCAGCTGCACCTAGAGATGTTTGTTGCTTTGGCTTGGGCACTAACGCTTCTGGATGCAGCTTCATGTAGCTTTCTGAATCAAAAAATTTACTGGATGAATATCTTTCAAGTTCCTTCTTCCTTTGATCTGATAAGGTAGTTATACTGGATGTGTCTTTTCCTTATTCTCTGGCTTTCTTATTCTGATCTAAAGCAGCCAATTCTTTCATCCTAGCTGTCCATGAGGTGGGATTGTTTTCTGGATCCTCAAATGGAACTGGAGGCTCATATCTATTTGAAGGATTGTCTGGAGGGGCTCTGGAAGAGACTAAATCTTTTAGCTTATAAGGAAAGGGACCAGAAGTTGTGTCAGATGGACCTTGTCCTTCTCTTGAATATGGATGTTGCCTGGAATACCCTTTAGAATAAACTTGAAATTCTCTTTGATTTCCTCTGTAATTTCCTCTTCTTGACTGGTAGCCTCTAGATTGACTTCCTCTGTATTGGGATCTACCTTGAGGTTAATATGAGCTTTGGCTTCTGGCAGAAGGTTGAGATGCAGAACTTCCACTTGCACCTGCATCAGGTGAAGGAGGAGGAGGAGGAGGATGATTGAACTGGGATGATCCTTTATCATATTTTCTCTTCTTCTTCATAGCCTTCAATTGATTTTTGGAGTATTGCATCCAAAGTTCTGTGATAGGGCAATTATGCAGTATATAGTATGGAATATAATTTGCGTCTTTCACTTTTGCTGGGGGAACTCTCTTCAATGCTTTACTTCTGGCCTTTCTTTTCCTTGCAATTGTAGCAGAGGAATCATATGAGTCAGTCCTGAACTGATAACTATCTGAGCTTGGAGGATTGTCATGCACTGCATCAATCCTTTTGAGGTAATCTTTTTGTTGTTGAGATTGAGCAGGAGAGATAGCACAAACAGCAATAGTAGCAGCAGCAACAGCAGGAAGAGGGATGGAAGCAATACTGGAAGAAGAAGTTATGATAGCAGCCGATTCAGATACAAAACTTTCAGAAACAACATTTTCAGATCTAACAGAAGGTACAACAGCAGTAGTATCAGATGAAACTGGAAAATCAACTTCAGAAGGAGTAACAACAGTAATAGCAGGCTCAAAAACAAATGCCTCTGTCATATGCATATCTTCAATAACATCAATATCAGAACTAGCAGAAATATCAACATCAGCAGTAGGAGCAGCAGTATATAGGGAATTTACAAAAGAATTTATTAAGCTGGTATCACAGCTGGAAATAGGCACAATGGCCTTAGAGAGATCTTCAGATTGCTGGTCTTCAGTGTGCTGGACTGGAAGACAGTTGAAATAAGCAGAATCAAAAACTGCTAACAGTGACTTGAGGTCCACTATGATAACTGCAACTGGAGGTACTGGAGCTGTTGAAGCTTGAGCTTGGACTGAAGTCACAGCAACAGCAGACAATCTTTCAACTTCATGAGACATCTCCCCCTGCCTAGATTCAGTGGCAACTGGATCAAGGCACCCATAAGAAGGGATTGCATGAGGAGGAAGAAGAGAGGAGAGCCTGACAGACAGTTCTTGAACTGTTTTATAAGTGGAGCCAAGGAGGTCTCCATCAAGAGTGATAGCCTGGGAGCTATCAGCTCATAGAGCCTGTCTGCAAGAGCTGGAAGATCTACATGCTCAAGAGGGACTTGAGTAGAGGTAGGAATTGAAGGTGGAGCAACAGGAGATGTTGGTGGAGAACTTGTGGATGGTGGAAATGATGGTTGAGAGATGGGAATTGTGGAAATGGAAGATAGTAGAATGGAAACAGATGGTGTGAAGGATGGTTGTGCAATGATATCCTGAAGTAGTTGTTGGTATGAGGTGGATGTAGATGGTGGCTCAGCAGGGGATGAGGGAGAATCATCCATATTGGAATCATCTATAAGATTGAAAGATGGAATGTGAGAGGATGAATCAATTTCTAGGTGTGGGTATTGATGTAGAGGATGGAGGAGTTGTTCTGTGAGTTGTGGAGTTGGAGAAGGAATGGAAGTTGGAGATGGGGTGGAAATTATGATGGTGGAGGTAACTGTTGTTGATGAAACAAGAGGTGCAGGAGGAGGAGAATAAGCAGGCAAGTCTTCTGCAGGGGCAGAAACTTGAGGGGAAGTGACTGGAGTAGTCCTTGTGCCTGAAGTAGAAACTGCAGAGGGCCTGCTGGGCTTCACAATTTGCCTGTCCCATTTTACAAATAGGGCACAGGTGAGCCTCTTGGAGGCATTGATGTGCATCCTATTTGAAACAAGCAGTGCAGGGCATCTGTTCTGAAGAAACAGCCCTAATATCCTTCCAAAGTTAACAAAGTTTTTGTTAATCTTCTTCTTAATCAAGTCAAAGAAAATGTCTCCCCAGTTCAGTTGTTTCTTGTCCACTAGGGCACCCATCAAGTAGAGATGATACCTGGAGATGGTATCATGAGCTGAGTGTTTGGCCAACAATACCTTTCCAACCACATCAGCCAGAAATCTGTACTCAACAGACAGATTTTTCTTCAGCAATTTGCTAGGGTTTGCATCTGAGTGACCCATCCTTTCAAGCATATTAGAAAACTCTTCTCCAGAAAGTTCAGCAGAGTCTTCTCCAGATTTCAATTCAAAAACCTCTATCAAGGCAGCAGGTGTTAGGGATACCTGGGTTCCTGAGATTGTGCCAATCACTGTATTCTGATCCTGATTGTGGGCAGTATACACCCATTCCTTGATCTCATCTACAGCTAATTTGATCCTGGTAGTCATTATGGTAACTAGCTTTTGTTCCTTGAAAAGTTCCAGAATATCTTTGAAAATTTGATCGCTGTTATTGAAAGAGTCCATGTCGATATCAAAACTTGCATCAAATTTCATTGCGGCCAAGATGGCGACTGAAACGGCCATTGATTCCTGCAAAAACTAACAAACAAATGACCAAGTGTAGAGAAGTTTGGAGGGAAAGAGAAAGTTTGCAGAAAGTATGAAAGCGCAAAGGGAGAACGATGGCCGAAAAATGAATTTTATATTAGGGTTCGACGCAGAAAAGGAAAGATCGTGGAACTCTGTTCGACGATCTGGGCTTCTAAAGGAAACTGAAAGGTCATCAATAGCGTCGATCTCCGTTTGACGATATTGGAGAGCGTCGAGCTCCGTTCGACGATAGTTCAAAAAACAAAATCGTCGAACTCCGCACGACGATCGCTGACCTGAAAAAGCTAGTTTAGCACTATCTGAGAAGCGCTGAACCCTGGTCGACGATTTCGGAAGTCGTCGATCTCCGTTCGACGATCTGGGGAAAATCGTCGAGCGCAGTTCAAAGATCAGAAACACACTATACACTAGAAAAAGCACTTTGATTTGCCTAGTCTTGGTCATTTTTATAATTTTAAAATCTTGGATCTTATTTTAGACTTCCTCCATCTAACATTCCTATCTGATTCAGGAAGAATATATGTTTCTTTTCATCCAAGGGTTTGGTAAAAATATCTCCCCTTTGCAAATCAGTTGAGATATATTGAATTTCAATTTTATTTTTCTCAACATTATCCCTTAGAAAGTGATGCCTAATTTCTATGTGTTTTGTCCTACTATGGAGGACTGGATTTTGGCTATAGAAATAGCACTGGTATTATCACAAAATATTTTTGACTTCTCTAAGTTGTAGCCATAGTCTAGGAGTTGGTTTTGAATCCACAAGATTTGTGAACAACAGCTACCTGCATCCATATATTCAGCTTCAGCAGTTGAGTTGACACAAATGTTTGTTTCTTGCAAAACCAGGAGACAAGTCTGTCACCAAGAAACTGACAAGTTCCACTGATGCTTTTCCTGTCTATTCTGCATCCAGCATAATCAGCATCAGAAAATCCAGTTAAGTCAAATGCTGAATCTTTTGGATACCAGAGACCTAGATTTGGACAACTTTTTACATACCTGAGAATCCTTTTTACTAAGGTTAGGTGTGACTCTCTAGGACTCACTTAGAATCTAGCACATATGCATGTAGCAAACATTATGTCAGGTCTAATAGCTGTAAGGTACAATAAAGAGACAATCATTGCTCTATATGTTGTCTGATCAACATGTTTCCCATGTTCATCAGTATCTAATACAGCATTAGTAGGCATAGGTGTTTTCATACATGATGCTTCAGACATACCAAATTTCTTAACCAATTCTTTTGCATACTTGGTTTGAGAAATAAATATGCCTTCAGCATGTTGTTTGATTTGCAATCCTAGAAAGAAGGATAGCTCACCCATGCTACTCATTTCAAATTTAGAATGCATTAGGTTGGAAAACCTTCTGCACAAATTTGAATCAGTAGAACCAAATATAATATCATCTACATAGATTTGTACTAGTAGGGTATGAGACTTATGGGTTCTAGTAAAAAGAGTTTGGTCTACTCTACCCCTTATAAACTCATTTTTCAGAAGAAAGCATGCTAGGGTCTCATACCATGCTCTAAGAGCTTGATTTAGACCATATAATGCTTTATGCAATTTGAAAACATAATCAGGATGAGTTGAAGAGATAAAACCTGGGGGTTGTCTGACATAGACTTCTTCTTTGATATCTCCGTTGAGAAAAGCACTCTTTACATCCATCTTTTATACTTTGAAACCTTTGTGTGCTGCATATGCTAAGAAGATTCTTATGGCCTCTAACCTTGCAACTGGTGCAAAAGTCTGGTCATAATCTATCTCTTCTTCTTGAGAGTACCCTTGAGCAACTAGCATTGCCTTATTCCTTACAATGACTCCTTGATCATCCAATTTGTTTCTGAACACCCACTTTGTTCCAACAATGGAGTGATCCTTAGGCCTTGGTACTAGTTCCCAAACTTTGTTCCTTTCAAATTGATGCAACTCTTCTTGCATTGCAATGATCCAGTGTGGATCTTGCTCTACATCTTGAATGGATTGAGGTTCAATTTGAGAAAGGAAGCAAGTGTGCATCAGGTTTTGGTTGACCTGATTTTTGGTTTGCACACCAGCTGAGATGTCTCCAATCACTTGGGAAATTGGATGGTCTCTTGATGTTACTAAATCAACAGGGGGTGTTGATTGTTCACCAACCTGTGTTGTTGTTTCCTCTTATGGTACAACAACTGGCTATTCAAGAAGTTTCTCTTCAAGATATTGAATGTCTTCTTCATCTTCACTGCTTTCCTCTTTTTGAATGATTTATAACATGTCCAAGTCTTCAGCAAGAGAGTGTACCTACAAAGGTTCTATGGTAGAAGTATTCTTCTCCTTGAAAGACATGTTAGATTCATCAAAAGATATATGAACAGATTCTTCAATTTTAAGAGTAGATTTATTATATACCCTATAAGCCTTACTGATCATGGAGTATCCTAGAAACACTCCTTCATCAGCTTTAGCTTGAAATTTTGCTAAATATTTCTTGTCATTATTATGAATGTAACAAATACAACCAAAAATTCTAAAATAATCTACTTTAGGTTTCTTCCCTTTGAGTAATTCATAGGGACTCTTGCCCTTCAGTTTATGTGTTAAACTTCTATTCAACACATAGTTGGAGGTGTTCACTGCCTCTGCCCAAAAGGATAGAGGAAGGTGAGCATCTGACAACAATGTAGTGGCAGATTCAATAAGGGTTCTATTTTTCCTTTCAGCTACCCCATTTTGTTGAGGAGTTCTAGGAGCTGAGAAAGTGTGCCTGATCCCTTCACTCTGACAGAACTCTTACATAAGAAGAGAATCAAACTTTGTTCCATGATCACTTCTGATCAGGGCAATGTGAGTATTGAACTCAGTCTGTATGCATTTGAGAAATTCTGTCAAACACTTCAAGTTATCAGACTTCTTCCTCAGAAAGAACACCCATGTGAATCTAGAGAAGTCATCTACAACCACTAAAGTATAAGATTTCCCTCCTAAGCTTTGTACTGTAATGGGTCCAAAGAGATCCATGTGTAACAGATACAAAATCCTAGGTGAATCAGTCTTATTAAGTGACTTGAAACTATTTTTAATTTGCTTGCCTAATTGACAAGCCCTGCAGAGTCCTTCCTTCTTGTAGGGGGCAGAAGGTAGTCCTCTAACAAGGTTGTCCTTGGATAGCCTAGCAATGGTTCTAAGGTTTATATGCCCTAGTCTCTTATGTTATAACTCATTAGGTCTACAAATAGAATTAAACAGGCAAATATTTACTTTAGTTGAAAGAAAGTCTACTAAATAGATGTTACCTTTCCTTTTACCTGTCAACATAGTAGTGTTGTCCTCTGATTTGATCTTGTATAAGGATTTTCTGAAAGTCACTTGGTAGCCTTCATCACATAGTTGACTGATGCTGATCAAGTTGTGCTTCAGTCCTTCCACATAGGCTACTTTCTTGAATGTGACTGTGCCAATCTAGACTGCACCATATCCTTTTGTTAGTCCAAAGTTTGAATCACCAAATATGACTTTGGGTCCAAGCTTGGCTTTGAAGGATGTGAAATTGTCCTTGCTTCCTGTCATGTGCTTGGAGCACCCACTATCCAAATACCATTGCTAGTTTGATGTTGGATAGGTCTTCACCTGCACATAAAGCAATTTTCTTGTTTTTGACCCAGTTTACCTTGGGCCTAGGTTGATAACCTTTAAATTTAGAAATAAAAGACATCCCTGGTTGACTCTTATAATATCTCCTTGGAGGTATTATCCATTCAGTATAAGGGTTAAATCTTTGGGATGAAGGACCCCTGGGTTTGAATTTTGATTTACCTTTGAATAAGTTTTCAAAGCACTCATCTCTGATCGACGATCGCTGCGCTGAGTTCGACGATCTTGTGTCAGATCGTCGAGCTCCGTTCGAAGATCGACTATGGCAGGGTTCAGGGTTTAAAGATCGTCGACCTGAGTTCGACGATTTTGCCTGAGATCGTTGATCTCCGTTCGGCGATCGTCTAGCTCCGTTCGACGATTTCTGTTGAACTCTTGTTTTCTTAGGTAAGTCAGAATTTTTCCTAGCTACTGATGAGTCCACTTTATATACCTATTTTCGGACTCATCTGGGCTAGTTTTCACACGGTTGCACTTCACTTTTAGTTCATTATCATATATATTTCATCTTGTCTATATTTCCATAGGAAGTGCACATTTATGCCCGTGGCTGTGTAGTTTGTTATTCTTATAGTCTGTACTCCTTTTTTGTTATTGTTTGGAATGTCTGCACATATCAGTGATTGGTTTTTCTTTCGGTACATGGGTCGTGTACGTGTTCCGGGACGGTTGTGAAACAGGAATACTGCGCACGATCATGGGATCTAATGCGCACGACCACTGGTCGTGCGCCCCTGATCGTGCGCACTACTCTACATTTTCCAGAATCAGCCTGGGGTAAGCGCACAACCACTGGACATACTGCGCACGACCACCGGTCGTGCGCCACTGATCGTGTGCATTGATTCCTCTTTTCTGGAGTCCTGTCTGGGTAATCGCACGATTATTGGACTTAGTGCGCACGACCACTGGTCGTGCGCCACTACTCGTGCGTATTATCCCAGTTCTTCTTCCTGATATTCCATGCCAGTGAGCACGAGCACCGGACATAGTGCGCACGACCACTGGTCGTGCGCCTGTGATCGTGCTTCATGGATCCCAATTCCTTATGAGTCTCAGTGGAACCCATGGTTCTTGATTTTCTTGATTCTGTAATTGACTTAACCTAAATCTGCCAATAGGATCTACTCAGATAGTTATGTCCCTTTTTGAGTAACCTCCCTCTGATACCACTTGAAAGATATTGTACCTAATCACCTAGAGGGGGGGGGGGGTGAATAGGTGACTTAAATCTTTTTGACTTTTTAGGCAGAATTCAACTTATAACACAGAATTAAATCTACTTTATCATAGCACACAATCAGCAATCACAGAATTCCACAAGCACACAGTAGACACACAGTTTTATAGTGGTTCCCCAAGGTTTGGGTACATCCACTTTCCCCCTTCACCTATCTAGCAATGTACTAGATTCGGCCAAACTCCTCCACTATCTCAGAACCCCAAAACAGGTTCCTACAGCTCAGGCCCAAGGCCCTACAACTCAGCTTCTTCACAAAGCCTACACTCAGCCACCAAGGCCTACACTCAGCCACCAAGGCCTACACTCAGCCACAACAGGCCTACACTCAGAGATACAACTCTCCTACACTCAGGCACTCAAGCCCTACACTCAGCCTTTATAATTACAAGCTTACAAACTCAGATCCCTAAGGATCCTACAAGTAAATATGAATACAAAAATGCAATCTCTACAACTTAGTGAAAAGAGAGACGAGTTGTGAGTTTCTTGATAAGTTCTTGGAAGAACACAATAAGATTGATCTCTTCTGCAGTTGATCCTTGATCTCTGCTACTTAAGATTCAGAATAAATCTGAATCCTTCTTCTCAACCTGGTTCCAACGGCTGACTTCTTGGATGGAGCTCTCTCTCTCCAACTACTTAGATCTTCACTAGATTCTTCAAGGAATAGCTAGATCTTCTTCTTTGTTAATTACTTGAATAACTTGGACAACCCTTTCTGTAGACAACATAAGCCTATTTATAGGCCTTCTTCATGGTAACTGGCTGGTCCGGTTCATAACTGAATTCTGACAACTCTGACAGGTGCAGTAGACCGGTTGGAATGACAGCTGTCAAGTCATCCAGTCAGTTCTTGAAAATTCTGTAACTGTCTGAAAGTGTCGAGACTGTCTGTCTTTAAGTGTTGACACTTATAGAACAAGTGTCGACACTAGTTGTCTAAGTGTCGACACTAGCCTACAAGGTGTCGACACAACTCCTTGTGTTGTAGATTTTAGATCTCGACATTGCTTCTTCTTCATGTGTCGACACTGATAATGTGTGTCGACACAAGTACTTGTACTTCAGTATATTGTTGAATTCTTGTAAGTGTCGACACATCTCCTTTGTGTCGACACATCTTCATGTGTTGAATCTGTTAAGTGTCGACACTTCTTCTTGGTGTCGACACATGTCTTCAGTGTTGATACTTGCTGAGTGTCGACACAGCTCCTTGTGTTGACACATTCTTCTATTGTTGAGACTTTTGCTGTGTGTCGACACATCTCCTTTGTGTCGACACTTGTACTTAGAATATTCTTGAACTTTGCTAAGTGTCGACACAGCTCCTTGTGTCGACACTTTCTTCAAGTGTTGAGTCTTCAGCTGAGTGTCGACACATTCTTTCTTGTGTCGACACTTTCTTCAAGTGTTGACTCTTCTGCTGTGTGTCGACACATTGCTCTGGGTGTCGACACTTATACTTAGTCTCTGCTGACTTTTGCTGAGTGTCGACACAGCCTCCAAGTGTCGACACTTTCTGATGTAGACACAGTTTCACTGGGTGTCGACACAACTGCTAAGTGTCGACACAGCTTCACTGGCTTTTCTTCATTGAGTGTCGACACAGCTCCTTGTGTCGACACTTTCTGTCTGGTGTCGACTCTGCATCTCTGGTGTCGACACAATGACTCCAAGTGTCGACACTGCTTGCCTGAGTGTCGACACAAGTCTTCTTAAGTGTCGACACTTTCCCTCTGGGTGTCGACACATGAACTTAGAAACTTTTTCTTCTTTCCTGTAAATACTTAACCTGCACAAGTAAACTCAAAACACATCAAATACATTTTTGATGTATATCATTGAGTAGGGTGAGGCTTCTTCAAATCAGGTACATTTAAACCAATGTACCCAACAATCTTCCCCTATTTGGAGAAGTCATAACCCTTAGTCAATGATATACACCATTCATAATAAAATTACAAAATGATGTAAGGCAGGATTATATATAGCAGGGCAAACATAAACATGTATCAATCAAACATATATACATAGACATTATCTCAGAACAATTATGAAATAAATTCATCACACAACAAATTTATCACACAACACATTGTTCTAACACTTTGTCATATTCATAATTCTAAAGTTTACAGAATGTTTTACATCAAAAGATTACATAGTAAACTTAAGAAAATTTCTATGCTATTTTTGATCAGCATCTTTGATCACTATCCCTTTTCCAGACTGGATCTTGGCTTGCATAGGAGCTTCAGCAGCTTCAGTATCAACAAGTTTCTTCCCTTTCAGCTCCTTCTTCTTAAGCTCCTCAGCTTTAATCTTTTGCCTTTCAAAATAATGATAAGGCTTGGGAAAGTACTTGCTAGGCTCCTGGACAGTAGGAGGTAGCTTTCCCATCTTGGCCTTTCTCCTGTATTGGACTATGGCTTCTTGCCTTGACTCATGTTTCCTCCATTCCAATTCAGAAAACCATTTATTTCTGTCTTGAATGTTATCTTTTGCAGCTTTCCATGCAGTTAAGATAATGTTCATGGAAGTGGGGCTCCACTGCTCAAAGTCTGGTCTTAGTTCAGCTTGCTCCCTGAACCTCTTCTTAGACAATCTGGTTTCTTCTTCTTTCTGCATAGCTTCTTGCATAGCTTCAGAGACTGGCTGAACCACCTTTTCTATGATGATATTTTTCTTATCCTTAGGTGGGCTATACATTGTCTGGATATCAGCATGAATCATATCAAAATCTGAAGGAGGGTAGATGACTTGAGCCACTTCAGGTTGCTCCCCTCCTAGATATGCAGGGTTAATTCCAGATTCTGCCACATTATCATCATCACAAAGAGGAGGATATCCAAGAGTAGCTCTGATAGAATTATAAATCCATTTAGCATGATCAGAGCTGGCTTTGACTAATACTCTCTCCCCCTTTATGACTTCTCTAACCATGTGATCCCTCAGATCATCCTTTTGAAATCTGATTTGGGCATCCAAATAGTTGACTCCATCTTTAAAGTAAGGTTTCAACCTTTGGAGTTTGTCAGTTATGATCTTCTGAGAGTCTTGAATGACAGTCTTAACAGCAGTTATTTCCTCTTGGAATGCTTTGTCAAATTCTGCTTTAGCAGTAGCATGAGCAGGAGTCAGTCCAGCAGCTATGTTCTGCATTTCAGTGATAATGGCATTGTGAGATTCTGTTAAGTTGTCATTCATTCTGATTTGATTTTCAAGTACATAGCCTTGCTTGACTGCAAGTTCATCCACTTGAGCTTTTATCTTCTCCTGATGTGTAGCCAAGTACACCACTGCATTCCCTCTCTTGTGAAAGCAGTCTGTCATCTCCTTCTTATTAAGATTCATTTCAAATCGTATAGACTTTATATCTTGGGCTAGATCAAATTGTAGAGACTTGTGCCCCTCATCCACATATGTCTCTATAGCTTTCCTGTGCTCATCAAGCTTAATCTGCATTGCAACCATTAGAGCACTATAATCAACAGTTGGTGCTGGCTGTGATATAGGCTGTGGAGCAATAGTTTGGAGAGCCTTTTTGTAATTCTGACTCCTCCTTTTAAATACTTGAAATTTTCTTTTCTTAGCCCTTGTTGTCTCCTCATCTTCAGAAGTAGATGTGCTTGCTATCTCTACCCTCTCCTTAGGTAGCACTTCAACTTCTTTGGGCTTCTCAGGTTCTTGCCTTGCAGGCTCTTCAACATGTATTACTTGCTCCCCTTCAACTGGAGCATTCTCCCCCTCAGCAGCAGTACATTCCTTCTCAAGGTCTTGTTGATACAGATTAAGAAATAAATCTTCCATTGTAAATTCTTGTGGTGAATGGACAGGAGAAATTCTTTGCTCATCTACCACTGGATCAGATATAATTTGAGCTGAAACAGAAGTGTCCTTTATGACAACATCTGGAGGTTGACTATCCATCTGAGTTTGCTGATTAATATTACTTAAAGGATCAGATAAAACAGTATCCACTATAAGGAAATCTAAAGCATTAAGCTCATTGATTACCTCAAGAATTGTGTTTGTAGCTTGCTCACTTTCCAATGGAGTTGGCTCTTCCACTATTATTGGCTCCCCCTGGACTGAATCTTGGTGTAAGGGGCTAGCTTGTGGTAGCTCCCCCTGCTTCTCTGCAGCATCTTGTTAAGCTGTAGACTTGTCAGCATTTCCTTCTTCATTCTCATCAGGTGTGAAGACAATTTGCTCTTCACTACCAGAGCTGCTAGTGGAAACCTGAGCCACTAGAGCAGTTTTCTTCTTCTTCTTCTGGAGTGTTACTTTCTCAGGAGTTATTTTATCAGGGGTTGGTATCTCCTTTGACAAAACCCTGTCCCATCTGGAGAAGATCCTCATGTCCATCTTTCTCATATGATTGATCTTAGTGCCAGCAGCCTGACTCATAACCTCTGGTAAACTACCAGCTAGGTATAAACTTAGTATTCTTCCCAAATTGGGCTTTTTCAGACTTTCTTTAATCTTCTCAAAGACAATAACAAACTAATCTGTTTTCAAAGTGAAGATTATCCTTGTCATAATGCTGAACATATGGGCTGATACCCTATCAAGCCCTCCAGGCTTACTTAAGATTACCTTGCCAACAATTTCAGAATGAAATTTACCCTGGCTGTTAATCCCCTTTCTATTAAACACTGATCCAATTTTCATTTTAGAATCCAGACCACACCATGCCAATGCATCTCTGGTCCTAGAAGCAGTAACCTCTTCTTCTTCCTTAGTTCTTGGTAACTGAGGGACTTTCCTCAAACTTTTTGGTGAAACCTTAACCTTTTCACCATGAACCCTGGACTTGATCTTGAATCTAGTGTCGTCTAGGGTTGCTCCATTGAGAAATTCCAAGACTTCTTTCTTCCAGATCTTTGTGGGCTCTGAAACAAGAAATTCCAACCCCGAGTCTGCAATTAGGGTTATCACATTCTTGATATCTGGGTCTGCATCACCAAACGCGTCGCGCACCAGTTCATATCCTTCATTGACGTTCTCCTCAAGCTTTGGCGCCATTAGGGTTTGAAGAATTTGAACTGAGAGAAGAGAGGTGTCGACACACAAGTTTGGTCTCGAAACTTTTGAAAGCGTGTCGACAGACAAAGGCAAAATCCTATTTATACCTTTCTAGGTTTGAAGATGAAAAAGCGGGTCAGCTAACTTAAATTGTGTCGACACTGTCGATAAGTGTCGACACTGACTTATAATATCTCGACACCTATGTGTCGACACAAGTTTAGTCAACAGATATATGTGTCGACACTTGTTTATGTGTCGACACCACATAACTCGACATTTAGTCGAGACTTTACTTAGATAATTCTGAGTAAAGCCTAAGTGTCGACACCACCTTGGATGTGTCGACACCTACTTACCATGTGTCGACACTAATTTTCTGAAGTGTCGACACCAACTTCCTAGATGTGTCGCCACCTTTTCACTGAAGTGTCGACACCACTTTTCTGTGTCGACACAGATATCTCTGTGTGTCGACACCTTTTTACTTAGCCATTTCTATAAACTTATTCTAAGTTTATCATACCTAGTTCAATTTTAAACCTATTGAACTTAGTTTCTTCTAGGGGCTTAGTATACATATCAGCTAGTTGATTATCTGTTTTAACATATTCCAGTAAAATATCTTCTTTCTCTACATGCTCCCTAAGAAAATGATATTTTATTTCAATATGTTTAGTTCTACTATGGGAAACAGGATTATGTGCAATTGATATAGCACTTGTAGAATCACAAAAGAGTGGAGTTCTACTTACCTGAATTCCATAATCCTCAAGCTGATGTTGTATCCATAGAAGTTGAGCACAACAACTTCCTGCAGCCACATATTCTGACTCTACAGTGGAGTTAGCCACACTTGTTTGCTTTTTGCTACTCCATGAAATCAGTCTTCCACCTAGGAATTGACAGGTTCCAGTTGTGCTTTTTCTGTCTTCTTTGCATCCTGCAAAGTCTGCATCAGAATAACCTGTTAGTTCAAAATCCCCATTCCTAGGGTACCAGAGGCCTAGATAAGGAGTGCCCTTTAGATATCTCAATATTCTTTTGACTGCTGTCAAATGAGACTCCTTAGGGCAGGCTTGATACCTTGCACAGACACATGTAGCATACATGATATCTGGTCTACTTGCAGTCAAATATAATAGGGAGGCAACTATCCCTCTATACAAAGACTCATCTACAGGTTTCCCTGCATCATCCTTGCTAAGAGACATACTTGACCCCATAGGAGTCTTCATGGTACTGGATGAATCCATACCATACTTCCTTATGAGTTCTAGGGTGAACTTAGACTGGCATATGGATAAACCATTCTCAGTCTGTCTTACTTGGAGACCCAAGAAGAACTTAAGCTCTCCCATACTACTCATCTCAAATTGTCCCTGCATTAGTTTTGCAAACTTTTTGCAAAGACTACTTTCAGTAGACCCAAATATTATGTCATCTACATATATTTGGACTAGTATTACTTTGCCTCTGGATTCCCTAAGGAATAGAGTCTTGTCTATTTTCCCCCTTGTGAACTTATTCTCAATGAGGAAACTAGACAGGGTTTCATACCAAGCTCTAGGGGCTTGCTTTAACCCATACAATGCTTTCCTAAGTATATAGACATGATTAGGTAGAGTTGAATCAACAAAACCTGATGGTTGTTCCACATAGACTTCCTCTTTTAGATTACCATTTAGAAATGCTGACTTGACATCCATTTGGTAAACTTTAAATCCTTGAAAGGTTGCATAGGCCAGGAACATCCTTATGGCTTCCAGTCTGGCTACTGGAGCAAAGGTTTGATCAAAATCAATACCTTCTTCCTGCCTATATCCTTTAGCAACCAATCTTGCTTTGTTCTTAATGATGACTCCATGTTCATCCATCTTGTTCCTATAGATCCACTTGGTCCCAATTATGTTGTGGTCTTTAGGTTTAGGAACAAGCTCCCAGACCTTGCACCTCTTGAACTGATTCAGCTCTTCTTGCATGGCCTCAATCCAATGAGGGTCTAGGATGGCTTCTTCAAACTTCTTTGGTTCAACTTGGGATAGGAAACTGGAGTAGATTGCTGCATTCAGATTTCTGCTCCTTGTTTGTACCCCTTGTCTTAGATCACCAATGATTTGTTCTGCTGGATGATCTCTAAGATGCCTATTTGCTGGAGGCATCCTGGCTTCAGGTTGAACTTCTTCAACTTCTTCATCTTGTTGTACTCCTTGTACTTCTTCTGCATTAGGTATATGTAGTACTCCCCCTGGACAGCAGCAACTATCTTCTACTTGTTGCCTTGCAGTAGGTTCTTCTTCTATAGTGAGCTTGTCCATCTTCTTTGTTATACCTGTGGAGCTGCATACACTACTAGATAACTCATTGTTAATAAGTCTAGTTTCATCAAATACTACATGTACAGATTCCTCTACAACTTGAGTAGACAAGTTGTAGACTCTATAAGCCTTACTGTTGTTGCTGTACCCAACAAAAATTCCCTCTTGGGACTTGGCAGCAAACTTAGTCAAGTAAGACTTTCCATTGTTAAGTATGAAGCACTTACAACCAAAGATCCTGAAGTAGGATAGGTTTGGTTTCCTGCCTTTCACAACCTCATAGGGGGTCTTGTTGTGGCTTTTAGTAATGGTAGCCCTATTAATAACATGGCATGCAGTATTGACTGCTTCAGCCCAGAAATATTCTGGTAGTGATGTATCACTTAATAGGGTCCTACCAGCCTCAATCAAGGTTCTATTCTTCCTCTCAGCAATGTCATTTTGCTGAGGTGTCCTTGGTGAAGAAAACTCTTGAAATATCCCAAATTCTTCACATAGTTTTGTCATGCTATCAGACTGAAATTCAATACCATGGTCACTTCTTATCTTGACCACTGTACTGTCTAGTTCATTCTGAATTTGTTTGACAAAGCTATATAAGACACTAGGTGTTTCATATTTCTATCTAAGGAAGAACACCCAGGAAAACCTTGAGTAGTCATCTACAACTACAAAGGTATAGACCTTCCTACCTAGGCTGTGAACTGACATTGGACCAAAGAGATCCATATGCAAGAGGTATAAACACCTCACAGCATCTTTGTTTTCAATGCTTCTAAAGGTGGATCTAGTCTGCTTGCCCTTTTGACAAGCTGAGCAAATACCATCTTTAATACACTTAACTTGAGGACCATTCCTCACTAACTCTTTGCTAAAGAGTTTACCAATTGTCTTCTAGTTAAGATGGGCTAGCCTCTTGTGCCATTTGACACAATGAGAGACTGTCTCATTAGCTACTAGACACACTGGAGAACCATTGTTCTTAACCATAATGTCTAAGCAATAGACATTCCTTTTTCTGTAACCAGTCAAAATGATCTCTTAATCATTTGACCTCCTGATATGACAACCATCTTTCACAAATGAGATGTCATATCCTACATCACTCAATTGACTTATACTAATAAGTTTATGTTTCAAACCTTTAACATAGGCCACTTGAGTAATTGTAATAAAGGAGTTAGATATGTTACCAAAACCCTTGATGATCCCTTTTTCAGAACCACCAAAGGTGACTTTTGGACCATCCTTTATAGGTGTGTAGTCCTTTAGTAAACTTCTTGTTCCAGTCATATGTCTGGAACATCCACTGTCCAAGTACCATATTGGGGCATGGCCACTTGGACTCACCTGCAAAACAGATTAGTGAACCTTAGAACCCAAAGAATTCTTGGGTCCTTGGTACTGGTTAGTTTGCTTCCTAACAAAGCTACCTGCAGATTTTCCAACAGGCAGTTTGCTACTCACTTTGACACTAGCATTGTGCCAACAGTCCATTGCAAAGTGGCCTACCTTGGCACAACACCAACACTCAAACTTATTGTACCTTTGCTTAGGTACAGTCTTAACTGTTTTATCTACAGCTGACTTGTTGCGAGTTGGAGCTTTGCCCTTGGACTTGGACTTGACAGTCATTGCTGGTTTAGTAAATCCCAGTCCAGCTTTACCTTTGTGATGAACAAATTCATCAATTAAGGGTAGAACTGACTTAGGTTTAAAAAACCTAGCAACTAAGTCTTTCTCCTTCTGAAGATTAATCTCCAAACTCTTGATTTGATCATTCTTAAATGATATAGTCCCCATCTGAATCACAGTTATGTGCTTCAGTCTGGCTATCTCATTAAGTTTTTGATCCAACATCTTCTCATAATCAGTTGCAGCCATTTTGAGACTTGCAATCTCCTTAGCTCGACTCTTGGCCAAGGATTTGCATTTCTTAAATGCTTGCAACAGAACTTTATATTCATCTATCAACAGATGAATATCCTCTTCAGACTCAGATGCACTCTCATCACTTGATGATGATGAATCTGATTCTATACTAGCACAAGAAATTGAACTTAAAGAACAATGTTGTACCTTACTAGGTCCTGGCAGCTCCAGGATTTTGTCACTTTCTGTCAATGCCATTAGCCCTTGGCATTGACTGTTCTCTTGTTCATATATAGAATTCATAATCTGAATGAACTCTTCTTCTTCTTCCTCAGCAAACAGTCCTATATATGCCTCAGCATCTGACTCAGTTTCTGATGAAGAGATATCTGACAGGCTCTTATCCTTCTTGGCAACAAATGACTTTTCCTTCTTGCCCTTGAATGGAGTCTTTTTCTTATCACTAGACTCCTTCCTTTTTTCTGGACAATCTGCAACAACATGGCCTTGTCTATTACAACAATAACATACAATTTTTGATAGAGTTGCTTTGCTAGACTTGGACTTTTTCCTGTCTTTCTTTGAAGACTTTTTATTCTGATAATAGTCTTCTTTACCCTGTGAAGTAGATGGCCTTGTCCTCCACTGTTTCTTCTTTAAGAACTTCTGAAAGTGTCTTGTGAAGGCAGCAAAGTCCTCATCACTTTCACTGCTCTCAGACTTTCTGCTTTCTGAATCTTCTGACTCAGTCTCAACTACTTTTGGTGGTGGAGTTGGTAACTTACCTCTGTACTTTCTGGGGGCTTCTGTTTTAAAGGCCACTGTCCTTTCCTTGTGGTCACTTCTTGTAGACTTCTCCTCTTCTTTCCTCACCATTAACTGCATTTCATAGGACAGCAGTTTGCCAAACAGTGTTGGTGGAGGAATTTCAGCCAACTTTGTCATTTCCCTAATGACATAAATCTTGGTGTCCCAATCTTTTGTTAGGGACCTTAGAAACTTATCATTGAGTTCATAATTACTGATCTCTCTGCCATAGGACATAAGCTCATTCACAATCCTATAGAACTTTTTATAGCATTCAGTTATGTTGTCAGATTTACCTTGTCTAAAACTTTCATATTCTTGGTTGAGCAAGGATTTTCTATCTTGCCTCACTTCTTCAGAACCCTCCATATACACTATCAAGGTATCCCACATCTCCTTAGATGTCTTGCAGTGTATCAAATTTTGAAAAGTAGCATCATCTATAGCACTCATTATAATATTCTGAGCCCTTTTGTCCATTGTGGCTAGAACAATCTCATCCTTTGTCATTTCAGAGAAATCCTTTGGTGTTCTCTGATTTGCATCTAAGACTGATACCTTCATGGGCACATATGACCCTTCTTTTACTGTGATATAAATCCTAGGGTCTGAGCCTTCCATAAACAGTCTCACCCTTTCCTTCTAGATACCAAAGATCTCTTTTCTACATATGGGTAGCTTCATGGATCCCAATTCCTTATGAGTCTCAGTGGAACCCATGGTTCTTGATTTTCTTGATTCTGTAATTGACTTAACCTAAATCTGCCAACAGGATCTACTCAGACAGTTATGTCCCTTTTTGAGTAACCTCCCTCTGATACCACTTGAAAGATATTGTACCTAATCACCTAGAGGGGGGGGGGGGGGGTGAATAGGTGACTTAAATCTTTTTGACTTTTTAGGCAGAATTCAACTTATAACACAGAATTAAATCTACTTTATCATAGCACACAACCAGCAATCACAGAATTCCACAAGCACACAGTAGACACACAGTTTTATAGTGGTTCCTCAAGGTTTGGGTACATCCACTTTCCCCCTTCGCCTATCTAGCAATGTACTAGATTCGGCCAAACTCCTCCACTATCTCAGAACCCCAAAACAGGTTCCTACAGCTCAGGCCCAAGGCCCTACAACTCAGCTTTTTCACAAAGCCTACACTCAGCCACCAAGGCCTACAGTCAGCCACCAAGGCCTACACTCAGCCACAACAGGCCTACACTCAGAGATACAACTCTCCTACACCCAGGCACTCAAGCCCTACACTCAGCCTTTATAATTACAGGCTTACAAACTCAGATCCCTAAGGATCCTACAAGTAAATATGAATACAAAAATGTAATCTCTACAACTCAGTGAAAAGAGAGAAGAGTTGTGAGTTTCTTGATGAGTTCTTGGAAGAACTCAGCTGAAATCAACCTGACTTGGCTTTCTTCAAAGCTTCTTGAAAGTAGAACACAATAAGATTGATCTCTTCTGCAGTGGATCCTTGATCTCTGCTACTTAAGATTCAGAATAAATCTGAACCCTTCTTCTCAACCTGGTTCCAACGGCTGACTTCTTGGATGGAGCTCTCTCTCTCCAACTACTTAGATCTTCACTAGATTCTTCAAGGAATAGCTAGATCTTCTTCTTTGTTAATTACTTGAATAATTTGGACAACCCTTTCTATAGACATCATAAGCCTATTTATAGGCCTTCTTCATGGTAACATGTTGGTCCGGTTCATAACTGAATTCTGACATCTCTTACAGGTGCAGTAGACCGGTTGGAATGGCAGCTGTCAAGTCATCCAGTCAGTTCTTGAAAATTCTGTAACTGTCTGAAAGTATCGAGACTGTCTGTCTTTAAGTGTCGACACTTATAGACCAAGTGTCGACACTAGTTGTCTAAGTGTCGACACTAGCCTACAAGGTGTCGACACAACTCCTTGTGTTGTAGATTTTAGATCTCGACATTGCTTCCTCTTCATGTGTCGACACTGATAATGTGTGTCGACACAAGTACTTGTACTTCAGTATATTGTTGAATTCTTGTAAGTGTCGACACATCTCCTTTGTGTCGACACATCTTCATGTGTTGAATCTGTTAAGTGTCGACACTTCTTCTTGGTGTCGACACATGTCTTCAGTGTTGATACTTGCTGAGTGTCGACACAGCTCCTTGTGTTGACACATTCTTCTACTGTTGAGACTTTTGCTGTGTGTCGACACATCTCCTTTGTGTCGACACTTGTACTTAGAATATTCTTGAACTTTGCTAAGTGTCGACACAGCTCCTTGTGTCGACACTTTCTTCAAGTGTTGAGTCTTCAGCTGAGTCTCGACACATTCTTTCTTGTGTCGACACTTTCTTCAAGTGTTGACTCTTCTGCTGTGTGTCGACACATTGCTCTGGGTGTCGACACTTATACTTAGTCTCTGTTAACTTTTGCTGAGTGTCGACACAGCCTCCAAGTGTCGACACTTTCTGATGTAGACACAGTTTCACTGGGTGTCGACACAACTGCTAAGTGTCGACACAGCTTCACTGTCTTTTCTTCATTGAGTGTCGACACAGCTCCTTGTGTCGACACTTTCTGTCTGGTGTCGACTCTACATCTCTGGTGTCGACACAATGACTCCAAGTGTCGACACTGCTTGCCTGGGTGTCGACACAAGTCTTCTTAAGTGTCGACACTTTCCCTCTGGGTGTCGACACATGAACTTAGAAACTTTTTCTTCTTTCCTGTAAATACTTAACCTGCACAAGTAAACTCAAAACACATCAAATACATTTTTGATGTATATCATTGAGTAGGGTGAGGCTTCTTCAAATCAGGTACATTTAAACCAATGTACCCAACACTCCTCCTGCCTTATTCCTGTAATAGATGATACCTTGCTAGGCAAGGATTTGTTTTGTGGTGAGAAGAGTGCGGACCAGAGCTCCTTCTCTTCTTACTTCCTATTTCCTCTACCTGTGTTGGGCAGGAATTACTATTTAGGTAGAGGGGTAACTACTCTATCACCGTATCGGTACCCGTTACCGAAACGGATATTGGAACAGTTACCTGTGCACTTTTTATTTCATAGGCCTATAAGCTAGAACTGTTTAGAATTTAATAAGTCGTGCTGGGATGACAGTAACCCCAGTACTTATCTTTCATTTCCTGTATTTTTATTTTTCATGTCTCTTTTAGTTTTAGCATTTCTTTTTGTATATTTTTCTTTTGTTTTTGCGGAGCTCACCCCTGCAGGTATTCATAGCAAATCGCATTGGCGGGGTTCTGATTCTTCGTATGGCGGGTCTGCTTCAGGTTTCCACGCGTCTTTTGGTATGCTCACTAGCTGAGCATTGGGTAACCTCTTCCCTTAGCTCTTTATGATTTTTAATTTCTCCATCATCTGCTGTATTGCTTAGTTTAAGTCTGGGGGAGAGCTAGATCTGTTACCTTTTGCACGTGCACATCTCATGTGCATACTAGAAGCCTTTATTGTTTTATTTTGATTAGTTCATTGCATCACACACCACTGCACCCACATGAGCGCGTGCTTAGCTTTTTGCGTGCTGCGAGTTAAACTCATTTCTTCGTTAGATTTGGGAAAATTATGGTGCTGACATAGGATTGTGAGACGGAGTAAAATGTTGGCCTTATTATGTTTCTAGTCAACTGCTCTCGTCTCGTGTAGAAATTCGAGTAGATTTAATTTTTCTGTATGCTTATAGTTTTATATCTTTCTATTTGCGTAAATATTTTTTATTCTACTCAAAAGTTGGTGAATCAGGTGTGAATCTGACGGTAGCTTAGGGATGTGTGTAGACGGCCGTTAGTTTTGTATTGCTCGAGTCGGGAGGAGGGATAGTCTTTCTCGTTGGCTAAGAACTTGCCCCAAGCAATTCTTGAAGCATGGGTATAGGTTAGTCATGCATGAGTGTGATGTAGGCCATCATTTTGGCCCGGTTGAGCTTTGTACCATTCCTAACATCATATCCTTGCTAGCCCTGTTGTGCCTACCCCTCCTTTTGATTCAGCTCCACCATGATTTCACCAAAGCCTCAAAGCCAATCCTAGTCGCACACCCAAGTTGAGCTTTAGAGTTTTATATTTTCATGTTGGGATGTGATGTGGTGTTATTACATGTGAAAATGTGGATGTGCTCCAATGTTATATTTGTTGAAATTGCAAAAATAAAAAGATGATGTGAATAAAGAAAAAGAAAAAAAAAAGAGAAAAATATTTGTAAAGAAAAAAAAAGTGAAAAGAAAAAGTTTTAAGTGAAAATCATTTTGGAAATGTGATTATTTGTGGAGTAGGCGGTGCACACACCCATATGCTAAAAGTTAAGTTTGGGGGTGTGGTGCACCCGCATTTATTTTGGTTAGCTGATGGATTATTTCTTTGATAGCTCCTTTGGGTTAGGTGTATAGCCTTCCTGTTTATCTTTGTTTACCTCGCCGAAACCCAAGACCCATTTCTTCGCCTAAAGTCCTACTGATTCGTGTGTGGACCAAACCAGTGCCGTGGAGAGAATGCGAAAGGGCAAGCATATGGTCACCGACATTGGTGGATTCCTTTGGAGGTTATCCGGAGCCCCGATCTTTGGCAATGCTCGCCTAGCGATTAGTCTACTTTCTCCCTACGCATGACCAGATGATTCACCGTGATTCCATTTTTGAGTAGTAATAAAATTTTGATACGCAATGTGAAAAGTATAAACTATTTTGTATACCTAGAAATTTCTTCTATTATATTTTTACGCGTGCGAGCATGCGACTTCGCATGGTACTCCGTATCGCAATTTCTTTGTTAACTAGTATTTTTCCCTATCTGCTTAGATTTTGTTTGCTCGGGACGCGCAAATAGTTAAGTCTGGGGGTGTGATGAGTCCACTTTATATACCTATTTTCGGACTCATCTGGGCTAGTTTTCACACGGTTGCACTTCACTTTTAGTTCATTATCATATATATTTCATCTTGTCTATATTTCCATAGGAAGTGCACATTTATGCCCGTGGCTGTATATTTTGTTATTCTTATAGTCTGTACTCCTTTTTTGTTATTGTTTGGAATGTATGCACATATCAGTGATTGGTTTTTCTTTCGGTACAGGGGTCGTGTGCGTGTTCCGGGACGGTTGTGAAATAGGAATACTGCGCACGATCATGGGATCTAATGCGCACGACCACTGGTCGTGCGCCCCTGATCGTGCGCACTACTCTACATTTTCCAGAATCAGCCTGAGGTAAGCGCACGACCACTGGACATACTGTGCACGACCACCGGTCGTGCGCCACTGATCGTGTGCATTGATTCCTCTTTTCTGGAGTCCTGTGACTCCTGTCTGGGTAATCGCACGATTATTGGACTTAGTGCGCACGACCACTGGTCGTGCGCCACTACTCGTGCGTATTATCCCAGTTCTTCTTCCTGATATTCCATGCCAGTGAGCACGAGCACCGGACATAGTGCGCACGACCACTGGTCGTGCGCCTGTGATCGTGCGCATTGTTCATTTCTGCTTTTGTATAAATAGTGCAGGTATCGCCCTAATCCGAAGATCCGGAGATCGCTCATTTTCCTCCGCGGTTTTCATCTCCGAGGAGGGATTCCGCCGTCCTCCTTCAGCTTCCACCCTAAGGAGGTGCTCCGGGCAAGCTTTCACCGCCAAATCCGAGCCGGAGCTTCCTATCGGCCTTCTCCTTCATCTGTGAGCTTCAAGTAGGGTTTGACGCCATAACCATCAAGAAAAGGAAAGCTAGCAAACTTCGTCCGCTATCGTGAGACGAAGAAGACGGGCCATTGGAAGGTGGTGACATCCCTTCTCTATCTCGGAAGCAGTTGAGGACCGAGCTTGGACGCGGAATGACAGCCCGACGATTCCAACCGTGAATCCTCAACAAGACTTCGGATTCGGTCGATCTCTTGACTTGTTCTTGTTTTATTGTTGAATATTGGTGTTTAACTTTATTTATATTGATGAAGTATGCTTAGTTTGTAAAACGATTTTATACAATCATGTCTATGTGATTTTGTATGTTTTCGTTATATGCTTGAGTTGCGCCATATTCCATCCACCACCATCCACCCTTGCCGCACTAGCAATTGCTAGTGGCGTGCGTAGCGAAGAGGTGCTCACGACCCTCATTCCGCCGTTCTAACCACCTCATCCGCAAGCCTACTCGTCCATCCGCCTAGTGATTCGGTGCATAGCGGCCCGACTAGTCTTCCATCTCGCCTGGCGAAGCATCGCATAGCGGCGTTACATAGGAGTATTTGTTAGCTTTTTATTTTCTATTTCCACAACATCAATACCTCCCCTTAGTTAGCTCCGACCTGAGGACTTCAATCTCAAGTCCTCCTTGAAATTAACTCCACCTTACTGTGTTCCTTGTGAGATCGATACTTGGGAAAACCCCCATTTTATATTACTTGTGCGACCGGTTCACTGCCGTGATCTTAAGCATCAGCTACCTCTACAACTTCCTTACCTTTATCAGAGATAAACTTAATTGGGGTTGTTAGTATTATTGGTTGGCTGGATGAAGCACCCAAGCCCAGTGTACTGTTGAATCTTGAGTTCACTGTGCTTGTGATGTCCATTAGCTTGATACTTCTCCCATTAAGGGATTCTTCAAGCTTCTTGGCCTCTGATAGCTCACTTTTCAGTGAAGCTATCTGCTCCCTACAACACTCCAAATCCTCAGAGAGTTTGAGGTTTTCTGATTTTAAGGTACTGTGTTCAGATAATTGATTTCTGAGAGAAATGATTTCCTTCTCAGATTTTAATAAGTCTAAACATAGTGCTTTAAACTCATACTTAAAGTCCTCAGAAATAAAATCAAAAGAACTTATTACCCGATCTTCTTCAAATTGAGTCTCTGATTTAGATTCCGACTCTTCTGCATCAGAATTGTGTTGTGAGGCATTGATAGCCATCATGCAGAATTCCTTTTCATCAGCATCATCTTCATCATCACTTGAGCTGGATGAAGCTTCTGATTCTTCTTCTGTTTCACTCCAAGTTTCAGCAACAAATCCCTTCCTTGTGTGTTTGTTCTTGCTGGAGGAGGGTTTGCCATTGCTATTCTTCTTGAAGTCCTTGTCTTTTCTTCTTTCTTTCTTGTCCTTTCTGTCCTTATTTTTATTTTTTGGACAGTCAGGCACAATGTGTCACAACCTGTATGTCCTCAACGAGTACATCGTATCAGAGTAAGAGAAACTACGGGTTATGATGCCACGTCGTGCAGGGGATAACTGCACACGCTCAGGCAAAACGTTGAGGCTTACTTAGTAGTTGAAATTCATCAGTTGTATGCAAGAAAACCGTTTAGTTTGATGGCCGTATCCCTCGGCCTTATGGATCAAAACGTGTGTTTGTACGCGGCGAAAAATACTTTAGTTTACTTATAACGATCTTCTATATGCATTCTAGATTTATCATACTATAAGAAGTCATCCTTTGTACGTTATTTGGAAAATATTTGTTTAGGTGACCAAAACATGTTATGAATGCTATACAATAATAGGTTTTGTTTAGCTTACAATATCTAATGCAACCTAGCATAAAACAGTCCCAAGAGCAAGTAGAGATCATTCCAATGATTCATAATAGCAGTCTAACATTCATATGTAGCAAGTAAAGAAAGCCACCAATGGGCGCCAACAAGCTGACACGAACCCACTGGGGCGTATATATGTATGTACAACAAAGTAAAGAACTACCTCGCTACGCAAGCTCGGCTAGCTCCAAAGAGACTCTATCCAAGCACTAGTCTCTTAACCGGCTACACCCTGCACCTGAGGCATTCAAGAAAGAACACCTCAGCAACATCAAGGCTACAAAATAGAGCATTAAGTCATCAAATATAATGAAGGGGCTTACCGACCCCGTAGAAGTTTCATATAAACGAGTAAAAAGAACAGGGTGGGAAATAAGTGTTAAACACTGCCAACCCAACATGTAATGCATCAAGTGCATGAAATTCTCATCAAGTCCTGCTCAACCCACAGGAGCAAAAAGGCAATACACATGCCCATTCCATTATCTTTAGAACAAGAAACAACTCTACGAGTGAAACATAAGTAGCGGTTAAGTTCGATTCCGCAAGGGTATTTTGGTGGCGGCCCTAAAGTGGAACGCACCAATAAAAGCCAGCCCAAATCGGGGCCAAAACGGTGCTCTACACCACAAATCAAAACCCGGTGGCCACCAAGGCTGAAACCACACCACCCCTTACCGAATCCTCACACCAATGCTCCTGCCATGGTTCACAATTCGCCTGCAAAACTCACCATAATCCAAGATATACCCGTTTCCTTTCATCGTCCTCACTCATGACTACAAATTACCCAAGTTATGTCAAACTTGATAGACTTTGGGTCTCTAGTTCACCATAAGCGAACCCCACAAGTAACAACATCGATTACACACAACATGCTAGCGAATCATAGGAACAAGAAAGGTAGCTAATAGGAACACAAAAAACATGAGATGAACAATAAGTAAGCATCTAGCTTGGGAAATTCTTGAAAGACAAGATAATTTATGCTTATGGGTCCTAAACAATAGTAGATTAATAAGGCTAACCAATTGAGACAAAAGTGAGGGGCAAAACAAGATGAACAAGCTCATACAAGTGAATGGGGAAAACTAGCTAAACTTGCACAATCAAAAACAACAACAAAAAAAGATTGACAAGGGTGAAGAACACCGCTTGCCTGAACCGAGATGAAACCGCGATGGCTGCTCCTCTTTTTCTCCTTCCCTTTCCTTAGCTTTTCTCCCTTGCTTTCACTTTGAGAATGAAGAAGAAGGTGAAATGAGGAGGAGAAATCTCTTTTTCGGCCTTATTTCCTCCAGAACAGACCTAGACCATTTGATCCAGAATCAAAGAAATGAACGACACAAAAAACTGGAGAAAATTGCTTTTCGGACCTGTCACGCCCTGTGACACGCCCGTGTCACAGGGCGTGTACCTTAAGCGGTGCAGAATCCGACAATTTCTAGTTTATCCACAAGGTACACGGCCGGGTACACGCCCGTGACCGGTAGGTCACGCCCGTGACCTAGGGCGTGTAACCCGTGTCTCGACATCTCGTCAACCAAAAATGTCGACACTTCGACAAAGCTGGACACGCCCTGTGACACGCCCGTGTCCCCTCTCTCGACACCCGACACTCGAGACTCGACACTCGACACTCGACACTCGACATAGCGGGATACGGCCCGTGACACGCCCGTGTCACGGGGCGTGTACCCCATTCGTCGAGCTTAATTCGCCGCAAGAAAATTCGCCGAGTCCAGGAGGTCACGCCCCAGGTCACCCCCTGGGTCACGCCCCGACACGCCCGTGTTGGGGGGCATGTTACGCCCGCAACTTCGTCGAACGAAGTTCGACGACCACAAAGCCAAACCGCATCCCGAGCTAGACACGCCGTGGGACACGCCCTTGTACCAGGCCGTGTCACTCAAAAAAATGACCATTTTTCACTGTTTTGAAAAATGTTTCTGTTTCGTCCTAGACCATTTCTTCCTTAAGAACTTTTTACCCCTTTTTATTTTTTGTACACAGCTTCCATACAATCAACCCGTTTTGAGCCATATTACCCGGGCTCGAAAAAGTGCAAGCATTCCCTAAGAGGCCTCACCGAGTCCCCAAAATTGGACTCCGGCTTGCTGCGGAATCGTGCAACTAGGCTACCAAAACAGACACTCGAAAGCCCGCGTAAAAACCATGCTCGAACAACGGCCAAAGCCAACGTAACGCCCATCAAGCGTATACAATCATTCGACGAAAAATACGGGGCGTTACAGTCACACCCCCTAACAAAAAGTTTCGCCTCGAAACTTTTCAATCATTCTTATATATATCAAATGAGTAATCAAACAAAAACACCAATTCACATACCAGCTTATTTACGGGAACAAATGAGGGTGAGTCGCCCTCATCGTTGACTCGAGCTCCCACATCGCGATTTCCATATTCTGATTTTTCCATAGCACCTTGACCATAGGAATCTTCTTTTTCCGCAACACGCGCTCTTGGGAGTCCAAAATACGGATGGGCATCTCCACATAAGAAAGGTTCGGCGCCAACTGCGACACAACATCCAAAACTTGCTTATCATTTCGCACACACTTGCGAAGTTGGCTGACATAAAACACGTCGTGAACACCAGGAAAGTTCACGGGTAATTCTATTTTGTAAGCGGATGCTCCAACTCGCGCAAGAATCTTGAAGGGACCCACAAATCTTGGGTCTAATTTGCGCTCTTTTCCAAACCTTTTAATTCCAACCATTGGGGAGACTTTCAGGAAGACGAAATCTCCCACTGCAAACTCTAACTCTGACCTTCACCGGTTGGCGTACTTTTCATATCGCTCTTGGGCGATCCAGAGATTCTCCCGAATAAGTCGTACGACAACTTCCATGTCCTCGAGCGCCTCTGGGCCCAACAAGGGCCGCTCGCCAACCTCAGCCCAAAATAGGGGCATCCGACATCGTCGCCCATATAAAGCTTCGAACGGAGCCATTTACAAGCTTTCTTGATAGCTGTTATTATATGCGAATTCCATAAGGAGCAAACGTTCATCCCATGCTCCGCCATATTCAAGAATGTAGCATCGAATCATATCTTCCACGATTTGGTTTACTCGTTCCGTTTGGCCATTCGTCTGAGGGTGGTAAGCAGTGGAATACCTCAAATCCGTCTCCAAACCCTCTTGTAGACTCTTCCAGAAACGAGAAGTAAATCGGGAATCCTGGTCTGAAATGATATTGACTGGCACACCATGCAGTCGGATGATCTTGTTTAAATATAGCTCCGCTATTGTCTTCATCGGGTAGTTGACCTTAAATGGTATGAAATGAGCACACTTGGTCAACCTATCCACGATCACCCATACGGATTCATGTCCTCGTGGAGATCTTGGTAAGCCTGTAATAAAATCCATTGAAATGCTTTCCCATTTCCATATTGGAATCTCCAATGGCGTCAACTTGCCACCAGGCCTCCCATGATCAGCTTTCACCCGCTTGCAGGTATGACATGCAGATACAAATTGCGCTATATCTCTTTTCATTCCATACCACCAGAAAATTTGTTTCAAATCACGGTACATTTTCGTTGAGCCTGGATGGTAGGCCATACTTGAGCCATGTGCTTCCCTACACACCATCTCGCGAATGTCTCCAACTGCGGGGATACAAAATCGACCGCGATACTTTAACGTGCCCCCATCATCAATAGTAAAATACGGTAATTCAACCTTTTCAGTCCGAAGGAATAAATGTAAAAGATCAGGATCATCCTTTTGATGTTGTCTTGCAAGCACCATCCATGAAGGTTCTTCTACGGCCGAATGGCTTTGTGGTTCATATCTTCCCACGACAATATCCATCAATAGAAATTCTTCCACTAGACAGTCGGCTGAAAGAGTAAATAATTTACCTGTCTTCCGACTCAGAGCATCGGCCACAACATTAGCTTTCCCGGGATGATACTGAATTTCCACATCATAATCAGCTACATATTCAAGCCATCGCCGTTGGCGCAGATTAAGTTCCTTTTGCGTGAAGACGTACTTCAAACTTTTATGATCCATAAAGATTTTACACTGCGCACCGTAAAGTAAGTGTCTCCACAACTTCAATGCAAATATCACCGCTGCGAACTCCAAATCATGCGTCGGGTAGTTCTTTTCATGACTTTTCAACTGCCGAGACCCATACGCAATCACATTTTTGTCTTGCATTAAAACACATCCAAGTCTAACGTGTGACGCATCCACAAAAACTTCATAATCTATCCCTTCTGTCGGTAAGATCAACACAGGAGCGGTACATAACCTGTTCTTGAGTTCAAGGAATGATGCCTCACACTTGTCAGTCCAATCAAACGCCACATTATTCTGGGTTAAGCGAGTCAAAGGTGCGGCCAACGTAGCAAAACCTTCTACAAATCTGCGATAATAGCCAGCCAATCCCAAGAAGCTCCGAATCTCCTTGGGTGTCTCCGGTCTCCTCCACTCCATGACTGCAGCAAACTTTTCGGGATCCACTGAAATTCCATGTTGATTAATAACATGACCCAGGAATGCAACCTGAGGTAACCAAAACTCACATTTTCTTAACTTGGCGAACAACTTTTGGTCTCGCAAAGTGGCCAATACCAATCGCAGATGCTGTTCATGCTCCTCAGCACTGCGGGAGTAGACAAGAACGTCGTCAATAAAAACCACCACAAACCTATCCAAGTAGTCTTTGAACACCCGATTCATCATATCCATGAAGGCTGATGGTGCGTTGGTCAACCCAAACGACATCACAAGAAATTCAAAATGGCCATGTCTTGATCGAAATGCAGTCCGCGGAATATCAGACTCCCGAACCTTTAGCTGATGATAGCCCGAGCGGAGATCAATCTTCGAAAATACTGAACTGCCATGTAGTTGATCAAACAAATCATCAATTCTTGGCAGTTGGTACTTGTTTTTAATTGTCACCTTGTTCAACTCCCGGTAATCGATGCAAAGCCGGATCGACCCATCTTTCTTCTTCACAAATAACACAGGTGCACCCCAAGGTGATGAACTTGGCCTGATAAACCCCTTTGCCAATAATTCATCCAGCTGTGTAAGCAATTCTGCTAGCTCACGCGGGGCCATTCTGTACGGCGCTTTCGCAATAGGCCGCGTACCCGGCTACAAATCAATGACAAACTCGACATCACGATCAGGGGGAAGACCAGGAAGATCAGTAGGAAAAACATCTGGAAATTCACGCACAACAGGGATCTCCTCCAAACGCGGCAAAACCGCACTAGTCCCCACAACTGAAACTAGACAAACAAAACAGTCAGAAACAAACAATGTCCGAACACATACCGCTGAAATCCCTGGAGAATCCTGGCAAGAATCACCATAAACATTTCCCGGCTGACCATTGTCCTTGATAAAATCCAAGCGCTTTCCTTTGCACTGGATGACGGCATCATAGCGGGGTAACCAGTCCATGCCCAAAATAACGTCAAAATCTTCCAAATCGATCACCTTGAAATCAGCCTTCGCTAAGAAATCCCCCAACAAAATGGGACAATCAAGAAGACCCCAGTCTGCAACCACAGAAGCACCGGAAGGAAAACTCACCAAAAAGGCATTCCCCATTCGATCTGGTGTCAAATGATACCGATCCAGAAAGGTTCGAGCCACAAATGAACGGGTCGCGCCAGAATCGAAGAGAACACACGCCCAACGGTTCTTTACCTTAAAGTTTCCTATAAGGGTACATATGTAGCTAAGAAGTACGCGTAAGAGTCATAAACAAAACGTGAACCAGAGGAAGGAATCGAACCTGAGATAACCTAAGGTGACATCTGAGCTTCCTCTGAAGAGATCACATTTACCTTCCCCTTTCCTTTGTCCAAACGCGGAGGCGGAGGCATAGCCTGGAGTGGAATTGGCTGTAGCACGGGCTGGTTTTGTGGGCACCTTGCCTTGAGATGTCCCTGTTTGCCACACTGAAAGCACACCTTGTCTTTGACCCAGAAGCGGCCCACATCATGACCTCTTCCCCCACAACTTGTACACGCCAAGTCTCTGGTTGGCGCACCCTGAATGGCGTGCACCTGCTCCTTCTTCTGCATCCCCAACTGCTTGAAACATTTCTCAAATGGGTGGCCTGACCGGCCACAGAAGCTACATGTCTCCTTAATCTTCTTTCTCCCAGCTTCTTGGGAGCTTTTCCCTTCCACGAGCTTTCTCTTATCCTTCCTCATCAGTTGCCCTCTTTGTTTTGTAGTTTCTATAGCTTCAACCTTCAAAGCAGCCTCAACCACAGTGGTGTAACTCGTCGCTCCATAAGCGCTTGTGAACTACTGAACATCGCTCCGGAGTCTGCCAAGAAATCTCTTCACTCGGTCAGCTTCCGTAGTCACCAAGCTCGGAGCGAACCGACTTAGCTTGCTAAACTCCATTTCATACTCACTAACTGTGAGTTTCCTCTATTACAGGTACAAGAAGTCATTCATCAGGCGGTCCCTTTCCACTGACGGCAGAAACTTGCGCCGTAACATTTCATTAAAGGCTTCCCACGAACATCCCGCCACTAGGCTTTCCTTTTCTCGCAACCACCAACTTTTAGCCAACCCTTTTAGTTGATAGGCGGCAAGCATCACCTTCTGGTCCTCGGTAACGCCAGAATAGACAAACATCTCTTCCAACGTGATCACCCAATCATCCAAGATCACAAAGTTCACTTTTCCATCATAGGTAGGTGGTCCAAGTCGCTGAAACTGCGAGATGAAAGTCATCGCAGGAGGAACCACAACTGGGGGTATCACTGCCACGGAAGGAGTAGAAATAGTGGGGCCTCTGACAGTCTCTTGCACTCTTGGTGCCAGCCCAGACATCGCTGATGACATAACTTGGAGCTGGGACTGCACTTCCTGTACCTGCCTCGTCAAAGCCTCATTACTTTAGCGTAGACTATCCATCAGAGCATTATTCTGCGCGCCCGAAGACTCGCCCTCAGATTGGGGAGTCTGTCTTGTCACTGGACGCTTCGACATCCTATAAACCATTTCACTTGATATCAAACTCCAACCCAACAATCAACACATAACTACTATGTACAGACAATACATGTATCACTATGAACATCAACTGCTAACTTGCTCTGGGAGTTTGAGAATGATGTTATGCCTAGCCTGAGTTTGAGAATGACTCACCGTCATCCCACTAACTTGTGCCTACACCATGAATGTATGAATTTCTTTGACCCAAAACCATGTGTGTACAAGTGTCATCATGTAAATCTTAGCTTGGCACGTTGTTCTCATGCAATGTTATGTTATGCGTGCTGTGCTATGCATTCTAGAAAAGGCCTTATTGCATGCCATGAGCGGTCATACGCGTCACAATGCTATGCATCCCATACTACATAACATTGCATGCAACGAATAAAATAAAACATGCTAGTCGCATCCATGTGGTGAGGTTATGCATCCCATACTACATAACCCGCACATGTTTCCCCTATGGTGGATCCATATACAACCACATATTATGCATCCTATACTATATAATATGCCCCGTATACTTTTATTCATGCCATGAGTGTAGTGTTCGTGCTTCGGCCAAGACGTACTGGTGGCACCTCGGTGTGTGTATGATATGATGCTTACTACGATGACAAAAAGGCAAGTTTGCTCGACCAATTGTCAAGCAAACCTTCCTCTGATACCAACTGTCACAACCCGTATGTCCTCAACGAGTACATCGTATCAGAGTAAGAGGAACTACGGGTTATGATGCCACGTCGTGCAGGGGATAACTACACATGCTCAGGCAAAACCTTGACGCTTACTTAGTAGTTGAAATTCATCAGTTGTATGCAAGAAAACCATTTAGTTTGATGGCTGTATCCCTCGGCCTTATGGATCAAAACGTGTGTTTGTACGCGATGGAAAATACTTTAGTTTACTTATGACGATCTTCTATATGCATTCTAGATTTATCATACTATAAGAAGTCATCCTTTGTACGTTATTTGGAAAATATTTGTTTAGGTGACCAAAACATGTTATGAATGCTATACAATAATAGGTTTTGTTCAGCTTACAATATCTAATGCAACCTAACATAAAACAGTCCCAAGAGCAAGTAGAGATCATTCCAATGATTCATAATAGCAGTCTAACATTCGTATGTAGCAAGTAAAGAAAGCCACCAATGAGCGCCAACAAGCTGACACGAACCCACTGGGGCGTATGTATGTATGTACAACAAAGTAAAGAACTACCTTGCTAAGCAAGCTCGGCTAGCTCCAAAGAGACTCTATCCAAGCACTAGTCTCTTAACCGGCTACACCCTGCACCTGAGGCATTCAAGAAAGAACACCTCAACAACCATCAAGGCTACAAAATAGAGCATTAAGTCATCAAATATAATGAAGGGGCTTACCGACCCCGTAGAAGTTTCATATAAACGAGTAAAAAGAACAGGGTGGGAAATAAGTGTTAAACACTGCCAACCCAACATGTAACGCATCAAGTGCATGGAATTCTCATCAAGTCCTGCTCAACCCGCAGGAGCAAAAAGGCAATACACATGCCCATTCCATCATCTTTAGAACAAGAAACAACTCTATGAGTGAAACATAAGCAGCGGTTAAGTTCGATTCCGCAAGGGTCTTTGAGTGGCGGCCCTAAAGTGGAACGCACCAATAAAAGCCAGCCCAAATCGGGGCCAAAACGGTGCTCTACACCACAAATCAAAACCCGGTGTCCACCAAGGCTGAAACCACACCACCCCTTACCAAATCCTCACACCAACGCTCCTGCCATGGTTCACAATTCGCTTGCAAAACTCACCATAATCCAAGCTATACTCGTTTCCTTTCATCGTCCTGACTCATGACTACAAATTACCCAAGTTATGTCAAACTTGATAGACTTTGGGTCTCTACTTCACCATAAGCGAACCCCACAAGTAACAACATTGATTACACACAACAAACTAGCGAATCATAGGAACAAGAAAGGTAGCTAATAGGAACACGAAAAACATGAGATGAACAATAAGTAAGCATCTAGCTTGGGAAATTCTTGAAAGACAAGATAATTTATGCTTATGGGTCCTAAACAATAGTAGAGTAACAAGGCTAACCAATTGAGACAAAAGTGAGGGGCAAAACAAGAAGAACAAGCTCATACAAGTGAATGGTGAAAACTAGCTAAACTTGCACAATCAAAAACAACAAGAAAATAAGATTGGCAAGGGTGAAGAACACCGCTTGCCTGAACCGATATGAAACCGCGATGGCTGCTCCTCTTTTTCTCCTTCCCTTTCCTTAGCTTTTCTCCCTTGCTTTCACTTTGGGAATGAAGAAGAAGGTGAAATGAGGAGGAGGAATCTCTTTTTCGGCCTTATTTCCTCCAGAACAGAGCTGGACCATTTGATCCAGAATCAAAGAAATGAACGACACAAAAAACTGGAGAAAATTGCTTTTTGGCCCTATCACGCCCTGTGACACGCCCGTGTCACAGGGCGTGTACATTAAGCGGCGCAGAATCCGACAATTTCCAGTTTATCCACAAGGTACACGGCCGGGTACACGCCCGTGACCGGTAGGTCACGCCCGTGACCTAGGGCGTGTAACCCGTGTCTCGACATCTCGTCGACCAGAAATGTCGACACTTCGATAAAGATGGACACGCCCTGTGACACGCCCGTGTCACAGGCCGTGTCCCCTCTCTCGACACCCGACACTCGACACTCGACACTCGACACTCGACACTCGACAGAGCGGGACACGGCCCGTGACACGCCCGTGTCACGGGGCGTGTACCCCATTCGTCGAGCTCAATTCACCGCAAGAAAATTCGTCGGGCCAGGAGGTCACGCCCCAGGTCACGCCCTGGGTCACGCCCCGACACGCCCGTGTCGGGGGGCGTGTTCCGCCCGCAACTTCGTCGAACGAAGTTCGACGACCACAAAGCCAAACCGCATCCCGAGATAGACACGCCCTGGGACACGCCCATGTCACAGGCCGTGTCACTCAAAAAAATGACCATTTTTCACTGTTTTCAAAAGTGTTTCTGTTTCATCCTAGACCATTTCTTCCTTAAGAACTTTTTACCCCTTTTTATTTTCTGTACACATCTTCCATACAATCAACCCGTTTTGAGCCATATTACCCGGACTCGAAAAAGTGCATGCATTCCCTAAGAGGCCTCACCGAGTCCCCAAAATTGGACTCCGGCTTGCTGGGAAATCGTGCAACTAGGCTACCAAAACAGCCACTCGAAAGCCCGCGTAAAAACCATGCTCGAACAACGGCCAAAGCCAACGTAACGCCCATCAAGCGTATGCAATCATTCGACAAAAAATATGGGGCGTTACACAATGTGCCCGGGTTTCCTGCAACCAAAACAAATAATCTCTTTGTTATTTAATTTATCATACCTTGGCTTGTCATGCTCTTTGTATGATCTTTTCCTGAAGTCCTTTCTGACCATTTTCTAAAATCTTTTGGCCAGTAAACTTAGCAATTCCTCATTGCCTGTGACCTTGTCTTCAGGCTGATCTTCAGTGGCTTTGAAAGCTATTGACTTTTCCTTTCTTGTGGCTAGTAAGGCAGCCTTCTGCTCTTCTTCTCTATTTTTAATGAGCAGCTCATAAGACTTGAGCTTGCCCAAGAGAGCTTCAGTTGTGATCTCATTGAGACTTCTAGTATCCTTGATTGGCCAGATCCTTGAGTCCCAAGTGCTTGGGAAGCACATTAGGATTTTATCATTTAGCTCAGTCAATGAGATCTCTTTGTCCAAAGTTTTTAGCTCATTAACTATGAGACTGAGTCTGTTATACATGTCTGCTACTGACTCAGCTTCTCCTTTCTTGAAATTCTCATATTGGGTTATGAGGTGAGATCTTCTGTCTTTTCTCTCATCAGCAGATCCTGAGACTATTTCAGATAGCTTGTCCCAGATGTCCTTTGTTGAGTTGCATTCAGCTACCTTTTGGAAAATTTCATCAGACATAGTCTGTGCTAGAATGTTCATAGCTTTTGCATCAGCCAATTTCCATTTCTTTATCTCTGCATCTGTTCCTGAAGGAGGTGGAACAACACTTGTACTTGTGTTCTCTGGAGGTCTTGGACACACTGTCAAAACAGAATTGAAAATGTCCTCATCAATAGAGTTCATGTATAGTTTAATCCTTGTCTTCCAAAGTGCAAACTTAGATAGATTGCACACTGGAGGTCTGGTGCTAGCATAATATTTGTTTTGGGCCATGTTTTGTGAAGAAATAATTCTAATAATCAAAATTAACACAAGTAGATCTAACTAGAGGGATCTTTGGGTTCGGGTGTTAGCCTGTGCAACCACTGAGATGTGGTATTTTTAACCAACCTCACTCTGATACAATTTGAAAGTGCAAGTTAGATCTGATATACTCTAGAGGGGGATGAATAGAGTATGGTGCTTGCTAAAAACTTTTTACAACACTTGTTGTATTCCTAAGTGAACAGGGAAGCAAATAACATAAAGTAAATCTAAACACAGAATAATCACCGATCAATCACAAAGCAATCACAAACCAATCACAAACCATAGCCAGAAACAAAAGAAAGATATGCAACCAGATGACACAAGGAGCTATAGTGGTTCCCCAATCAATCTGGGTACATCCACTCTTCTACCATCCTAGGTAGGAATACACTGCAGGATGAGTTGATCAGGTGTCCTGGGCACCAATGAGCTTTTGATAAGGTGCTCAAAAACCAAACCAGATTTTTTGATCAGGTGTCTTGCCACCACTGAGTTTTGATAAGGTCTAGGAAACCAATCACAAACTTTTGAAGGGAGTTTGAAAAACCCTTTACAGCAGAGAGAGAGAGAGAAAGGGATGAAATGATCTTCTCTGTCAACAGTCAGAGAGAAGATAGTGGATGTTGAAAGGGGAAACTAGATCTGATATACTCTAAAGGGGGGGGGGGGGTGAATAGAGTATATGGTGCTTTTTGAAAACACAAAGAAAACTTTTTGCAAAGCTTTACAACAATCGTTGTAATGAGTGTAAGCAGGGAAGCAGAGGTAAAATTAAGCTATGCAGAAATTAAGCACAAGAAAATCTAGGCCAGAAACAAAAAGAAAACATGCACAACCAGATGACACAAGGAAATATAGTGGTTCCCCAACTTGGGTACATCCACTCTTCTACCACCCTAGGTAGTAATCCACTGTAGGATGAGTTGATCAGGTGTCCTGGGCACCAATGAGCTTTTGATAAGGTGCTCAAAAACCAAAACAGATTTTTTGATCAGGTGTCTTGCCACCAATGAGCTTTTGACAAGGTGCTCAAAAACCAGATTCAAACTTTTGAAGGGAGTTTGAAAAACCCTTTACAGATTGGGGGTGAGAGAGTTATGGCAGTCTTCTCTTTCTCAAGCAACTGAGAAGACTATGTGGATTGATTTCAAAGCTCCCCTGAGTCCTTGAAGTCTTCAGGAAGATGAGCTTTGCTGAGGGTGATAGGCCTTCAAAAAATAGATCTCCAGCAAATGATGATTTCAGCAAGCTGAAATGTTGAATGTCTGGAGTCTTGAGATGATGTTGGCCTTGAACACTTGAGAGCTGAAAAGATCTGAAGAATGTTTGAAAGCTTGATCTCTTTTTGATGAGTGTTCTTCTGAATTCTTGTTGACAGAAGATTGAGAGAGTCTCTGTGTATAGAGAGGTGTCCTCTACTTGTCTTTTTTTTTTCTCTTGTTCTTGTCTATCTTCTTTTGATTCAAAAGCATTCTGTCTTTTATTCTCTGAATCTCAATAGGAAAATTGCTCTGTCAAAGATAGCCGTTGGTCTGAATTAATTACAGCCTTAATTGTATAATATGTTCAGAAGGAAAGTCCACTGATTTGTTCCTTAGAAAATCCCTTGAAACTTGCTCCAGAAGTAAATGAAAACGGCTGGCAGATCTTCTGTCTTAAATGCAGAATAACTTCTATCTGATTTTGAATTAGAATTCTGAAGGTCAACTGAAATCGTCGAACTGAGCTCTGCTATCGTCGAGCTGAGCTCAGCGAAGATGTAAGCAGCAGAAAATCGTCGATCTGAGCTCAAAGATCGTCGAACTGAGCTCAGAGATAATGATCCAGATCAGAGTCAAAATCGTCGACCTGAGCTCAGCGATCGTCGAATGGAGCTCGACGATATTGAGAAGTTGAGCTCTGCGATCGTCGACCAGAGCTTGACGATATTTTTGAGGCTTGAGCTCAGCGATCGTCGAATGGAGCTCGACGATCTGCCAAAGTTGAGCTAGACGATCGTCGACCGGAGTTCGACGAAACATCGTGCTGAGCTCGACGATTTGGACTTAGTCTCCAGAAAAACTTGGGTCTTCAGGGCAGCTTCCAAACCTAGACTCCTGATCCCTTAGACTCAATTCTAATTGACCTATAATCTATACAGAAGGTCAAAACATAGAATCCTAGAGACATAGTGATCCTGACCCAAATTAGTAATAGGGTGTTCCAACAATCTCCCCCTATTTGGGTTAGGAAAACTATTTACAGACATAGGAAAAACAAACAACATATAAACAAAAAAAATACAGAAACAACAGAAGCTAGACATTACAGAACCATCACAGAGATAAATATGATATCCAGAAGGCAGTTTAGAAGAACCAAAAGTTGTCACCTTACAGAGTTATTCCTTTTCTTTGCCTTTTACCATTTTAATTTCCCTGTTAGGATTTAATGCTTCCTTGTTGGATCTTGTATCATCAGCTGCACCCAAATAGATTTGCTTTGAAGCCCTGGGAACCACTGCAGCTGGATGCAACTCCATGTACCTGTCTGCATCAAAAAACTTACTGGAGGCATATCTTTCTAACTCTTTTTGCCTTTGCTCTGACATGGTAGATATGTTGGAAGTGTCTAGCCCTTGTTCTTTTGCTTTCTTTATCTGATCCAAAGCAGCCAGTTCTTTCATCCTTGCAGTCCAAGCCATAGGATTTTTCTCAGGATCCTCAAATGGAACAGGTGGCTCATACCTGTTGGAAGTAGTAACTTGAGGTGTCCTGGCAGTCACTGTATCTTTGAGCTTGTAGGGAAAAGGACCAGAAGATGTGTCAGATGGAACATGTCCTCCCCTAGGATAAGGATGCTGCCTGGAGTGTCCTTTAGAGTAAACCTGAGTTTCTCTTTAGTTTCCCCTATATCCTCCCCTTCTAGAGTAGGACCCCTAGATTGGCTTTCCCTTTGATATGTTCTTGCATGAGGCTGGTAGGGAGCCTGGCTTCTAGCAGGGCCTGATCTTGCAGAGCTGCCACCTGCACCTGCATCAGGTGGAGGTGGTGGAGGAGGATGAGGGTGCTTGGACTGAGAAGAATCTTTATCAAACTTCCTCTTCTTCTTCATTGCCTTTAACTGGTTCCTGGAGAATTGCATCCAATGCTCAGAGATTGGGCAATTGTGCAGAATATAATATGGAACATCATTATCATCTCTGACTTTGGCAGGAGGAACTCTCTTCAAGGCCTTACTTCTTGCCTTTCTTTTCCTTGCAATTGTGGCAGATGAGTCATCAGAAGCAGTATTATAATCCTCAGATTCAGAACTTTGTGCATCATATAAAGCATCAAGCTTTTTCATCAAATCCTCTTTCAGTTTAACAGCAGCTGATGGGGCAACAGATACAGAAGCAGGAGGAGCAACAGGAGCAGCAGCAGATGTGACTATAGGTACTGGAGCAGCAGAGGTTACAACAGATATTGCTTCAGGAATTTTGGCAGCAGCAGGTTCAGAGACAACAATAACAACATCTACAGCAGGCTCAACATCAATAGCCTCTGTCATCAAAACATCCTGGGATGAGGGCTCAACAGCAGCAATTGAAACAATTTCTTCCTCAGTAGCAACAGCAATTCTAGAGGTAGACACAACATTGGCTTCAGCAGCAGCAGCAGCAGCAGCATCATCATAAGCAGCAGTCACTGACTGAATAAAATCAGAGATGATTCTGGGGTCACAGCAGGAGAAGGGCACTAGAGCCCTGGACAAATCTTCTGACTGGGCAGCAGGAACCTCTGGGGGCTGGACAACATAGACTTCTGGAAGGCAGCTGAAGTAAGCAGTATCAAAAGTAGACAGCAAAGACCTTAGGTCTATTGCAAGTACTGGAATGGCAGCAGTAGCAGAAGCAGAAGCAGTAGCATGAGAGACAACAGCAGGAGGAGCAGCAGCAGCAACAGCAGCATGGAAGCTGGCTTCATAGGGCATCTCCCCCTGCCTGGATGCAGAAACCTGTGCATCAAGGCACACTGCTGGGGGTGCTGCTATAGGGGTAAGGAAAGAGGACAGCCTGGCAGAGAGAGCTGCCACTGATTGTTGCAGAGGAGCTAAGGAGGCCTCCATGAGAAGGGAGAGCCTAGGTGCAAGGAGCTCATACAACTGATCAGCAAGGGCTGGGAGATCTACATGCTCAATGAGAGGAGCAGAGGTAGAGGGCATTGGGATGGCTGAGGAAGCTGGAGGTGGAGGGCTGAAGGGTGGAAGGGATGGCTCAGGAGAGGGTATGGTAGATATGGAGGATAGAGGGATGGAAATGGAGGGAGTGAAGGTGGGTTGATCAAGAATCTGGTGGAGAAGGTCCTGGAAAGATGTGGAGGAGGATGGCAAATCTGGAGGAGAAGAGGGGGAATCATCCATGTAGGATTCATCCAAGAGAGTGAAGGATGGAATGGATGGGATGAGGGGACATGTGGAGGGGGATAAGAGAATAAGGGAAGGAAGTGGGCTGCTGGTGGAGAGGAAATTTGTGCTGGAGATGGAGTAGAAGTTGGAGATGGGCTGGAGATGGTAATTGTGGAGGTGGCTGGAGAGGTGGATGGAGCTGGAGGTAGGGTTGAGCTTGGAGGAGGAGAAGCAGCAGCACTAGCAGGCAGGTCCTCTGCAGGGGCAGAGGCCTGGGGTGGAGTGACTCTTAGAGTCCTGGTGCCTGAAGGGCCAGAAGAGGAGGGCCTGCTGGGCTTGGAGATTTGCCTGTCCCATTTCCCAAAAAGGGCACAGGTGAGTCTCTTGGAGGCATTGATGTGCACTCCAGAGGAGACTAGCAGGGCAGGGCACTTAGCCTGGAGGAAGATTCCCAGAATTCTTCCAAAGTTCACAAAGGTCTTGTTGATCTTTTTCTTCAGCAGATCAAAGAACACTTCTCCCCAGTTCAAGCTTTTTCTATCTACCAGAGCTCCCATAAGGCAGAGCTGATATCTGGAGATTGTGTCATGAGCAGAATGCTTGGCCAAAAGGACCTTGCCTACTACATCAGCCAAAAACCTGTATTCCACAGACAGGTTTCTCTTAAACAGTTTGCTAGGGTTCCCCTCAGGATGACCCATCCTGGCAAGAACATCAGCAAACTCTTCTCCAGAAAGGTCAGCAGAGTCTTCACCATTCCTTAAACCAAAAACCTCTGTCAATACTGCAGGAGTCATAGGGACCTGGGTGCCACCAATGGAGCCAACTATGGTATTGTTGTCCAGGTTGTGGGCAGTGTATACCCATTCTTTAATTTCATCTGAGGCCAATTTGATTCTGGTTGACATCAAGGCAGTTAATTGCTGATCTTTGAATAAGGTGAGAATATCTTGGAAGATTTGATCTGTTGTGTTGAAGGAATCGAAATCGATGTCAAAGCCGGCATCAAATTTCATGGCAGCGAGCACAGCAACAGAAACGGCCATGGTACCTGCAAAAAAATCAACAACCAAAACGACCAAGTGTAGAGCTGCTTGGAGGGAAGAAAAGTTTGCAGAGAAATTGAAAGCGCAAGAGAGAACGACAACGAAAAAAGAGTTTTATATTAGGGTTCGACGCAGAAAAGGAAGATCGTTGAACTCAGTTCGACGATCGAGGCTTCTAAAGGAATCTGAAGAGACTCCAAAATCGTCGATCTCCGTTCGACGATCTGGAAAGGCGTCGAGCTCCGTTCGACGATCGTTCAGGGAACAAAATCGTCGAGCGCCGTTCGACGATCGTTGACCAGAAAGAGAATCTATACTATCAAAGGAGCGCTGAACTCAGTTCGACGATTCAGGAATTCGTCGAACTCCGTTCGACGATCTTTGGGAAAATCGTCGAGCGCAGTTCAGAGATCAGAGAATTCTAGACTCTAAGGAAAACAGAAATTTTGCCTAGTCTTGGTCAGTTTTAGCTTTCAAAATCTTGGGTTTTATTAAGACTTCCTCCATCTAACATTCCTAACTGATTTAGGAAGAAGGTATGTTTCTTTTCATCCAAAGGTTTGGTGAAAATATCTCCCCTTTGTAAATCAGTTGGGATATATTGCAGTTCAATTTTATTCTTTTCAACATTATCCCTTAAGAAATGATGCCTAATCTCTATATGTTTTGTCCTACTATGGAGGACCGGATTTTGAGCTATGGAGATAGCACTTGTATTGTCACAAAATATTTTTGACTTCTCTAAGTTGTAACCATAGTCTAGGAGTTGATTTTGAATCCACAGTATTTGTGAACAACAACTGCCTGCAGCCATATACTCAGCTTCAGCAGTTGAGGTTGACACAGATGTTTGTTTCTTGCAAAACCAAGAGACAAGTGTATCACCAAGGAACTGACAAGTTCCACTGGTGCTTTTCCTGTCAATTCTGCATCCAGCATAATCAGCATCAGAGAATCCAGTTAACTCAAATGCTGAATCTTTTGGATACCAGAGACCTAGATTTGGACAACTTTTAACATACCTGAGAATCCTCTTTACTAATGTGAGGTGTGACTCTCTAGGGCTAACTTGGAATCTAGCACATATACATGTAGCAAACATTATATCTGGTCTACTGGCTGTAAGATACAGTAAAGAGCCAATCATTGCTCTATATGTTGTCTGATCAACAGGTTTCCCATGTTCATCAGCATCCAATACAGCATTGGTAGGCATGGGTGTTTTCATACAAGATGCCTCAGACATCCCAAATTTCTTAACCAGCTCATTAGCATATTTGGTTTGAGAAATAAAGATGCCCTCAGCATATTGTTTGACTTGCAATCCTAGGAAGAAGGATAGCTCACCCATGCTACTCATCTCAAATTTAGAATGCATTAGGTTGGAAAACCTTCTGCATAGTTTTGAGTCAGTAGAACCAAAAATGATATCGTCTACATAAATTTGTACTAGTAGGGTGTGGGACTTATGGGTTCTAATGAAAAGAGTTTGGTCTACTCTACCCCTTATAAAACCATTTTCCAAAAGAAAGCATGCTAGGGTCTCATACCATGCTCTAGGAGCTTGCTTGAGACCATATAGTGCTTTATTTAATCTAAAAATAAAATCAGGATGAGTTGGAGAGATAAAACCTGGAGGTTGTCTGACATAGACTTCCTCTTTGATGTCTCCATTTAAGAAGGCACTCTTGACATCCATTTGATAAACCTTGAAGCCTTTGTGAGCTGCATAAGCTAAGAATATCCTGATGGCTTCTAGTCTTACAACAGGTGCAAAGGTCTGGTCGTAGTCAATTCCTTCTTCTTGAGAATATCCTTGGGCAACTAGCCTTGCCTTGTTCCTTATTATTACTCCTTGATCATCCAGTTTGTTTCTGAATACCCATTTTGTTCCAACAATGGAATGATCCTTAGGCTTTGGCACTAGTTCCCATACTTTGTTCCTCTCAAATTGATGCAGCTCTTCTTGCATGGCAATGATCCAGTGTGGATCTTGCTCTGCATCTTGAATTGACTTAGGTTCAATTTGAGAAAGGAAGCAGGTGTGCAACAGGTTTTGGTTGACCTGATTTCTGGTTTGCACACCAGCTGAGATTTCTCCAATTATTTGGGTAATTGGATGGTCTCTTGATGTTACTAAATCAACAGGGGGTGTTGATTGTTCACCAACCTGTGTTGTTGTTTCCTCTTGTGGTACAACAACTGGCTCTTCAGGTTGTGCCTCAATATGTTGAGCATTGCTTTCATCTTCACTGCTTTCATCTTCTTGAGCAACCTGTAGCTTGTTCATATCTTCAACTAGAGAGTGTTCCTGCAAAGGTTCTATGGTAGAAGAAATCTTCTCCTTGAAAGACATGTTAGTTTCATCAAAAGAAACATGAACAGATTCCTCAATTTTTAATGATGATTTATTATAAACCCTATAGGCCTTGCTGATCATGGAGTATCCCAGAAACACTCCTTCATCAGCTTTGGCTTGAAATTTTGCTAGATGTTTTTATCATTATTGTGAATATAACAAATGCAACCAAAAATTTTGAAATAGTCAACTTTAGGTTTCTTCCCTTTGAGTAATTCATAGGGAGTCTTTCCCTTCAGTTTATGTATCAGACTCCTGTTCAGCACATAGTTGGAGGTGTTCACTGCCTCTGCCCAAAAGGATAGAGGTAGATGAGCATCTGACAACAATGTAGTGGCAGATTCAATAAGGGTTCTATTTTTCCTTTCAGCTACCCCATTTTGTTGAGGAGTTCTAGGAGCTGAGAAAGTGTGCCTGATCCCTTCACTCTGACAGAACTCTTGCATAAGAAGAGAATCAAACTCTGTCCCATGGTCACTTCTGATCAGGGCAATGTGAGTATTGAACTCAATCTTTACACTTTTGAGAAACTCTGTCAGACACTTAAAGTTATCAGACTTCTTCCTTAGAAAGAACACCCAAGTGAATCTAGAGAAGTCATCTACAATCACCAAAGTGTAGGATTTCCCTCCTAGGCTTTGTACTGTGATGGGTCCAAATAGATCCATGTGTAACAGATACAATATCCTAGGTGAATCACTCTTATTAAGTGACTTAAAACTGTTTTTAGTTTGCTTGCCTAATTGACAAGCCTTGCAGAGTCCTTCCTTCTTGTAGGGGCCAGAAGGTAGTCCTCTAACAAGATTGTCCTTGGAGAGCCTAGCAATAGTTCTAAGGTTTAGGTGTCCTAGTCTCTTATGCCATAAAACATTTGGTCTATAAACTGAATTGAATAAGCAGATATCTATAGAAGTTGAAAGAAAATCTACAAGGTAGATGTTACCTTTCCTTTTACCTGTCAACATAGTGGTGTTGTCCTCTGACTTGATCTTGCATAGAGTTTTGCTGAAGGTCACCTGGTAGCCTTCATCACATAGCTGACTGATACTGATTAGGTTGTGCTTCAGTCCTTCCACATATGCTACCTTCTTGAAGGTTACAGAACCAATCTGGACTGCTCCATATCCTTTAGTTTGTCCAAAATTGGAGTCACCAAAGATGACTTTGGGTCCAAGCTTGGCTTTAAAGGAATTGAGGTTGTCCTTGTTCCCTGTCATGTGCTTAGAGCACCCACTATCCAAATACCATTGCTGGTTAGATGTTGGATAGGTCTTCACCTGCACATAAAGCAATTCACTTGTTTTTGACCCAATTTACCTTGGGCCTAGGTTGATAACCTTTAAATTCAGAAATGAAAGACATCCCTGGCTGACTCTTATATCCTTCAGGATGATATCTCCTTGGAGGTAAAATCCATTCAGTATAAGGGTTGAATGTTTGGGATGAAGAACCCTCAGGATTCAATTTTGACTTGCCATTGAAAACTTTTTCACTGCTCTGACCTCTGTTCGACGATCTTGGAGCTGAGTTCGACGATCTTGGGACAGATCGTCGAGCTCCGTTCGACGGTCGACTATGGCTGAGGTCAGGTATATGGGATCGTCGAGCAGCGTTCGACGGTCGTGGCTTAGATCGTCGATCAGCGTTCGACGATTTGTCCTGAATCGTCGAGCTGCGTTCGGCGATCGTCGATCTTCATTCGGCGATCGTCGATCTCCGTTCGACGATTTGTACTGGACTTTAGTTTTCTGAGGCAGATCAGAATTCTTCCTGGCAACCTCTACAACTCCCTTTCCCTTGTCAGAAATGAACTTGATAGGGGTTGTTAGAACAATAGGTTGGCTGGATGAGGCACCCAAGCCCAGTGTACTGTTGAATCTTGAGTTCACTGTGCTTGTGATGTCCATCAGCTTGATGCTTCTCCCATTGAGAGATTCTTCAAGCTTCTTGGCCTCAGAGAGTTCACTCTTCAGTGAAGCTATATGTTCCCTATGGTTCTCCAACTCCTGAAAGAGCTTGAGGTTTTCTGATTTTAAAGCATTGTGTTCAGACAATTGATTTCTGAGAGAGATGATCTCTTTCTCAGACTTTAGCAGGTCTAAACATAGTGCTTTAAATTCAAGCTTAAAATCTTCTGAAGTGAAATCAAAAGAGTTGATTACCTGATCTTCTTCAGGTTGAGTTTCTGAGTCTGACTCTGACTCTTCTTCCTCTGAGTTGTGTTGAGAGGCATTGATTACCATCATGCAGAATTCTTTTTCCTCTGCATCATCCTCATCATCACTTGAGCTGGAAGAGGCCTGTGACTCCTCTTCAGTCTCACTCCAGGATTCAGCAACAAATCCTTTCCTTGTGTGCTTACTTTTGCTGGTGGAAGGTTTGTTATTTCCATGCCTTTTGGAGTCCTTCTCCTTTCTTCTTTCTTTTCTGTCCCTCCTGTCCTTGTTCTTGTTTTCTGGACAGTCAGGAACCATATGCCCTGGTTTCCTGCAACCAAAGCAAATAATTTCTTTGTTATTGCCAAAGGACTTGTCATACCTTGGCTTGTCCTGATCCTTTTGTGATCTTCTTCTGAAATCCTTTCTGGCCATCTTATAGAATCTTTTGGCCAATAGGCTGAGAAGTTCATCATTGCTTGTGGCCTTTTCTTCAGGCAGATCCTCAGCTGCCTTGAATGCAATAGTCTTCTCCTTTCTTGTGGCTGGAGAAGCAGCCTTTTGTTCTTCTTCTCTGTTCTTGATGAGTAGCTCATAAGATTTGAGCTTACCCAACAAGGCTTCAGTGGTAATCTCATTTAGGCTTCTGGCATCTTTAATTGGCCAGATTCTTGAATCCCAAGTGCTGGGGAAGCACATTAGGATCTTGTCATTGAGTTCTGTCAGTGAGATTTCTTTGTCTAATGTCCTCAGTTCACTGACAATTAGACTTAATCTATTGTACATGTCTCCCACTGACTCAGTTTCTCCCTTCTTGAAGTTCTCATATTGGGAGATGAGATGAGATCTTCTGTCCTTTCTCTCATCAGCTGATCCAGAAACTATTTCTGAGAGCTTGTCCCAGATCTCCTTGGCTGAGTTGCATTCAGCTACCTTCTGAAAAATGTCATCTGACATTGTCTGAGCTAGAATGTTCATTGCCTTGGCATCAGCCACTTTCCACTTTTTAATGTCAGCATCTGTTCCTGATGGAGGTGGAACAGCATTTGTGCTTGTACTTTCTGGAGGTCTTGGACACACTGTCAAAACAGAGTTAAAATATCTTCGTCAATTGAATTCATGTAGAGTTTAATCCTTGCCTTCCAAAGTGCAAACTTTGATAGATTGCACACTGGAGGTCTGGTGCTAGCATAATCCTTGTTCTGGGCCATGATTTGTGCAAGCTAAATCTAATATAAAAAGAAAACAAAAGAAGGATCTAGTTTGGGATCTTTGGGGTTCAGGTGTTAGCCTGTACAACCAAACAGATATGGTATGTTTAACCAACCTGGCTCTGATACCAATTGAAAGGGGAAACTAGATCTGATATACTCTAAAGGGGGGTGAATAGAGTATATGGTGCTTTTTGAAAACACAAAGAAAACTTTTTGCAAAGCTTTACAACAATTGTTGTAATGAGTGTAAGCAGGGAAGCAGAGGTAAAATTAAGCTATGCAGAAATTAAGCACAAGAAAATCTAGGCCAGAAATAAAAAGAAAACATGCACAACCAGATGACACATGGAAATATAGTGGTTCCCCAACTTGGGTACATCCACTCTTCTACCACCCTAGGTAGGAATCCACTGCAGGATGAGTTGATCAGGTGTCCTGGGCACCAATGAGCTTTTGATAAGGTGCTCAAAAACCAAAACAGATTTTTTGATCAGGTGTCTTGCCACCAATGAGCTTTTGACAAGGTGCTCAAAAACCAGATTCAAACTTTTGAAGGGAGTTTGAAAAACCCTTTACAGATTGGGGGTGAGAGAGTTATGGCAGTCTTCTCTTTCTCAAGCAACTGAGAAGACTATGTGGATTGATTTCAAAGCTCCCCCTGAGTCCTTGAAGTCTTCAGGAAGATGAGCTTTGCTGAGGGTGATAGGCCTTCAAAAAATAGATCTCCAGCAAATGATGATTTCAGCAAGCTGAAATGTTGAATGTCTGGAGTCTTGAGATGATGTTGGCCTTGAACACTTGAGAGCTGAAGAGATCTGAAGAATGTTTGAAAGCTTGATCTCTTTTTGATGAGTGTTCTTCTGAATTCTTGTTGACAGAAGATTGAGAGAGTCTCTGTGTATAGAGAGGTGTCCTCTACTTGTCTTTTTTTTTTCTCTTGTTCTTGTCTATCTTCTTTTGATTCAAAAGCATTCTGTCTTTTATTCTCTGAATCTCAATAGGAAAATTGCTCTGTCAAAGATAGCCGTTGGTCTGAATTAATTACAGCCTTAATTGTATAATATGTTCAGAAGGAAAGTCCACTGATTTGTTCCTTAGAAAATCCCTTGAAACTTGCTCCAGAAGTAAATGAAAACGGCTGGCAGATCTTCTGTCTTAAATGCAGAATAACTTCTATCTGATTTTGAATTAGAATTCTGAAGGTCAACTGAAATCGTCGAACTGAGCTCTGCTATCGTCGAGCTGAGCTCAGCGAAGATGTAAGCAGCAGAAAATCGTCGATCTGAGCTCAAAGATCGTCGAACTGAGCTCAGAGATAAGGATCCAGATCAGAGTCAAAATCGTCGACCTGAGCTCAGCGATCGTCGAATGGAGCTCGACGATATTGAGAAGTTGAGCTCAGCGATCGTCGACCAGAGCTCGACGATATTTTTGAGGCTTGAGCTCAGCGATCGTCGAATGGAGCTCGACGATCTGCCAAAGTTGAGCTAGACGATCGTCGACTGGAGTTCGACGAAACGTCGTGCTGAGCTCGACGATTTGGACTTAGTCTCCAGAAAAACTTGGTCTTCAGGGCAGCTTCCAAACCTAGACTCCTGATCCCTTAGACTCAATTCTAATTGACCTATAATCTATACAGAAGGTCAAAACATAGAATCCTAGAGACATAGTGATCCTGACCCAAATTAGTAATAGGGTGTTCCAACAGATGTTATCAAAGCTCCCCCTGAGATCTTGAGTTGTTCAGGAAGTGAAGCTTTGCAGTAGGGTGATAGGCCTTCAGATGATTTGATCTCCAGCAAAAGATGATTTCAGCAGCAACTGAAATGTGAGGTGTCTGGAGTCTTGAATGATGATGGCCTTTGAACACTTGAATCAACAGAGATCTGAAAATTTCAGTTAGTTGATCTCCTTTTGTGATGTGTGTTCTTGTATGAATTTTTTGAGACTGAGAATGTCTGCAACTCTCTTTCTTTATCTTGTGTAATTGTTGTTGTAAGAGTTGTAATTCTTTTGTTGTTGCAGGGAATTGTTGTTGCAGAGAATTGTTGTTGCAGAGAATTGTTGTTGCAGAGAATTATTCTATGTTATGCATCAGGAATGAAAAAGCTGATCTTTTATTCCTTTACTCTGAATAGAAATGATCCTCTATCCAAGATAGTCGTTAGCCTGTCAATAAATGACTTCCTTAACTGTATTTGTCTTTGGAGGAAAGTCCAATAAAACATTCCTTGAAACTTGCTCCAGATTAATTAAAAACGACTACAGGATCTCTGACATAAATGCTGAGAATAATTCCACAACTGTCTGAATTTGAATCTTGAAAAACGTCTAACTCTTCAGAAAAACGTCGACCTGAGCTCCACTATCGTTGAACTGAGCTCAGAGACTGAACTTAGATAGAAACAGAGATCGTCGATCTGAGCTCAACTATCATCGAACTGAGCTCAGAGATAGAGAATCAAACTGGAGTCAAGAACGTCGATCTGAGCTCGAAGATCGTCGAATGGAGTTCGACGACTCGTTGAAGTTGAGCTCAGAGATCGTCGAATGGAGTTCGACGATTCGTCGAAGGGAGCTCAGCGATCGTCGAATGGAGTTCGACGATTCGTCGTACTGAGCTCGACGAAATAACTTAGTCTCCAAAACTGAAAAACCTGGTCCTGAGGGCAGCTTCCAAACCTAACTACTAACCCTTAGACTCAATTCTAATTGACCTTTAGATCTATACAATGAGGTCAAGACAGGTTTCCTAAGAGACATAGTAATCCTTGCCCAAATCAGTAATAGGGTGTTCCAACAGTCTTGAATGAAGAGAGAGCTTGATATTCTTCTTCTACAACAGGAAGGTGAACTTCATGTTGATTTGTTGTGTGAGCAAACTTATAACACAAGGATCACAGAGTTCTTGCTGCTAAATTTTTGCTTAATAGTGACTGTACGAAATTAGGGTTTCTTACTTGGAGAGTTCTACTTACAGAGCCTATCTCTTGAATTTTATAAGTCTTACTTTTCAAACAGTCAAAAACACTTTTGAGAATAAGTCAAACCATCTTTCACACATCACTGATGTGACATATTCTTTCAGCACTACGTAGATTCAAAATCTTGCTAATTCTGTCAACAAGATGGTAACTATCATTCTCACAACCCGTATTTTCACCGCAAATCAAGTTTATCAGAGTAAGGGAAAATGCGCGTCATGATGCCACTTCAGCAGGGGATAACTGCGGGTGCTCAGGCAGACACCTTTTTAAACGTCCCCAAAGGACAACTCATGCCATGCAGAACTCTAAATTTATTATAGTAGGAAATATAGCTTTTACGGTCGCTAAAAGTAACGGGTTATAGTTTCAAATCATGTAATGTATGAAGTAATAGTAGTAGATTTTATAGTTGAAAATACCTAACATGCATTCCTAGCATAAATCCTCCCAGAGAGCAAGCAAAGCACATCCACTTTTAAATAAATGAGCAGTTAGCAAGTATCAACAACTAACAATCAGTGGGCGCCAACAAGCTGACACGAACCCACGTACAAAAGTATGTCTGAACTAGTAAAAAACAAAACCAACAACAAACTACCTCGCTATAACGAGGCAACAACCACGACCAACACTGCCGCCAGAAATCCAACACCGGCACTGCTAACTGCTACAGCTCTGAACCTGAGGCATTCCAAAAAAATAGAATACCTCAGCAAGAAGGTACAAGTAGTGGCTGGAAAAGTAATAAGCCAAAATAAACAAAGGTCAACAGGGGTACCCACCCAAGACCAAAAGCAATGAAGTAATGTACAAAAGAAAACAGGGCATCAATAGGAAAATAACTCCTTCGTGATTTTTCACGTCCACAAGGGTGCACCAGATGCACATGGCTATAAGGTGACTACAAAAATATCTCTTCAGAGAGAAGGTACAAAACCTTCATTAGGCACATGTGGTTGACTGTACCCCAAAAACACGGCGAAGTGGTCACTCTTGGACACACCACCGAAAAACACATGCGTAGTGGTCACTCTTGGACACACCACTCAAAACAAACGGATATATTATCCATCTAACTGCGAGGGAGTCTCATGCTCTCCACCATACACCGCAGGCATCCAATAACCAGGTAGACTTCCACAGGGCACTAATGAAGGTAATAAATACCGCGGAGGTGGAATCGTCCACTAACTCCCGCATTCAAGAAACCCAAAAAAAACCATAACACAAATATCTCGGGATTTGGCTCGACAAACTCTACTTGACATTAGAGAACTCAAGACGCGGTTGATCAACCCTTAGGAACGATTTACAACCCTAATTAAACTCTAAAACGTTTGAAAACGAGAGCTAAGGTACTTAAACCATCGCTAAAACACTTCAAGAACGATTAAACATAAATAGACAAGATCGAGTTTAGCACGGCAAAACATCATAACGACATGTGATCAACAGAGCGGTTAATAATAGCAATAATTTTGAAGAATAATTGTAGAAAATGTTAGGGGATGTGAAAAACATAGCCGTTACCATCGAATCGGACAAGGTGAAACGAGGAGAAACCACCACTTGCCTTGGTTTTACCGGAAAAGTCCACCGAATCACTCCACGTCGTAGATCGGGGCAAAAGGATGCGGGAGAGGTTGAGATCTAGACAAAAATGGTGGAAAAGGGGTTAGGGCCGAAAAACCCTAACGAAAAAACTCAAGGAATGGGGAAGAAATTACCACGATAGCGTAGCTCTCAGCGAGAGCTTTCCGGATGTAAGTTCGGTTGAAGATTTCGAGCACCGGAGAACCGTCGGTGGCCACTGGAAGATTCACGAAAAAGAAACTCTCTCTCTCTCGCTCGCTGCTCTGGTTCGGGAGAAAAAATAATGGAGAAGATGAATTTTGGTTCTAAAACCTAAGTCCAAATATATATATATATATATATATATATATATATATATATATATATATATATATATATATATATATATATATATATATATATATATATATATATATGTTTATAAAAAGTTTTGTCAAAAACGGTTTATTTCGAGCAGATTTGCGGGAACCCAAAATAGAGGTCTAGTATTACTTCAAATCAAAACGTTGTCAACATGAAAGTTGTAGATCTCGTCGAGACGAACAAATTTCATGTTGACCATGTTTTGATACGATGCCGTTTTGACTCTCAAAACGGCCTCTGAACTCAGACAGAAAACAGCCTACTCGAGTGGCAGCATACCTACTCGAGTAGCAGCATACCTACTCGAGTAACAGCATACCTACTCGAGTAGTAACATACCTACTCGAGTAATAACATACCTACTCGAGTAGTAACACAATATACTCGAGTAGGGGCTCATTACTCGAGTAAAAACATGACTTACTCGAGTAGAACTAGCACATACTCGAGTAACAGCTCACCACACGAGTTATAGCGGAAACAACAGAATTAGGGGTTTAAAACGAGCTCAAATCGAAACGTGGTCAACATAAAAGTTGTAGATATCGTCAAGACGAACAAATGTCATGTTGACCATAGTTTGATACAACGCAGGTTTGACCCTCAAAACGGCCTCTGAACGCAGACAGAAAACAGCCTACTCGAGTGGCAGCATACCTACTCGAGTAGCAGCATACCTACTCGAGTAACAGCATACCTACTCGAGTAGTAACATACCTACTCGAGTAATAACATACCTACTCGAGTAGTAACACAATATACTCGAGTAGGGGCTCATTACTCGTGTAAAAACATGACTTAGTCGAGTAGAAGCAGCATATACTCGAGTAGCAGCCCACCACTCGAGTTATTGCAGAGAAAACGGAATTAGTGGTTTACAACGACCTCAAATTGAAAAGTGGTCAACATGAAAGTTGTAGATATCATCGAGACAAACAAATGTCATGTTGACCATATTTTGATACAACACCGTTTTGACCCTCAAAACGGCATCTGAACGCAGACAGAAAACAGCCTACTCGAGTGACAGCATAACCTACTCGAGTAGCAGCATACCTACTCGAGTAACAGCATACCTACTCGAGTAACAGCATACCTACTCGAGTAGTAACACAATATACTCGAGTAGGGGCTCATTACTCGTGTAAATGCATGACTTACTCGAGTAGAAGCAGCATATACTCGAGTAGCAGCCCACCACTCGAGTTATTGCATAAAAAATGGAATTAGGGGTTTACAACGACCTCAAATCGAAAAGTGGTCAACATGAAAGTTGTAGATATCGTCGAGACAAACAAATGTTATGTTGACCATATTTTGATACAATGCCATCTTGACCCCCAAAAAGGCGCCCGAGTAAAATCTAAAACGGGCTAATCGAGTAGAACCATAGCTTCTCGAGACGACTCAGCACGAAAGCCCGAACGAGCGCCGAAGTAAACGAAACTCACGCCGTAGGCAAACACTGAAGCTACTAACTCAACGGCGAAGTCAAAACCAGAATCCGACAAGTCATTCCCGAGATATTAATCTTCGAAGTATACGGCGAACATAAACAACCCAAAACTTCAATCGCGCGCCGAGACTCCAAAAATGCTCGGATTGCGATGAAACTTGACGAGCAAGTCCAAAATTACTTAACTTAAATTCCAAATGTAAAATCTTCCAATTACAACAAGAATTCGGCCTACTCGACCGCACGGACGCGAAATTGCCTTATCGACATTGCGCTGTCAAATCGACGTTAAAAGTAACGTCACGACGTCATAAATCTGACGTTCCCAAACAAATAAATCATCGAAAAATCGGGGGCGTTACAGTCACTCCCCCTAAAAATAAGTTTCGTCCCGAAACTTAACACAACTCCAAAACCAATCAAAACGATAAAATCAAACATAACTAAAAACATAACGACATACCTGAAACTAAGAGAAGAGGTGCGGGTGAGATCCCCTCATCACCGATTCCAATTCCCACATCGCGCTCTCGACGTCTTGATTTCTCCAAAGAATCTTGACCATAGGGATGGTCTTTCTCCGCAACACCCGCTCTTGAAAATCCAGAACACGAACAGGTTCTTCCACATAAGTAAGGTTGGGCTGAATCTGGGGTATCGAGTCGAGGACTTGACGATCATTACGAACACATTTCCGCAACTGGCTCACATGGAATACATCATGGACACCAGGGAAGGTCGCAGGCAATTCCAACCTATAAGCCGACACTCCGATGCGCTCAAGAATCTGGAAAGGTCCCACATACCGGGGGTCTAACTTGTGGGTCCTACCAAATCTTTTAACACCGGACATTGGAGAAACCTTCAGAAACACCAAGTCTCCAACCGCAAACTCCAGATCGACCCTTCGAAGATTAGCATATTTCTCATAGCGTTCTTGAGCCACACGAAGCTTTTCTCGAATATGAGTCACAACACAATTCATCTCTTCAAGGGCTTCCGGACCTAACAACGGCCTCTCACCAACTTCAGCCCAAAATAGTGGGGTTCTACAACGTCTCCCATACAAGGCCTCAAACGGAGCCATCTGCAGACTCTCTCGATAACTGTTATTGTAAGCAAACTCCATGAGTCTGAGACGCTCAACCCAAGCACCACCATGATCCAAAATATAACACCTGATCATATCTTCTACGATTTGATTTACTCTTTCCGTCTGACCATTAGTCTGAGGATGATAGGCGGTGGAATACCTTAAATCGGTACCCAACCCCTCCTGCAAACTCTTCCAAAAGTGAGACGTAAATCTAGAGTCCCGATCTGATACGATGCTAATAGGCACACCATGTAACCTGATGACCTCCTCAAGATATAACTCAGCTATCTTCTTCATTGAGTACCCAATCTTAAATAGAACAAAGTGAGCACAGTTTGTCAATCTGTCGACTATCACCCAAACGGAGTCATGCCCACGGGGAGACTTTGGCAGACCGGTGATAAAATCCATTGAAATACTTTCCCACTTCCAACTTGGAATATCAAGCGGTGTCAACTTACCACCAGGCCTTCTATGATCAGCCTTAACACGCTGACATGTAAAACATTCCGATACAAACTTTGCGATGTCGTTCTTCATCCCTGACCACCAAACAATTTGCTTCAGATCTTTATACATCTTTGTGGAGCCAGGGTGGTATGCTACACTGGAACCATGAGCTTCAGCACAGATCTTAGCTCGAATATCGTCAAAGGCGGGGACGCAAAATCTACCCCGATACTTCAGAGTGTCCAACTCGTCCATAGAGAAATCGGGTAGCTCTCCCTTCACCGTTCTATTCCGGAGATGTAACAAGTCCGGATCATCCTTCTGATGTGCTCGAGTAAGGGAAATCCAAGAGGGTTCTTCTGCCTCTAGACTAGCAGGCACAGTACTACTCCCAACCTCAATATCCATCAACAAAAATTCTTCTATCAAGGACTGCACCGACAGATTAAAAATCTTAGCGGTCTTTCTACTCAAGGCATCAGCTACTACATTAGCCTTTCCTGGATGATAAAGAATTTCCACTTCATAATCTGCTACATATTCTAACCACCGACGCTGGCGCAGATTTAGCTCCTTCTGAGTGAAGACGTACTTCAAACTCTTATGGTCAGTATAGATCTTGCACATCGCGCCATATAATAAGTGTCTCCAAAGCTTCAGTGCATAAATTACAGCAGCAAACTCCAAATCGTGCGTCGGATAGTTTCTCTCGTGGATCTTTAGTTGTCTCGATCCATACGCAATCACCTTACCATCTTGCATTAAAACGCAACCAAGTCCGATATGTGACGCATCGACATACACAGCATACTCAACTCCCTCAGTAGGTAAGGTTAAAATCGGAGCAGTACATAATCTCCTCTTCAGCTCTTGGAAAGCCTCTTCATATTTATCACTCCAAATGAAAGCAGTATTCTTCTGAGTAAGTCTAGTTAGAGGAGCAGACAACAACGAAAATCCTTCAACGAATCTTCTGTAATAGCCAGCTAGGCCTAAGAAACTCCTAATCTCCTTCGGCGTAGAAGGTCTCTCCCATTCCATTACCGCATAAATCTTAGTCGGGTCCACAGAAATATCGTCCTTGCTTACCACATGACCTAGAAAGGACACCTGAGGTAACCAAAACTCACACTTGCTCAACTTCGCATATAACTTATGCTCCCTCAGGGTCGACAAAACCAGACATAAATGCTGAGTATGCTCCTCAACATTGCGAGAGTACACCAAGACATCATCTATGAACACAATAACAAATCGGTCCAAGAAATCCTTAAACACCCGATTCATCAAATCCATGAAGGCAGAAGGTGCTTTGGTTAAACCAAAAGACATCACCAGAAACTCATAATGTCCATGTCGTGAACGAAAAGCGGTTCGAGGAATATCTGCCTCTCGAATCCTCAACTGGTGGTAGCCTGAGCGAAGATCGATCTTTGAAAATACCGAGCTACCACGCAATTGGTCAAACAAATCATCAATACTTGGCAGGGGATATCTATTCTTAATTGTTACCTTGTTCAATTCCCTATAATCGATGCAAAGTCTCATCGATCCATCTTTCTTCTTGACGAACAAAACAGGAGCACCCCATGGAGAAGTACTTGGTCTAATAAAACCACACCTCAGCAACTCATCGAGCTGAGTACGCAACTCGTCCAACTCACGTGAAGCCATACGGTACGGTGCTTTAGTAATGGGACGAGTGCCCGGTTCGAGGTCTATCACAAACTCTATCTCCCTTTCAGGAGGAAGTCCTGGAAGACTATCAGGAAAGACATCTGGAAACTCTCGCACCACCGAGACATCATCAAGACGTGGCGTAACAAAAGCTGTTTCCAGAGCAGAAATAGAAACCAAAAATGCCTCGCAACCAGACCCTATAGCACGATAAGCACGTACCGCAGAAATGACAGGAGAAACTCTGTCCTGAAATCCATAGACGCTCATAGGTTGTCCGTCGTCCATTCTGAAATCCAATCGCTTAGCCTTACACTGGATGACCGCATCATACTTGGAAAGCCAGTCCATGCCCAGAATTACGTCAAAATCAGACAGATCCAAAACCATCAGATCCGCATAAGCCAGAAAATTGCCAAGACAGATAGGGCATCTCAGAACTCCTTGGTTAGATATCACCGAATCACCGGAAGGGAGCTTGACATTGAAGGAGCCTCCTAATTGGTCCACACTCAGATGGTGCTTATCGACCAATCTCCGGGCCACAAAGGAATGGGTGGCCCCCGAATCGAATAGAACGCTCGCCCACCTATTTCGCACCTTAAACTCCCCTAAAACCGTAACATACGTAACTAAACGAACAATAACTAGGGCAACAAGGATAATTAAATAAGGATAGATTAAACTGAGGCTAACCTGATATCACTTGCGTAGAGGTTTGGGCTTCCTCACTGGTCATCACGTTCAGCTTTCCCTTTCCTTTATCCAGGCTTGGCGGCGGCGGCAGAGCTCGAAGTGGGGCAGGCTGCAGTGGGGGCTGAGACTGGGGGCACGAAGACTTCTGGTGTCCCTTCTGCCCACACTAGAAGCAAACCCTTTCTTTCATCCAGCAACGAGTCACATCATGAACGTTCATTGCACAGAACGAGCACACAAGCTCTCCCTTGGGTGCACCTTGGATGGCATGCACCTGCTGCTTCAGGGTTGCAGTCCTCTTGAAGCACCTTTCGTAGGGGTGGCCAGGTCGACCACAGAAGCTACACACATCCTTACTTTTCTTTTTCGAAGAAGGGGCAAATGCCCTAGAGCTACCATCCTCAACACCTTTTCTTTTCTCCTTCCTTGCCGCAGCACCGCGATTCTTGGCATTTTCAATCGCCTCCACTTTTAAAGCGGCTTCCACTGCTTCAGCATAACTTTCAGCTTGGTAAGTGCATGCCAACTGCTGGACGTCGCTTCGTAGTCCTCCTAAGAAACGTTTCACTCTACCCTCTTCATAAACTACCAAATCCGGAGCAAACCTACTCAGTTTGCTAAACTCAATATCGTACTCGCTCACGGTGAGCTGTCTCTGCTTTAGATGTAGGAAGTTATTCATCAGGCGGTCTTGCTCGACCGAGGGCAGAAACTTTTTCAGCAACATCTTCTTAAAAGATTCCCAAGTACAGCCTTCCTTCAGGCTCTCTCTTTCCCGAATCCACCAACTCTTCGCCAGACCTTTTAACTGATAGGCTGCAATCATCACTCGCTGGGCTTCTAGAATTTCGGAATATGAAAACATCTCCTTGATGGAGATGATCCAATCATCTAAAATCATAAAGTCAGCACTCCCGTCATAGGTGGGAGGTCCCAATCGCTGGAAGTGCGATATGAAATTCATTTCTGGGGGTATCACCATCGGGGCCACCAGAGGAGTAGGGGAATCGGGCACAGCTTGGCCCAAGGCAGGCTCTTGCACTAAGGGTTGCTGCGCGGGAGTGGCAGACAACAAGGACTCAATTTGCGATTGCATCGCAACTACTTGCCTTGACAGAGCCTCATTGCTCTGACGTAGACTCTCGATAAGCGCATCGCTTTGTGCACCTGATGACTCACCCTCCGACTGGGGAGTCGACCTCGTCGCAGGACGCTTTGGCGGCATTTCTAAAAAAATCAAACGAACAACTCATCAAAATCCTAGCTTACAACAAAGCCACGCAACTAGTTCAGACCATACTTAAAAGACACTTGCTTACGCTGCAACTTGCTCTGGGATTTTATAATGATGCTATATACTACTTAGGATGATATCCTCTCATCCTATTGACTCTTGTGCCTATGACATGAATGCATGTATTCATATTCGTTTTTTTTTTATTTAAAACCATGTGTGTACATATGTCATCCCGCAAATCTTTAGCTTGACACGTTGTGCTTATGCAATGTTATGCTATGCATGATGATGCTATGCATTCTAAAAAGGCCCTAATGCATGTTATGAGCGGCGTACGCATGAAAATGTTATGCATCCCATACTACATGACATTCTCATGCAACGAAAAAGAAACATGCTAGTCGCATTCATGTGGTGAGGTTATGCATCCCATACTACATAACCCTCACATGTTGCCCCTATGGTGGATCCATATACAAACACATATTATGCATCCCATACTACATAATATGCCCCGTATACTTCATGTTATGCTATGAGTGTAGTGTTCGTGCTTCGGCCAAGACGTGCTGATGACATATCGGTGTGTGTATGATATGATGCTAAACACCTATTACCAACAAGTAAAGGTTGCCCGACAAATTGTCAAGCAACCTCCCTCTGATACCAACTGTGACAACCCGCATTTTCACCGCAAATCAAGTTTATCAGAGTAAGGGAAAATGCGCGTCATGATGCCACGTCAGCAGCGGATAACTGCGGGCGCTCAAGAAGACACCAACTGACAATGAAGAAAGGTTCCTTTTTAAGTTGTTTTAAGGAAAAATCAGTCACGAGTAGAAGTTAGCCGTATCCCTCGGCTTAGTGGCTCATCTAGTCCACGAATCCAAATATAAGATACGCTGCGGAAAAATACTTGATTAGATTAACTCAAACATCCTACATGAGAATAAACGTCCCCAAAGGACAACTCATGCCATGCAGAACTCTAAATTTATTATAGTAGAAAAGATAGCTTTTACGGTCGCTAAAGGTAACGGGTTAGAGTTTCAAATCATGTAATGTATGAAGTAATAGTAGTAGATTTTATAGTTGAAAATACCTAACATGCATTTCTAGCATAAATCCTCCCAGAGAGCAAGCAAAGCACATCCACTTTTAAATAAATGAGCAGCTAGCAAGTATCAACAACTAACAATCAGTGGGCGCCAACAAGCTGACACGAACCCACGTACAAAAGTATGTCTGAACTAGTAAAAACAAAACCAACAACAAACTACCTCGCTATAACGAGGCAACAACCACGACCAACACTGCCGCCAGAAATCCAACACCGGCACTACTAACTGCTACAGCTCTGAACCTGAGGCATTCCAAAAAAACAGAATACCTCAGCAAGAAGGTACAAGTAGTGGCAGGAAAAGTACTAAGCCAAAATAAACAAAGGTCAACAGGGGTACCAACCCAAGACCAAAAGCAATGAAGTAATGTACAAAAGAAAACAGGGCATCAATAGGAAAAGAACTCCTTCGTGATTTTTCACGTCCACAAGGGTGCACCAGATGCACATGGCTATAATGTGACTACAAAAATATCTCTTCAGAGAGAAGGTACAAAACCTTCATTAGGCACCTGTGGTTGACTCTACCCCAAAAACACGGCGAAGTGGTCACTCTTGGACACACCACCGAAAAACACAGGCGTAGTGGTCACTCTTGGACACACCACTCAAAACAAACGGATATATTATCCATCTAACTGCGAGGGAGTCTCATGCTCTCCACCATACACCGCAGGCATCCAAAAACCAGGTAGACTTCCACAGGGCACTAATGAAGGTAATAAATACCGCAGAGGTGGAATCGTCCACTAACTCCCGCATTCAAGAAACCCAAAAAAACCATAACACAAATATCTCGGGATTTGGCTCGACAAACTCTACTTGACATTAGAGAACTCAAGACGCGGTTGATTAACCCTTAGGAACGATTTACAACCCTAATTAAACTCTAAAACGTTTGATAACGAGAGCTAAGGTACTTAAACCATCGCTAAAACACTTCAAGAACGATTAAACATAAATAGACAAGATCGAGTTTAGCACGGCAAAACATCATAACGACATGTGATCAACAGAGCGGTTAATAATAGCAATAAGTTTGAAGAATAATTGTAGAAAATGTTAGGGGATGTGAAAAACATAGCCGTTACCATCGAATCGGACAAGGAGAAACGAGGAGAAACCACAACTTGCCTTGGTTTTACCGGAAAAGTCCACCGAATCACTCCACGTCGTAGATCGGGGCAAAAGGATGCGGGAGAGGTTGAGATCTAGACAAAAATGGTGGAAAAGGGGTTAGGGCCGAAAAACCCTAACGAAAAAACTCAAGGAATGGGGAAGAAATTACCACGATAGCGAAGCTCTCGGCGAGAGCTTTCCGGATGTAAGTTCGGTTGAAGATTTCGAGCACCGAAGAACCGTCGGCGGCCACCGGAAGATTCACGAAAAAGAAACTCTCTCTCTCGCTCGCTGCTCTGATTCGGGAGAAAAAATAACGGAGAATATGAATTTTGGTTCTAAAACCTAAGTCCAAATATATATATATATATATATATATATATATATATATATATATATATATATATATATATATATATATATATATATATATATATATGTCTATAAAAAGTTTTGTCAAAAACGGTTTATTTCGAGCAGATTTGCGGGAACCCAAAATAGAGGTCTAGGATGACTTCAAATCAAAACGTTGTCAACATGGAAGTTGTAGATCTCGTCGAGACGAACAAATTTCATGTTGAACAGTTTTTGATACGATGTCGGTTTGACCCTTAAAACGGCCTCTGAACTCAGACAGAAAACAGCCTACTCGAGTGGCAGCATACCTACTCGAGTAGCAGCATACCTACTCGAGTAACAGCATACCTACTCGAGTAGTAACATACCTACTCGAGTAATAACATACCTACTCAAGTAGTAACACAATATACTGGAGTAGGGGCTCATTACTCGAGTAAAAACATGACTTACTCGAGTAGAACTAGCACATACTCGAGTAACAGCTCACCACACGAGTTATAGAGGAAACAACGGAATTAGGGGTTTAAAACGATCTCAAATCGCAACGTGGTCAACATGAAAGTTGTAGATATCGTCGAGACGAACAAATTTTATGTTGACCATATTTTGATACAACGCCGTTTTTACCCTCAAAACGGCCTCTGAACGCAGACAGAAAACAGCTTACTCGAGTGGCAGCATACCTACTCGAGTAGCAGCATACCTACTCGAGTAACAGCATACCTACTCGAGTAATAACATACCTACTCGAGTAGTAACACAATATACTCGAGTAGGGGCTCATTACTCGTGTAAAAACATGACTTACTCGAGTAGAAGCAGCATATACTCGAGTAGCAGCCCACCACTCGAGTTATTGCAAAAAACACGGAATTAGAGGTTTAAAACGACCTCAAATAGAAAAGTGGTCAACATAAAAGTTGTAGATATCGTCGAGACGAACAAATTTCATGTTGACCATATTGTGATACAACGCCGTTGTGACCCTCAAAACGGCCTCTGAACATAGACAGAAAACAGCCTACTCGAGTGACAGCATACCTACTCGAGTAGCAGCATACCTACTCGAGTAACAGCATACCTACTCGAGTAGTAACATACCTACTCGAGTAATAACATACCTACTCGAGTAGTAACACAATATACTCGAGTAGGGGCTCATTACTCGTGTAAAAACATGACTTACTCGAGTAGAAGCAGCATATACTCGAGTAGCAGCCCACCACTCGAGTTATTGCAGAAAAAACGGAATTAGGGGTTTAAAACGACCTCAAATCGAAAAGTGGTCAACATGAAAGTTGTAGATATCGTCGAGAGAACAAATTTTATGTTGACCATATTTTGATACAACGCCGTTTTGACCCCCAAAAAGGCGTCCGAGTAAAATCTAAAACGGGCTAATCGAGTAGAACCATAGCTTCTCGAGACGACTCAGCACGGAAGCCCGAACGAGCGCCGAAGTAAACGAAACTCACACCGTAGGCAAACACTGACGCTACGAACTCAACGGCGAAGTCAAAACCAGAATCCGACGAGCCATTCCCGAGATATTAATCTTCGAAGTATACGGCGAACATAAACAACCCAAAATTTCAATCGCACGCCGAGACTCCAAAAATGCTCGGATTGCGATGAAACTTGACGAGCAAGTCCAAAATTACTTAACTTAAATTCCAAATGCAAAATCTTCCCATTACAACAAGAATTCGGCCTACTCGACCGCACGGACGCGAAATTGCCTTATCGACATTGCGCCGTCAAATCGACGTTAAAAGTAACGCCACGACGTCATAAATCTGACGTTCCCAAACAAATAAATCATCGAAAAATCGGGGGCGTTACAATCATTGTGAGGACTTATAACAAAATAAGATCATTTTATTCTCTTTACTCATCAAGACGGTATTGTTTTGATGTTTGTACCCATCAAAACGGTATAGACCAGATCTTCTAAAAATATCACTATGACCAATTCATAGATATACTATAATTCAAATTGGGTTTGAACTTAACTCATGTTCTATTAAGTTTAATAACTATAGAGCTTACAAACATGTGAATTGATAGACATTGAATATAGAATTCACTTATCATTGCATGATGTACTTCTTCAAATCTATGAATATTGAGGGAATATTCCCAACAATGTGGTCTGATGGATTGGGAAGAAAATGTCTTGTGATGACCTCATGTTTGAACATGGTTGTTAACCCAAATCTTGCGACAATAGTGGAGAGCATCCGTCGGGTGAGGACAGGGTTAGAAAGCAATTATTTTTAGAGGTCGTTGACCTCTCAGGTGGACATCATAGAGGTCTTGCGGGCATTATCGGGAGCATGACAATGTTTGGCAAGGATAGGCAACTGGCGGACTTTCGGGTGCATCTCAAGATGTCGTGCGGAAGTTTTGAATGGTAGTGCGCGCGAGCAATTTAGCCAAGACCGTGTAGACTCATTCTTTAGATTCAGCTCAGGCATCCCCGCGTGGATTTACGCGACCTCACTTTTAGTGTTTGCCGCCCAACTCTTCATGTTCTTCGGGTGGCTGCACATTTAATGTCGTAATTTATAAGGCATTGAATGCCTGTCAGTTTGTGAATAGTCCACTCCACCTACCCTCTAGTATAAAAGGGGACCAAGGGGGTTTGGAAGGACATGCCAGACTTAGCCCAAAACCTACCCAGTTATAGGTGCGGACACTAAGCACCATTCTTTTCTCCTAGTCTCTTTATGTGTGCGCACCCCACGGTTAGCCGCACCATACCGTAGTTGTTTATTAAGATAAATAAAGAGAGGCCCGTCAAAATAGAGGAATTTGTCGCGGCGGGTCCAATCGGGTGTACGTCGCTGAAAGTGGCCTCCTCCTTACTCGTTCTTTGCACGATCTATAGTAGCTAGTAACTTGTGAACCACTTTCTTTCCTCTGCCAAACATCCTATCCCGAAATATTACGTAGAGAGTTGGTGACCGTTTTTGGTTCCAATAGAAATTGGTGTAGTGAGCGTAGACCAAGTGATTGGTGAAATCGATCCCGCCATCAAAAACTAACAGGAGCGTTCAGACAAACTCCCATGACTTTCATATCTCGACAGTCGGATAAGTCTCACAGTCCCTGCGCGAGCTGGGCAGTGTTTGCACGATGACTTCAAGAAAGATATCGCTGACCTCCACTCAGTGCGAACGTAGACTCGCAAAAGATCAGGAAATCAGTGCAAATGCTCAACAACGGTTTTTAGCCTAATAGGGGGGGGGGGTGTTGGGTACATTGGAAATAATGTACTTGATTTGAAGAAGCACTTTTAACTCAATGATATACACAAGTATGTATTTGATGTATATTTTAGGTTATGTATGCAGGTTGCCTATTTCATATTGATTAGACAGGTGGACTCAAGAAGCTGACTAGAAAGTGAAGAAAATTGTCTAAGTACAAAAGCATCGAGTGGAGTCAGCAAAGTGCTTAGTGAAGTCAGCATAGTCTACATCTAGTAACTTGCAGTGTGGAAAAAAGGCTAAGTACAAAAGTGTCGACACACTTCAACTGTGTCAACACCTTTGCAAGGGAAGTGTCGAAAAAAGTCAGCTAACTCGACACTTTGTAGACTAAGTCAGCAGTGTCGAGACAAGTCCGCTAACTCTACACTTTGTAGACTAAGTCAGCAGTGTCGAGACAAGTTAGTTAACTCGACACTTTGAAGGCTAAGTTATCTGTATTTATAAAAGTTAGCTAACTCGACACATAGAATATTCAAGTCAGCTGTATCGAGATAAGTCAACTGTCTCGACACAATGAAGACTGATGTGTAAACACCGACAGACTGAAAATTATTCTAAGTAAAATAGTGTCGAGATAATTCAACTGTCTTGACACAATAAACAAATAAAGTAAGCAAAGAAGTGTCGATACCCGACAGACAGTTTTGTCGAGACAACTCAACTGTCTCAACACAGTGTAGATATAAAGATGTCGACACAAATGACAGTTGTGTCGAGACAAGTCAACTATCTCGATACTTTCAAGTTCAGATGAAAATTCTTCTAAGTAAAATTATGTCGAGACTGCTAAGATGTCTCGATACCTTCTAAGAACAAGTGTTGAGACACTTTGGACATCTCGACACTTATGTTTCTGAAGATGTGCAGAGTTAACACAGAAGTGTCAAGACAAGTCAAAACTGTCACATCAGCTATAGTAATGTGATATCTTAATAGAAACAGTTTAAGGGAGAATTTGAACTGTGAAGTCACATGCTGATGTCATCAATCAGAAACCAACACTCCACGAAGGCTATAAATAGAGGGGTTGTCTACACAGAAATAAAGAATAAGACAAATCATTTTATTCTCTTATTCTGATTTTTCTAAGTCAGAGGAGGGCGACAATCCAGAGAAGGAGGAAGAAGACGAAGTTCTTCAAGAAAATCTCCAGATCCTTTCATCAAGTTGATCTGAAGATTAAGGTGGATCTGATCTACAATTTCTTCAAGGAAATCAAGCCGATCATCAAGAAGATTGTAGATCTAGAGAAGTATTTGTTCAGCCAGATTATTCATCAAGATTGATTCTTTGCAGCTGAATTGAAGAATCTGAATTCATTCTGATAAGTCAGATTATAGATTTGTTTTCTGAATATATTTACCTCTTAATTTTGTAAGATCTCCTTGAGATCTGAGTGGGTTGGAGAGTTTATCTCCGAGTTGTAAGCCTAATTTATTAAGTCTGAGGTAGGTGATTTGAGTGGGATCACTGAGTTGTAAGCCTAATTTATAAAGGTTGAGGTAGCTGATTTGAGTGGGATCACTGAGTTTTAAGCCTAATTTATAAAGGCTGTGTAACACCCCAAAGCCCAGAATTTGGCAAAATTTGGGGGACACAGTCTGGGACACGAGCGTGTCCCAAGGCGTGTCCTTCTTGGGTGAGCAGTCGACGAGTGGTTGTCCTTGCGGTCGACGAACTCAGCCTGACAAAGCTGAGCTGGGGCGTGTCTTGTGCCGTGTATGGGCACACATCCTGGGACATGGGCGTGTCACAGGCCGTGTGACGCTCGGGTTGATTTTGATATTGTGCAGCCTGAAGAACACGACCACAGACACATGCGTGTCTGTAGGCGTGTCAGGTGACACGGCCCGTGATACGAGTATATCACATGGGCGTGTACTGGATTGGATAAGTTGGTTGAGCACCGCTTGAGGTACAGGGCCTGGACACGGGCGTGTCACAGGCCGTGTCAGGCAAAAATTGAGATTTTGTGGCAAAATCGTGGTCGTCCGTTCCTTCAGTTGGGATCCAATGGTTGAGCTGCCTCCCTACTTCCTTAAGATCGAGACTTGAGAAGGAAAGTCTCATTTTATTATTGCCTTCATCTTTATACAAGTTAGAGAGAGAAAGGGAGAGGAATGAGGAAGAGGAGTTGGCCACCGGTGGTGCTGCGAGATTCCGACAAGAGATCTGAGGCCACCTTTGCAGAGAAAAAGCTGTTGCGGTTCTTTCTAGCTAGTTAGGATCTCATGGCACTGAAGCGGTCTTCAAGGGTAACGAACTTTCTTCCTAGCCATGTGAAGGCTTCCTTCTTGGCATATGGATATGATTCCCCCGCAAGAGGGTGGCTGATTATGGGAGTCATTTGGGTTGATTCCTGGAATCCCCAAGCATTGGGCATATAGATCCGAAAATGGAATACGGAATATGCATGTTGTGTGAAGCCCATCTGGACAGGTTGGTCTGGATTGGTGATGTTGCATATGTATCGGAGAAGACTCCGTGATAAACATGTAGTTTAGGAGTCAATGGTTTAACCCTGTGAAAGGCTGTAGCAGGAAGTAATGTAGTGGTAGTCCGGCAAAATACCCTTGTGATGCTTGTGCTATTGGGTTGTACCTGCAAAAGGAAGTAGCAGGAAGTACTGGATTGGAGGTCCAGGAAATACCCTTTGTAATGCTTGATGTTCATGGGTGGACCTGTGAAGGGAAGTAGCAGGAAGTACTTGTAACACCCCCTATCCATTGCATAGCATATAGCAGTAGGTCCGGCCGGGGCCCGACGCCATATACTACAGACAGACTGGGTGGTTACTCAATGAAAACCATCCAACTAATCATAACGTCCTACACAGAGCATTCTAGCGGAAGCAGTTTAAAAGTTAAAATAAAGAACCCAGCACTAAAGCATGAATGTCCACTAGAATAGCCAACCAGGAATGAAGTACATACACCAGTACTGACCTTAAGGCCTTACAAAATGGTTTACTTAATGTTACATGATTTTCAAACCACGACACGCAGGCCGGTCATACATGAATAAAGCAGTAAACACTCCAAATAGGCCTTCAAGGGCCGGCTTCGCAATTTAGGCTTTAGCCCGCTATTGACCGCTTCGTCCAGCAGCACCTGCAAGCAACATAACCACCGCACAGTGGCAAACAAAAAGGCAACGGTCAGCAATGCTGACCAAATTATAACGATCCCCCCCCCCCCGACTCGGGGCGGCGATGCTCCTTCCCTGCAATTTTGTTAGCACAAGCGAGCAATATAATAATATTCATTTCATCACAGACGTAGGCTCAAACGGCCACACACCCCGTGCACTCAGGGCACATTCTCGGTGAACCGGTCGATGTCACGTCAGTTAAAACCATAGACATTCTGGACCCACCACCGCCACTTTGACGGCCAAACATATGAGCAATTTGTCTTCCCGGCATGGGTCACGACAATTTAAGCCATAGACCACCGAAGACTCTCATCTATGCCAACGACAAGTGCCACGTAACCTTAGGTCTCTTTAACTCGAACGACATAGATATGGGTATGGTTCCATCTAACCCGTGCTCACGTCGCAACGACAATTTAAGCAATATGCGCAGGTCAAACTTCTCCCGAGTCCCATTTTCATCACACAATTTCACATAACTCGGTTATGTTCAAGTTGGCTCTCAGGCCTCCATGTTGGCAAGATCACGCATCAGCCCAGTTTTCCGGGTGCACCTTAGGGTTAATCCCCAAGGCTCCCTGTTGCAATCTACCGTGTAGAAAACCCGAAAAACAACCAATAGCGCGGAGTCTTCTCCGGCATTTATACAATGCAGCATCACCGATCCAGACCAACATGTCCGGGTAGGCTTCACATATCATGCCTATGTCCGTTCTCGCTTACGGACTCTAAACAACAGGGACTTCACATATATACCCGAAGGAACGCCTCCAACTCACCGCAAACTCGCGAGAGAGGGCTTCCTATGCAAAGAAGGAGAGCTACTCATGCTCAAGAAGAGAATCGTTACCCTTGCATTATTCTTTGGAGTCATGGAAAAGTAAGCGGATGAAAAGCACCGCACTCTCTTCGTCTCCGTGGATCCGGAGTCGACTCGCGATTTGGAGCTTTGAAGCTCCTCCAATGGTCGGATCTAGCTTCTTCTCCCTTCCTTGGCTCTCCTCTCTCTCTAAGCTTTAGAAAGATAAGAACTCATGAAAAGTGAGGGTTTCTAAGGCCCAATGCCGGGTATATCCCATCAGGAACAACACCCAGCCGTTGGATCATCAATTAAAGAAACAAACGGCTTTGATTCTGGACTGAAATGCCCAATCTGGATCGCACACGGCCTGGCACACGCCCGTGTCCAGGGCCGTGTGTCTCATTCGCCCTCAAAATTGACGCACATGGAATAACAAACGGGTATCGAACACGCCCGTGTTCGACCTGACATGCACGTGTTCCACCTGACACGGCCGTGTGGCCGGCCGTATACCCCCATCGATTTTCCCCGAAAACAACCAGAGCACTGCACAGGTTCTAGTACACGCCCGTGTCCTTGCCCGTGTCTACCTCAACATGCCTGGGCTCCAGGACGTGTACACGATCTCGACACTCGACACTTCGTCGAGCGAAGATCGTTGACCTGACGACACGACCTTGGACATGCCCGTGTCCTAGGCCGTGTGCCTTGTCTCGACACATCGTCGAGCAAAATGTTGACTTCCCGGGACGAGTGTCGACTGGGTCGACACGCCCTGCGACACGCCCGTGTCGCAGGCCGTGTGCCATGTATCGACACTTCGTCGAGTGCGGAGTGTCTACTTCGCGGGCTGAGTGTCGACATGCCCTGCGACACGCCCGTGTCGTAGGCCGTGTGCCCAGTCTCGACACAATGTCAAGAGCAAAATGTCGACTTCCCGGCTGAGTGTCGACACAAGCTTGACACGCCCTGGGACATGCCAGTGTCCCAGGCCGTGTGCCTGCAGCCAGAACCCAAAACTGGCCCAAAACGTCCCCCGTCGCTCTTTTGAGTTTCGGGGCATTACAGTACTGGTGTGGTAAGCCATGTAAATACCCTTGACATTTGTGATATTGTGGGGTCATACCTGTGAAGAGAGTAGCCGGAAGTACTGGTGTGCCTAGGAAAGACCCGCTAATGTGCGAGATGAAATGGGTGTAAGAGTAAGTACTGGTGCGTCCAGGAAAGCACCCAGGATTGAATGCCAAATAGGTATGGTGAAACCGACCCGCGCCTTTATATAGCTGCGAGTACGCTGTGCTCGGTGATGGCAAGGCGATTTGAGCAACGGGGGGTGGATGATCCGACCTGTGCTATGTCCGTCCGACGTGAAACTTGAAAGTGCAGTTTGTTGGAGCGCATAGCAAGAGTGGTAGGCTTGCGCTCCATGACACAATGGGGGCTACGGGCCAATCCTGGTGCATTACGACTAGAACTCCGGCTGCACGCCATGAAATGAAATGCTCAATATTTTACCATTGGGTTGTGACCCTGATACGGTGGTGGGAAACGGGTTCGTCGGTACACCAAGAATGTGCCCTGAGTGCACGGATCGTCGGGCCGTGTGACTGACGGTTGTGATGGAATGTATGTGCGTGAGAGCACATTGGATGAAATATATATGCTTCTGAAATGCTATGCCTGCAGGGAAGGAAAACCACCGCCGCGGGAAAAGGGGTGGGGTCGTTATAATTTGGTCAGCTGAATGCTAACCGTTGCATGTTTGCCACCAATGGGTGGGCTGTCCCTGTGCAGGTGCTGCAGAGCCGAGCGGGACGCATAAAGGCTGAAGATCCTGTTACATTTGCTGCTGCTGCTGCTAGCCCTCGAGGGCTAAACTGATAAGTGCTGTGTTTTATGTATACGTGGTAGGCCTGCGCGCCAATGTTGAGGCCACTGTTGTGAAAGCCCTGTAAGGCCATAAGGCCAACTGTTTGTATTTGTAAAACATTCCTATATTATATCTAAATGAGGAGCTTTTATATGTTGGACATTCAGGTGTGGAGTTCAAATTTAGTGTTTAGGCTTCCGCTAGAATGCAATGTGTTAGGGTGCGCTGCGCTACTCTGGTATCATACCGTAACTTCACTGCCTGTTTTGTGGTATATGTTGTGGGGCCCAGGCCGGACTGTCTAGTATATACTTTGTAAATGGATGGGGTTATTACAGGCTGAGGTAGGGTTCTTGAGGGACCTGAGGTAGGAGATTGGGAGAATCTCTGAGGTAGGACCTGTTGGTCTAAGTGTATGTTTCTTAATAAAAACTGAGCCTGTATGATCTTTGGATCTGAGTTGAAGAGGAGGAGCTATAACCTTATCTAGCACATTGCTAGTGAGGAAGAAGGGGAAATATGGATGTACTTTAGATAGGGGAACCACTATAAATTTTCTATGCTGTGATTGCTGGTAATGTGTTCTGTGGTTTGATTGTGCTGAGTTATTGTGTGGTTATTCTTTCAAGTATCAACTGAACATACAATTTAAGTGACAAAGAATTTCCAAAGACACCTACTCACCCCCCCCCCCCTCTTGGTGATTAACTACCTTTAGGATTAACTTTCAAGTGGTATCAGAGGGAGGTTGTTCAAGAAAGACCTAACAGTCTGAAAAAGATCCAAAGGGTGGTTGAAAAATATCATATCTAATGGCTTTTGAATCTCACAGAGAACTCAGCTATATGAAACTGCCAATATGTACTTAAGATAACTTTGTTATATGGAAGCATAGAGTGATATTGTTTATGGAGGCTATAGATCTAAGAATCTTTTTCACTGTACAAGAAGGACCATATATTCCAATGAATATATCTGTCTTAGATCCAAATGTTCAAACCCCTAAGAAACTATCATAGATGACAAAGGATGAGGTGGTTCTTGCCACCATGGACAAAAGAGCAAAAAATATAATTGTCAGTGCAATAAATAATTCAACCTTTCAGAATCTTGTGCACTGTAAAACATCCAAGGAGATGTGGAACACTCTCATAGTCAACATGGAAGGCACAAAAGAAGTAAGAGATGACAAAAAATCACTCCTCAACTAGCAGTATGAGGCATTCAGACAAGAAAAGACTGATTCTATAGAACAATATTATGAAAAGTTCTTTAGAATACTAAATGACTTAAGAAACTATGATAGAGAATTCTCAAATTATGAACTAAATGACATAAAGACTTGTGTATAAGAGAAATGGGGAATGTGAGAAATATGTTACCCCAAGACTTGTATGGGAAGCTATTGTCACATTGGCTTCAACTAAATTCTAGAAAAGCTGAAGCAGAATCTGCCAGAAGTACAACTCAGACTAAATATGTGGCCTTCAAAGCAGATACATCAAAGAAGTCTAGAAGAGAAATCCCACCATCAACAAGAAGGGATGAAGATACAGATAGCACTAAAATCTGTTTTTCATTAGAAGAATTATCAAATGATGAATTGGCACTGTTTACCAGGCAATTCAAGAATATGATGAGAAGAATGAAGTAGTGTAATAATAAGAAATCAACTGGACCAAGTTCCAGTAAAAGCAAAGACAAACATAGAGACAAATCTGTGGTCAGGTATGATTCTCATCAGAATAAACAATTTAAGACTAACATTATCTGCTATTACTGTAACAGACCTAGGCATGTCATTGCTGACTGTCCAGTAAAAATAAAGGAGAACAAAAAGTCAAAAGAAAAGAAGTCCTATAAAGACAAGAAATCAGAAAAAGGGTCTGATGGCAAAGAAGCCAAAGACCCATATGTTCGTACTTCGATTCCGAACTCTATATGCAAAAACTACAGGGATATATCGTATCTATCCAAATGAAAACCTCACACTCACCGCACACTCGCGGGAGAGGGTTTCCTATGTAAAAGGAAGAGGACTTCACATGTCCAAGTTGAGAATTGTTACCCTTTATGCTCTCTTTGGTGCCATGCCAAAGATCTTAATGGATGAATGCAACCGTAATGATCTTGCCTCCACAGATTCGGACTCGGCTTGCAAATTGGGGCTTCAGAACCTCAACAGCAGTGAGATCTCCCTTGTGGCATCGGTGCTACTACTCCATGAAAACCAGGAACTCCAAAAGAAATGGAGTGAAAACGGCCAAACCAGGCATATAAATAAAGCTACTGTCGTGCCATAAATAGCTACCGCCACACGGTACCTTAATTTAACGCATCGATTTGAGCGTAACCGCTGAAACCCTCCAATCACGGGCCGACACGTGGCCAACGCCATTACGGATTCACTACCATCGCGCGATAGGACGCTAATGCCGTGCGATAGAGGATGTCGGTTATGACACGACACCAGCCACTATCGTCATGCGCTAACTTCTACTGCCGCGTGGTATGATCCCGAGAACCATAACAATTAAATTGACCCAATTATCAGTAGCGGTAACACTATCGACAGGCGATAGCTTCCCGAGAGGACTGCCAGATTAATTCCCCCGATAATGCCACGCGGTAGCAACTTTTTGTCGTGCGGTAACATCTTTATCGAGAACTCGACACTTTCTCGAGAACTCAACGCTCTCGATGCAAACCCTGGAGCGACCGCCGCGCGGTAACTAGCTACCGCCGAGCGATAACCCCTAGAGAAACATCTCCCGCCTTATGAAATTTGGGGAGTTACAATGAATTCTAATGATGAACTCATTTTCACCTTACCAAATCAGTATACTATTAGCCCCAACTTCCTATGTTCATCCTACATGCTATCACAATTGCGCAGTTTTACTATATGCAGACCAACATAAGCTATATGATGAGCATGAGTGGTAACTCCTTCAAATATTCATCCAAATGCACTAGAATTATTACTATGGGTCTATCATGATATATTTAGACTAAATCCAGGAACTTATAATTTTCCTAATTAATTTAGCATTTATTAAAGTTTTCTCAAAATTAGGACATGGGTGGTTTTGAACAAGAAGTATTATATTTCCTTAAGTTATGGCCACCCCAAAATTATGAAAATTATATGATGTAAAAATATCAGAGAATACCAAGTTTCACAAATTTTCATAAATGTATTAGCCCCTAATTAATAAATTCAAGATAATAACAATAAATAGAGATAAAGAGGGAAGTTCCACCAAACATTATCCAAAAATTACACAAACATTACCAGAGCTTTAAAATGATCATAAAACATTAATGACTAAGTTTCATGAAATTCCAAGGTAGTAAGCTATATAGAAAAAAATACTTCAAATAAATCCCTAATATGGCACTATGTGAAGAAACATACTTGTAATCTCTTCCAAGCAACACGTAATAATTTTCGAAACTTTAATGTGCCCTAAAAGATTCTCTAGCCAAGAAACCTAATTCTTCGGCAAGATATAATATTTTTTTATCTATTTATCAAAATAAGGTGCACTAGTTCACTTAACACATGAAGTACTATGAGATGATGTCCAATCCTTCCAAATTACTGACTAGTGCATATAAATGATATTTAATCAACACAACCAGAGTTTCACAACATTTTAAGTTAAATTAACTATGATTACCTCAAAATCATAAAAAGGGCAACATGAAGGTTATAACTATAAGTATGAGCTGCTCTCTTCCAAACATCCTATAATAAATTCCAGAGGTTCATATTGCTATAAAAACTCTTCTGCCGAAATTTCATAAAGATCCAAGGTCATATGGCCTTTTAATTTTTCCATAAGAGGTATTGGACTAAATAATTTCCAATTGATTAAAGTTGTGTGCATGTGTCTAAATGTCACCAAATTTCTTCCTAGGGCTATTCACCACTCTAAGATCACATGGACTAAACTCCAAGTCCATACAAGGACATATCACCCTATGTCCTTCATAAATTCTCAAAGTTCAACCTTAGGGTTTGAACTAGGGTCCTAGGGAAAATCCACTCTAATCCACCTCAAACTCCAAGTGAGGGTGTTTTAACTGACCTTGAGGCTCTAGCCAAAATCCCATCCCCTTTGGGTGAGAATTGGCCTCTCCATGCCCCAAGCACCCTTTTGCCCTAATTTACCCTTAAGGGACCAAACTTTGGTCACACCAATACCTATTCAAATCAACCCATAATGGGTTGATATTTTCACCAATAACATATAATGACCCTAAGAATCTTCCACCAAACGTTTGGCGAGTTATGAGGTCATTAGACACTTAAATTAAATCATACATGATTTATTAAATTTTTCAAAACTATAGAAATTTTTCCTCCAAAAGTTCCCATTTTTGGATATGTTACAGATATAGGTAAGAATGATTCCCAGTCCAAATTTCAAGTCATTTGGACAAGTGGTTTAGTGGGGGTTCTCAATTTAGTCTCTGACTAGCCCTATGTATAAAATGCACCATTTTGAGTGTTGTGGTCAGACCACTAACCCAAATTGAAATCAATTTTAAAATAACGTAGACTTCAAGGGCTACAACTTTCATGTTGTCCACTTTTCAAGGTTCAGCACCTAAGGGCCTTATTTATTTAATTTAAAGGGTGCACAGTAAAGGGTTAAAAATATACTATTTAGTCATTTATATAATAACAGATCCAATGACCAAGGAGTCATCTTCCTCATCCAGCCTACGGGCGTGATCAACCCGACCTGGAGCTTCTTCTAAGTCATTTTTCCAGCGATCCAGTCCCCTCCCCGGCTAGCCACCACCACCACCTCCGTTGAGGTGGTGGCTATCGCCGGAGGGTGGCTATCGTCAGATGGCGGCACGACAGCTGGAGGGACGGTTTCTGGAGAACCTGCAAGGTATTAAAAAACCATGCAAATTCATAGCATCTGAAAATGGAAATCTACCTAATTGGGCTCGATTTCAAATCCTATGATCTAGGATGCTAGCACAAGGGGAGAGGAGGAGAAGTGGACCTTCAACCAGGCTTGTCGACGTGTTTGGTGGTGGTGCGCCATGGCCGACGGTGGAGCTTTCAATGCTCTGCAATTGTACAGCCAGAAGTCCTGAAATCTTCAGGGCAAGAGTTGAAATGACTTCTCTAGGTAGGGGGAAGATTTTAAAACAACCAAACGAGGGAGGCTAGGATTATAGCTTCAATGGCTATTAATGGCCTTGAAAGCTCATCTTCGGCCAAGGTGAGTTCACTGCACCCATCCTCTGAATGGGCCTAGAAAACCCCTTGATCTTCTAATAACTGATGGGGGAGATGAATCAAGCCTTTGGAGATGGAGAGAGGAGGCCCCTTAGCCTTCTGTGCCATGAATGACCCTCTTTCTCTCTTTCTTTCTCCTCCATTAAAGGGCAACTTGACTTTCTCTCTCCTAGTCACCATTTCTAGAATTTAGATGGCATTCTATGTAAATATCAGTCTCCTAAAGTTAATGGGCCACTCAAATTGGGCTTAGCACAAGTGGCTTGGGCTTGGTTAGGTCATTTAGGCTAGTTTGAATTATTTTTAGGTTGAGTTGACTTTGCTCAATTTGACCTTTTGAGTTATGGATTCCTAGTGACCCATTGGCCTCTCCTAAAGTCTAGGGAGACTTGGGTAGGGTTGGTTTGACACCTTGGTGGTCACTTGACCTTTATTTAGGGCACTTTGACCACTTTAGGATTTAAGTTGACTTTGGTCATCTTGACCTCTTGGGTTGACCCCAATGGGCCCTTAGTGGCCCAATTTATCTTATAAAGGGTTAGGAAGGTCTAGGTGTGGTAAATTTGGCAAGTTGGAGGTCCATTGGCCCTAGATAAGCTATTTTGACCATTTTAGGGTTAAGGTTGAGTTTGGTCAACTTGACCACTTTGGTTGACCCAAGTGGGTCCCTTGTGACCCAATGAACCTTCCAAAATGCTAGAGATGTTATGGTGGGGTAAACGAGTCAAGGTGAGGCCCTAAAGTCAAATCCTAGGTTAGGTAATTGGAATGTGTTATTTGCAGACCATGGTAAACTCACCTTCATTCCTAGGTTCACTTGATCTTCTTGGGCTTCCTAGCATTTTGTCATGACCTAGTCATGACAAAACCACTCCTAGTGGTCTAGTTGTTTGAGGGATGTTACACTGATAAACCTATCCACCCTAGTGTTGATAGAAACTGATGACTGTCCTTGCTCCCCCTCAGGCATTGTCGGGAGAGTTTCTGTGAGACAAGCAATCATATTATCAATAGAAGCGAGCTTAGAAGAATTATTTACATTATCAGCAGCTCTGACCTTGTGTGCATCATTTACATTATCAACAGTCATATCCTCAGCATCTGCAACCTCATCAAAAACATCAGCATCCATCTCATCATTAGCAGCTCTCTCAACATCAGCGTCATCAGATACAGTCTCAGCAGTAGTAGCACGGCGAATCTCAGCAATCTCTGTGAGTAGATCATCTATCTCTTCAACTAAACCAGGTATCAGTGTCTTTGTAACATCAAACTCTTGAGGAACATGAACTCAACAACCTGAACCACTGTATCTCGAACATCAGAAACTGCAGAAGAAGGAACAACTAAGGGCACTTGTACATCAGGAACCACTTGGGTTTCAGCAGACTCACCCTCGATTCATGCACACGAGCTTTCAGGAATTTCATGGGGGGGGGGGGGGGGGGTAGGTGTAGGAATTCTTTCCTCATAAACTTCCTCCTCCTCTACCTCAGGCAAGTCTTGGAGACCACCTTGCCTTAGGATTCTTCTTTCCTATATAGAGAAGATTGAAGCATCTATTTCTTTAGGTGATGAATTGGTACTCCTCTGGTCATGTCAAATGTGTCTCTGCCCAACTGATTCAAGTATAGGTTGATTATCCTTCCAAAGTTCAGTTCTTGGAAACTGTCCTTTATCCTTCCAAATAACACTGCACCCCAGTCTATTCTCTTCCGACATATGATGGAGACCAAAATCTTGAACATGTCTGAGGAGAGGTAATTATGGGATCCAGTCTTATACAATAGAACTTTTCTAATAATATCTGAAATAAGTTTTCCTTCGTCGTTCGTCCTTTTTCGCTTGACTGCTTTAGTTCCTCTTGGTAGTCCACAGAATAATAGAGCCCTTGAGAAATCAGAATCTTCTAACTGATCTTCTTCTTCACACACTGAGAATCGTAAATACCTTGTGAGTAGAGAAGATTTCACTTTAACTTTGAGTTGTCTGACTTTGCTCTTGATCGTTGTGTCTTTCCTGCAGAGTTTGGCATGTTGGAAAAACACCAAAAACTCCTTGTCCAACACATTGCAATGGTGTTAGAGGATGAAGGTGAGACCGATAGATTCCAACATAAGTATTACATTACGGAACTCATCTATGGCCGTAAAGAAACCTATACAAAAAAGTTCTCCCCTTACGAGCAAGCCACTAGTACCTCTGGGAGCCATCAAGAAACCCTGAAGTCCAAATGATTGAATGAGACGAAGAAGATGAAGCACTATAGTCGTAGAAGTTGAAGTGGTGGATGGGAAAAAAAGAGCGATGTGATTCAGACTTCTCTATCCGATGATGTGAAGATGCTTTGCCCTCAAAATATTATATATATATATATATATATAAAGTTTCGAGACATGAGAAATTGGCACGTACCTAAACGACAATTCTTTGGATCCAATAAAAGAAATGACCTAAGTATGATTCATCGAAATCCCACGAAAGTCGAACAGAATTTGTAGAATATTGCCGCACTTTATCATGGAAATTCGCATTGATTCGATGAATTGACAAGTTCCCGCGAGTAATTTTCGACGAATTTGCATTGTGAACTTGGATTTCTTAGAGATATACTTCATCAAGAGAATTTTGACTCTCTAGTCATCTTCAAGAGTCCTTGTTGAGCATGCCCAGGTCCATTTTGAAGAATGAGAACTTGGCCTCGTCTAGTGGCTTCGTGAATATGTCTGCGACTTGCTTATCTGTAGGGATATAGTTGAGAATCATGTCCTTATTCTCCACATGCTCCTAGATGAAATGATATCTGATTTCGATGTGCTTTGTCTGGTTATGAGAGACTGGATTATTTGCAATCGCAATCACACAGGAGGAGTCGCAAAATATCGGAATGCCCTTGAATTTCAAGTTGTAATCTTCAAGATGATTCCTGATCCAAAGAAGTTGTACGCAACAACTACCAGCAGAGATGTACTCTAACTCGGCAGTGGAGGTTGCCACACAATTTTGTTTCTTGTTGCTCCATGAAATAAGCCTTCTTCCGAGGAATTGGCAAGTCCCGAAAGTGATTTTCCTATCAACCCTGCTTCTTGCAAAATCAGCATCTGAAAACCAATTATCTCGACATCATTACTTCTTTTAGTACCATAAGCCAAGATTTGGTGTACCCTTAAGGCATCTCAAAATCCTCTTTGCAGCGGCGCAATGAGATTCCTTAAGAGTTCACCTGAAATCTAGCGCACAGACATTTTGAAAACATTATGTCGGGTCTACTTACTGTAAGATAGAGCAAGGGACCAATTATGCTTTTATACTTAGTTTCATCAAAAAGTTTCCCTTTCTCGTCCTTGTCTAGAGATGTAGTTGAACCCATTGAAGTCCTCATTGAGGTTGCGCTCTCCATTCCGAATTTCTTAAGTAATCTTTGGTTAACTTCGTTTGAGAGATGAAAATTCCATCTTTAGATTACTTAACCTGGAGTCCTAAGAAATATTTCAGCTCTCTCAAATTGCTCATTTCAAACTTCCCTTTCATAAGTTTAGAAAACTTCTTGCAAACGTGGTCCTTCATAGAGCCAAAAATAATGTCGTCGACATAGATTTGTAGTAGCAAAATCTTGCATTTTACTTCCCTAAGAAATAATGTCTTATCTATCTTTCCTCTTACGAACTTGTTCTCAAAAAGAAAGCTCGACAACATCTCATACCAAGATCGGGGAGCTTCCTTTAAACCATATAGAGCCTTTTTAAGAAAATATACATAATCAGGGAAAGTTGAGTCTACAAAACCTGGGGGTTGTGCTACGTATACTTCTTCTTTTAGATCGTCGTTGAGGAATGTTGACTTCACGTCCATCTGATAGACCTTGAAGCATTTGTGAGCGGCATATATAAGGACAACCTGATCGCTTTGAGTCTGCCAACTGGAGAAAAAATCTGATCAAATTCGATCTCTTCTTCATGTCTGTACCTTTAGCTACAAGCCTGGATTTATTCTTTATAATTAATCCATTCTCATCAAGCTTGTTTCTGAATATCCATTTTGTACCGATCACGTTCTGTCCTTTGGGCTTGGGCAACAACTCCCAAACCTTGCACCTTTCAAACTAGTTGAGCTCCTCTTGCATAGCCATTATCCAAGAGGCATTATTGTTTGTTTCTTAAAATTTCTTTGGCTCAACCTGAGACAGAAACTAAGATGTAGAACTTCGTTAGTTGTACATCTTCTTGTTCTTACACTGTCGCCTGACAATCCAATGATCAGATCAACTGGGTGATCTCTTAGGTGTTTGAACACTAGATTTCTTCCTCTCCCACCCGTAGGTTCTACCACATATGTTGCATCTCCTGTGTAATGGCCTCCGCAACCTACGACTCGAAAGGACGGCCGCCGACACCCCCAGCATCACGCTCGAAATGGTTCAGCCTAACCAGGTCTGCAGACCATGCACCCAACCCTATCTCCATTTACAGGCGGGTTGTGAGACCGGGGATCGAACCCGAGACCTCCTTGATAAGGAGTTTTCAAACCACTCCTCAGTTGTTGATGAGGAGTGGTTTGAAAACTCCTTATCAAGGAGGTCTCGGGTTCGATCCCCGGTCTCAACAACCCGCCTGTGGATGGAGAGGGGTTGGGGTGCATGGTCTGCAGACCTGGTTAGGCTGAACCTTTCGAGCGTGATGTTGGGGGTGCCAGCGACCATCCTTTCGAGCCGTGGGCTGGGGATGCCGTTACAAAAAGTGCACTTTTTGTAACGGCCTCTCAGCCCACGGCTTGAAAGGAAGGCTATCGGCACCCCCAGCACCATGCTCGAAAGGGTTAAGCCTAACCCGGTCTGCAGATAATGCACCCAACCACTCTCCATCCACAGGCGGGTTGTTGAGGTCGGGGATCGAACCCGAGACCTCCTTGATAAGGAGTTTTCAAAACTATGCCTCATCACCAACTAAGCTGTATCGAACCCGAGACCTCCTTGATGAGGAGTTTTGAAACCACGCCTCATCACCAACTGAGTTGCAGCTCAGTTGGTGTTGAGTCGTGGTTTGAAAACTCCTCATCAAGGAGGTCTCGGGTTCGATCCATGCCTCAACAACCCGCCTATGGATGGAGAGGGGTTGGGTGCATGGTCTGCATACCTGGTTAGGCTTAACCCTTTCGAGCGTGGTACTGGGGGGGTGCCAGTGGCCGTCCTTTCGAGCCGTGGGCTGGGGGGCCGTTAAAAAAAAGTGCAGCTTAGTTGGTGATGAGGAGTGGTATGAAAACTCATTATCAAGGAGGTCTCGGGTTCGATCCCCGGTCTCAACAACCGCCAGTGGATGGAGAGGGGTTAGGGTGCATGGTCTGCAGACCTGGTATGATGAACCTTTCGAGCGTGATGCTAGGGTTGCCGGCGGCTATCCTTTCGAGTCGTGGATTGGGGAGGCCATTACAAAAAAAGAGCACTTATTTATAACGGTATAGGTCTGGCTCTAATCAGTACCAAGTCCACCAAAGGAGACCAGCGCGGTACCAGCTTAGCACAGTTAAAGGGCTGCAGCCCGTACAGCCCAAATCCTCTCGTGCTTATTTCTCAGACGCGCACATTGTTGAGGCGGGTCTCGAAGCCGCAACCAACTTCATAAGGAGTTTTCAAACCACTCCTCATCACCAATTGAGCTACAGCTCAATTGGTGATGAGGAGTGGTTGAAAAACTCCTTATCAAGGAGTTCTCGGGTTCGATCCCCGACCTCAACAACCCGCATGTGGATGGAGATGGGTTTGGGTGCATGGTCTGCAGACCTATTGAAGCTGAACCCTTTTGAGCGTGGTGCTGGGGGAAACGGCGTCCGTCTTTCGATCCATGGGTAGGGGGGCTTTTACATCCTGTAGGTTGAAGTAGTGCTTCATCTAGTGATTCTTCATCCACCACACATGGATCGACGACCTTGACTAAGCTTGGAGCATCTTCCTTGACCGCTTCTTTGAAGCTTAGTTCCTTTAACATGGTACCTGCATCTATACCAACACTCATATAGACGAAGCTAAGCTACTATGCAATGATACCTTGTTTCTTAAATACAAATTTATAAACTCTAATCTACCACCAAGGTTTTTTTGTATAAAAAAACTTAGTATGC